>OW679199.1:59525461-59789237 GCA_940337035.1 Agriotes lineatus | reverse complement strand
AATGATTTGGTCTTGAGTATATCGTTGCCTTTTTGCTGTGTAAGTTTTTTGTAGCTACCGATAATGAAATACGTATTTAGCAGTTGTTAAATATTTGTATGGCAAGGCTGACAACCTTGTGCTAACTTTAAGTCACTGAAACGTCCAACGGACGCCCTATGATGCTTTGAGGACCGAATAGGAACGAAGAAGAAGAAATATTTGTATGGTGAGGGGTTTTAACGAATTAGTGATATATTGTACTTATTTGGGAGAACGTGTCTGGTGCGATAACGTGTCTGGTGCGATAACTGTGTAAAAGGCTCCGCGGACAAGCAAGTTAAAAGTGTAAATTTCAGAGTTTTAATAGCGACTTAGATAGTGGAAAAGTGGCGGATCGACAGGATAAACGCAACAAGTAGGTAACTGAAAAGTGGGGTCTATAACAACAGCGAACCCAAACTTCACTCTTAACAAATTTCGTTAATAAGAACCAGTGGAGATGACCAACATTTACCAAAGTAGCGACACTATCCTCGCGCGCACGCTCGCTGTTTAAACTAAACAAGGGCAGAATTTCAAGGAAATTAGCGCGTTTAACAAATCTGGTAGGATGCAGTACAGCAGAAAGAAAAACGTAGCAAGACAAAATAAACGACTTAAGACATGGAAAAATTAATGGTAACCATGAACGAAGAAATGAAATCAAGGAGACAAGAAATGAGATTAGGAGGAACAACGACGAAATCAAAAGATATGGGGAAGAAATCAGACGCATAAAAAAAGAACTGATTAAGAAAGAGGTGTAATGTGAAACGGTACCTCTGTAACGGCCCTTCACCTACTGAATTATGTTAAAATGCCCTGGCTTTGCTAGCTGATTCAGTCAGTGTGCTATAAGACTCTTTACATTGCCAGTGCAGCTAAAGGTAAAGCTAATATTGTTTAAGGTCAGCCCGTGGGCACCTGAAATGTACTGACAAATGCAGACACCAATGGTAATAAAAATCCCAACAGTTTACAATGAGTACATATAGGGCCGGTTGCAGAAAGCAATGTTAAGTCTGGTGTTAGCTAACATCGCGCCAAAGTGAACAAAATCGCATCAAATTTTGTTTACTAATGTATTAGTTACCATAAGCATTTGAGATTTGATTCGTTTTTGTTCACTTTGACGTCACGTTAGCTAACACCAGACTTAACATTGCTTTCTGCAACCGGCCCATAATCTGTAAGAGAATAAACAGGACAGAAATACATGTAAGCAGGTGCACAAAACTTCTCCCCCAAACGAAGACGAGTTTGATCTCAAGAGTGAAAAAGCAGAAAAGGAAAAGATGGGCAGATGCTGGAGGAGCATAGCCAAAGAACGAGCATCGGCAGGTCTCCGGCAGCAACACCAACGGAAGCCGTAGAAGGGGGAAAATCAACACCAACAGATGCTGGGGTAAGCGAAAGAGAATGGTTAGGTCAGGATCATACAGCTCACCAGAGGAAACACAGGAGAGAAAGAAGAGAAAAACGGAAAAAAGGAAGGAAAGCGCAAAGGAAATGAAAGACCTTATGCGACGGATAAAGGACGAAATAGAGCGGCTCTGCGATACGGTTAAAAAACATCCAAATACCAGAGCGGAGATTAAAACATCAGCGAGCATACTGAGACTATACACAGGCAGGATAGATGAGACCATGAGAACGCTAGATGGCCTACGAGAGAAACGCCAAGTGGAAGCGGAAACCCAAATGGAACCGATAATCAGAATATTTGATTTTGTGGTTACAAAATCAAATATGATATGCGTAATTCCAACAACAGGAAAAGATCATAAAACAATTTACGAAATGATAGAAGAGACCAAGGTAAACACGGATCCACGGACTAATGTGGATATTAAACTTGTAATATCGAACAAAATAAACCAGGAAAATAAAATTGACAGGAAATTAATTAGGAAAATGGCGGAGGCAATATACAGGAAATCAAGTAAAAATGTGATAGTGACCATACCTGATAAGGAATCAAAATCACCAAAACAGGAAAGCAAAAAAGAGCCTACAAATATAGTAAGAGTTAGAAGCGACGGAAAAACCTACGCGGATATAATCTATTAAATCGAATATCAACTTAGAGGAGCTAGGAGTAGAAATAAACAGGGGAAGAAGACATGATAATACAAGTCAAAGGAGATGGAAAAGACGCAAACAAGCTGAAGGAAGAAATAACAAAGAAAATAGAAAACGTAAAAGCCATAATAAAAAAGGATGAGATTAAGATCCATATACTAGACATCGATATAACAGTAGACGAAAAAGAAATCAGAAATACCCAGAAGGCGGCTCTTAGAGGAAAACCCAGACACCATCAAAATAGACATGATTAGAGAAAACAAGACAGGAAACCGAACTGCGACTATAGAAACGACCAAAAGAACAGGGAAACAAATATTAGAACTCGGTAATATTAAAATAGGGTGGACGATATGCCGTATTAGACAAAAAATAGAACTAGGACGCTGTTATAAATGCTTAGAATTTGGACACAAACTGAAGGAATGTCAAGGACCCAATCGAATGAACAACTGTTTCAGATGCGGAGGAGAAAATCATAAAAGCAAAGATTGCACAAACAAAGAACACTGCATACCTTGCCGGGTAGACGGGCACAGAGCAGACAGAGCAAAATGCCCCAAATACAAGGAACAACTCAGAAAAGAAGACAAAACAAGACAGAGAACAAGAAGACGTACTACTATAGTGTCTGCAAATGATGATACACAGAGAACATAAAACATGAAGGGTATCGGCGGAGAAGACCCGGACAGCGAAGTCTTTGACGCCTAATCCACAGATAGTGAGACATGGGCGACCTCGGACGTCCCATGACAACAACAGACATAGACAAAATATTAAAATACTACAGATTAATGTCGGAAGAAGTGTAGCATCACACGATATGGCGGAAGTAACCGCGGCTAGAGAGGGGTCAGATATGATCATCATTAGCGAACCCAATGTAAGACTGATCAAAAAGGAAGGGCCATGGGTAGCGGATAAAAACTGGGACACAGCCATTAAAATATTAAACAGAAATCTTAGAATAGACAGAAAGAAAAAAATCTGGTGTGATACACTCACACAACTTCCTTTTACAGTGATCTTATAATTAGTAAAAAATTTCATTTTTAATTTTTAACCATTTTTCAAAAATTACAAATTCTACAAAAACGGTACAAAATAGAGCCTTAGTTGAAGAGACAAATTTTCTCTAGAATTTTAAGGTGAATTCAAAAATGTAATAATATACCGGGTGTTCTATTTAAAATAGGAGTTAATAAAAAAAATAGAAAAAAGAACAAAAGAAACCCACTTTAGAAGTATTCAAGTGGAAAATCACCTATCTCACATCAATACACATTAAAAATGTAATAAAAATGTAAAGTTTAAAAAAAATCGTTAGAGCCGTTTTTGAAAAAATCGAAAAAAACTGAAAAATCACAAGAGTAAACACCTACCTCCGGTTATGCGATTTTCTTCAAAAGCTTGCTGTCTCATCTAAATAGTACACAAAACTTATTTATGAAGTTTCAACGCCATACCTCTTTTCGTTTTTGAGATATTCTGTTCACAGACAGACACACACACAGACAGACACACACACAGACAGACCAATGAAAAAAAATATGTTTTTTGGGTTCAGGGGACTCTAAAACGTGAAGATCTCTTGAAAACTCAATTTCGAATTTTTGGGGTGAATCCAATACTTCCTTTATTGTAAAAGGAAGTAAAAAGGAACGGATACTGCTGGATAAATGTAGGAGAATGGAGAGTAATATCATGTTATATATCGCCGAACTGCGATTTAGAAGACTTCGAAAGATATATGCAAAAAATAGAGAAAGATATCCGAAGAACAGACAGGAAAATAATCGTCGCAAGAGATTGGAATGCAAAGTCCCCAGAGTCGGGGTCACAAAGAGAAGACGCAAGAGGTAAAAGATTAGCTGAAAGGATTGCTAAAACTAGATTGGTAGTACAAAACAAAGGAGGACAGCCAACCTTTGTTAGAAGGGAACAGAAATCCATAATAGATGTAACCTTTTGTTCTGAAAGATGTGCGAATAAGGTCCTATACTGGCCAGTATCAGAAGAAGAATCCCTTAGCTTGCATAGGTACATAAAGTACGAGCTAGGGGCAGACAAGAAAGAAGACTGTAACGGGCAAAGAAGACGCAGATGGCACACAAAGGGGCTAGACAAAGATCTATTTATACAGACACTGAAGATGAAAGCAGAAAATCAAAATAAGCTAGAGATCCCACACCTAATGCAAGCTATATATGAAGCATGTGACGCTTCGATGAAGAAAAAGACCGAGCATGAAAAGAAAAGAAGTATACTGGTGGACGAACGAAATTGCCAGACTAGGGATGGAATGCAATAAACTCAGAAGGCAAGTGACTAGAAGCAGGGCGCGCAACAAAACAGATAGGCCAGTCAAATTAGATATTTACTTGACAAAAATACTACCTGAAAAGTGAGCATGTAGTTTTATAGAACAAATTACGTAGAATTGAATGAACTAAAAAGTAACAGCTGAATCAGTGGAGAAGTGATTCAAAATTGCGGTCAAAGTAATAATAAAACGGTTTTTTGCATATAAAAGAGCAAAAGAGCGATGTTTTTTTTTCCAAAAAAATAGGTTTATGTAGTTTAAAAAAACAAATAAATTAAGCTGTCGATGGTCAAAATCGATTCATTAGAAAAAAAGTTATCGCCAAAAAACCGCTAAAAATGACCGATTCTCCTATTGTTCTTTTAAACAAAAACATATATAACGTTGAAATTTTCAGAACGCAGAAAACGCGCGATTTTAAAATTTGCAAAAATGTTGATTACTTTTTGCATAAATCATTTTCTTCGAAAAAAATACGTTTTCGCAGAAATTGATTTACTCAGCTTGCAGAAGCCGTACAGTAATCAGCATAAGCTTATTTTGTTCCTTAAGAGTTATACTACCACACACAATATGAGCGCAATTTTTTTTGCACTTGCAAATATGTGCAAATTTAATTTGAAAAGTGATCTTTTTTTAGGCGCACAAAATGTTGAATATTTTTGTCAATTTTAATTGTACCGAAATTACATAAGCACCATTCGATAGCTGCCAATTTTCTCCGAAATTAAAAAAAGATTACAGTACGACCCATAGAAGCCGAAGAATTTTTCTTTTTTAAATTGCTGCACATTCAGTTTTTAATATTAGCGGCTGAAATTTGCACACACTTTAGCTGAATACTTCTAGTGTAATATAAAAATTATTTTACAATTATTGACCGTGTATTATTTATTGCGAACCGGTTTACATTAGGCGTCGCAAAATGCGTGTTCGTTCAGAGCGGTGTTGTGGCGCGTAGCGTTAAGCGTTGTAGGGAGAAACTCGGAGTAGGCCGCTTCACTCGGCGTTTACTCGCACTGATCGGAACATGCGTTTTGCGACGCCTAAAATGTAAACCGCTTCGCAATAAATAATACACGGTCAATAATTGCGAAATAATTTTTATATTACACTAGAAGTCTTAAAACTTCGTATTCAAAAAGGAAAGGATGGAGCATTGCAAGAACTATGCAACAGCGTAGAAGACATCTGGGGAGACGGATACCACATAGTAATGAAGAAAATCCGACCGAAACCACTATCAATACCAGACGAAATGAGAGAAAACGTAATCAACACGCTATTTCCAAAACAAGGAGACGTTCATTGGCTACCAGAAAGAGGAGAAGAAAAACAGAAGCTGCAAGAAAGATGAAGTGAAAAAAGCACCAGGCCCAGATGGAATCCCCTCCGAAATAGTCAAGCTGATGGCGGAAGAAACACCAGAGTGCATGGCAAAGATAATGAACGAAATACTCCAAAGACGAGAATTTCCAGAGGAATGGAAAAGGGCGAGATTGCTACTGATTAAAAAGCCTAACAAGGACGAAGACGAACCAAGCGCATATAGGCCGCTGTGTCTGCTTGACACGATGGGCAAGCTGACCGAACAGATAATAGCCGCAAGACTGGTAGAAGAAATAGAAAGTAAAGAGGACCTATCACATAGACAATTCGGCTACAAAAAGGGTAAATCTACGGTAGACGCAATAAAAGAAGTGGCCCAAACGGCAGAAGAAGAGATGAGGAAAACCCGGAAAACGAGAGGAATATGCGCTCTCAGAACATTGGACGTTAAAAACGCCTTCAATTCAGTGTCATGGCGCCTAATAATGAAAGACCTGAGGAGAAGGAAAGTGGCTAAATACCTTCGAGAAACAATAGCTAGCTACCTCAGCAAGAGGACAATAATGGACGAAAATGGAAAAGTATACAAAGTAGCAGGAGGAGTACCACAGGGGTCCATACTGGGACCACTCCTATGGAATGTGATGTACGATGGCGTCTTAAAATTAAACCTACCAGAAGGTGCTAAGATCATAGCGTACGCAGACGACCTAGCGGCAGTAATCGTCAACAAAACGGAGGCAGAATTAGTGGAAACCACAAATAAAGTGATGATGGCTGTAGAGAAATGGCTGAAAGATAATGAATTAGAATTGGCCCCCCAGAAAACAGAAGCGGTCTTGCTAATAGGGAGGAAACGACTGAAAGAAGAGGTCAAATTTTTGATAGGCGGAGTGCAGATTGAACCCAAGAACAGTGTTAAATACCTGGGAATAACGCTATATAAAAGTCTGAACTACAACGAACACTTACGTGTAACGATCAGCAAAGCGAGAAACACCTCAGCATCACTAGCACGAATTATGCCAAAATTCGGAGGTGGGGGAGAGAACAAGAGAAGGCTGCTAAACGCAGTAATGCAGTCAATTATGCTTTATGGAAGTACAATATGGGAAAAAGCCCTGGAAAGGAAACATAACCAAGATCTGATAAACAGCACGCAGAGAATACTAGCAGTCCGAATCTGCAGAGAATATAGGACCATTTCGACAGAAGGCAGCATGGTGCTGGCAAGAGTTATACCCCTAGAGCTGATGTGTCAAGAAAGGGAAGAAAGGAGAGAACAAGACAGAATTAGCAAAACAGAAGCACGAGAAAGGATATTAGACTCATGGCAGAATAAATGGCGAAATAGCGAAAAAAGCCAATGGACACACACACTCATCCCGGATATCAAACCATGGATAAATAGAAAAGAGGGAGAGGTGGACTTTTATGTGACGCAGTTCCTAAGCCGACACGGATGTTTTATGAAATATCTGGAAAGATTTAAAATCACAGAGGAAGGGACATGCATGTACTGCAACGAAGAAGACGATGCTGAACACACGATATTTCGGTGTCAAAAATGGCAAGAAATACGACAGAGGACAAACAGAGCACTAGAAACACAAATTACGATGAATAATATAGTGAACCTCATGACAGAAAATGGATCGAAGTGGGCAAAAATACAAAAGATGATAAGTGAGATTATAAAGACTAAGGAAGACGACGAACGACGTAGACAACGAGAGGCAAATGAATAAACTGTAGGTAGTTAAATATGCCAACTAATTTACAACCTTATCCCCTGAAGCAATACCTTCGGGGTTCCAGGGGGTCCACGACTATAAGGAAAGGAGGGGTTTTTTAGCTGGTAAAAATCCAGCACTACCCACTAGCACGAAATAGTGGGTGTCTTATTGAAGATTTTTTCCCCTCCACGGAAAAAAAGTGCACAAAACAATGGCGCACAGCTCACAGCAAAATATCTTAATTAAATGCTTAATGTTTAATTCATAGTGCAAACGCAAAGTCCACCAACGCGAAATGTGCAAGAGTTAAGTTCGCACTAATCAGTTGCACCTGAAGTTGTCGTTTCTTAATAACACTTCAATGTGTAAGCACGTAATCTGCCGGGTCAGCATATGACGTGGTGCGCAATTATTCGTCGTAATTGCTGACGGCGCTCTTATTTCGCTGTGAGGTTACAAGCGGCACTAATCTGGTTTATGCAGCAATTGTCGCTTCCAGCGATGTCAGACAGGCCCACTGCAGTCTGTATTCTGTGCTGTTTCAATGGAACAGCTTGCACCGGGGGCTGAGCCAACTCTGCCCTCCTTCTGCGGGTTGCACGCACGAAACTCAACGACCCTTCCTAAAGGTAGATTCGCTTTATTTTAACTTAATAGCGCACCAGGTGGTCCGCTATATTCGCCCACTTTGGCGAATATTAGGTCGATCTGTTCACTATGCTGTCGGTTATTCCCCGAACTAACCCGCACTATCGACACATTCCTTTACATAATCTGTTCGCGTTACAAAGCTGTAATTAGTGACCACGCACACAGCGATTTTCACTCATAATGCGGTTCTACGTCACTAGTACATAATTAACACATACTGCTGGGACTTATCACTAATTAGTGCATTATGAAAGGTATAAAATACATCAATACAGGCGGCACGAATCGACCCCTTTCAAATGGAAGAATGAAAAAAGACCCCTGCAGCAGAAAATGTAGAAACTAAAAGAAAGAATAGAAAATCAGGATAAGAATAACAAACAATAACATAATTATAAAAGGGGCGCAACTAGAAGCAGAAAACCTAAAAGAAAGGGTAAAGGAGTTTAATGAACAAGAAATAGGAGTCAAGATTACAGTGGAGTCAGAGTGAAAAGCCGGGAAACAAGATGACCAAAAAATAATAGTGTCAAAGATAGAAAACCTTGGACAACAGTTAAAAATGGTGAAGCAAAAATACAAATTAGGAGCCTAGAAAATTTTCATTGATAATGATTTAACCTTGGAGGAATAGAAGATACAATCTAAAATCAGGGAAACAGTAAGTGAGGAGAAGAATAAAGGCAATAAAACAAGAATAGGTTACCGGAAGCTGAATATAAATGGAAAGCAATATGTGTGGAATGACCAGGAATGAAGATTGATAGAAGAATAATAAACAAGGCCAAAAATGTAATAATAAATAATAGATCGGAAGACGACACTGGTAACAATATGGACTCACGAAAACGATAATTACACTTTATCAATTGTAGTAGATTCAATTACGAACCTGCCTGTCAAACTCAGGGCAAATTAAAATAGTGTAATAATAATTACAACAAATAAATGGTTTATTGTCCTTTTCTTATGTTATCCATCTGCAATAAATGCAGGCTTAGCTCCGTAGAACAATAGACAAACTAGGTTCAGGGTGTAGGTTCATAAAATTACGAAAAACTCTGTATGACAAATTCTCTCTCTCAAATATTTCGGGCCAATGCACAATTTCCATCTGACGTTTAGATAACCTCTAAATTTGACTCGGTAAACATGATAATCTGCCAGTGAGTAAACAGCCTTAAATTGAATCTTAAAACACAAAAATGGTAAGGAAGCATCAGGTAATTATTAATACTGTGATGCAGCAACTACTAAGCTGCTTTTGTTTCTAGTGTAACGTAGAAACCCACGCGCGATCATTTTTTGTTCTATAACCAACCAAAACTGAAAAATGCTGCGTCATCTTGCATTTTCAAAGGACGTTACCTAAAATTCTCGAAGCTAGATGGATCTGGATACCTAGGACCCGGTGCTACACCTCGTAGACAGTCTCCACTTGACGAACCCCGCGAATTCTGGGGCTGCAGCAAAAGCTTCCTGTGGGGATACCCTTTTCAATGACGCCACTGGAATTACGCACTTGTGAATGGCTTGTTACTTGGAATTTCTACACGTACGGGCTCCTGAAGGTCCCCTCTACACGTAGCAGGCACTATTTTTGCTGGACGATGATGCTTGCTTATGAAAATGGGCCCCCGAAGTCACTCGCACTTGGATGAATCTTACTGCTGGTTAATTTGCTTCACTTGGACCTCTTAACACTTGGAAAATTATACCCACGGATGCCCTGTACACTGGTTAATAACTTTATACACAAATGGTATTAAAGAAGACTTTTTATTTATAATAATAATCTTCTTCTTTTTCTTCTCAGCCCGTTGACATCCACTGCTGGATGTAGGCCTCCTCCAGGCTCCTCCATCTATTTCGGTCTTGGGCCACCAAAATCCAATTTTCACCCGCAATTCTCTGTAGATCATCTCTCCACCTTGCAAGGGGTCTTCCAACACTTCTTTTCCGTTCTCGTGGTCTCCATTGTAGTGCGATCTTTGTCCACTTTACGTTGTCTCTAGCCACGTGTCCCGCATAACGCCACTTTAACCGTGCAACTCTTCCAATAACATCTTCCATGTTCGTTTTCCTTCTGATATCCTCATTGCGGATTCGATCGCGGAGGCTAATGCCTAGCATTGCCCGTTCCATCGCTCGTTGACATACCCTTAACTTATTGGCACGCTTTACCGTTAGTGTTATTGTTTCTAGGCCGTAGGTTGTAACAGGTAAGATACAGGTGCTGTATACTTTACGTTTAAGACTCAAAGGTATTTCAGGATTTTTCAGGATATAAGAATATAAGAAAGCCTTGAGAATGCTGCTCAGCTAAGACTAACACGTCGGCTTATTTCAGCATCCTGATTTTAATTTCCAGTTGTTATTATGTGTCCAAGCTAATTATATTCCCTAACTAGTTCAAGGTCTTGGTTTCCGATGGTTACTTTTAAATCTCCGGTACTCATTATCTTTGTCTTCTACATGTTCATAGTAAGACCGACCTTTATTGATGCTTCTTGGAGTTCTCTTATCATATTAGCGAGTTCTTCTGCATTGGTACTGATCAGCACGACGTCATCTGCGAATCTTAAGTGACTCAGAAACTTGCCATCTATGCTGATACCCTTTTCCTGCCACTGTAGGTTCTTAAACACGTCTTCGAGGGCCAGTGTGAACAACTTGGGCGAAATGGGATCTCCTTGTCTCATATATAATAATAATAATGTTTATTAAATAATCCTCGATCAAAATTAACAATAATATATGTTGCCCAATAGGCATATGCCCAATTACAGAACAACTCAAATATAATGTTAATAATAATTGCTTATCAGAACTTAAATATTTTACTAAAATGTATACAATAAACTAATAAATATAATTCAACATAGGCCATTTTTATGTATTTGTTCTCCCAAGTGAGTGTTGCAAATTTTTTTAAAACGTATTTAATGATATTCCAAATATATCTAATAGAGATCCTGAAGTTTATTAAATTCCTTGCAGATTCTAATTACTGGCGAGTTTTTGCGGTAATTTCTCTTCGCTGTTTCCGTTTTGAATGTTAATGGGTGTCTCAAGCCAACTACAGGTGCATGAATTTATAATTTTATGTGATAAATTGAGGAGCTCTATCTGGCCCCAACACAAATTGTACATGCTTGTTTGATTATTATTAACAAAAGACTGTCATGTCACTTAGCAACTAGATTTTCAATTTTTATAAAAGAAATTAGGATTGATAACATGTTTAACCTTATGGACTACAGTTTTGATGTCATGTCTTTGCCTAACTACTAAAATTGTCTTTTAAATCACTTTTGTTTATAATGCACTGATACACTTAGCGTTCATTTCGCCTCTCACTAACAGTCTTTCGATTGGTTGCCTTCCATTTTTCATTGCTCTTCGCAATCATTATTTTGCTACCACTGTTTCGTTTACCTGTTTATTTCATGCTAACTTTCATCCCTCAAATTATTAGTTACTGCTGCTCACATCAAGTGTACTTATTAATGTAAAGTACTGATTATCTTGCAATAGATAAAATATTTAATTCTGTGCTCATGTTGACCTCATTCATTTAGTCAATTGGGCAATCAGAATTGCTAATGGCAGTGAACCATTACAATATATAAAGAGACAAGTACCCACAACAGCAGAAAGAAAACACAAGATCTAAGAATAGCAACCTGGAATGTGAGAGGCACTAACGCGGAAGAAGCATTGAAAAATCTAGTGAAAGAAATGAGGTAATACAAAATAGACGCTTTAGCTAGACCAAACAAAAATATACTAGTATAATGGACATAGAAGACTTTACGTTTTTCAATAGTGGAAGACAAAACAGAATATTTAGTATGGCATTTTTAATAAACTAAAAGATAAAACAAGCTGTGGAGGCATTTAAAACAACATCAGATAAAATGTGTTACTTGAAAATTGAAGAAAGCGAAGAAAATTCAGCGTAATGAATATACACGCACCCGCGAAGGAAAAAACTGAAGAAGAAAAAGACGAATATTATGAAGATATAAAAAAAGTTTACCAAAGCTTACCAAAATAAGACGTTTAAATAATACTAGGAGATTGCAACGCAAAAATAGGAAAAGAGGAAATGTACAGTTGATGCCAATAAAAAATGGGACACTCTTATAACAGATTTTTGTCTAATTCTAGCTGCTTGAACTTGTTTTATTAATATGTTCTATTGCAACATGGAATATTTATGCCGCATATAAATACAGTAACGAAATGTGAAATAATCGGAAAATAGACATAACTGTCGCAGTTTTTTTGGTCGCAACTGTACAATGGCGGACAATAAATTTATGCCGGCCTGTCATTCGCACTCGAAGTTGACATAGACTTACAGTGTCACCAACATAAACAGTGCGAAGCGAATGACAGGCCCGCCTAAATTTATTGTCCGCCATTGTACAGGCCAACAATAGGTACACACAGCAAACATGCAGAAAGTAACGAAAATGGAAGAAGATTGATAGAATCTGCTGCAGACAAGAGGCTAACAATACGAAGCATCCAATTTCAACAAAAAGAGATCTACAAAAGGACATGGGTTGCTCCAACGAAATAACAGTAAACCAAATAGATCACGTGCTAATAGAGGAAAAGCATTCCAGCAAAGTAG
The DNA here is from genome assembly GCA_940337035.1 of Agriotes lineatus. Lineage (NCBI taxonomy): Eukaryota > Metazoa > Arthropoda > Insecta > Coleoptera > Elateridae > Agriotes > Agriotes lineatus. The sequence continues at coordinate 59,776,444 of OW679199.1, read as the reverse complement.
TGAATATTAGAAGTTACAGAGGAGCAGATGCCGACTCAGACCACTTCTTAGTAGGGATCCATATGAGACAAGAAATGTTGGAAACTAGCAAAAACACCAGAAAAAGAACTAAAAAGACATATAACGCAGCAGTCTTACGAAATAAAGCAATACAAGAAAGATACAAAGAACATATAAATGAAAAGCTCAAGAAGACAAAATCAACAACTAGTATAAATAAAAATCTGGTGTGATACACGCACACAACTTCCTTTTACAGTGATCTTATAATTAGCCAAAAATTTGATTTTAAATTTTTAAGTATTTGTCAAAAATTTTCAAAAATTACAAATTCTACAAAAACAGTACAAAATAGAGCGTTAGTTGAAAAGATAAATTTTCTCTAAAAGTTTAAGCTGAATTCAAAAATGTAATAATATACCGGGTGTTCTATTTAAAATAGAAGTTAATAAAAAAATAGAAAAAAAAACAAAAGAAACCCATTTTAGAAGTAGTCAACTGGAAAAATCACCTATCTCGCATCAATACACATTAAAAATTTTATAAAAATGTAAAGTTTAAAAAAATCGTTAGAGCCGTTTTTGAAAAAATCGAAAAAATCTGAAAAATCACAAGAGTAAACACCTACTTCCGGTTATGCGATTTTCTTCAAAAGCTTGCTGTAGCATCTACATAGTACACAAAACTTATATATGAAGTTTCAACGCCATACCACTTTTCGTTTTTGAGATATTCTGTTCAAATATAGACACACAGACAGACAGACCAATGAAAAAAATATGTGTTTTGGGATCAGGGGACTCTAAAACGTGAAGATCTGTTGAACACTCAATTTCGAAATTTTGGGGTGAATCCAATACTTCCTTTATTGTAAAAGGAAGTAAAAATGGGGACAATTAGAAGCAACACTATTAGAAAAAGCTAAAGAAATGCTGAAAGTAAATAAAGCAAACACGAAAAACAAATGGTTAAATGAAGAGTGTGTAACAACACTGAAAGAAAAGAAAGAGGCACGACAAAAAATGCTAGCAAGAAATACAGAAGAAAATAGAAAAGATAAAAACAACAAAAAAGAAAAGCTACGCAAGAATGCAGGGTAGCAGAGAGAAACTACAGGAAAAAACAATTAAAAGAGCGCGAAGATAAATACAAAAACAAGGAAATAAAAAACGTTTACCAAGAAGTTAGGAAAACGAAGAAAGGATACCAACCTACAACAACGTACTGCAGAGATAACGAAGGAAACTGAATTGGAGATGACAAAAGAAACATAGAAAGATGGAAAGGGTATTTTCAAGAAATGCTAAACGTAAGATAAACGCAAGAAGACGAAGAAGGAGAGACAGTACATGAAGCAAATGAGGAAGAAATAGAACAACCTACAGAAGAAGACATTAAAAACACCATCAAATAGATAAAATCGAACAAAAGTCCAGGAGAAAATGAATTACGAGGAGAACTGATTAAATATTTTTATTTATTTATTTATGCAACCAACAGTTACCACCATAGATCTCTGTTTTGGGTTTTTCTAATCCAACCCAATCCCGCCGTTCTCTTCAAGTCGTCGATCCAACAGGGGAGGCCTATATCCAACAATGGATGTCGATGGACTAATAAAGAGAAAGAGAAGAGTTACTACCAATTAAAGGTTGCAATAATACATATATACATATAAGAAAATACAAAAATAGAGATAATATAATATTAATATGTAGTAGTAATACTAGAAGACATACATAATTAATTTATGAGAAAAAAATTAAATAAATGCGGAATGTACATAGTCGCAGTTGCGAATAAAAGTTAGTACCTACTAAACGAAGTGTCAGTGTAGTGCCACGACAGAAGCACAACACCGGCATCGGGTCCCCAATCAACAGCGTACAGTACCCGCTGATGCTACACAACCAGACGACGGCACCGCACCATCCTATCCCGACACACACCAAATACCCTGCCACTATCTAATAAGTTCCAATATTAAACCTTTTTTATATGAAGCCAGACTCATTGCAAATAGTATACAAATGGCTGAAGTTATTAGATACAGTACTTAGTTTATAAATAGGCGAATTCATCGAAAAGTTAGTTTCTGCAAGTACTGATGTAAAATGCAGATCTGTTTCTACTGGGATAATGCAGAACATTAAATTTGAAAAATCGTAGAAGAGTAGATAGTCTATTAAATTATGCAAAATCTTGTGAACAATTATTGCTGAAAGTAATTTACGTCGTCTTTCTAATGACAGTACATGAAATTCTGCACGTACTGTAGAAGTGGGTGACTTGACACACTTTTGAAATTCAATCAATAATACCTGGCATACTAGAATACAACCCGCAAAATTTTTTTTTTTTTTAAATAAAAAAAAAGGCAAGAAAAAAATAAAAACCGTGTTTCTCAAGTCACCCTACCTGTTGGGTGAGTTGAAAATGTAATGAAAAATCAGTATAAATGGCAAGTAAAACTGTCCTATAGGTAATTTGACATCAAATTTAACTTTTTAAAAAAGTATGCATCCATTATACAGGGTGACAAAATTTTTTGAGACCATTTACTTCGAAAATATGTTTATTATGAAATTTTCGATATAATGTCGATTTTGATATCCCGGTATGTGTTGAAGCCTCTGCCACTGACCATCTTTGAGTGCGTATATTTGTTAAGGCTTCTTCTAGTTCATCTTTACTAAAATCGTGGTATTTCCACTTCCCTAATACCCTCTTATATGTATTTGGCATTTTCTCAAGTCACCCAAAATCTGTAACAAAAATTATAAAAAATTATTTCTTAACCTCAAAAAATAAAATCAACAAAAATGAGGTTCAGAACTCTTTAAGAAGACAATAAACTACTCTAAAAAAAATATTACATGAAATTTGCTCATACGGATACCTGAGGGTGACCCTAATTATATAGCATATCAAAAAACATGGTTTTCTTACCTTTTATTCAGAATTTTTTACAAGCCAAACAAAACATCTGTAAACAAGTGTTTGCAGCTGAAAATATAATTTCATCATCGTAGAACACTTTACAAATTTTTTGGAAGTTTCAACTATCATAATCATAATCATCATAATCATAATCATAATCATAACTCTATAATAAAGCAGAACACTTCCCAAGGTCAAACATATCAACTCCTGGTCTATGTGCAGTTAGGTATTGTGGGCGTGGTCTTGATATTAGCAGCGTTGCCAGACCTGGTACAATTCTACGAATCTGGTACATTTTGAAACCGTTTCTACAAATTTATTTCGTAGTGTAAATCTGGCAACAGGGCTAAAATCGTCGTGTTGACAGCTGGCCTTTAGTTTACGAAGAAGGAAACCCTCATTTCTGTTGTAGAAAAGTGAGTATTCGTTATTATATTTTCCATTTTAATTTTGTGTGCTTTTGTGTGACATAACCTAAGATTTGCATGGAATTTTTATCTGGCAAAAACAGAGGCAATCAATGCGTTTCGCACTGTACAATTTTCATTATTATCAATCCTATTAAACAATGACTGCTTTTCTGCCTGTGAAATTCGTGGTGTTAAAGAGAATAGGTAAGTTTTAAAAATCTTGTATTGTACGACGCCACCGATGAACTACTGTTCCTAGAGTCAGTAATCTTGGAGGGAGGCGCGAACAGCTGATCGTTTAGATTAAAATTACCTTAAAACGTTGCCAGACCTTTATTGTTTGGCTTCAACAGCTTTTGGCGCCAAATTATTTTTAGTTTGCTTTTAATCGTGAACAATCGTTAAACAAACGCCATATCTACCTAACAGCATTTACACCGAAGGAAATTATGTATTAATCCCCGCTTCGTCAACCGTTCAATACATTTTAGTTTGACCCTAACCGCAACACCTGCAAGAATCACGGATATGGTTTAGTGTCAAAATGTTATCTTCATTCACAAAACAGTTGGAGCTAGAACACCTCTATTCGACATTGATGTTAGGACCACGATAAACATGCAAACTAAAACGAATTAGACCCCAAATTGCTGTACAAGTAAACAAAGGTCTGGCAATAGTGTAAGGTATTTGACATGTTAGCGATCCCTCCCTCCAAGATTACTGACTCTAGGAACAGTAGTTCATCGGTGGCGTCGTACAATACAAGATTACCGTAAAAAATAAGTTGTAAGCTAAAATATTTATCTGGCATTGAAATTAAAACTCAAGTTAGTTATTTTAATTTATGTTGAATAGAATTAGTTCTGTAGTTATGGTGCTATTATTATTGTTGTTTTGTTGTTAGTGCTGGACGTGAAAGTTACGGTGACTCAGCCATAGGATATATGCAGCTCCGACGAGAGGGTGAATTGTGCACCGTTAAATGCAGAATTTGTCCTGAACACCGAGTGAGAGCGAAAAACTATAATGTGGTGTTACAAGTAAATGAAAAGCAGAGTAAAGTAGAGAAGGTGGAATGTTTGGACTGCGCTGCATCAGCTGGTAATTTAATAATAATCTGTTATTAATCTGTTTTAAAATTTTAAAAAAAAAATTTTACAGGTGGATGCTGTAGCAGTACTTATGTGGATGCATAGGAGGAGCGAAGAACCCGCACCCACAGAAGTCCAGTGCTATTGGAAGAAGTCGCAACTGTCAAAAGTGGGCACATCGCTAAAATTTTTGACTGTGGCAGAATTTGGGGGTATACCCGTTGAAGAAGATCAGGGTAACTTTTATCAGGAGGCAATGCGTTTAGGAGTACAAAACAAAGCAGCTGGCGAAATATTTAAACTGTTTAAAGAACCCAAGTATAGCTGCCTGGATTTGTACGGTTTATTATTAAAATTTGTTAGCAGTGGTGGAGCCCTATATGATGATTTCATCACCTTCACCAAGCAGCACATGAATGAAGATTTGTGCAAGGAAGCTGCATATTGTACCCTAATGCAAGCCGAAGACAGTTTGTGGCATCGTTTACGATATGGGAGGATAACCGCCTCGAAATTATATAATGCTGCACATTGCAAAACTGAATGTGGCTCATTTGTGCAACAGGTAATTGGAGTTAGAAAACTGAGGGATACCAAAGCAATGGAAAGGGGTAGACGATTAGAAAAGCAGGTATTACAAATTGTCGAAAAAAATATGAAGACCAAATTAAGTTCTGTGGGAATTGTATTTTCAAAGAACCACCCTATTTTCGGAGCTTCACCAGATGCAGTGAGTGACAATTTCGTTGTTGAAGTGAAGTGCCCCTCTACAGACAAAGCAGTGTCAAACTATATAACATCACAAAATAAAGTTACGGCCAAGTATAGAGCTCAAATACAAATGCAAATGCATTTTTTAAATAAATCGTATTGCATTTTTGCTGTTGCAGATGCTAACTTTGAAAAAAACCAAAAAGTTAATTTTATTTCTGTGGGCTATGATGCAAATTACATTAAACAAACAATGTTAGAAGCTGAGAACTTTTGGAAAAAAAATATTTTTCCTATTTTATTAGCATCTGCGAACAAATAACTGCATTTTTAATTTTTATTGTTAGGGATAAGCGTGTAACTATTTTTAAGTAATATTTAATATTTTTCCCGCTGCTGATCTTGTAAGTCAGTGATACAGCCTTAGTAACAAAACGTGTAAGTCGGTGATTATATTTGTTTGCTGCTTTTTCTTGACAACGGAACTTAATACTATTATTAAGTTCTTAGGATAATAAAATTAGCAAAGCAAGATGCAGATTTAGACGTTTTGTTTCTAAATTGCAAGTGTTTATGTGACATGTGACACTCATAGGTAACACGACTCACAAAAATTAATCCTGGTGACAGGTGACAAACCAAACGATTTTTTCAGAAATCTAGGAAAATTTCGATAAGCAGCGGGAAAAATATAATAAGATAACTCGGAATGTATCGCCTATTAACATTTTCGGCAGGCAACAAGCCGCGACTTCGTCTTGGCTTGTACTTGCCTACCCCAAATGTTAATAGGTCCTTACATTCCTTGTGACTTAAATAGCTATTTAGAATTGTAATATATTGTAATAAATGTAAAATTTTACAGTGTCACTGCAAGTTATTATAATTGTGTTTCAGTGTTGAATGTACCAGCTTTAATTTTGTTTACAATAAACAAAAAAGCGTTGTTTTCTATTTCTGTTAATACATATAATAGGTAAACAAATATTTTTGGTGTGTGACATGATGTAACCGTAATTTTTAATAAATGCAATTGTTTAATCCAAAAAATAACGTTTTAATCTAAGTCGACAGATCCTTCTGAAATTTTGTATAGGGTTATAATTTGTCATTCTAAACAACTTTTATTAATAAAATTTTACCGTATCATGAACAAAAAGGGTAGTTTACCTGAAATTAACATACAATTATCTCAAAAATAACGGTTTTTTATAAGTCCGCAGATCTTTCTGAAATTTTGTATCGGGCCATAATTTATCATTCTAAACAATTTTTCTTAATCAAATTTTGCCGTATCATGAACACAAAGGGTACTTTACCTGAAAATAAAATAGTTTTCGCTTTCCTGTCAAGGCCTTACTTGTTTTTCAAAAACTGAAAATATTCTTAAAATTCTTTTCAAACCAAGCAGAACCGAATCCCAGAACCTTAAAATAAAATTCAAAATTTTTTAGACCATCTCACCTCTTGTAACATCAATCCTGGGACACACTGTATATGTTTAACATTACAATATTATTGCTCTACAGTTAGTGTCGTTAATTATTTAATATTTGTTATCTAAGTGGAAAAGCAGATGCTATTTTAAATAGTAATCTGAATTTGCCCTTTTGGTGGTGAAATGGGGGTTGTCGAAATTAAGTGTCTTTATTGCGCAAAGGACATTGGCATAGATGACCTAAATGTTCTAAAATGTTCAGGTGTACAAAAAAAAGGATGAAGAATTTAAATTAGATCATAACCATGGCTACTACTACCAGATACAAATGCAACTCGCTATTACTGGAGTTAATTACTGTGATTTTGTGGTATGGAGTAGTAAACATTTTTTCCGTGAAAGAATACATTTCAATGAGGTATTTTGGGAAAAAGAAAGCGCTATTGCTATGAAGTTTTTTAACAATGTGATGATGCCAGAACTTCTCGGTAGGGCATCCAATCCCGGGATCCCAAAATGTCGGTATCTCGGGATCCCTAATTTTTTTATCCGGTATTTCAATCCCGGTATTTTTCCCCAATACCGGAATTTTCGATATTTTTGGGATTGCTTTTGTGTGCACTGCGTCGCAGTTCGCAGACTCTGCGAGTCGCCTTACCCAGCCTGGCCGGCGCCAGACATGGAGCAACATGTTGATAGATAATAATTAGTATGGTTCAGGGTAGTAGCAGTTAGCAGATGTGTCCATAAACGGCGTAAACTGTGTTCAGTTGTGTTGTCACTGTTGCTTGCATATTTACCTATTATACACCTACAAGCCTATGATATATATAGTTAATACTAGAAATACCGGTTCTGAAAACAGGAAATCCCGGTATTGAACACCGGAAATCCCGGTATTGAATACTGGAAATACCGGTACTGAAAACAGGGAATCCCGGTTTGAACACCGGCAATCCTGGTATTGAATACCGGGATCCAGATAGAATTACTTCAATACCGAAATCCCAGGATTGAAAATTCAGTTGGGTATTGGATGCCCTACTTCTCGGTAAATATTTCACAAATAAAGCAGTTAAGGATGCTGCAGCTAATACTGATTGGAATGTATTCAAAGAGTCGTTAAATGTTAATAATGGTACAAATTTAATGTTTTGTAATAAAAGTAGTAGTACGGAAACAAGGACCACTGCTCTCGTAGCCACGCAAACTAAAGATAACAGTATATATTGTTTGTGTAAGGGTCCTGATAATGGAACGCCTATGATTGCTTGCTGTAATTTGCACTGTTCCGTGGAATGGTTTTATCTGATTTTTATTGGCTTAACATCTGTACCTAATACTGAATGGCATTGCCCTTTATGTAGTATAAGTGAAAGTAATAGTATTTTGTATTATATTGGTATTGGAATATAAAATAAAAGCAAATAAATATTTGATCGATTTATTTATTATCACTTTAATTGCAGTACTGTAAAATAAGTAAATACAAACATCATGTTTTTAAAAGCACGACCGCTGAGATATGTGAAAAACGCAGGTCTATTTTTAAATAAGTAACCGAATGCGCCAAGTAGAACACTGCAGTTTAAATTGAAACTAAATGAATTAATAACAGATTCATCTATTTTCAAGTATTCTATAATGTATATTGGTTATTTATATTTATACAGTACAGTAAACATTGCGCTTCCATACTTTGACCAAAATTATTTAAAAAGATATTTTTGTCAACTACACGGAAAAATTGCATGTTTAACACATTGGAAAATTCCATGCTCACGTAAAACTTTTACATTTGCTGGAAAACTCTCACTTTTCTTAACTTGTAGAGCAATCTACTATTAATTCACTAGCGATTTAAGAAGAAAATTAACTCGCTAGCATATAAACATTATAAACAGTTACTTATGGTTGCTATTATAAAGATAATAATAATAATGCCAGTTTAAAATGCCAAAGAAAAAATTATTAATCGAGTTATTTAACAATATCAGTAACGGCGTAACTGGAGACTTGAGTTACCGCATTTATATTTTTATGGCGCTCAACGGCTTAAACCTGAAAAGAAACACAGATTGCAGGCAGCTGAAAATTATTTCGGTGGAGCAAATAATTCTCACATATAATCTCATAAGTCACAAGAGCATTAATTCTTTCCAGATTTTTTTTGACTGCGTTCCAACAACGTCATATTAATTAGGACGCCTTCCAGGGGCAAGCGTTTCCTTTACAGAGACTTTCCATTTGAAAATATATTTTTTGGAACTTTTCCTTACTGCCAATCTCTAGCGTGCTTTTAAAACTTTCTTTAGTGCAACAAAAGTTATTAAATTCGTCCTACATTTTAAATGCGGCATATGCCGCGGGGTTTAAGCTAGTACTAATATATTAAGTATCTTGGCATAACTTGTACGTAAAGCTGTTAAAATGTTATATTTGGAACAACAAAATAGTTTCAAAGCGTGGAATATTTGCTTTCAGTTTTTGTATTTCTTTGACCACCCATAACTACACTGGCGTGATACATCCACTGCAGGTCCGGCTTAATTGTATAAATAAACGAGTAGAATAAATAAGTAATTATTGCTTATGGTTGGCATTTCAGTGTACAACAAGAAATTATTGCTTTAGTTTTTGGCTTTCAAAAATTAAGTGTGCCATGATATTATTCTAAAAAGGCAGTTCTACATGTACGTTTCTTAATGAGAAACTTATCACTGTATCTGATGTAAATGTGCATGCTGTATATACTTTGAACGATAAGAAATAAAAATATATACTCCTATACACTTTTGCCTTACTTTTATTCATACTATTCGGTCTTAACTTTTTTCTCGCTGAAATTAATCTACTGCGATATGGAAATTTCCAACCTGTGTTCAAAGCTACCGAATGAATAGTAGTACACAAGAAACGCTAATTGAATATCGCAACACACTGTTATACAATTTACGAATTATTTAGTTATAGTTAGTACACATCGCTAATTAATTTATATTTTTAACACGGTTATTAATCTGTTTGAAATACTTGGACATATTTTTAGTTTTACTTGCAGTTTGTCCAATATTTAGGTTACCCACAATCTGAAAGGTGTTTATTACTCTTAGTATTCTTTAATACCTTTCGTAACGATTCCATTGATGGATCTAAAAAAATCAGCTGCGAGGAAATAGTTTTTTTTTCTAGGCAGCTTAAATGGAGAGCTATATGTACATCTTGTACCCAGTACATAAAAAATGCTGATATTAACATCATAGAGTTACTGATCTTTACTTTACAATTTAGACAGTGAATTATAAATGAATTGAAAGTGTAATTACTGACATTATAATCCTTCCTGTTTCATAAATATAATTTAATATGAAGAGAAGAAACTTTTTTTTTAAATACTTATGTAATGTAAGTATTTAGACAAGACATAAGTTTAAGTTCTGCAATTTGTCGAAATTGAAATTCAAATGTAGTTGAATGCTTTCTATTAATATCGTTTAGTAGACTCACAATTTACTATATACTGCATAGCTAATTCAGCTGAGATTTTTTTTACTTTGTGTACAAAGCATTCCATAAATATTTGATGCTCCCAAGAAAGCTATGTCAAACAATAGTTCCTTTAATCATAGCTAATATTCTATATTAAAAAGGAACTATGTAATCCATATTTAAAAATAAACATATGATTGCTGAATGCAATTTAAAATACTCGTACCTACGATATAACATAATTTCTAGCATTCAAGAAATAGAGAAATTACGTACTTCCTCAGCAGTTATTGTTCTACATGTTTCTTCTTCTTCTGATTTCCTTTTTGTTATAACTCCATCGGCGTCTTTATTTCTATCATTGTTCTTATTTCTCTAAGACATCTGTAGACAAATACCTCCTCAAAACCTTCAACTCGTATCATTCCTATCAACCAATGCCTTAATCAATGGTTGGAAAAACTAAATACGTATTCAAGAGAAAAGCAAAGTCTATATGTATAATTGTATATGCCACTGCTTGTTGATGCGTGGAATGGTGTTAATTCAAGTTCGCCCTCTTGTATTAGGTTGGTGCACCTATTTTCCCAAATTTTTGAGTGACAGGGGCCTAGGGAGTTAGATCAAAGCTTAAATAAAAGAACATCCCTTAACGAGCAGTAACGACTCCCACAGATCTTGGTGTGATGTTAATTCATCTTCTCTTCTTTGTATTAGGTTTGTGTTTATATTTTCATTCAAATATTTGAGTTCATGACGCATGAAGTAGAAGTATGAAGATTAAGAATTATTACAGATCTTGTTATGGCTAGAAAGACCAAGAAGTAAGTGTGCAACGATACCATTGTTAGCCTCCACATCGAACGCCTTAGTATTTTAATAATTAATTTTCTATGTATTTACCTTACTAAATCAGCACAGATGAAACTCTTTTAAGTACCCCAGTACCAGGCAGGTGGTCTGCACCTGTAGGATTCTCGGGCTTAAACTGACTTGAAGCAACATACACACGAAAAACCAATTTTCTTACACAAATATAAGGATTTTAAGATACATTAAAAACAATAAACACAAATATAAAATAAGCATCCTTTACTCATTTAAACATACATAGGACAATATAAAAATTAACGTCGACCTAAATGTCTTCAAACGCGCAAACGTCAAACTACCTGAAGCCGGTCCTGTCTGAAGCCGACTCTGTACGAAGCCAGGCCTGTATGCGATTGGCACAAAAACCCGGCACAATTTACCTAGATACATATGAAGCGCATTCCTTTAAGCGCCTTCTTTGCCTTCCTCTAAGCGCGATTCCAACGTAGCTGTAGCGACTGCTTATCGCTTTAAACTGCAAACATTTCCTGTAGGCATTACGTTATCTGGTAATAGGGCCATGAGAACTGCTGTGTACCCACGTATTAGGATTGCCTTATATTACGTCAACAAACCTTGAATGGCGTCAGACGTAGAATTTCACCACACACGTTTCTGGGGGACTAATCCGACTATTATGTGGTGCTGAGATGACGGCTGACGTCACGTACCCATAGTTGACGTCACGAATAATATACGTGGCTGCTTCTCAATTTGTGCACTCACACGATACATGATGAATTGGCATTTACTGGACACCCAAACATGGCTTACTGCATCCAAACTTATGCAGCAACTTTAGCAGTGCAAAGATTTTTTAAGCTTAATTTATGGTAGGATATTTCGTGCAATGCACTCGAAACCACTCACGCACATGTAGTTTGGGGCAAGGCCCGCTGGCTAATGAGTTGTCCCCCGCGAAAGATGCTTAAGTTGATAAATCCCCGCGAGCATCACTGAAGGATCCCAATGGGTTACCAGAAGTGTATAGGGGTCAATGCATATTATAAACATTAGCGGTAGGATATGAAAAGTTGACTATAGAAGGAAAGTTTGTGTACTAAATAAGGAAACATAATTGTGGAAGGGAAGATATAAAACTGAAATAAAAAATACGTTAAATATATTAAATGCCTAAATGGAGAAATCATTGCACAAGAATGCAACGCCACATGGATATTTGCAATACCCGAAAAGGGCGACTGTTTTACACGAGAAAACTGTAGAGGGACAACTGAATGCGCTGTGTATAGCAGCCACCTTAGTTAGAATGTTATAGAATGTAAATACTTTGTAGTTAAAGTTAGAGAAGATAGCAAAGACACTCATGAAATAAGAAAAAGGATATATCAAGAACAAAAGATGAATAATGAATGCATGAATAAAATGTGGTGATAGAAAAGTGTAACGAAAGCAAGAAAATATAATATCGATATACAACCATAGTAAAATGCATTTCAACGTATTGCTTCGAAGTGTAGAATTTAAAAGAAACAGACAAACACGAATTGTGGATATGAACATGGATGCAGTATACAAACCCTCCACAGCATCAACGAAAGACAGAGTCACAATGTGATAATAATAAGAATGATGAATTTTCATGTAACAGTTACTAACCACATAAAAATATACAACTGACCTGTGGCATGGCCATGTAACCACCATAATGAATGAAAACAGACTGCCAAGAATGACAGTGGCTTGATCACCATCCGAAAAAAGAAATAGACTAAGTCCAAGTAAGACATGAGAAGAATATATAGGGAAAGTAGTGAGCGAAAGAAAACTCACAGCGGAGCAAAGTCTTCATCGCGAAGAATGAAGAAGTCTGGGAATCGGAAAGTGACGTCAGATACTATAAACCGATTTATATGATATTAGTATTGAAATTTAAATATTTCATAGTTGAAATACTGAACAGAGGCGAAATGAGAAACAACACGACGACGATCTTTGGATACCTCTAAGCACTATTTGGAAAAATATAAATTAATTGATTCTTACCTAAAACTCGTTTTAATCCATATCACCGTAAAAGTAAGAGCACCCTTACTATTGAAGAGCCTTGTAAATAGAATAAATAATACAAGACATATTAGAAAAAGTAATAAAACGCCGTAAACGCAAAACGATGACCCCTTTATGACTTCCCCAAAATAGGTGGCGTGTAACATCAAGCATAACCATAACACAATTTAGATTCAACAAGACAGTGTCGTACTTTATGAAGACAACGGCGCTGTTCTTACGAATAAAGCTTTCTTACTCCGTTTCAAAAATACTATTTCAGTCTGTAACACTGTTTTAAGTATTATTGTCAGTAACGAATTTTGTAGTTCACCATAGATGTGGGCGTGGAGTTTATCCCTGTGCGGTATATGGGAAGATAGAGAGTAATACAAGCGTATTAGGTTACATTTAGTCAAACATAGATAATAATAGGCAAAGCTCTTCATTCGACAATCAGTAATTAATTAATTCTGCCATTGGACGCCATAAACCATAAAGCAGATCCTGGAAGCTCAATAGCAATTAATTACGCCGGCTCCTTTCCTTGCCCAATCCTACTTTTGCTGCAAAGGCGCATAATAATGCTGATCCTCAACACATGGCGCTTTGTGCAAAAAGGAACAATGAAATCTTGCTTTGGATCGCTGATTTAGTAGGCAATCTACTTCGACTTATCTCTACCTGCCACTTCACAATAGACGTTCATTCATCGTCTACGGATTTCCATACTTGTTGGTTGTTACAATATTACACGTCCTGGGAGACCTTTATCCCGTTATCTCAATTGGAACATTTCGATTACTCTGCTTTCAGCCCGCATCTCCACAATCTCTAAATAGGACCTAAATCTTGCGCATATTTTCTTTTATTTCTCCTCGGGCCATCGGCGGTGCAGATACGCTCACACTTCATAAGCTCCGCAATGAAAGCTCGTGTGATAAAATTGGACTTCTGTTTGACAAATGATAAAGGATCTCGAGCAAAACCGGTAGTTCGTGTTTACCGGAAGCGTAAAACAAATTACCGCATGGGTAAAAAGTAAAAGAGCAGCAGTAGTGAAATTGATATCGAATTCCGCTCTTAGTGGGTGGTCAAGCTACTTATTTCTAATCATGTAATTACATACGATAAACAATTGGCATTTGCATCGCATACGCTATAGTCGCCGCCTTAATTCCATTACTCGTTATTCTGTTTCTCCACCGGATTAAGCCGATTAATGAAGTTTGAACTTGCTGGAACGTATGTAAACTGCCATATATAATGCACGTCCTTCTGATAGTTTGTAATGGGGAATAAATTTATAAATCCTAAAAAAATCATGAAAATAAATAACTGTTTCATAACTACTGCCTACAGTGTTTTGTCAGAATTTCTTAACAAATTTCAAATAGAACTTATCGCCTTTAATAACAATTTGCAATCTCGTAAAAATATAATTCTTCGTGAGTATCAATATATTATTTTGTGGAATTACTTCTAACAATTTCTAATGTTTACGAAATTATAACAGGAAATATATGCAATGAATTTTAGGTCTATAGTAGCTAAGTTATGAGAGTTCTGTAACACCCCACCCCTTTTTCCCCCACCCCCGGTGTGTGACTGGTTGTGTCGAGGTTCGGTCTCATGTTTGTGTGTTGTTGTGATTGGTTGGTTGTCGGCCATTATGGTAAAGATGGCGTCATCAGTGTGTTTTGTGATTGGCCTGGATGTGAGATTGGTTGTTTGTCGTCGGCGGCCATTATTTTTTTTTTTATTTTGGTACTCAGCCAACAGCCGTTAGGCCAATTATAGGCGTCGCTGTACATTTCTGCAAACTTGCAAAACGAACAAAAGTTCATTGGAACTTCGCAGAGGTCATTTTCCTGTCGAAATTTTCATCTGAGGAATTGCCCACTTAATATGTGCAACATATATTCAACGAGATCCAGCGCTGCGAGCCCCCCATGAGTTTATGACCGGACAAACCTAACAAACGCATCGCTCATTCCATAATGGCCGCCGACGACAAACAGCCAATCGCACAACCACACCAATCACAAAACACACCGACGACGCCATCTTTACCATAATGGCCGACAACCAACCAATCACAACAACATACAAACAGGAGACCGAACCTAGACACAACCAACCACAAACCGGGAAGCGGGGTGTCACAGAACTCGCATAACTTAACTACTATCTATAACTATTCCACATTCATGTCTGACTTGGAATCTATTTCGATTGAAGATATTTACGAGTATTAAAAGTCAAAGAAACTAATACTCTTAGATTATCATTAGATTATAAATACTATATTGCGGCAGTTTGTTGTTTCGCCTAAAAATTCAAATTTATCAAAAATCAAACCATTCCACTACTACTTTTATTTTACACCGTCAACAACTTTACGGACCTTTTAAAATGAGAAAAAATAGAACATTGTCCATGATCATTCTTTAAAAGTCTATTTATCTATTTAAGGTAAAACTCTCTGAAGTCTTCCAATATTGTACTTTAGACGGTAATTCAAAGAACGTAGTTTGTTCTTCTCTTATTACAGGTCAGTGGCATGTTTTTACCGCAAAGTGGTTCTATGGGCCCTATTTGCCCTTAGGCTAGGTAGGTGGCACAGGAGTTAGCGTGGTATCCGGGAGCTTATGATTCTTAACCTCGGGCTGGCCGCCTTAGAAGCGAGCATTTGCTCGCTGGGCCATCCGCTCACAGAAACTTGTTGATAAGATATTTAAAATAAGTATGGTTGGAGTAAATTATATGACCAAGAAGGCCAGTCCAAACGCTCTTCTTGTAACCTACGCCAACTCATATAGATATCAACGCAGCGGATATTAAAGCTCTATTAAAATTAATCAAAAACAAATTCCTTATTTATACATTATTCAAAACAGTTGAACGAACATTTGAGAAACATATAAATCAAGTTGACCGAGTTGAACACGCTCCAGATGATAGGCATACACTCTGTGCCGAAAATTTTAAACCCAATACTGGCGATTGCACTGAATGACTGAATGTCTCTCTGGCGCTTCGTGTCTGTTTTATATAACCTCCACAGTTGCGTACGTGCAAGGTTGTCTACGGCTTGCCAGTTGCCGGACCGACCTTTTGTGTCCTCAAAAGTGCAATTACTTATTGTGCCCCGTTTCTAAGCCAAGGAGTAGGAATTTAGTTTATTGCCCTTCTGCTGCAACAAGCTTTATGTCACTATTGATTCCTTATCTGCTTTTTCGATGAGAGCAATCAACTGTAATGCCTCACTTCCTGATCAGTCGTCTTTTTGTACCTAAAAGGGTCGATCGTCTACTTGCTATAACGCCCCTGATCCCCTGCATATTACAGATGGCGTAATGTTGCTGACGTCCGTGTTTTCCATTGCGTGGCCTTTTACAATGAAGTCGAATTTAATTTGTTACTCGGAACGCGAATTCGTCAGTTAACGACACTTGACATTAAGTTGCGCATAGCGTAACATCCAAAATTAGTTCCCAGCTGTGGTAGGCTGCACAGCTTTTTAAACTGAAGTTCACACTTATTATCGCCTGCCCTCAACTTATATGTCTTTTGCGGTGTGATTTATGGGCGCTACACATGGTGATGCTTCCGCTACACTTGTATAGCTTTAGCAATATGTATAAGTTATGAAATCATGTAATATATATATATATCTATTTCCACATATGCCCACTGTCTACTTTTTTATATGCTACCATAAGTTTTTCTAGGATCAAGTCAATGCAAGGTGTACTCCTACATTGTGTGACACTTTTTTACAACTAATTGTTGCAGGCAAAATAGGTTATCTGTGCAGGATCGTCCCGCTTTGTTCCATTGAGTCTGGAAATTCGTCTTCCATTCTTTGTTTTATTGCTTTGCCATGCCGTCGACTAATAGATGGTGTTACACTGATGACTCTGTAGCTCACATATTCAAATCGTTAATTTTTATATATCGAGGTAAGATATGCTACATTCCAATCACCTGGTAACGATCTCTCCTCTCAAACATTTATTGAATTTTCTGCACAGCTTTTCTACGGAAATAACAGGTTTGTTCTTTATTAGTCAATAATAATACCTCCAGGCTTCGAAACTTTCCAATTTTTTATATTCTATTATTGCTTCTTCCGGTTGCACTTCTATTTCGCTATTGAGTTCTTCTACATGCGTTTCGTTTTGATATTATTCGTAATTGTCTATAGGTTTGTTTCCATCTTCTGTTAATAGTTTTTCATAATACCTTCGCCACTGTTCAGTGTGTTGTTCATGTACTTATGGAATTTATTGAGTACTTTTTTACCTGTTTTTTTAATGTCAATTGTAACGGTACCTTAAAACAGCCCTACACTCTACTGTACTATTACTTTATATTGCCCTGGGTCGTTAGCTTATTCAGTTGGTGAGATATGAGACTCTATTAATATCGTCAGTGCAGCTAAGGGCAAGCTAATACTGTTTGGGGTTGCACGTTGTCACCTGGGATGTTGTACTTATACATTTAAACACTATCAACAAGAAAAACCCAACAGTTTATGTTAAGGACTTTATAAACTTTTGCCGCCTCTCTTGCATTCTGAATCAATACTGTGCGCAGTAGAGGGTCGAGCGGGCTTTGCCTCGCCGTTCACCGCACTTACGTTCCATCTGTCAACGTGGCAGCATGCGAACCGGTCTGCACTCCGAAAGCTAATTCTTTTGTAAATGTTCAAATATTTGTGTTCAATGTGTTGTTTATTGCTAATAAAGTAACATATTTCCGGCTTTCAACGAGTGTATTTATTCAGTGAAACCTACAATTCATACAGTCCATTAAATTCCAAGGCGAGCTGGCAATCAGGAATTTTCCAAATAACGGAAAACTGAGAAGGCTCCACAACATTGGTCCTACAGAGCCAGGATCAAACCACATTAGGTCATTGCGAGTCCAATCAACAGCGACAGCATTCGACAACATTGGTCATTGGCAAGTACAAAAGCATATTCAGTTTTGTATTGCATCGCATGTAATCGACCGCAAGGAAGCAGCGTTCCATATTCGCAGCAACGCGTGGAACGAAGAGGGCACATGCGGTGCCCGTAACGAGAGGAAGGAAGACAGCAGACGGTAGATAGCCAAACGCCGAGTTTGGCGCCAAGTTCGTGCACGTGGGCATTGCAGCTGCAGGCGAGACGGTAGTACGAACCACAGCAACGAGGAAAACCGACAAAGCGGCACATACACCAATATCAATGTAAGCCTAATTTCCTATTTTTGTGATTTCCTATGCATGAATATTTGGTTTTCTATCATCTGTGTTATACATGTGCATAATTTCAGCTGCGTATTATTGCGTAAACAAATGGTTTATGAGTCATATAAACATTTTAATTGCGTGAAATGCCAAGCTATTACGTTTGTTAGCGATAACCCCTGCATTTTCAAATTGCAGAGCCGTTTGCGTTGTTAAAACAGTCTCGCGTTCGTGGCGCAATTTGGTCTTGCGTAGTACACGGCCATCCGCGTCGTGATTCATTCCGAGTACCGGAGGCGTACCAAATTCGCGCCAGAGGCGTGCGAAAGGTTTTATCATTAAAGAATATTTCAGATTCTGCAAGTAGTAAGGCTACCACGCGTAGCATCTTGCCTGAAATATCACAGATAGTTGACCCGTTGGGTCCGCGTACCAGAAGCGCACAAAATTCACGCCAGTGGCGTACGAACAGTTTTCATCCTTAAGTTGTTTTAATTTCATCAATTATGGATCCGCTTGTCAGAGTACGTGGCTCTATCAAGGGCAAGCTTACGCGTTTCTCAAATTACGTGCAATCTTTGCAAATAATTCATGATGAAGATCAATTCTTATCTAGCGCTCAGATTATTCAATTGCAAGAAAGATTGAATGATACAGCCACCTTGTTATCAGAATATTATGCAGTTCATGAGCAAATTTTAGAAAACAGTAAGGATACAGAATTTGAAATGCAACATCAAGTTGAATTTGAAGATTCTTATTATTTTGCAATCTCACAAGCTAAATATTTGATTAATGAATACAACAAGCAGTCTGATGTTGCACCAGATCGTTCTGGATCTCCTAATGGTAGCTTAAGATCAGGGCATTCAAACTGCAGCTCGCAGTGTAATACGCCATCGTTTAGGCTTCCTACCATTTCAATTCCTAAATATTCAGGAAGTGTTTCAGAATGGTTAGAGTTTCGTGAGATATTTAGTAGCTTAATTCATGAGAATCAAACGCTGACTAATATTCAGAAGCTGCATTACCTAAAGGCTAGTTTACAGGGTGATGCAAGCCAAATTATAAAAAGTTTAGAGTTTACTGCGGGTAATTATACTCTAGCTTGGGAGGCATTGGGCAATCGATACAATGATCCAAAAATTCTGGTTCATAACCACCTCAAGGCTATTTTCGAGCTTGAATCTTGCAGTAAGGAATCTGCAACTAAATTACGTACGATTAGCGATATGTTATTCAAACATTTTGCAGCAATCAAATCATTAGCTACCGAAAGCGAGCTTCTTGATTTTGTTATAATTTATGTAGTTTCTAAAAAACTGGACCCCACTACATTTCGTGAATGGGAGGTCCTTAGAAACCGGTCAAGTTCTGACCTGCCTAATCTTGATGTGTTCAAGGAATTCTTACAAAATACAGCAAATCTTCTAGAAACTCTAGAGGTAAAGGATAGCAAGCTTGTACCCGAAAAGTCTTCCAAGGTACATTCGAAATCATTTGTGTCAGGTACCCCTTCGTGTCCACTTTGTAAAGGATCTCATTCCTTGTACAAATGCGATAAGTTTGTCAAGCTGTCTGTTCTTGACAGAAAGTCAAAGGCAAAAGAGCTCCGCGTATGCTTTAATTGCCTAACTCAGGGTCACCTATCGAGCCTCTGTAGCTCCAAACATACGTGTAGAAAGTGCAAATCAAGGCACAACACACTTCTTCATGAGGATAAACCTCAAAATGCTTCTTCTAGTCAACCAGGATCTGCGATGTCGGCAGAAACCCCTGTTGAACTAAACCAATCGATTTCTGCATTCTGTTCGAATGCTTTTCAGGTACTCTTACCTACGGCTACCGCTAAACTCATCGTTGATGATGGTACGCCTCACATTGTGCGAATCCTGTTGGATTCCGGTTCCCAATCGAACTTTATACGTTCAGATTTGTGTAAAAGGTTGAAGCTTCCAATTCGCGAAGTCGACGTTACTGTTTCTGGCTTAAGTAAAGCCACTTCTCAAATCAAGGCTAGGTGTGATATCAAGCTGCAAGCCCCTCACACTTCATACGGCATTGGCCTATCCTGTCTTGTTCTCGATGAGATTACGGGTGTTACCCCAAGTTTTCGCGTCCAGCGAAACAGCTTCAAGGTTCCTGATAACATCAAGTTATCAGATCTGTCCTACGACCAACCGGGCACCATCGACATTCTGATTGGTTCGCCCATTTTCTGGCAGCTCCTTTGTATTGGACAAATTGGTCTAGGCCCAAATCTTCCCATCCTCCAAAAGACTCGTTTTGGTTGGATTGTTTCTGGCCCTACAGGCCCCCCTTCTGCGTACCCTGTACAGTGCAATCTTGGCACGATCGAGGATGCTTCTGACCCCATTGCTAGGTTTTGGCAACTCGAACATTACCCAGAGGAAAAGGTCCGCACAAATGAAGAGAACGCCTGTGAGGCACATTTCGTGCAAAATACGCAACGAGAAGCAAATGGTCGATTCGTTGTCTCTATCCCTTACAAGAAGCCTGTAGAGGTACTGGGCGATTCATTGCAAATCGCTCAGAAAAGATTCTTATCAGTAGAGAATATTTCAGATTCTGCAAGTAGTAAGGCTACCACGCGTAGCATCTTGCCTGAAATATCCCAGATTTCAGATTCTACAAGTAGTAAGGCTACCAATCGTAGCAGCTTGTCTGAAATTTCCCAGATAGTTGACCCGCTGGGTCTGTCAAGCCTTTGGTGGCACGGTCCCACCTGGCTAAGCGAAAGTGAGGCATCTTGGCCTACTTCCATGTTCAATATTTCAGATTCTACAAGTGGTAAGGCTACCAATCGTAGCAGCTTGTCTGAAATATCCCATATTTCAAATTCTACAAGTGGTAAGGCTACCAATCGTAGCAGCTTGTCTGAAATATCCCATATTTCAAATTCTACAAGTAGTAAGGCTACCAAGCGTAGCATCTTGTCTGAAAGATCGCAGATATTTGACCCGCTGGGTCTGTTAAGCCTTTGGTGGCATGGTCCCACCTGGCTAAGCGAAGGCGAGGCATCTTGGCCTGCTTCCAAACATGTTCGTGCTGAGCTTCCAGAATTCAAAAAAGAAGTTCAGAGTCTTCCTGTAACCTCTGTTGAACCATTTCCGTTCAATCAGTATTCAAGCTTCGCTCGCTTACAACGAGTTACAGCTTATTGTTTTATCACAAAAGCAGTGCACCTTGAATTGGTCGCTGACCTTTCTACTGAAGCCTTCTTAATGGCCTTTCGCAGGTTTGTAGCTCGTCGAGGCAAACCGCTCCATGTCTATTCAGACAATGGCACTAACTTTGTAGGCGCTAATTCCGAGTTAATCGAATTAGGCAATTTTCTCGCGGAGCAAAACCCTTCTATTTCCGAATCAGTCGCGAGCGACGGAGTAGCTTGGCATTTTATACCCGCGCACAGTCCCCACTTTGGCGGATTGTGGGAGGCCGGAATCAAGTCCTCCAAACATCACATACGTCGCGTTATAGGTAACGCTAGTCTAAATTATGATGAATTTAGCACTTTGTTGGCACAGGTGGAAGCGACCTTAAACTCCCGACCCCTGTCCCCTTTGTCCTCTGATCCAAACGACCTTCAGCCTTTGACTCCTGCTCATTTCCTGATTGGTCGTCCGTTGGTGTCACTGCCTGATCCCAACGTAACTGAGATAGTCGAGTCTCGGCTGTCTAAATACCAGAGAATACAACAACTTCACCAGAATGTGTGGAAGAGATGGAGTAAAGAGTACATCTCGGAACTCCAACAGCGCACCAAATGGCGCACACATCTTTCGGACCTCCAGCCTGGTTCCATGGTCCTCATCAAGGATGACAATCTACCCCCTCTGAAGTGGAGGTTAGGCCGGGTCACCGAGCTGCACCCTGGCCTTGACGGCGTTACGCGTGTGGCGTCAGTGAACACTGTGTCAGGGATCGTGAAGCGATCCTTCGCCAAATTGTGCCCGCTACCTAGTGTTGTGAACTAGTGCGTTAGCGTTCAGCGCAGTTCGTAAAGCCTTTTGGCTCCCCATTGTTCGGGTTTTCTTGTACTAGATTAAGATCCATGTACTATTATGCTTTGTATATATGTGTGTTCATGTTACATGTTTTACTCTAGCTTTTACATGTCAACTCTGTACTGTTTTATTTGAAAGGTTACCCTTTCCAAGGCGGGCGGTATGTTAAGGACTTTATAAACTTTTGCCGCCTCTCTTGCATTCTGAATCAATACTGTGCGCAGTAGAGGGTCGAGCGGGCTTTGCCTCGCCGTTCACCGCACTTACGTTCCATCTGTCAACGTGGCAGCATGCGAAACGGTCTGCACTCCGAAAGCTAATTCTTTTGTAAATGTTCAAATATTTGTATTCAATGTGTTGTTTATTGCTAATAAAGTAACATATTTCCGGCTTTCAACGAGTGTATTTATTCAGTGAAACCTACAATTCATACAGTCCATTAAATTCCAAGGCGAGCTGGCAATCAGGAATTTTCCAAATAACGGAAAACTGAGAAGGCTCCACAACAGTTTACATAAACACATATATAATCTGTAAGAAAAGCACAAACAGAAGAAAATGCATATAAAAAATACACACTAAAACGGTGGGCGCTACATCTATGAAAATGCCTTAAATATATCGCTATCAACGCAAAGTCAAATACCACGAAATGTAATGGAATTCCGCGCACACATAAACTAGACGAAGTTGTCCATTCTATAAATGCGCTGATGCTGGGAGCGCTATACTATGGATATCGAGTCAGCAAATGACCCGATAACTGCGTACTGGTTGCAGGTGTTTCCCCGTTATCTGGGCCACAAACACACGGCCCACGATTTTGCAATTATTCATTAAAACAATTGCCAAAAGTCTTGCAACCGCTTCCTTATTTCGTATTACGGTTGCAATTAGGAACAACCTTGTTTTAAGAGGTCAAATTGCAGCTTCGAGCGGTGTCGAACGAGGACACCGCGGAATGGCTTCCAATATGATGTTTCGCTCTGGTGAACTGCATCTCGTCTGCACCACTTCTTATACTACGTGCTACTTGGTTAAGACATAACGAAACATACGGATAAGCTTTATTAATAACTAGCTGAAACCCGCGGCATTTGCCGCATTTAAAATGTACGACGAATTTAATAACTTTTGTTGCACTAAAGAAAGTTTTAAAAGCACGCTAGAGATTTGCAGTAAGGAAAAGTTCCAAAAAATATTTTTTCAAATGGAAAGTCTCTGGAAAGGAAACGCTCGCCTCTGGAAGGCGTCCTAATTAATACGACGTTGTTGGAACGCAGTAAAAAAAATTGCGGAAAGAATTCTTCTACAAGTTAAGAAAAGTGAGAGTTTTCCAGTGAATGTAAAAGTTTTACGTGAGCATGGAAGAATGACGTTGTAGCCCAGGGCACATGCTGCATTTAAAGTTTTGCGCGTTAGATAGATATACTTGGTGACATTACAAAAAAAAATTCTTTTACACACGTCTACTATGGCAAATGCTACACCAAATACATACAATATATACAGTTCACATTTAATTATATATATTTATTCCTAATTCAGTACGTAAAACATGCTTAGAGTCATGTTTTTGATAACAGTGATAAAACTTAGATTACATTTAGATTTTAGTTTATTGGCATACATGTTTAACGTCAGCGTACAAACAATTTCCAGAATATTTATACCACATTGAATATTATGTATCATCGGATGAAAAATTGTATTATTTGGCCTGAACGAGATCAGCTGATTAAATCAATGCCAGAATGCTTCAATAATCGATTGTTTTGAGATGAGAGTGGAAAAATCAAGTAGCCTTGAAGTACAATGTACTACATGGTCTACGTACAAAAAACATAATACGGTAAAGGTACTAATAGGCATCACTCCTCCTGGATCAATATCATTTGTATCACATGGATATGGTGGCAGAATAAGCGATAAAGGTCTAACAGAGGATTGTGGGATTTTAAACAATCTCTTGCCAGAAGATTTTGTATTGGCAGAGGCTTTTTAATAAAAGACTCCGTAGGACTACATATGGCCACAGTGATAACGCCTGCTTTTCTAAAGGAAACGGCAGCTCGATCCAAAGGATATAGAATCAACCGGGAATATAGCAAGCGTGAGGTAGTGCAAGTATATTGTTACAATAATTATCTTAATTATCTTTTTTTCAGAATACACGTCAAACGCGTTATTGGAGTCCTTCGTCAAAAAAATACAGTTCTTCACGAAACGATGCCCATGTTGTTCCTGGCAAAAAAGAAAACTGACGATGTTGCTGTGGTAGCTCAGATATTAACAGTTTCTTGTGCACTCGTAAATTTATGCCCTCCTATAATTGTATAATTATGAAATAAATTGTATTAACAAAGTTAATGTAATTATTTTTACTTTAATAATAATAATATCTACAAAATTATCATTGTGGTATGGCGCATTTCAAAACAGAATTAACAACACTCACAAAAATAGCGACAATAGCAATAACAAAACAACAGAATTAACAAAATCAACAGCAATTTTCACACTTTGACTTGCACAATATCGCAAGATAGTCCAGTTACATTAGAAGGACAACCGCAGCATCTGCCGAAAAAATCCAAGTGAGCTGAAATTTTGCATACACCTTTATTTTGAAATTACAAATAATGTCTCAAAAGTCCCCATCGATATGGCGCTTGCGTTTTGAGTTATTCAAGGTCAAAGGTCACAGAAATAAGTTTTTCGCAAATATCTGGCTTTCTATGGGTCGTATGACTTTTTTAGTTAATACAAAAAATGAAGGCTAGGAAATTCTCTACAAAAAAGATTATATAGCTTTTTTACATACAACTAACCGTTCAGTAAATAACACACTATTAAGTTTTGCAGACGGGTTTTACTTCTTTTTACGATAAAGAAAGTATTGGAATCACCCCAAAAATTCGGAAACTGGGTTTTCAACAGATCTTCACGTTGTAGAGTCCCCTGAACCCAAAAAACATGTTTTTGCTCATTGGTCTGTGTGTCCGTCCGTCGGTCTGTCTGCCAACAGAATAACTCATTAACGAAAAGAGGTATGGCGTTGAAACTTCATATATAAGTTTTTTGTACTATCTAAATGCGACAGCAAGCTTCTGAAGAAAATCGCATAACCGGTGTGTATTGATGTGATTTAAGTGATTTTTCAGTTGAATACCTCTAAAATTCAACTTGAAAATCACTCATCTCAATCAATCCACATATAAAATGTAATAAAAATGTAAAGTTTGAAAAAACTCGTTGGAGCCGTTTTTGAAACACAAGAGTAAACATCATACTTCCGGTTATGCGATTTTCTTCAAAAGATAGCTGTCGCGTTTAGAAAGTACACAAAACTTATATAAGAAGTTTCAACGCCATACCTCTTTCCGTTTATGAGATATTCTGTTCGCAGACAGACAGACAGACCGACCAATGAACAAAAACACGTGTTTTTGGGTTCAGGGGACTCTAAAACGTGAAGATCTGTTGAAAACTCAATTTAGAATTTTTGGGGTGAATGCAATACTTCCTTTATCGTAAAAGGAAGTAAAACCCGTCTGCAAAACTCAACAGTGTGTTATTTACTGAATGGTTAGTTGTACGTAAAGCACCTGTATAATCTTTTTTGTAGAGAATTTCCTAGCCTTCATTTTTTGTAATAACTAAAAAAGTCATACGACCCATAGAAAGCGAGATATTTGCGAAAAACTTATTTCTGTGACCTTTGACGTTGAATAACTCAAATCGCAAGCGCCATATCGATGGGGACTTTTGAGACATTATTTGTAATGTCAAAGGTGTATGCAAAATCTCAGCTTACTTGGATTTTTTCGGCAGGCCGATCCTACTGTAGCTGGCCTAAGAGATTTTTGTAGGTATAGATTATAGTACAAAACGCCACCATAACGATGCAATAAGCATAAAATTGTGGGTTGAAGATACGAAAAGTCTATGTGACGAGTGTCCAGTATTGTTATACCGGGTGACCATAAATATCTGAGATCTCGGTAGCCATGGAATTAGCTACTTATAAATGTTGGGTTAGTATTATATTTCAATTATTGGTACCTATGTAATGTAATAAAATGCAATAAGAGGAGGAGAATGTGCCCCGGATTCTGCAGTTTAGCCTACGACTCGATTATAAAAATCTCCTGTTCTAACTCCATTACTTATTGCAATCAGTAATAATTTTTGACAGACAGGAATTTTAGTTGTTATGACATTATAGCTATTAACATATCTAGGAATGTTATGAGTATCATAACTGCCGCAGATGTTTTGAAATCCGAGCTCGTAGAGCGAGGATTTTAAAACATCTGAGGCTGTTATGATCATAACATCCGTGATATGTTCAATAGTTTATCGGTTGCTATATGGTTATGGTTGCCATGTAGGGTAATATTCCATTACCCTACAGATAAGTTATGATCTAGTTACCAGCCCACTTTTGTATATGTAAACAAAGGCTTAATATCCTGAAACCGGTAAATGACATTTATTAGTTTAGTTGTATTCATCGCTTTAATAAAGCGGTGTTGATTCCAAAGGTAATGTGATATCAGGTACTTATGGCCACCCGGTATAAAGAACAAGGTGTTGAAAGTGATTTAGGGCTTCTTGATATCAACGATTTTGCTTTGATAATAATGACGTCTTTTCAAATTCAACAGTTGCTACGATTTACTTACTTTACTTAACCGGCGTTACAATCCTTTGTGGATTTTAACCTCCTTTACAACGTTGTTCCACCGGGCTCTGTCCTGTGCGACTCGTCTCCAGTTGAGCACCCTTAAGGTTCTCAAGTCCCGCTGAACACCGTCTAGCCATCTTTCCTTGGGTCTTCCCCTGGTCCTTCCGTAGTCCGGCCTCCATTCGAAAACGCTTTTTACTGCCCTGTCACTCGCCATCCGCTCGACATGCCCCAACCACCTGAGTCTTTGTGCTTTCACAAGACGCACTATATCTGCACCACTTATTAGCACGTCTAATTCCACGTTCGTTCTACCCCGTGGGCCATTCATATCTTGCACTGGGCCCCATATCTTCCTCATTATTGCTCTTTCTGCAGTTCGTAGTGCGTTTTGGTCTCTCATTGTTAACGACCACGTCTCGCACCCGTAGATCATCACTGGCCTTATCATTGACTTATACACCTTCCATTTGGATGCACGTTGCAGTATTTTCGATTTCATCAGATTCTTGTACATAAAATAAATTTTGTTTCCATTCTGAATGCGTCTTGTTATTTCCTCGCTAGTGTTATTTGTGGTGTTTAATTGTGAACCTAAGTATACGAACTCGCCTACCCCTTCAAAATTATAATTTCCTATTTTTAGATTCTGCAGCTGGTTTTCACCTTTGTTAATTCGCAAGTATTTCGTTTTTTTCTCGTTTACGATCAGGCCAACCTCTTTTGCTTCCATCTCCAGTTTTCTGAACACTATTTTGAGCTCGTTCATGCTTCTACTTGTTAAGACGAGGTCATCTGCGTATGCGTTGATATGGATCATTTTGGTTCTGATATTTCCTTTAACATCTATTTTTCTTATTACTGACTCCAACAGTAGATTAAATACCTTTGCTGATCTCCAAATTACTTTGCTTAGAACACACAAAAAGTTTACAGAGCGATGACAGTTGTAATATTGTTTCTTACTGCCATCCGCCAGCAATTTAGATGAAGTGTGAAGTACATACGATGAAAAAGTGCGTCCTTCAATTTGGTCTTTCAGTGAAAATAATAAATGTAAACTTTAACCACACTTACAAACATAAACGGCAAGGATCGGTTACGTCACCGATGGCATCGGCAGGTCGGCACGACTCTGGTCAGAATATGCAGGGTTGCCAGACTGAGCGCATGCCCGTTTTAAAAATGTACTTTTGTAGGAAACGGTTTCAGAATGTACCAAATTCTTAGAATTGTACCAGGTCTGGCAACGCTGCTAATATTAAGACCACGCCCACAATCGTAACTACACATAGACCACGCGCATACATGTTTGACCTTGGGAATTGTTCTGCTTTATTATAGAGTTATGATAGTGTATAAAAGAAAAATGTATGAACTATATGAATACAGGTGGCACGAATTAGCCCGTTTCATAATATAAGATTTCAGTGCTCCATGTGTGTTTACTTTGGCACGCTTTTCCTGTCAACATTTATTTTTCCTTTCTCTTATTTTTCTCTTCGCTTCTGTATTAAGTTTTTGATAATTTCCAGTTCTGCTATATGTTTTTTAGCAGACCTTCTGCTTCACTATTGCACCAACACTGGTTTCATCTACAGTTTTGTTTTTTGTTTTCTCCTATAACTTTACCTGCAGCTTTATGTATAGCTTGTTCAGCAACGTTACACATTTTGTTTGGTGTATCTTCATGTATATGTGTCAGTTTATTACTTCACCTTATTTGATATACTAGGTCGGTAACTCGAAAAAAGGTGATCTAGATTATACTTTTTCGAAGTGACAGTTTCGGTGTTTCCTATGTCTGTAAGGTAGATCTGGTTAACAATACCTACTTTGTATAGTAATTATATATTTACTTTCGGCTCCTCTCTATACTTGAACATTTCTTACTTTAAGTTTAGTTTTCTTGCCTATTATAAGGTAATCAATTACATATCTGTGTCCAAGCGAAGCGGTGCATATCTCTATGATAGCAGAATCTCTTTATAACACGTGAGGAATAGTGATGGCAACACAATAGTGGTCTCTCTCTACCGTTATTTATTGATTGACTGTGTCTTCATCATATCTTCCAACAGCTTCATGATTTGTCAGTTTCTCCAATTCAGGTTCTCGAACCCCACAAATCCTTTTTGGGCACCAATATTATCAAGTACTGTCGTTAATTCATTGATAATAGAATTCTTCTCTTTTGTTTCATCCTCTAAGTTATCTGTGGAAGCACCAAGAATGACTACGCCGTCTCCTCTTAATCTAACATTTAACTTAATGATTCCGTCATTTATATACTCACAGCTTCTTATCATTCGTCTCAATTTATTGTTCACCACTATGGATAATCTATCCCTTGCACGTCAATCTTAATATATGTGAATATCTTTGTCCCCCTCCTCGTACCTTGTTCGTTTCTTGTAGCAAAATTCATAGTCCATTTATTCTCCTCGATCATTTACCAGTTTGGGCCGTCCGAGATGTGATAATAAGATTGCTATCATTTAATGTAGTGTTTACGGGCATCAAGTGCTGACCCGTCTCGAACTCGAAAGAGGATTTTTCACCAAAGACCTTTGTGGCAACGAAGATCCTACCAGTAGCTAAGCTACTACTAGTTGTAATTGTAAAATCAGTGCCACGCTCTATCTATATATAGGATTTTATAATTTCGGTCAAATTTCCATTCGGTAAACATTCCTTTCGGTAAACTTTCCGTCGGTATAGTGTTTCGGTAAACTTTAGTAGATCCCACCTAGGTAGCTTTCTGGATCCTCAAAGCAGGCAAGCAGAATTGTTATCAGGATAAAAATACTTTAACCGTGCGTACATAGAGTACGGTGCTCTGTAGTTTAGTGGTTAGCTCGCCTACTTAGCATTCGGGAGGTCCTGGGTTCGATTCCTGCGACTCTCTGCGCTGATTCAGGTTTTTAGTTGGTTTTCCTGAGTCAACAGAGTACCTCCCATGAGGCGAATGCCGAGACAGTACTTCTGCACCTTTCCTGGTCTTTCTTCCATTCTCCACCCCTCCTTTCTCTCGTCCATCCTATAATTCCTGTTCTTGGCTGAAGAGGGACGCAAGATCCCTACAGCAGCCCGCTCCCAGTTGGGGGAATTGAAATTACCTTGAACCGTTATTTTTACCTATATAGAGTAGATTAACTCCTTACTGAGCATAGAGTTTCGACGAATAACTTCCTCTGCTTCCTTGTTGTAATAATTACTTTGTATCTCGCCAAGTCTGGGGTCTCTCTATCGTTCATTATAGTTCTCTTGCGGACATTCTTAAATATTTCTTTCATTTTGCTTCCTTTGGAGTGTTAATTTAGAGTTTTCAATACGATCTTGCTCTCTTCTGTTTCTATTTCTCGTTATTTTTAATTTATGTTCTTTTTGCCCTGATCTTAGCCTAATTCTGTATTTGTCAGATTAGTTTGACCATTTTATTGCCATTATTTTATAAAGCTTGTTGGGGAATATTTGTAATTGTGTTTTACTTCCCGTTTCATCTTTCATTCCTCACACCTACGTACGTTTAGCTGTTTCCTCTCTGTGACAGCTCTCCTCCTTCCCAAATATTTGAAGATTTCTCAACTTGAGAAATATTTGAAGGTTACTATGGTAATTTGAAAGCAATCTTACTTGAACAAGTTTAAATGATTCGAGTATAATGAAAGAAAAACAACTCCCAAGCTTATGTTCTCAGGTTGTTATTGGGTGCGCACAGTTAACATTTGGCCTTAAATGGCAATTTTATAGTGATTATATTCCTAGTAAGTTTTACAAAGAAGTAAATAATAAAAAATTGTGTCTAATAGGTAGAAGCATTTTGATCTGAACTGATTTTAATGGTTTTCGCTTAGTAAATTAGTTGATCGGTAAGTAACGTAAGTAAAATACTTACACCTTAATTAAAATTTAACGAATTATTTTTGTACAGAATTGAATTTTTATTACGTGCACCTTAATCATAAACACATTTGAACGTATTATTTTAAGATTAATCTGTATAATCCATTTATTGCCATCCCAAGCCCAAAATTCAGGATTTTTGGATTTATAAAAGAATATTTTCGAAATATTATTCTTAAGCACATTCTATAAATATAAAATTTAAAACAATACTGATGATATAGTTCGACATAGCTCGCAAAATAGTTTTCGTCCCCCCAAATTGATGAACAAACATAGCCTAGATTAACACTATGTCTACACCGGATTTAGTTACTTTTATAAATATTTAATAGTCGTTTTGTTAAAATAATCGTATTACAGAATTTATTATTCTACCTGAATGCCTAATTTGGTTAATTCAACATTTGCAGTGCTCAGAACATTAATAAAACTACTACCACAGTTTCCTGAAGCCTAGATTTCCCCCTCGCAGTATACATAGTGCTCCAAAAGGACGAAAAATGCAAGATGGGGGTTTTTCATGTAGGAGTCCTTGCAACGAGTTGGCTCGCAGTTTCTGTTTATTTCGGTTGTCATGAGTTTTCGTAATGGTTTTCAAGAATAACTCGCACACACGGTGCTAAAAGCTTTATAGACTATTTCGAAATCGAGTACAGCGACCGAATTAATCGAAAAGTGCAGCAGCTGCTGAATGTGGGAATTTCAGCGTCTTTTGCAAGCTTGTGCATTGATTCCAGCAATAAATATTACTTTTCGTGCAACAGGATACGCAGCCGCCTTCTCAGCGCTTTGGTAATTGTTACGGCATGCTTAATTAATTTCCTGATTATAATTTGTAATCAGCGGCAAATAAGGCTCGCCTTAGAAAGTTATCGTAAGCGCCTGTGAAAAGCGAAGTTGTAAAAATGGTCTGTTTCAAAAAGTCCAGTTTTATTACTAATATGTATTATTATTGTTTAAAGAATTGTCACACTAATGCTTATAATGTTCCCATAAAAGGGCATACTAATTGCATAACCATCTCGAAATAGCAGCCGAGAAGTGAGATTCAATAATGATATTTTTGAAATTACTTTATTGAATGAATGTTTGGTGTCAACTTTATCAGTACTGTAATTATGATGCAAATGTAAGTTTGTGTTATTTAGTTTGCGAAATAAATTGTATGAAATTTTCCCACAAACTAGAATTAATGCAATTGCTTAATAATACTTTTATTATACACGAACGGTAATAACTTTTTCCCGCTACTGATCTTGTAAGTTAGTGATACAGCCTTAGTAACAAAACGTGTAAGTCGGTGAGTATATTTGTTTGCTGCTTTTTCTTGACAACGGAACTTAATATTATTATTAAGTTAATAGGATAATAAAATTAGCAAAGCAAGATGCAGATTTAGACGTTTTGTTTATAAATTGCAAGTGTTTATGTGACATGTGACACTCACAGGTAACACGACTCACGAAAACTAATCCTGGTGACAGGTGACAAACCAAACGATTTTTTCAAAAATCTAGGAAAATTTCGATAAGCAGCGGAAAAATATAATAAGATAACTCGGAGTGTATCGCCTTCGTCTTGGCTTGTACTTGCCTACCTCAAATGTTAATAGGTCGTTACATTCCTTGTTACTGAAATAGCTATTATCAAAATTACATAACCTCTACTTCATAACACAACCATCCAGCGATGTTTTCATGGACTATTTACCAAACTAATTTCAGTATCGTTAAGAGCTTCATTACCGCACTTAATGTGATAATGGATAGATATTTAATGGATATTTGCACACTCTTTTTAATTCAAACATACATTGAAGCAGAATTTATTGATGAAGATAAAATATTGAACAAAACACGTTTGCTTATGGCACTTAACGACACTCGTTTCATTGCCGCATAACTCGGCTCATCGCTTCGTTCTGGCAATCAAACTCGTTTCGTTAAGATATCTATAATGAAACTAGTATCGTTAATATGTATAAAATTATTAACTACTGACTATGTTGCATTTGATATGCTTGGGCTCAGGGGATGGGGCAAGTATTTCCATAATTTTTTAATAGTTAATAGTAAGCGTCTAAGCACCCAATTCCCAAAACCATTGCACAAGGTGTTCCATTTTACTTACTATGAATTGATACCATCATACCTGTTTTGTGAACGCAACTATGTTTATATTTAAATGTCAAACCTGACATTTGACTTTTTAGTGAGTTCTAGTTGCATTCATAAATTAGGAACGATTCCATAGCCATACTAGAAGAAAATAATTTTTGACACCACTGATTTTTTCAGTTTCGATACATTTTTTGAATCCCTTGATCAAAACTATAAATGCGCATTTTTTTGTGTTAAGATTTGAAAAATGGAACCAAGAGCTGTTCTCAGTAACTTAGAGTATTTCGAGGGTTAAAGTGTAGGTCAGCCTCTATTTTGATCTTACGATTCGTGTATACGTTGCCTATATAGTTTTTGGTAAATTTGGTACACAATTGGCATTACTGTTCTTTTTTGAAAATTATTCATATTGCTATGGTTCTTATGACTTAGATCAAAATTCTTATATACTTTTTTAAATTGTACTCTTAATCTCAGGGTTTTATCAATTTTATTCCAAATCTTACCTTTTATCGCCACTGACGTAGCTCGCAATTGTTGACTGTTATCTCTTTAGGCTACTGTAGGTTATAATTAGGACATACACAATAAATATAACAAATTGATATTATGCAATTTACTTATTTATTTATAACGATCTGTAATTTCAATATTCAGCAGTTGTCTTAATTTGGTAATTCAATATTTATGATTAAATTCAATTTTTCTGGTAATAATTATACTGTTTGCTACATATTATTTAATAACAGTTTCATATTTTACAGTGTACAGTTCTTTATAGTGTTTCCAACACTATTACTATAGTAACAGATTTATTACTTTTTACCTGCGCCTATTACGCTCTTACTATTAAAGCAACATTTATTACGTTTTGCAATTTCTATTACTATTCTATTACGTTTCTATTAATTTTTTTTATGTTGAAACAAAATCTGTACGTAATAGTTTTTAGTTAAACATTAACAGATTCTATAAATTTATGTTATTTTTTATAATAAAGGGCCAATTTAACACTATTATCTTGTACTTGTAAAATATATTGAACTTCGCTCGGCATTAGGCAATCGTAGGCTAGCAAATTTTGAAAAATGTATTGGCTCTTGTGTAAAGTAAATAATATATGGTCAATTTTTTTCATATGAAATACAATCTAGGGAAACCATTGCCACTAGATAGAATTGTGTTGGTATATACATTTCTGGTTATTATTTCTGCAGTGAGGTTAAGTTTCATGTTGACTGGTTGACATATATATTTTTTTAAAGTGTAGTACTGTTTGCTATAAACTGAAACTATCCTCAGTTCAACACCTATCTAGTTAAAACTAATTTATAGAATTAGATTTCAAGTTTATAATAGGCACAACTAAAATTTAAAATAATTATAATATGTCAACCACTCAACATGAAACCTCATCTCACTGCTAAAATAATGTACCAACACAAATCAGTCCTTAGAATTTCGCTATTTGCATTTCCATATAAAGAAATCTGGTGTGAAACGCACACAACTTTCTTTTACAGTCATCCTATAATTAGCCAAAAATTTGATTTTTAATTTTTAAGCATTTGTCAAAAATTTTACAAAATTGCAAATTCTACAGAAACCTTACAAAATAGAGCATTAGTTCAAGAAACAAATTTTCTCTAAAATTTTAAGCTGAATTCAATAATGTAATAATATATCGGGTGTTCCATTTAAAATAGGAGTTAGTAGAAAAAAATAGGAAAAAAAAACATTTTAGAGCATTCAACTTCGAAATCACCTATCTCACACCAATACATATAAAAAATGTAATAAAAATGTAAAGTTTGAAAAAATTTGTTCGAGCCGTTTTTGCAAAAATCTAAAAAAACTGAAAAATCATAAGAGTAAACACCATACTACCGGTTATGCGATTTTCTTCAAAAGCTTGTTGTCGCATCAGATAGTACACAAAACTTATATATGAAGTTTCAACTCCATAGCTCTTTTCGTTTTTGAGCTATTCTGTTCACAGACACACAGACCGATGGACAAACAGGCACACAGACAAACACACAGACAGACAAACAGACCAATGAACAAAAACATGGTTTTTGGGTTCAGGGGACTCTAAAACGTCAAGATCTGAAAACTTAATTTCGAATTTTTGGGGTGAACCCAATACTTTCTTTACCGTAAAATGAAGTCAAAATGGGATATATAACTTTCCGTAGTTAGTCTACAGAGGTTAAAGACCGAGTTCAAAAGTTAGCGCTAACATAAAAATCTGGTATGATACACGCACACAACTTCCTTTTACAGTGATCTTATAATTAGCCAAAAATTTTATTTTTAATTTTTAAGCATTTGTTAAAAATTTTCAAAAATTACAAATGCTACAGAAACCGTACAAAATAGAGTGTTGGTTCAAGAGACAAATTTTCTCTAAAATTTTAAGTTGAATTCAAAAATGTATTTAAAATAGGAGATAATAACAAAAATAGGAAAAGAAAACAAAAGAAACCCATTTTAGAGGTATTCAACTGGAAAATCACATATCTCACATCAATACACATTAAAAATGTAAAGTTAAAAAAAAATCGTTAGAGCCGTTTTTGAAAAAAAAATTGAAGAAACTGAAAAATACCATACTTCCGGTTATGCGATTTTCTTCAAAAGCTTGCTGTCGCATCTACATAGTACACAAAACTTATGTATGAAGTTTCAACGCCATACCTCTTTTCGTTTTTGAAATATTCTGTTCACAGACAGACAGACAGACCAATGAACAAAAACATGTTTTTTGTGTTCAGGGGACTCTAAAACGTGAAGATCTGTTGAAAACTCAATTTCGAATTTTTGGGGTGAATCCAATACTTCCTTTATCGTAAAAGAAAGGAGAAAACTGATGATTTTGACGGATTTGAGTAGAATTTAAATTATTATTAGTCTATTACCTAAACTGCCAAATCTATTACTATTTTTTTAAATTTCTATTACGGAAAAAAATCAAGAGTTGGCAACACTAGTTCTTTAGCATTTACATAACCTTCAATTAATAAAGTAATGTCATTTAGTACATTTTTGTGTCGTTAATATTCTGTTTAATTAATTTAATGAATTCAATACTTTTATATAGCAGTTATATTTTTTCGTATTTTGTTATTTTACTCAGATCTGGCAATTCATTCTTTTAAAATTTTATCCACTTACATTTTTATACTCTTACTTCTTCGAGCTCTAAATTATCCTTTTCTAATTTCATTCTAATTCGTATTATAGGCCGTTCATACATCTCGACTGCAACCCTTCTTACATTCTACTGCAACCTTCTCGGTACTTCGATTCGGACACGAATTTCATCTTTCTCAGTTCCGCACGCACAATCTTATTTGATGGGCACTACTTAATTTTATGAAAATTTTTAATTGTTTTATTTTAGTAATTTAAATTGAAATTGAATTTAAAATTATATTTATTCCTAAAATTTTGCACATATTTTGTTATCGTTTCTTCTTATATCTTTTAAAACCATGGAAAATTAAATATCAAAATTTACAGATTCCTGTTTTTCCTCCAAAGTGACGTTTCAGTTAAAATGTCATATTTAGGTTAACTTTTTCCCAAATTGTGTCTGTCACCAATTAGCATCATTTTGTGTAACAATAACCCTGTTATACTGGCAAATATGTAACAAACAAACTTATAGTTTATCCTCTCTAATATTCGCTGATATCGTATACCATTTCAATTTGAATTATTAAATATGATTCTTTCTGACTGATCTTTGTTTCAGTAATGGATTAACACAATTTGCTGAAATACTGTTGATTCCATTGTATGAAATTGAATTTTTAATGCTAAAACCGTGCTGCTGGACTTAATATCCTTTTTATTTGCATTTTAATAAAGTTGCATGTTAATTATAATTCATCTTAAAATGCTCTCTCATTTTTAGATCATAGCAATATACAACTTCAAGGTTTCCATTCTTAACAATTTTAGAAATCATGACTTTACTTCCAATGCTGTAAGACGCATTTTAAGCTCTTTGTGAAGGTATAAACGGATTTTTCCGAAACGTTTGCATAATTAAATGCAAATTTGGGTTTGTGGTTTGGTGAATTGTTGCACCTATCTGATGTAATCACTATTGAAAATCGTATTTTGGAATTAAATTTGCTTTTTGGCCACACAGAACGTTAAATACCCGATACCCTTCCCGTTCTATTTGAGGGACTCTTAATAATCATCGAATGCCGAGGCAGCCATCGATTGGCCGCCGAAAACACTACCACTTCGTAGCACAGATCCAGTGCTATATACATAATGGCATGTATGGTGAGGCGTCGTCGTGCAACGGAATCTGTGAGTAATTTTATCGAATAGTTTGTTTAATACTATATGATCCTTTTTCAATTAGGGTTTTTTAAATTTACCCAATCGATTTCGATCGCTGTTAATTATTCGAATTCCTCTGTCCACAGAATGGAGCCCCGTTAGCTCATTTAAAAATGTATATTATAGAAGAAATTAGAAATATGAAACCTTCCCCATAAATTGTATATATTTTCAAAAACAAGTTCGAAATACAGTTGCAACATGTTTCGACGACAGATCATCTTCAGGCAACTAAAATTAATTAAGTAGTAAAACTAACTTTATCAAATTATTGCTATACTTACATAGATTAAGAAATCTAGTTACAATGAATGTAAGATAAAGACAATTCACCAGGTGAAATTGAAGGTTAGACCTTGAAGAGGTTAATGAATGTACAAAGCTATTTAGGCCTCCCCTGTCTAACACGTTGAAAACGGCTACTCCTAGCTTTAGTACATGCTAAACTGTAGAAAAAATTAACAATAATCAAGGGATTATGTATATACTTACGGGAAAAAGATTACATCAAATATTAATTTTTAATATAATACAGGAAAAAGCTTACATATGAGATATGAGATATTTTGCAGAAAAATTCTATCATAAAAATCTCTAAACTATCGACAGCACAGCCTACGTGAGAAAAAGTACACCATACGTTTTAACAAGTTACCGATTAGCTGGAATAGCGTACCTAACTCGCAGCCTTGGTTTTGTGTTTTTAAAATTTTTATGTGAAGAGTACAAGTATTTACAAAAATTTTCAAAAGGCAACTGAATAAACCGAATCAGCAGTACAAATCCATAGATTTAATGGAGCTAGAAAACCCTAATAATGTATATACTACTTCCTTTAGGTTTTTTAAAATTTTGTGAAGAATCTTTTGATAAAGCAAATCTTTTATAATAGAAATACATTAAGTTATAGTGACCTACAGATAAAACACGAGGCCTGACAATTAAATTACCGAAGTTGGATTTGATAATATTAACCGCTGGCCACTACAAATTTCGGCATACGCCCCATGTGATACGGCTAACGTAATTAGATGACGCTTTAGAATATCTGCAACCTTTCACATTTTTGAAACAATCACAATATATTAAATCTACCGAATACGACGGACGGTCACACTTTGCGCATTGTTTTCTACCCAAAAAATCACTAATGATTGGTACCGTAAAACGGGGCAACTTCGTCAGGGTTTTTGTACATTTGCCGCGCTGTAACCATAGAGGATTTTTTTAGGATAACAAAATTAGATGATACCTAACAGTTAGAGATGGACAATTATTATCCGTCCTTTGGTTTTTATAAATATCGTTCATACGCCCGAAAAATCGCTAAACAATTCTTGACGAAGTTATACTATTTTTTGGACAACTTCGTCATCTAACTCAAATTCGTCTATAAACGAAGTTGTACGTTTCTAGGGACAACTTCGTCATGGTAGATAACTCATTTTGGTATCTTTATTATGGTACATAAATAATTGCAACATTTAAAAAAAAATTAAGGTTATATTAAGGCACAAAATGACTTTGGGTTAAATTATTTCTCTCCATGAAACCCACCATGAAGTCTTCACCAGGAAGATTGTCACGAAAAATCACTGCTTTATATCCTTTTATATCGAGATAGCCTTTGATAATCAATCTTATTTTTAACTTTGTTAATGGATAAGACCAAGCTGAAAGTTGGTTTATGGCACCAACAATTTCCGCCTCCTCCAAGGTCGTTAAGGCTTTTTGGCGGTCTACTGATTTAATGTGTCTACTATGCCACTTGTCTTGAAGCGTTGTTCGCGGTATTCCATGTTTTTTGCTGGAAACCGACATTGAGAGGACATTTTCAATATCCTTCAGTGCGTCTTCAACTATCTGGGGACCATAACGCTGGTAACACCTACCTCCCAACACTTTTGAGTTTTTCTTCGGCATTATTACATGAATAGATACACTTCCGACGCAAACACAATGGAAACAAAACGGTAACTGTAGATTTTGAGGTTATGCTTACACAATAGTACATCGGTTGCCAAACTGACGAAGTTGCCCAGGATGACGAAGTTGCCCCGTTTTACGGTACCTCATGCGCCGGAGCATTGTCATGACATATGGGCATAGTTGCTTTTTGACCTAGGTAAGGATTTTGTTTTACATTGCATGCTCCGACGTTTTGCTTCTCATCGTTCTGGAAGTACAAGTTTCACTTCCAGTAATTAGTGATTCTGTATCTCTAATTTAAATAGCGACGCTCGCACCTCTTTCTAACGCCGCGCTAAGGAATTTTATTTTTCCAAACGCGCAACCCTGGATAAGAGCGTTGCTCGATTTCCAGTCGAGTTTTTCGATCGAGACCTGTTAACAAGAATTTTGTACTCATGATTCCGAAGTAGGCTATGCATTTAAGATGCTCTTTTGTTTTACACAATCGCTGGACATGCTCCAACGTCGCTTGCGTTTGTTTAGGCCCACTTATGGACTAATCGTAAGCTCTTCTATATTATTTAGTTTCTGTACTAATTATCGTGGTAATTATGCCTCCATCTTCCTGCGGTATACTGTTTGCGGCATTGTACCACGGAAGTCAATTGCTGGACGCACGACCTTTGCACGCTTTTCCGCAAACCTCCTCGATCAGGGAACGCCTGGGTTATCTCAAGCTTTAATTGCAACTATGGTTGCTTGCACCCCCTCAGAACACTATGAAGGAGCTTCCCAGAGTGTAGCAGTAAGTGCATACTGTCTTGCATAGTTCAGTGGTTTGTTTTGTCAATAAAGGCAGAATTCTCGGCTATGAATTTACGCGGTGATATAACAAAAGCCTTTGGTAATAACCTAGCACGGGATTATGTAACTTCATTTGCTCTTATCAGACGCTAATGCGTTATCAATTAGGGAGCTACTGAAAAATGCATACAGTGTGTAACAATTTCATTATCAATTTTAACAGTTTGCATGCCGGTGGTCGAGCGTTTCTTTTGTCAGAACTATTCCCTAGATGTCAACTTATGGTAATTACTGGTGTTCGAGATTTTAACTTGTCGTTTTTGTCACATGTATTGTTTCGAATTTTAATGTATTTAATTCTGACTTTATGAATTGGTTTGACTCCAATCGTAATTATTTATTGTTAAACGCTCTAGAGCGTCTGGTTTTACCTGAATTATTTGTTAATTACCATTCCTACGCCTTTTGAGCCTGTTGTAAATTACTTACAATTATTATTGGTTGACACTGGTTGGTGAACTTAAAATTTTATTTACTGTTACTGGTACTTTTTCTTTGTGTATATATACTGACTATCCTTTATAAACCTGCTCGTGTTCTTTTGAGATTTAGCTTGAAGTAAGAGGCATGCGAGTTAGGTGGTGATCTGAGATGGTAGCTAGGTTTGTGTTTATGTTGTGTATAACGACTGGCACCCGTTTGTGTAGTATTTATGAAGCGTTTTCTTCTTACCATAAGAACCGCTGCCTGGTCCTTATTCACGCCATATTTTTCCGAGGGTTTGAGCTAGCTAGGGCTGTGCTACCCTTCGTTTTGCTCATTAAGAAAGAGTACGTACCTGATACTACTGACATATGCTATTTTATACTGAAACGTGCATCTCTTGGTAAACATTTTGACATTGGTGTCAGTGTTATTGTCACATACAAGTGATATTATAACATTATAAGCTGTTGATTGTGTGTGTTATGCATTACCACATCACGTGCTAGTAATGCTCTCTATATTTAGGTCATAGGGCACATTAAGTATTGGCATAATCTAAAATTCAACTTCCAGCTGCTTTATAAATGCAGTTTTTGATGACTTTTTCATTTTCGTCAAACAACGCGGAAGATACTGGAGCTAATTCAAATTGAACGTTATATTCCAAGTTGATTTTTCTCTTTTGTAAAATAATATTTAAAGTAGTTATAATCAAGACAAAACTAGAAGAACACTAAAGTATTGCAAGTCTCTAATCTGCAATATTATAACATTTTTGTTGATGATGGTAATGGTAATTTGGTGTTAACTGTAAGTAGAAATAATTGTTACTCAACGGATTAATAAAATGAATATTTCTTAACCAATTTTAATAATAATTTTTATCACAGATATAGAAATAGAAATTTGCAGCAGTTGCTCTCAGAAAATCAATCAAGCTTTCTAACATAAGTTCTGTTAATTCCACTGTGCTTTTTCAGCATAAAAACGATCACAAAGTCGTTCGAATTTGTCAAGCCGCACAGGACGATTTTGTCAGGCGGCGAATTATCATTAGAATCCACTAACGACCCATTTCTGGCGAAAGCATGTGCAGTAATTAAAGCGTCATTCAATGGATTTCCAGACGTATCAATAATGCAACGGAGTTGCTCCTAAGTCGGATTAGCAGACATGCATTAAACATACAGTCCTATCGTTTGTAATAAATAAGAGGCGTTTTATCCCAGCGCAACAGGCTCTATTTTGTCCTGCACACACCCTCGTCTTAATTAGATTAGATTAATAACCCACGCCCGTTCT
Source organism: Agriotes lineatus (assembly GCA_940337035.1). Taxonomy (NCBI): domain Eukaryota; kingdom Metazoa; phylum Arthropoda; class Insecta; order Coleoptera; family Elateridae; genus Agriotes; species Agriotes lineatus. The sequence continues at coordinate 59,734,622 of OW679199.1, read as the reverse complement.
CACTGGATGGCTGATTTTAATAATAAAGACTGTAATTGCAGCTTGGTTGAGGTACGGCATAAATCAGACGGCACCGGCATGCGAGCTTTCACAAAAATGCGGAATGATACTGATCTGACGTTGCGTCAACGATATCGTCCGACAGACACGGAAAGTCCTTTGAATTGCATTTCAAATGAGCCCGAACGCTGAAATATCTGATGTTGGCAGCCACGACAGGCCCGTGCATAGAAATAATTTTGACTTATTAGCCTGGAGATTTATAACTCGAGCACTGCAGAAATCCGCTTGCGCAAGCCTGCGCAGGGCTGCACAAAGATTGTTAATTAAATGTAATATACGAGCCGTAGTTTTGACAGATATATGTAGTTTAACATTAAAGCGGCCTGATTATATATCACACGTGTTTTGACTTCTTTACGCGAGTTCTACCTATTGCAGGAATGTACTTTCCGCTTTGGCACATGCCGAAACGTACGCGTGCATGCACCAGGAATTTACATACGTTTGGCCGCTGACCAAATTGCCATTGTGCTTAGTTCTGGCTTAGCAGGACGAAAAGCTATGCGATGGCATGCAAACTTATGCACAATTTCTAAAATAAGTGCACGTACGCGTTCCGAACCGCAGTCAATAATAAACCTCTAAACCTAATTTAAACTCGCAACAATGTTTAAATTTGTAAGCCAGTGTAAAGTGGAACCACAGCAGTTAAGTTCAACACACAATAAACCTAAACGTTTTATTGCAACAAATCATTAAACTTACAATATTCGAAAGGGCGCATTAAAAACCTGCTAAATCATTTTCAAATATAAATAAGTACAAATCGCACCGGGTGAAGAAGCTTTTTACGGTATTTTATGACAACACCGGACCGCACCTATCTGAGGCTCGTTTGCGTCGAGAGGCAGCGGTATTAGGCCCCCGATCGTCCACAGTTAGCTTACCGGGAGGGTGTGGTTCATGTTACTCGTAAAATCCGGTCATGTCTTAGAATAGTGAAATTTTCGATGATTACCAGGGCGTCGCCATGAAAATTCAAACCGTCGCCGTCGCCCTAACAAAGCTGCCGTTGTTAAAAACGTACACCGGATATTTTGCCTTTCTCTTGTACAGCCTATATGAGTCCCCAAGTATCCTTGTTTACAAGGTACTCGAATAACACAGAGCAAATCATGGGGCTTGTAAGAATTCACGAGTTAGCAAGGAACATATCCCTCACACAAACCCTTGCTTGAGTTCACAAGGTGCTAGGCCCATTAAGCCAAAAAATGCTAGGTGTTTATCTACAAAGACGACGCGGTCTAAGCCGTAATTTTATTCCAATATTGACCGTTCGGAACTGCTTTCAATTTCCATAAAATTACGTATACTTAGCATCCTTGAGTACTCTTAATATTAATCGTAGCCTAACCTTTGCAAATCATAGGCGCATATTTAGCTGACATCACTCGTCTGGCTCTAAGTACGGACTAGTTATTTTGTTTTGCACTAACCGATGTGAACCTGTTCAGTGGATTATTTTCGAGATTTTATGTGAAATATTCGATTACATTTCTGGCGCGAGAGAATATTTGCTTTATGATATGAAAATATAGATATTTCAATATTCGCTTGGAAATATTCCCAAATCACGGGTAGAGCCTATAATTTGAAGTAATGACATTATTAACTACTATACGGAGTATTTCCGACTGGTTAGACAAAATGTTCTTGGTGTGATTTCTGAGGCATTCACGGCCATTGTCATTAAGTAACAAACGACTTCCGGGATTGGACCGTGTCATGATTGAGATCGAAGAACTCAACGTTTCGCCCACTTTCGTAAGGGGCTTCATCAGGAGGAAAAAAAGCAAAACAGCACGGTAACTCAACGTGTTAACCACGCCAGAGGCGAAACTCTTCCCTTGCAAAGAGTTTCGCCTCTGGCGTGGTTCAGTAGTTTTTGCTTCATAAAATGAACGATTACTCGAACGAAGAGAGAGTTTTTATCGTTAAAACATATTACCCTGGGGTTAGTTTCCGTAGAATGAGATTTTTTTCAATAACATTGACAAAAGTAATTTAATTTATCAATAATTTTCTCTTTTCATTGATATCAAAAAATTTTCTATAGCTTGAATAGGTGAGCAGGAATCCATGAAATTGCTAAAAACAATGTTAAATACCTATGTTCCAGTTTGTAAGTAGACACCCGGTATATGTATTGCTTCCTAATTTTAATAGAAAATTTATTGTCTATCGCAACTACTATGCGTCTTTCTAAATCTAGGGTGTAAGTCTCATAACTACCTAAACGCAAGAGAACAATCAATTATCAATGAAATCCCTTTTTCTATTTTACACTGCAGATTATTGAAAGAAAAGTAGGAAGTGCTTTGTGTCTGTGTTTGTTTAAAAATCAACAAACTTTTAAATAATACGAGTCTAACAAAAGCAGCCATTATATTTCTAGAGCACATCTGCGTTTCTGCATGACTTTTTTCATCGGCAACGATCGGGCGCACTTCGTCCTCAATCGGCAGTCGTGTCGTGTATCCTTTATAAGGCAGCGACAAGCAAGGATGAAGTAAGTGTATGCCTTTGTAGACAAGTGGTTAAAGAGTGTGACTAACAATCCGATTCCGCAAGTTCAAATCCCACCGACTGCAATTATTTCGTTGCGAACTAATGTAAATCGCATTGCTATGCGTTTTCTATTATTGTTTCAGTATTATCGTATTATTAGCAGCATTAAGATATTTTTACCTATTTTGTACATAGTTTTGAACACTATTTCTATATTAAAGACATTAAAACATTTTCGCAAATTCTTTTACTTACAATTCAATTTTAAAAATGCAAAAGCTATTTTAAGTAGGTAAGGCCACCTATGTGTGGAGCTCGAAAGCTAGTTTCTACTAATACCAACGCTATGTAAATATGCATAACACTGTTTTTAAAATTATTATCGATTATGTATTTTCTACCACGTTATCCATGAATTACCAAATTTAGACAACTACTGAAATTGCGTGAGCATAAAATATCACTTTTTCAAATTTACTATGACTAAGATGTCCTCTTCTACTGAATGATAAAATCTAATTTGTATTTCAGATAGGTAGCTCATACAAGTTTACGCTTTATTTGGTGCGCTAGAAGCAATTAAACATCAGTTACTGTTTTCAACCATACTGAGAAAAGAGAGAGTTCCATAGCATAAGTACAGCCTGTTCAGGTCCTTTCTTCTACAACCAATTTATCCGTTTTTAAGCGAAATCCGAAAAATGTTATTGTATCGTTTCGTGACAGTAGATGAAACCTGAGTTCACCACTTCGATGATGAGCCAACACCGGGTCGTCCAGAGTTTCCCCAAAATCCTGCATTCCATAGGCAAGATCATGGCTACAATTTTTTGGTATGCTGAAGCAAGCTTGATGCTCAAATACTTAGAACCTGGCTTCACAAATAGTAAGAAATATTTTTCGCTTACTTTAATGGAACTTAATCAAAGAAAAAGAAGAGGAAAATTTCCAAACAGAATATTGTTCCATCAGGATATTGGTAGGAAGTGATGGAGCTCTACTTTCCTGATTTAGCTCTCAGTGGCTTTTAGTTGTTCCCAGCCGAAAACAAGTCTTTGATTTGACAGTGTTGACGCGGTTAAGGCTGCAGGAACTCTTCTATTAGCAGAATCAAGAATTCTTCAACAACGGTGGTATTACTGTCGAACATAGGTAGAATAAGTTCACGAAGTGCAAGGAGACTATGTGGAACATTAAATATATGGTATATATTGGGACAAATAAATTCTGTACACCCCTCGTATGCTTTCATGGCAGTTTGTTAAGATGTTACATCAGCATTTCTTCATCTTTCTCTTAACATATGCTGACAGCCTGTGACTAACATATGATGTCTTGCTCATAGACCATAACAACATTGAAATATCGGTAAGTCGAAGGAAAAATTATTATTCTCTTATTTCCTTTCAGAATGTATCTCTACTCTGAAATATATGTCATATATAACGCAAGTACAACACTAAAAGCTAAAACATAACTTACTAAACATGATCGATATTTCTATAGAATACCTATAAATTATACTTTTATCAAACTCTTTGATTTAAATCGATCGTCTTTTAAATATGTATATCTATATATTATCTAAATCTAAAAATGGATAATAGGTAAATAATAACTAAATATGGTTATTGCTGATATATATCTAATTTCAGATAATGAATGAAACTTAATTTATGTGCCTTAATTTCAGATAATGAATAAAACTTAATTTATGTGTCTTTCACTGTGAGCATCACTTGATTCGTCGGCTGAATCTTTCAATAATATGACATTAATGACTACGTGGATACAATTTCCGGCCGGACTAATTCAGGGAAACGGCGTGAAGTTCTCTAAGTACTTATGGTTAAATTAAAAAAATAAAATGAGCGCCAACGAATCTTTTAATTAACGATAAGTTTATCCTATCCAGGTATCATTGAGAATTAGTATAATTATTAAATTGTCTTGAGCTTTAATCAAGACAATCACAAGTAGTAGTAACATCAACAAAACCACAATGTTAGTATTACAGTATAATAATCACAAGTTCAGTATCATATCATACAAATTATAGGTGATTATTTGCTAATAAAAGTTATCGTAGGGTACTAAATCGAGACCAACATTTAAGGTGCACCTCATAACACAAAGCCGGCTTGCGAGAAAATTAACTTGAAACGGAAATTAAAAGGTATAAATATAAATTATATTAAACACTACAACAGTTTAAAAAGGTGTAACGTAGGTTAACACAGGCTCCGTGAAAGAAAAACAGTTACATAACAGCAAGAGTCCCAAACTAAAGCCTCCAGAATTTTAACGGAATTCGGCAGGTAACTGCAGCAGTCAAATGGGACAATGGTTTTAAATAACGGGAAATCAAAACATATTACTCGATTTCTTTGGCAAGCCCTTTTCTGTCCACTGAGAAGGTCGCGTAGCTGGCACAGAGTCGTGTGAGGTAAAACCCCAAACAGCTTATACGAAGGTCGGGAGCGGCAGGTGCTTTTCAAAGTCCATACAGAGTCACGATCGCCGCTCTCAATGCGAGAACTCCGAACCTGTGGCTCTAAAGCAAAGAAAAGCCCAAAATAGAATCACGGATGCATTAAATCACGACACAAAATGCCTCAATCGATTTACTTTATATCATTTTGGCCACGTGTAGAAATGGGTCAGCAAAGCGCTTTAATCCGCCAGAATTGGCGTGAGAAGAAAATTCTCAGCAAATCGCCAGGGCTGCAAAAGCCGCCACCATCAGCGAGGAAAAATTGCACCAAACCTAAACTGCATGCCCGCAAAACCACTGGACAATTCAAAAGGCTCTGATACTGTTCGCCATTATAGCATCAAACCGGAAAAGGACGCCGAGAACCAAAAGCCAAATTCATGTCACTGCCCGTGTCGAGAAACAAAACGCAAACAGGCGGGGAGCGCGCGAAATTCAAATCCTCTACTGCAGACATCGGAAAATATAGACGGCGCGCACAGAACTGCGAAACCGTCGAGACGCAATATTCGAATGACATCTCAAAATTAAAGTTGAAAAATGTGGATGTATTAATTATTATCCGTCCAGAATTTGTAAAAACGTACAGTGATAACTAAAACTATACATTTTCTCATTAAATTTTAGTGTGTTCTGTGTAAATTAACTGAAAATTTCCTCAAAAATAAAAGTAATACTTTTAAACCACCACAAAATAATTAAAAACATTATATGGTATCAGACATAACTTTATAGATAAATGTTCAACTTTAATTTTAATTATTCTTAAAATCGAAAATCTTACTAATTTATAAAAATATTGAGAAGGATAATTATATTTACATTTTTTAACAGGTTATTTTGGGGCAAGTAATACTTTTCAGTTGATTTTATAGTATTAAATCGTGTTTCAATAACTTAAAGTTAACAGACTTTAAGGCTAATGACCTTTAAAGTTTGGTACGGCAACATATTCATTTGAAAATTACAGGAATGTATTTTAAATAAATTACCTTTTAATAAAGTAAATCCTAAATCTCACCGTTCGCCATCCATTTTCTATAACGTATAGGCGACAAGTAGCTGACGGAGCAATAAAATACTTTTTTATTGCATTTTTATATTTTAAATTGTTTAAAACTGATAATAGTTGCAGGACCGTAGTGCAAAACCATCGATAAATTAAGGATATGTTATTTAATATAAATTACGATTGAAATACCACTTCCTTACTAATAGGCAAATTGCTATGTTTCTAAAATTTACGACGTCTATAAATCTTTAATTTTAGTGCTATTTAATGGCATTTCTCTTATCAAAACACGTAAATACAACCAGATAAATTATTTGTAAATTTATGGTTGATACGAAAAAGAATATGTTAAAAGCTCTTAAGGAATGCGAGACTACAATTACTTTAAATTAATTAGTAGGTATCACAATTTAACAGTAATTTGCTTTACCTTTAAAATGTTCACGGTATGGCATTAGTTGTAATTATAATAACACACTGACGACACTGGATGGAATATTATTACTATCAATAGGCCCATATGTCAGTTTGACCTATATAGCCAACTGCACATTAGCACCAACGCCTGAAGAGATATTAATCGCAACAAGCAGCAACTCGCGCTGATATTATTGTCCATTCACAATGTGTGCATTTAATCGCTGCACCTTATGGGGCATTTAAAAACCTGAAAACCTTATTCTTGTTTCAGTCTTGAATTTCAAGCTCGCCGCTAATAAATCGCCGTGATAATAGACATAGGTATTGTGTGGTGTTTAGTAATATATGTTTGAGTTTGAGCTATAACTTTAAGCTTCAAGCACAGGGAATACAATAACGTTGCTATTTTAATAAGAAACCTACATGACCATAATGTAGAAAGGCGCCAGACAAGCTTCACACAAATCACCTCTTGAAAATAATGCTCGATATGAGCAAGTATTAATAATAACCTTGCGATACTGTGAGTGTATTTTACTAAACTGCAGTAGTCTGCAGCATCTGCAAATATTTGGAAACGAAAGAGCTTTTGGGTGCCAACATTGGGAAGTTTATTGTTGCGGTTTGCTTGGTGTCTGCAATCAAGGATGTCGAACCTTGATTGGTGGCGTTTTAAATATAAAATGGCCTCTATCGTAATATCATTATTATGTGTATGCATATATTCATTGCTTACAAGGTATGTTAAATCCAATTAATAAATAAAAAGCAGATCCACACAAAAATGCATGTTTCTTTAACATGAATATGTTTTAAATAAATTTCAAGTGAGAAATATATTAGATTGGATGGCTTGAATTGTTGTTATCAGTTTATAATAATTTAACAGAAAGTCGAATTACAAATATGAACTACTTAAAAACGTCACTCAATGTGAAGAAGTAGTTATTGACGTATTCGTACCCATTTAAATGAGTTTTCATTATTTTTAATTCCCTTTCATATTTACACGCGTTCCACTAAAAACACTCATAAGTATAAAATACAGCCGTATTATTTATTTCGGGCATGAAAACACAGAGTTTGCACGAATTAAGTTGGTTTGTAAATAAATACAAAACTTCTCTTTATTAATACTGAAAATTGCTTCTATATTTTGAAGGTAAGGATTTTTTATAATTTTTATATTATGATTCGAAACAGATGATTTGTGTGAAATTAAATTCTCCAAGATCGCTGCACATCGTAAATTTTTTTACTTTTTGGATATAGCTTATTAACGTGCATGTAAGAAATTATACACCATTAAATCATGTAAAATTTTAATTTTAAGTTATTTATTTATTACCTAAAATGAGATAGAATCATATTCGTAATACCACATTTAAACTGTCAATGCACTGACAAGAAGGAATATATACGTACTTAGTTATAATAATTTTAAATCAAAAGCAACGATTAAAAATAAAAAAAAGGAAACAATAAAACCAATCGGTGAACCTTTGTAAATAGCAATATTATATGTTTTTTCTACAGCTTATTACAAAATACTAGTGAATCCGTTGCAAAATATTTTGCAAGTTACAAAACTTCTTTGTAACGTGTGGCAGGATCCATTAGGTAAAATTTAAATTTTTAAGTTTTCAAAACTACTCACACGTGACATTGCTACATATAATTGACCATGGCTAAATTATGGTTGTGGTAAATATATTTTTAGGTTATCCAAAGTTTGTCCTTGCGATGTATTAATTGTTATAGCAAATGCTAGGCGTACATGAAACTGTCTTCTTCGAACGTAAAAACGTAATGTAATATTAGAAGGTGTTAAATCTATACGCGGTAATAATAGTCTTCCGCCTGTAGCTTGCCCATTTAAGACTTCAAATCTATATTGCGTACCATCAATCTTGTACAATTTATTAAACCAATACACACATTTAAATTTCTCAAGAGAATAACAATTGCACCTAATTTTAGTGTTATGCAATGTGGAGGTTTTCCACTAAAATTTAACGAATCTAGAAATTCCGTAAAATGTCGTCATCATTATCTGATACAATTGTAATCACACTCAAATATTGTTTTTCATAATCAGGTAAGAAAGACACCATTTTATGGTTAATTTCATCGCAATGTTTACTCAGACTAAGGACACAAATACCTTACTGAATCAGGGCGATGTGTAGGTACATTCGATTAATAATGAACTGATGTACAGTCACGATTCACACACACGCTACTTTTCGAAAGATTGAAATTTTCTTAAAAATTTACTGTCACTGTACATGTGCTTTGACGTTGTCTTATAATTCAGCAGGTCGTATTTTACACAAATAAATGCGAGCAGGTACAGTAGTTCATTGCAAAAATCAGCAGCACACCGCGGGCCGACTTCGAGAGTTACTACGTCACTAACGCGCTACTATATCTTGTTTTTTCTCTAAAATGTATGCAGTTATTTGCAATTTAGAACTTTTGTGCACATCTAGACGATGACGGCTTTCATTTAAAAAAAGAATTATCGAAATCGGCCTGGCCGAAGTCTCAAAATAGATGTCGAAAGAAAACGCTTCACGTTTTAAATATATAGTGTAGAGATATGATGATGATAATTACAATTAATAAATAAACTCACTACACATATCCTATTTTGTTTTTATTATTTAAACCAAATTTTGACTGATCAAAAGTAATTAAATAATTGTATACATGGGTTCATTGATTGTAGTGTTTTGCCCTTTATAGTAATTCGCACATCTGCAAGTAAATTTAATTTATGGCTAGCTTCAGTAGGCACATAGACTCAAATCTGCAAGTTAGATTCACCTATGTGTTTATATTTAAATTCCCATGTTACGCCACTGGGCTGTGAGATTGAAAACAGCAACGCTGTCAAATTTATCTATCAACAAATTGAGTTTTCGTACGGTTCATTCTGGTGTATTTACAAGTGAATTCAAAAGCAAATCTATGAACAAATTATCAGGTAATTCGAATATCGCTCTTTATTAAACGTCACTAATGGTGTTTTGTTTTTAGATCTTTGTTTGTTACTCAGTCCACTAACCTCACAATGCTAATTTGGATAATTATTGGCAAAATAATTTATCTAGAGACTTGGATATGCCTGCTGCTTACTCGAAATGGTAACGTCTCGCCGGTACATAAATTTCCGGCTCCTCAAGCTGTCAATGAAGTTTTTACGATACCTTGAACCTTCGGTACGAAGCCCTAAGCTGGATCTTCTCTCAAAATGCAGGGACTGGCGTGCAGGTCTAGCAGGCGCTGGACGAGCTTGCAGCGGATATACCCTCGTGCTCAGGAACCTTATAAACTGCATGTGGCTGGTGATCGTAGCTGGAACTCGGGGTGCGGGAAGTCGCTCGGAAGGACCGATGAAGGAAAATATTTAAATTCCAGGGAAACTTAAACCCAAATTTCCCAAGATGCAGTGGTCATTGCTCGTCACGACGGTGCACTTTTTATGGATTTATTTTAATAATTACTATATACAAACTTAATTTTATTGGAGATGCAAATTCAACTGGTATCAAATTATTTTATTTCAATTGTTTTTCCCCGTGTTAGTTAACAACAATTGCCTATCTGGCTTTATAAAACTGGATGTTAACTGAGTACAAATCAATTACTTATAAACTAAAATTACAACTTATATTATAAAATGTACAACATCTTAAATCTAAATTATTGTTTGTTCATGCTCTTATTTAAACTAGATTATAGCGCCACTCACTATGTTTTATTTGGATTGTCTGTTCACTTTTGTCATTTCACTGACTCATTTTATTAAACACAAATTTCGTTCATTTCTTGTTGTGGGAATTTCTTGCATTTTATAAAACTTGTCTGCTTTTCACCATTCTTCAACTATTACCATTCCGTTCCTTTTATAGCCTTATTTGATCTAGTATTGTGCTCTCTTTGCACTGTATTTGGAACATTCTGTCCTTTTTACTTTTATTTAAAAAGTTCATAGAACTGTACTTATTCAATTATACTGACATGTAAATTTATTAAACACGCATGTAATAAGCCTCTTTGGTGATAGATTTGTTAAATTTTGATTGGCTTTACTTTGCACCAACCTCTTAATTTATGCTAATTGATAGTTCTGTGACTCAAACTTACGAATTGAGCTCTGCCTTATTGCCATTTATTCTAAAGTAATTCCATTTAATATCGGCAAGCTTTACCAACGTAGTGATGAATTAAAATTTCTAATGTTACTTATTGCAGTTGCCTGCTTTACCCCAGCTCTGTGCTTTATTGACTTGCTTTAATTATCTATGTTGCAAGCAGAGTTGAGTAACGGGCTAAATACCATCTCAATAGATAATATTTATACCTTAATTGGACTACAAATTAGAGTTAGGTATTTTAAATTACACAATTTTACTGACTTTATTTTTTTGCAGTTTTGGACCACTCTGCTTTCGATTGCTGAGTGAAAGGTAAAGAAATATTGTGCTTTTATTTATTTTTACGAAATTTTGCAACGAGACCGGAAGGTTTTTTCATATAAATATTGGTTTTGCATAACTACCGAAAGTGTATTTATAAGCCAAAAAACCAAGTGCACTTCACAATATTGTAAACTATGTTTATGAAAGAACCTACTTGCCTTGAATTAAGTTGGCTAACTATATAGATGAATGTAAAACCTTTGTTCATGCAAACCGCTCGGGCCGATTTTAATGCTTTTAATCAGTATCGGAGGATTATTTAAAAATGCAGATATATTCAAGAATACAGGTGTTAAACTTAACTTTTTTTAAATATTTTCGTAACTAAATAAACCAATTTTGATTTAAAAAGGTAGTTTTTGGATATACTAGTAATTAAATTGACACACTTTTTAGCAACTGTCTATTGCTGCAACAGCCCGAATAATTTATTCTTCCTTTTTATTGGTCGACAGGAAATATATTTATTTATTTTGAAAAATTAAACTTCAGCTATTTTTATGAATATGTATAGTATAGGAAGCTATTGCAATGCAAATCTTCTAAACTGCTCCGGTTTTAATTTGATTGTTTTTTGCTTTAACTAAAGATAAATTTTACTTTTGCAACTTAGCAATACTGTAAGCGATTTATTTCGTCCTGTGGTCTACATGGTAATTTTTAAAATTTTTAAAAAGAAGAAAATTAATATATCTCAGTAATTGCGGAGGTTAACGTGAGATCTAACTTTTTCAAGGCGTAATTTTAGGTTTTGTACTTTTTGTTCGTATATACAGCATTTACCTGATAAAATAAAAATATGAAGCATTTAACACGAATCAAAAATCATGTGTAGCACCCTTAAACGATGGGTGGTCACTGCGCTGGGTGGCTCAAGCACCCGGCAGAATATGGCGTAAATAAGGACTAGGCGGCGCCGGCGGTTCTTAATATTACAAAATGCATATGTAATACCAAAAAACAAGAGGGCACCAGTCGTTATTCACAAAAAAAACAAGTCTAGCTAATTCAGTTCACCACCTAATTTGGGTGTGTTCTGCTTAACAAGCCGAAACTAAAAAAAAACGAGCAGGTTCATAAAGGTTTATTTGAACAAATAATAAAGAACACCAGTAGCAGTAAAAAGTATACTTAATAATCACTAATAGTTATCACAAGTATTAAACATTATTAACATGCTCAATAATGTCAAGAAGTAACAATCAAAATTTTTAATTCCAATTAAAAACTTGGCGCACTTCCGCAGCAAAACTATTAACAAATTAAATTTGGTACCAACCTCAAAAATATTGTGTTAACCATAACAAATTTGGCAAAACAAAGTATTGTAAATTTAAGATGCCATGTAAACATCCTAGAGGTTCCGCTGGTCGCTATAATAAATCTAATAAATTACGTAACCTGGACCGAGTAGCCTTGCGATCGAGTTCGAGCCAAAAAAACTGCTACAGTAACCAGCTCATGCTCTGAACACGACTTCAGTAGAACCCTATTTGTGGTAGCCAATGCGACGGATAAGATAAGCTGCGGCGTAATTGATAACCAAAGGCCTTTGTTTATTGAATCATCGCTTAATCTAACGCAGGCTGAACCGCATGTTCAGTCAACTAATCAAAACAAGTCCACTAAGCGTTGGCAAAACAGCGTGCACTTACTGCGTAGTTATCTGGGGGTGCTTCAACGTAGTGCGCTAGGAGAAACGCTTTGCATCCTCCGCAGTGGATGGCTTCTCCAGGTCCAGCGCAGCCGGACGAATGATAATGCCGCAGCTCGGTAGGCACCGGCAAAGTACCTACAGCGCGGTGAAATTCGGCATGCCGAAGAATATCACAGGGTCATCTTCAACTGGCAGCAACGTTCAGAAGTGTGCAAGGTATAGCATCAAAAGCCTAATCCCAAAATTAATTAGTACAGAACCCTAACGAATGACATGTGCTTACCCTTGTTAAATTCACTATTACGTTTTTTACTTCACTTTCTGCTAGAGCAGGCAGTTATTAGTTTCTTCCTCTGACTTCTTCCTCGGCATCCTCTATCTCTAGTGTTTTCGTGTTGTATTTGCACAGTTGCTTGAAGGGACCTGTGCATTTCTTCTTGTATATTATTTTAAATTCTATATTTCCATTAACTAACCTTGTTAACCCCCTTTATAGCTCACATACCCTGTTCGCGACGCCAGGCATGTCGGGCTCAGTTTCGCTGCTTAATCTTTGCCCTTTTCTTTAACTCAGTTTCTTACTTCTATGTATTTTGCATCTATTTCATGTATTTGTTTTCTTAGGTGTTGTAGTTTGAACGATTTTAGTTGGGTGTGGAAAATTTAAAATTACTCTCCTAATTAATGTCTAGCTTACGGTGTTAGTGCTTTTAACGGACCATTTTCGAAGGCTTATATAGATATAGATATTACATTTTATGTATTTTTGTGTATACGAAATCTGTTACTATTATGTTGGCCACCGTTGCTACAACAATTTCTGTTCAAGCAATTGGCAAGTACTATATACGATGGATCAATAACATGCGCTTTTTGGACCTCATTTTCAGGCCCAACGCTAGTATTTTTCGCCCTAGGGTGAAAAAATTCCATTTCGTCTGCAGAAATTACGTCAGCGGTTTTATCGCCCACTGACGTCATTTTAGTTATTATTTATAATCACGTATTAATGAAAATCATAGTTCTAAAGGTACTATTGACTTAAAATATCTGTAAGAATTGCCCTGATTTTATTGGTAACGATTCATATATTCTGGATCTCTCTTTTTACTTCCCTCGTCTAAACGACGAAGTATTATAATCACCTTTCGATATTTCTTCAGATCTTCACGGTCTTTAGATGACGTGCATATTATATATCTACCTAACACAGAAACCAAAAAATTTCGGAGAAATATATACAGGGTGGGCACCTTAAAAAATAAAATTTTGTTTATTTTTGATTTAACTGAGAAATAGATAAAAGTAATAACTTTGCACATTCCTCAGACTTTATCCTTGACGAAAATGAGACCTAACAGATACAGAGTAAACATCACAAATGGGTCAGAATAGTATGGTGTCTTTATAACACAGCAGAAACTCGTCCAATTCGAGCACGCTCCTGGCTCAGTTATTCTAGCGGCAGACAAGAAACTGGCCTCGAAATATTCGTCACTTTTTGTATTTGCAAATTGATCTAATTCGTGCGCGAGTTCCGTGTAAACCCCTTTACAGATTTTTAAAATTTCGATCGTACATAAAGTATGCACCTCGGGCGTAACCAATGTCTTTAGCTATTACCATGTTATAGCACTAGGTGCGGAACTATAACATTTATGGCGCGGGCCAAATACGTTTTTTTACGGCCTTGACACATAAATAACTATTGTCGATTGTTGTCATTGGACACGGTCAAGTGACAACTGTGCTTGCTCCTCAAAGAACGTCAAGTTTGAGTTGTCAAAAGTGATCACAAAAGCCTACATTTTATAGCAACTGTAGACAAATCTTATTTCTATCAATGCCATTGCGAAAAGATATTTTAATTTTGTTATGTAGAAGCTTATCTCTCAGTCCTTTTTTCTCAATAAAAAATGTAACTAACCATAATTATCAACGCCAGAGGCATTCAACAAGTAAACAAATAAGTTTTGTTTTCTCTTTTGCATTTTTTATTATGATCTAAACATGTTAAACTACTTAATTAAAATCGATTACTTAACGGCATGCATATCAGAGATATATAGAACCAGCCGTTTATTCACTGCCATCAGGGTTTGCAAGTTATGATCGAAACCACTCACAGGAATTATAAGCGACGAGTGTCGATTGATTAAACCGCGATCGTTCTATCCGAATCGGCAGCAGTTATTTTAATTAGAGCCGTTGCGTATCTGCGCGGAATTATTACGATTGTGCGATTTCATTTACGCTAACTCTATTGCACTTAATTTCTCCACTTTCAAGGGCAAACGTCTCATTAGCTGCATTTTGCATATCAAATTCACTCGATCTCTAATTACCGCAGAAACAGGAGTTCTCAGTTCTACCCAAAGGAGTCGGCCCGTTGCAAAGCCGCCCACAGTTCAGCGTGCAATAATTTCCGATTTTATCGCGATGCGCAAAATTGTGCAATTATAAAAACGGATGGCTGTGGGCAGAGCGGCCGTAAAATTTAGCGTTTACGAGACAAAACCGCTTTATTTGTATTTACGGTCATAATAATATCAATAACGTTATGGCCGGTGTCGCAAGGTAATTGATACCTCGAGTTTCCCAACCTGCGTCCTGATGGACGCAGGATTGTGGCACAAGGACGAGAGCTCCTTGAATGAAGGGTTCGTGACTGCGCTAAATGCTGTGCGGGGGTGCGCCGCCTCCTTTTGTTGGGCCATAACTGGAAACCATGCCTAGCCCTAACCTCGATTCATAAGAACAGAGAAATAATTATTCCGATTATGAATAAGTGATTTATGTCCGAGATGCGCGAAATCTTTGCACAATACTCTTGATTAGCGTAGGGCGTGGGCCGAACAAATTAAAGCTCTTTACTTCAGCAACAATAAGTCAAGTGCTGCGATTACACATGCCAGAGATTGTCTTGTGCAAGAGAAATTGTCTTGTGATGAATGAGAATGTTGTTTGTTCCCTTTCGAAATGTTTAAATGCCCGCTGCAGCTTAGAAAGGCCTCGCAAGAGGGGATTCCATTTATTTTGCAGTACTTCGACGGCAATTTTTGAAATAAAAAATATTCAAGGCCTGCAAAAATTTCCCAAAAATAAGATAGAATATACCCTTGAAATAAACTAAATTCGGATCAACCAGATAGAGTAACACGTAAGGTCAAGTAACATCGCCTAGCAGTGTCTTCAATGAAATATATTGAATGTTAGGTTATTTGCTCCCCTAATAATTAGTATAGATATTAATAATTAGAAAAATCGATAAATTAAGATGCAATATTCTAGAAAATCAGTAACGTCTTGAATTATTTAAATAAACCGCATGTGCATTTACATTGTTCTTTGACGTCGTTCAGTTAAAAAACTACACTTACGAACTAGACCCTATTTTAATTTTGTTAGATCGCAACTTACCTTGAACGGAAACACTAAAAACGTTTTCGATTACGTTTATAACTGTCAAGATTAAATAGAAACTGAATGGCACCATTTATCTCCTTAACCGAGCTCTGTGGATTAAGGGTTACTACGTCTGCTTAGCATTCGGGAGGTCGTGAGTTCGATTCCCATGGCCGTCTGCTCTGATTTAGGTTTTTAGGTAGTTTTTTTAAATCATCAGAGCACCTTTTTTGAGGTGAATTTTGGGGCACTACTTCTCCACCTTTCCTGGCCTCTCTTCCATTATCTATCCCTCCTTTCTGTCGCCCATCCTGAAATTCCCGTTATTGGCTGAAGAGGGACGTAAGGTCTCTATAGCAGCGCGCCCCCAGTTGGGGGAATTTAACTGACTCCTTTTTATCTCCTAAAGAACTGATATAAATCGCTTATTTTCATATAAAAGAAGTATTATATCGGTGTGCTATTTTAGTATCCCGTAACTTGGCAGTACGTTAATTAATACATTAAATGCACTCAGCTACTTTCAATTTCAAATGCAGAATGAAGCAAAAATCTCTTTGCAAGTAACCGTTCTATAAATAGTTAAAAAAAATTGCTGAAATAAAGGTGGTTTTTAATGTTTTACGTGTATTTTGAATCTTAAATTTAATAAATTGTCTATTATTCTGATGGCTAAAATATATCTACAAATAAATCTTTAAAGACTTGTTCGAGAGAAAACAACTTCTGAGATTGAAACGTATCACAACTTAGAAGGAAGAACTCGTTTTTCGCCTATTAATCATAAACATACATTTTTTAACTGCTGAAAGTATATGTTTACATACGAGGGATGTTCTGTTAATGGTTTTCTAAGAAAATTCCTTTTTTAAAATATTCCCCCTTAGGAATAATAGATTTGTTCATTCTTTTAAAAAATAAACCGCCTGGGGCAATATCTGAACGGAATTTCTTGCGGCCGTATGCGGGGTTGCATTATCGTGATGTAAAGTTGTTAGCGATCATTATACATTTTTTTCAACGACTTAAGGAAGGTAAACTTTTGTATGCCTATCAGAAGTTACGGTTTTAGAATAATTAAGAGGAATTACTACAACTGGACACTGCAATTATTCTTTTGTTTGCGTTTTTACCGTTAATAACTTGTGTTAGCATAGCCTCACTGTCAAAATCTCACACATATGATTGATGTTTAGTCTCGGGGTCATAATTAATTATAGATTCAAGACCGATCACTTGTAACAATATTACACACATATTTTGAAGATCCTGCATAGAAGTTTTCTAACATAACCCTGCAACGATCTTTGTCACACCCAGCTGGTGGTGGAAAATGCCTAGTTCTTGTTGAATCTTTGTATAAATATATTCCAATTTTCCTTAAGCAACTTTTCAGTAAGACTCACCTTTTCCATACAAACAGATACTGGAGGTCGTCTAGGTCTCGGTTCATTTTCTAACGTACATCGTCTGCATCTATATGCATGGAACCAGTAACAAACTATGTATAAGGGAAGAATTTGGTCGGCAAATCCAATTTTTTAATTCATGGGCTATGTCGCTTCAATATTGTTTTCGTATGCTTACTACATATTTTACCCAAGGCTTTGTGATTTTAATAATTAAGACTATACAAAGGTTTCTATAATCGTTATCGCCATAATTCCTGAAATAATTGTTGTAATACATGGAACTCATGAAAATTATATGCAATTTTATCTCATGTGGGTTTTGAGCAATATTCTTTACACTTGTTGAAATCTCATTTAACCAGAAGACAACAGTGTGTTGTATTAAATAACAAACGATCTAATTTATGTGAGATAAAATACGGGTTTCCCAAAATTTCCATCTTAGGTCCTTTATTGTTCATAATTTATACCGCTTACTTATGTAGCACCACTTTAAATAAGTATAAATACCATGAATATGCTTACTGCTATTAATGAAGAGCTAAAACAGTTGGTTGAATTGTCTGAGCTGCATTCTCTTCAAATTAATCCATCAAAATCCGCCGTGGTTGTATTTGGAAGGGCAAATTATAAAAAGGAATATTTACAACTAATTAACATAAACATTAAAGGCGTGCCTATGCCTATTCCCTTATTAGTACAGCGAACAAAATTGTATTGGACTCGAGCCTTAGATTTCATGAATACGTGAACTGCTGTATTCGAAGGGTCTATTCTAATTTAAAACTTCTTTACAGGGATAGCCATTCGTTCAACAAGGAGATCCATAGGTTATTATGGGATTCATTAGTTTTGTCAATTTTTAATTATTGTGATATAGATACTGTACGGACCTTGTATTGATAAAGCAACTGCTAGAAATATACAGCTGGTTCAAAACTCGTGTCTAAGATTAATACATAAGCAAACGGCGAGGAAAGCACATTACTCACAAAATAGCAGAAACAAACTGGTTGAACATGGAAAAACGACGTTATTTGTATTCTGTAGTTTTTTTTTCATAAAGTTACGATATGTTGAACTCTCCACCATATTTATATAATAAAATTATATTTCGAACCGATGCGCACAATTTGAATCTCCGACACAGGGGCCTATTAAGTATCCCTTTACATCGTGCTGAATTATTCAAACGATCTTTTACATATAATATTTCAAGTTTATATAATGAATTGCCTTATCGATGGAAAACTTGGTCTATACGATTCTTTCATAAGGAAGTTTTAAATTTATTGAAGTCCTGATTACGTTATCCACATTTTTCTTCTTGTATTTTTGTTATTGCTATTATAATTATTTGCCAGGTCACAGAGTATATATGTAAAGTGGTCAAAGGATTCGTTTAATTTGAATTATTTTAATTTAATTTAATTTTATTTCATTTCATTTAATATCAAGTTTTTTTTATTTCCGTATGTTTATATTTCTAAATGTTCAATTTCAAGAATCTAGCGAGGGTGGGGTAGAGCAGGGATTCCTAACTATTTCTAGGAATCATCTGATTACCATCGCATTCCTTGACCAATGTTTTTAATGTAATATTTATGTCTCTTTTCTTCTGGGAATAAACATTATTATTATTATTATAAATTACGCATTCCTATTGCTTTCTAACCTCATGAATGGTATAGTCAGTCTAAATGCCATAAAACTTACAAACAAAACATATATGTACAAGTTACATTACCACAGTATATGTCTTATGTCTAGTCTTGTTACTTGTGACTCAATACCGATTCAGTAAACTGCAGAATAAGTTCTTCCTAATCATGGATTCGAACTAAGGACTTCTTTATTGCAAGCCTAGCACTCTACGACCTGCCCCACCGAGGTGTTATCTTAAGTGTTCTAAGATTCTACTGATATTAATTATCTTAAAACCATCTGAACTTAATCTGTATTATAATTCTAAATATAACAATTGACATGCTGGCATATAGGTTGCAACGTTTCTAGTTCACTAAACACGTTGGACAATGTTATGTAAAGTTTTGGAATTGCCACTTCAATACTTAAAGCAAGTACTTTTGATGTGATTCTACTTATTTTATTTTAATAGCTAAGTAAGGAATTATTAATTTCTAATTTATTGCAAAACATTTTTTCAGGAGTCAGCTGAAAACTTAATATATTACTAATATAGGCTACTTGTATCTCTAAATTCCAACTACTTCTAAACGAAATTATCATCTTAAAATATACATACCTTTAAAATCTTTTATCTTCATGGATGTTGTTATTGACTATTTACCAAATTAATTTGAGTATCATTAAGAGCTTCATTACAGCACTCGGTGCGGTAATGAATATTAACTTGTATTGTTAATATATATTTTTGGATGATAAATTTTATACGTTTATAAGTATAATCGCAACAAGTCCGGTATACTCACAATCATATTATCAAAATACTTATCTAGAAAAAGCAAAATTTAATAAGATACTATCATATCCACTCTTACTGCTGCACTGTTTAAAAATCTGGATGTTTTTTCTTCCATCTAAACGTGTAAAACATTTGAAGCCATAATTGATGGAAAACTAAATATTCAGATTACATAAAAAAATTATCTACGACAGTGTGTAAAATTGCCCTTTAGTTGGCAGTTTTAAGTTTGTAAAACGACTGTTTAATAACATATTTTGATTAGTTTACGTCGTTAATAGCAACGTGCTTAAAAAATTTCATTAGGCACGTAGTTAGTAGCAACGTGTTTTAAAATTTTTAAAACACTCAAAATTAGGACCGGTTGCTAGTAATTCTAATTTACATGTAAAATATTTTTTATATTTACCTTATTTTTTAGATTCTACCGTAGATAAAATATTGTACGATACACATGCGTAAAGCATCTTTAGTCACTCGTCACTCTACCCCACTCGTGGCTAAAAAGTAGCTTTACGCACTTGTATCGTAAATTACTATTAAACTAGTAATGCGAGTATAAATTCGGTCTAACTTTTTTTACACTGAAGTTTTAACGTAGCGATAAAAGTGACTTAAAAACGATGTTCATTCCTTTCGTATTCCAGTTTATTTATTTAAATATGTTTTTTCGTGCCAAAGTACGAGTAAATAATTTCGAAAGTATAAGGTCTCACAACTCTATGAATGGGGAATTTTATCTGCATATCTTGTCTCGGCATCTACTCTAACATCCATTCTGGTGATGTTGTTGTACATATCTTTCATTACTGATATATGCCCTAAGTCGACGTTCCCATTTTCAAAAATCAGCCAAAGCTCTGTCATATTAAATGTCTTCTGGAAGTCGACCACTATAAGTGTTACACATGAAGATTTACTTGTGAGCTTTAATGTTACTTCTCTGTACTATAGCTCATATTCCTGATTCTACACTATTATTATAACAGTCATCAAAACATGGTGTGATATCATTAAGTCTACCTGCACAAAATGCCTTTCTTCCACTTATTTCCGATTTCAAAGACAAACAAATCTCTGGTGCGTCTATGGATACGCCTCTTCACCTGTCGTCGCCAATACCTTCATAAAATCTTTCGAAGCTGTGGCTCTGGAATCTTCAGAACTGAAAACCAAGGTCTGGGTCCGATACATTGACGATATCATTGTAATTTGGCAAATACACTTTATCCGATGCCCACTAGTAATATACTGTTTTACTAGTTCGTTTTAAAGAAGTAAACTGGGCTATACTAGCTTGTTTACATCATAACTCACGTTGCCCTTGACATCGTGGGTTATTTAGTTTGTTTACCTTATAACCCACGTTACCGTTAATACCGTGGGTTATAATAATAACCCCCACTCTCAACTAATTAATCTGTTACCTTGACTTTTCACAACTATCAAAATTTGTGCTTTTCTGGTATTTATTGAGTTGTTGGATAAGATTTTGTATGGCACGCGTGTGTTATTACAAATAATGCTCTCGGGAAAAGCCCCTCTCGTCCTGATGGCCTCGAGTGATCATCTCTTCTCTCGTGGATTATTTGTAATAGAACTTGTACCATAAGTAACTATTAACCATTTTCCTAAGCCATTTCAATAATCAATATCTAGATATGAAGATAGAAAACAGCGGTTTTCTTTCTTTCCTGAATGTACATGTTTCCCGTACACCCAGTAGCAAATATAGACATTCTGTATAACACGAACCCTCTTACACGGACCACTATCTACATGCCGATGCTTATTATCATCCATTAATTTACTTACGCACCGTGCAGTTAGCAAATTTCAACCCAACATCCATGCTGTATTGACGGAAAGTGTTTAGCCATAACGGTTACTGTGTGAGGGATATAGAGTTCGCCACCTATTTCCATATTCATCCACAGCCACGCAAACCTCCCAGAACCGACTTTCCACAGTAATAGTCTCTCGTTCCTATATCCATCAAGAAGAGTTTATTCGAAAGCAAAACGTGTTCAAACCTCCGAGCAAGATTTTATAGAAACTTCCTTCACCGAAAGATAAATTGAACATCAAGTGATCAAAAGGTACGGAGTCCACTGCTCCTGTAATGATGTGTACATTGATTAAACAGGACGTTCAATAGAAGCCCTGAATACCAGCGTTAGCTCGGGTTAGGTGCCATAGCATCATCAGTCAGTGCCCAACACCAACGCCATAAGCCCCTTTTTGATAAAATTTCTATCATGTAAAATCCAATGGGAACAGGATTCGCAAAGACATCGAGATTTACAAATACATCAACAATCTCAATAGAACCAATAGTTTAAAACCATTAATTTTTTTCAGTTTTAAATCTACTTCAGCACTTGTCAAAGTTCCAGCTAGGACACCACTGTCTATATCTTTATTCAAATGCCAAATATGCTACATATCAGGCGTATGCAGTTGCAGCGAGCGTTAATACATAATTCTGAAGAGTGTGTCTACTAAGTTGTATGTGTATTGTAACATGAAAAGCATGATTATCGTAAATCCTTGGATCTGCTAGTTATTCCACCGTTCACTCAGTGGTTACATAAGGAATTTGTTATGCTTTTTTCTCTACGTAGAGTAAGCACATTAACGTGCGTATAACATTGTCATATTTAATTTGTAAGCAAATTGAATTCACTTATTTACTCACAATATTGAACTATACAACAGTAAAAATTCTAGAAATAATAATAATAATAATAATAATAAATGGTTTTATTTTATTGGATACAGAAAAAAGGCAAAGTTCAACTAATGTTGTTCTTCCACATAACCTAACATAATGTCTACGTAGGAACGTTAATGTAATCTTCTTCCATCAGATATATGTACTACCTTAGTTGAAGTTACTTGAAATTTCGTGTCCACAAGCATAGCAAAACACTTCATTATTTCATTATAATTAAAATTATTCACATACACTGCTGTCACTGGAATTTTGACATGTGATTAGCATATAATATGCATCAATGACATTTTTTCATATAACTTACATAAAAATAGAAAAGCCAGAAATTTGCATATATAAAAACTGTACGCATCCTTATACCTCATTAAAAATCTACATAACTGATGTTATTTTATGTTTGCAAAACATACGCTTGAGTTCTATTTCTAAGCCAGATGAGGTGAATACCTAGCTTGCAACTACCCATTAAGCTAAAATTATTGAACGCTTTTCCAGTGTCGAACTCAAAATCAGGAGTTACTCTATCTAATCTCTGGCTTTATACCCATATACCAGAACGAGCAGGTGTAATTTCCTAAATTTGTTATGGCTTACCGGTGGTTACTACCGGTTAATATCTGCAATTACAGAAGGTTCCGAGCATAATTTCTCACAGTTAATAATACGCCTGTTCATGTCAACGGTGTCTGAGCGGTCTTTCAGTGCGATTACGACTAATATACCCTCAGGTCATGTAGACCCATGTTCTTCCTTTTAAGGCAAAACTAATATAATCAAGATTGAAGTAAATTAATAGCAGTTATCCTGTTTGCCGATACGCTTCGCATCAGTGGTTCGGGAATGGAACGGATGGCAGAACTCGCCTGCTCATTTGTTGATAAAAGTTGTTTTCGGCGATTAGGCAAACTTACACAGACTTCCTAGGATTGAGTTATTAAATACCCGTAATCTTTCACGAATACCTTTGAAATTGTTAGTAATTTAGAAAGTAAAAAAAAGCAAGTTTTTTATTCGAACAAATTTTAATATTAATTAAGAGTAACGTTGCATCAAAATAAATTAACATTACAGAGAACCCAAACGCCATTTACTGAACACGCATAATTTTCACAGAGGCTAGAGGCAACACATGTTAATAAAACTGCTTTGAATTGGTGATATTTCGGGTAAGACCGTGTGTCTCTAATTATATTTTGCGAACTGTAATCATTTAATTTATTTAATTGCCAAAACTACGCGCACCGTGCGTTCGTGTTACCCAA
Source organism: Agriotes lineatus (assembly GCA_940337035.1). NCBI lineage: Eukaryota > Metazoa > Arthropoda > Insecta > Coleoptera > Elateridae > Agriotes > Agriotes lineatus. The sequence goes on along the minus strand of OW679199.1, from coordinate 59,710,719 downwards.
CAAATTCAGATAAATTGTATCTAAGATTAGGTATGCAAACGTGTTAAGCGAGTTGCGAAAGGCGACTTAGGAACAACAACAATTACTTCTAAACTTAATACGAATCTAAAATTAGTTGGTAATTTGGAATAAGGATTAAACATGAACACTTTTAGTATCAGTGTATGCATCACCGAACACATTTAGAAATTTAAAATCCAACCTGTCCCAGTATTAAAATTAATAAATAGTCAATTTAGTCAATACCAGTAAATTTAGCCGAAATAAGCAAGCCCGATCGAGAAAATGTGTTCATAATTATATAAAAATATGTAAAAATGTGTTACTGTTTCTAATAAGACTGAAACAATCAAACAAAACACTTAGTAATATGAATAAAATTCGTATAGAGAAAAATATTGTAGTTGGTAATATTGTACTCATACAGGAATGCTACAATACAGGCTTATCGTTGTATTATCAAGAGAAAGGTGCCGAAGTAAGGAAGTAAGCCCGATAACGGACGAATCAAGTCCAGTCGATGATGGTCCAGTGTAACGGTTAGACGGACGCAGCTGCACTGACTTCTATGTACATGATAAAAATTGTAAATAAAATTTCTTTCGCCTAAACAATCTTTGTAACACAAGTTTTTTTTGTAATTTTAACTAACCTAGAAATAATCACCATTTGAAGGGATATCATATAAAAATATAATAATTATAAAAATTAATATCGCAAACATTTAAAACCTCAACGAAAGATAGGACGGAGAAGACTATAGACAAGATGTACAGGGCAATGAAAAGCAGGAACAAAAGCAGAGTTATTTATTCACTTGTTAAGTACAATATTTTCCTGCTAGAAGATAATAAAAAGTCGAAACTAGGTATCATTGCCCAGCCACTTGTGTTTTATTGCAATCAAGTGTTAATGCCATGGGTGTCTTTATTTACAAGAATGTGTAAAACATACAATATTAAATTTTCTTTCGTTTTAAGAACCAAACAATTCAAATATAAAAAAACAACTAATATATCTTGTTTTGACTTTCTTGCCAAGGAAGTCAAAACAGGGATACACAAAATTATTTCCAAAGCTTCGACGGTTTCATCAAACGATCCCCGGGATTGGGATCCATCAGAAGTGTGAGAAGTAAGAGAGCATAGTAATTGAAGGTGTCAAGCAAGCCAGATGGGAAACCCTTATTAAGACAAGCACATACGCCGCCTCTATTGACAGTACCCTCAACGCGTTTTTTCTTTGTTGTGATGTCTTCTTTCGAAAGAGTTCCTTGCATGTTCGAAATCTGGGTAGGTGTAATACCATCATCGGTCTGCAACTTCATTTGGTAGTTGCAGGATAATTACGTAAAACTGCATATAATAAATGTACACATCCCGATTTCCCGATTGAAGGAACCAACTGTGAAGGAAAGCCTGAATTCTAAGCTGAGATGGAATAAGGCCTAGGTAAACTATGAAAGTTTGATGACAAGATGATAATGGGTATTTGGACGTTAAAGCTTTGGAGTACAACTATGTATAGGAAAACAATATAAGTAAAAGTAAACAGAACAATGGAGAACGATTTGAGAATAATAACAACCTATTTTGATCGTCACAATATCAATGAGGAAACGTATATTTCGCCAATTAGAAATATAGGAAGCCATCTCGATCAAGTGTTGTTTGAAACACAGCGTGCAAAAGCTGTTAAAGATGCCAACGCTATAGAGGGACAGATGTAGACTAGGCCTACGCTTTAGTAATAGTGAAGTTCAAAGAAGAAATACTAAAGAAGAAAACACAGCAACAGAGAGATATAACAATCGAAGGGCAATCCAAGTAAGAATTCTGGAGGACTCAACAGAGGATAGAAGGAGGGACTACAAACAACAGAGAAGAATAACAAAAACAGATTGTTGAAAAGATGCGTTAGCAGATGTAGAAAAAGCCAACACTATGTCAACAAAGAAATAAAAAACGTTTACTAAGAAGCAAGAAAGAGTAAGCAGTCATATTCAGAAGCGACACAATATTCTATAAGTAAGAATGGATTACTAATAGGGGAAGAGACAGCAAGTTCAGTAGGTAGAAAAACATTTGCAGAGCTACTAAATAAACGCAGAGGCAGTTTGATGAGGAGAACTGATTAACTGAGCAGGAAAAACAGATGGAGGCGTCAACAGAAGGCAAAATAGTAAAGAACCTAAAAACAATAAAGTATAGGAATCAATAGAATACCACCAGAAATGATAAAACGTGGAGGACAATTATTAATGAAGCGAGTATATTTACTCATACAAAAAAATTTCAAGGAAATATTAATACCAGAACTATGGGATAACACGCAATTTATTCTCTACTTAAGAAAGTGGACATGGAAGAATGTAAAAATCATAAGGGCATTGGGCTTCTTTATAATCTTAAAGAATCCACTCAATAAATATCAGAACATTACAGTGTAGGAGCTCCAATAAATGCCAAATTTGGAATATTGTACAAAACCGTAATTAGACCCACAGCGCTGTATGGTTGCAAAACGTGGAGGATGAATGAAGAGAACATGTTGGGTATTGGGGAGGAAGGGATTCTGATGGAAATATTTGAAGGAGTAAAGTAACTGAAAATATTTGAAGAGGGGGAGCATACCAATAAATAAGCGCTTTTTACTGTTGCCGAAATATCACACAAGTAGTCAGGGTGCAAAGAGTTCGATGGCTAAGACATGTGGCAAGCAGAATGATGGACAATAGATGATGCATGAAGAGACTGCCGATGAGAAGGGCAAGGGGGAAAAGAAGAAGAAGACGACAGTGACAAAAGTGATGGAATGCAGTATAAAAAGGATTTGAGGAAGACCCAGTTGGAAGACTGGAAAAAGAAAGCTAGGTACAGGAAGAAATGGAGTAAAACCGTAGGGGGAACGTGCTACCCATGGTCTCATAAGCAGCAGAAACGAGACACAAAACCGTTAGGACAAAACAAAATAACATATATAAAACAGATGAGAGTTGTAATAAGAATACAGGAAGAGGCACGAATGATGAAATCTCAAACGTAAATATAAGAGTAGTCAACATGTCTGAATTGGTTGCCGAACAAAAAAAAATCGAAGAGTATCACTAAGACGGGCGAGAACAGAAAAGTAAGAAAACCCCAACAACGACGAAACATATGACGCCCTGAGAAAAGATCGAAAAAGAGCTTGGTAATATAATAACAGTAGCACCCAAGCTCAAACCGAACTGCAAGTAAGATAGTGTAGGCAAAAGCTAATAACTTAATAGGAAAGAAGAAGCAAAAAATGAGAAGTAAACAAAAAAGAATATTTACGATTTTCACGGCAGTGTGTTTAACTCTATAATTTTATTGTGCCATTCTCCCTGCGAACGCTGCCTCGTAGCACCTGACGAGGGTCATCCGCAGCCTGTGGTGAGGCAGTCTCCATGGCCCGCGCACTCCCTGGTTGCCGCGCCCACCAGCCCAGCACCACGTGCCGTATGTACCTGAGGTTTTTGTAGTGATTTAGTTGTTGTATTGTATGTTAATCTGACTTGTTAGTATGACCTTTTTGAATTGCTTTAATAGTATTTGTGTATAACGATTTTTGGTGCTTACTTGAGTAATTAGATATTTGATTAATTGGTTTACTTACCCGTTTGCTTAGCAGCCACGTTAGGATTGCTTTGATTTGTGTTGCGGCTGCTCTAGTAATCGCTTTAACTGTACGTAACATCGTGTTGTGCATTGACCTCGACGTCAATTTGAGTTTGCTATAGAAATATCAAAATTGTGCTGTGGCTATGATGCCGCTTACGGGATTATTTCTGAGTTTAACTAGCTGCCCGTTTCTAAATGTATAGTCAAGTTTAGAATTACCTCAAGTAGTAACTTGGAGCTTCAGATAACGGCTTATGAATTCCTTATAGGTCCTAGCATCTCTAATAAGATCTCATGAACTGCAGGTACCGCCCCGCCCAAATTTTGTGTGCAGTAAAGTCAATTTATTAAGCCGACTATCGGGGTTGAAAAACGTTGGCCTTACTTTATGCTTGCGCTTTTCGCACCCTTTGTTTTGCAGTCCGCTTAACGGAGAATAGTTGAGTATCTAGAGTTTTTTGTGTTCTTGATCATAGGTTACTTTAGTCATGCCACGCGTTGTGTCGATCGTCGCTTCACGGTGACCGCCGCTGTATTTATGTTTAGACATGCTTCGGCGTGTATTTAAGTGGTTTAAGATTTGAGCGCTATCTAGGTGGTTACTACTTACTGATTACTGAGGTAGATTGGAGCCCTTTGAATGATGATTGCATCTTACTATGCACTCAGTTATTGTGTTTAATGTTTTTGTTTTCCATCTCGTATACCTTTTATATTTCATAAAATGGAGACTAGCTTCATTGCTAGAATAACTTCCCAACACCAACCAGTTCTTCATAATGTATTCTAAATATTAAAAATCGTCTTGTCAGGGTGTTAAAATATCTAAATTAATGTCCATAAAAATACGCTTTATAATTTATTTCCAAGACGGTTACGACTTTCAAAATCGATGTGTAACATAAAGTGGCACAGTAGCGTCGACTAGACAGCTTTCTGCATAATCTCCAGATATATAGCTAGTGTCTCACCTGAGTTGGGAGCACCAAATTCCAGCTGCATCAGAGATGCTTTGAAGTTGCCAGTCACCCACTGCGTTATAGCCACCGATAATGGGCTGCTGATTCTTTATTTCCATTCCTAGCCTGCCATGATTATGTTATCGTATGCATGTTTTTGAGCTTAAAATAATTCGAACGACTGATATTACGCCGAAACATGCGAGCTGGATCTATTTATAATTGGAAGCAGTAGCTACTGTCATCGCGCTGAAGATATGAGACAACAACCAGATAAATCAGTGGCAGTCCATGTCGAACTAGGAATGTTTTCGGTTCTCACGGTTGCTCCTTGGCGCACCATCATCCAGATGATAATTTTCATGCTAAACTCTGATGTCGGAATCGTTGTTCCAGCATATTTTCGATTCTATCTGCCATCGATCTGATGCACCAACACGCGGAGCAGCATAAATCAAAACTCGTTAAATATGTACAAGGTGTTTCGACTCGAGTCAGTCACGGGAATATAAACGGCCTGGCTCCTGCCATTACCATTAGACTAATTTCCTGATTCGTTTATCACATAAATACATCTTAACTGCCCGCAGTACCTTTCGTGTAGGTGTTGAGTGCCTCTGCGTCCCACATAGGACACATCTTCGAATTTAGGGCCCAATTTAACTTGGCCCACTTCCGGCAGTTTCGTTGCAAAATAGCGACTCGCTCGCTCGCAGTCCAGAATGTAAATTACGAATGCTGGAAGTAAAACGACGCGCAATCTTGGAGAGTTAATTAATTTAATCTCTGCTATTAATTAATCTTTGCCGGCTCGATTATTTGGTTGTTATTGCTAATGATGGAGCAAATCAAGCGCTAATAGTTGTTTGGACGCTAGCAGTTCGGCTTTTGAGTAATTTATAATAATGAATAATATGATTTAATATCGGACCGAGCGGTTCAGAACTCTGGCAGCTTTAAATCGGAGATTAATTAAGTCGGTAATTTAAAACACTGCTAGAGAGCTTTTACAGTTTGCTACAGCTTACGGATACCAGCAAAGGTAATATGCTGTTAGATCAGTGTTTAATTTAGTATAGTAAACCGACCATTTACGCTAAATTATTTAGAGTATCAAATCTTTATGTGAGTTTATTATAAATATATCGTTACAGTTGTATAATCCAAACCCGCGTTCAAATAAAAATAGTAAATTGTTAGTTAAGACAACGTTATATTGAATACATCAAATAATAATAGTAAGACCAAGCAACAGTTTGATAACATGTGAAAATGTCACGTAAACATTACATATAAGTTTAATGAGCTTGAATTCAATGAGAATTGTATATTAAAAGAAAAGTTATGTTAAGCGTTAAAAATGTTATAAACAAAAACATTAGAAAGCGTTTACATGCAAAGTACAAAGTAGATACAATCAGTAATCTGTGCAAATTGTGATTACAAGTAACTTAAATGAGAACAAAACTTTAAAGCACATGAAGTTGCTCGGCAGCTGAGTTAAATCAAAACAAAATTCTATGTGCATCCTACAAAGCATAAGCTTTGGTGATTAACTGGACATAATTTTGGTTAGATTTTTGCTGTGCAAACGACGAGTTTGAACGAAGCAGCTGAGAAAGTTTTTTTACTCTCGGACAAATGCGGTTACTTATATCATGAGTGGTTTTTATAGATCCATTATTTCCTGTAAGATCCCCCTTGCTTGAAATATGCTCCGCTTGTTTATTGCCACTGTTAATTTTGTACTATTTATAGTTGTTGTAGAACTCTTACAATGGTGAGATGTGTTTAAAGCAGCTCCTGAAATAAAGTTACTTTTAACAAATAAATTTGCGCTTTGGGTAAATGATTTTTACCTGAGTGGTGCTAAAATCGCATATTGGATATAACAGCGGTGGCAAAATTTACATAATACCTACGACAACTCATTCGAGTATAGTTGAAAGCAGTTTTTAGAATAATATGCAATTTCGTTCGATGGTGTCTGAATACCTGAAGCAATAAAATATTTTTACTGCATTAAAGGCACAAAACTTTGCACAAGGTGGATAAATTCAAGTTTTAAAATCGAACATTCTTTCCAAAAATAAGATTTGTTGGATTGTATACGTTATTACGTAATTTGCCTTGAGTAATTAGCAGTACATATGTTTATTTAATTAAATATCAGGCAACAGCAGTACAGATGGCGAGGCCATTGGCTGGCACAACAAACTGTCAATACATTTCAAAATATGCATTCATTGTGATAAATCAAAATAATCGAGTGAAGAGTAAATTTATAAAAAAGAAAAGTATTTGATATATTTATGAAATTTAAAGATTAAAACTAAATTAACCTATTAGATAAAATTATTATACGGGAATTGTATTAAAGGCCGATTTTAATATTTACACTGCAGTATATACAATTTATTGGTTGTTTTATAAATATGACATTTAATTCCAGCTTTTTCAATCTTCACTAACTTAACTATGGTGTTTTCATTGGTCTACTTACTTTTCTAATATTAATGCAGCGAAAGTAATGCTAGGCAATAATACTGGGCGATAATTTGATAAATACCTACAATTGCGAAACAATTAAAAGTTAAAAACTAAACATTACTGTATTTATGCTAAAAATCAGCCATATAATTTCTGGGGAGTATATTTAAATAATTTGGTGTAATACAAAAGTTCAATTAAAAAAGTTTTAACAAGTTATGCTTGAAATTTAAAAATAACGTCAAAGTTAATACAAAATATTCACATAAAGCTATCAAAATCGCAAAGTCGCTATGAAATAAATAATATTCTTTAAAATTGTTCTTTACTTCTACTTTAGATGGAAGATAACCAAATTAATGTTTTTAACTAGTCAATAAAATTTCTAAAACTAAAGGCACAATTTCAGAATATTATCAAAATTATTGGAAACCTCGAATAAATGTTTATTTGCGAATTTGAAATAAATAAACTATTCTTGCTCGTTTTTCTACGTTAACCTTAAGCAACGCTTAATCCTCATTTTTTTTCAAATGAATATATTCTTATGTCCTACTATTTTTGTTTCATTAGTTTTATAAGTTGGCACTTAAAAATACAAAAATTATATTTTTCGTACCACTTACATATGAAAAATCCGAAGCTGGTAATAAATATTTACAACTTTAAGCGTTTCAAAAAAGCTTAGATATCAAACAAATGCATATCAATCTCAGTTTGTCCTTATTGGAGTTGCTACCCAGTATTTAGAAATGATAATGCTTATTGGAAAACAACTATTTTTACTTCCCTCGTCTAAAAGACGAAGGAAGTATTGTAATCGCCAAAAAAATCACCTTCCGAGATTTCTTCAGATCTTCACGTTTGCCTAAATGCCGAAAAACAGGTTTTCTAAATTCCGTCTGTCTGTCTGCCTGTTGTCGGTATAACTCAAAACCTATTTTTTGTAGGATGACGATATTTTGCATGCAGCTCTACCTGGCATGAAACCGAAAAAAATTCGGACAAATATATACAAGGTGAGCACCTTAAAAAACTAAGTTTTCTTTATTTTTGCGTTAACTGAGAAATAGATTACAGTAATAATTTGCACATAGGTCAGGCCTTACACTTGACGAAAATAAAATCCAACAACTACAAGATAAGGTCGCAAAAAATTCAAAACGTTTCAACAGTAACACCGTTTGCTTAAATACAGCCTCGCGTCGCACATACATCAGCGAGTCTACATAGCGCAGTTAAATCTATCCACGATTGTATCCGCAGATGGTGTAGATCGAATCCCTCCCCGGTAATTTTTTTAATTTGATAATTTATTTAATTTGCATAAGCAAGTGTTAAGATATTGTTAGCTCTATTTTCCTTTGATTTTTAAAATTGTGGCACGTTCAAAGTAAAAAAATCTATTTAAATTGATAATTGATGTAATATGCATAAACAAGTGTTTCGTTTTATTGTGTCAATATTATTGAGCTCGTTACGATATGTTTAACCCTATGTTTCTTTAATTTTTAAAATTGTTTAGTCACAATTTCAAGAAACGTCCCTTCCATGACGATTCTTCAAGTCTCACAACTTCCACTTCTTTTATTTACAAAAGATAAAAGTAATAATCTGCATAGGTATAGCTCAGGTTTTATCATTGGCGAAAATGAAACCCAACCGATGCAGATTAAAAATCAGAAATGGGACAGAATCATATAGTATATTTATAATGCAGGAGAAACTAGTTCAATTTGAATGCGGCCGTGGCGTAGATGTTCTACCCTCAAACCAGAGTAACTTCCTCAAATATTAGCCTGTGAGCGCCGAAGTTCAAACTCCAGCGGGCTACAATTCACGCGAGGGAAGTTCAGTGTAAACCTCTTTACATATTTTTTTGAACAACATTTATTATGACCACACACTTAAATATATACCTACATGAAGAATGATACATAAATACACATATAGTATAGTGAGCTACCATTAAAACGCGCCTTGGTACTTTCCCAGAGCTCTGTGAACTAAAATCCGGTTATTACTGACGGGGACTTCAAAACATGCGAGACCACTTGTAGACTCTGTCTGTGCTTATATAGCTTTTCGTCAGTTACATCAGTTAAGGGCTTAATGCTTCTCGGAGACCGGATGCACTCTCGCTTTCTCTAAAGTGCAATTAGGCAATGTGCCCCGTTCCTATGCCCGAGAACTGGTATTGCTTTATTACCCTATTGCTGAGGGCGGACGTCTTTTCCTAGAAAATGTTCGGTCGCTATTGTTCAAGCGCCTTGCGTCATCGAAAGGATTTATCACTCGTCCCTTTTTCTGCTGACGATGAACAGTATTTTCTCGATCCTTGAACAGCCGTCGCAATTGTCCCAGTAGAGTTAGGCGACTATCTGCAGCTTACGTCACAGCTCCACTATTTGCAGAGGAGCCTAAGGTCGCCACGCATTTACTTGCGGCACTAATTATCCAGTTTACGACACTAGCCGCAAACCCGTGCGTACTGTTACGTCCAAAATTAGTCACCCGCTAAGTTAGGTTGAAGAGCTCGTTGATGTGAAGGTTTTCCGCGCTACTTTTGTTGTCTTTTTTCGCGATAATTGATAGACGCTCTACATAGCCGGATACCAACTGCAATTTAGAGATAACAAATCCGAACATTCAACGCCACAATGCTTTCAATGTAAGTAACTTTTTTACAGAAGTAATATTTACAATCTGTTTCTATAAACAATGATTACAACGTCACTCAACTAAAATCTGCTTGGCAAGATGAGAGGATTATATCTCATAAGTATGTTCATTGTATCACTGTTATTCAGAAGTATGAATGGGATTTGAGGATTTTCATATGAAAATCACGATGAATTGTTTTATTTGACAAATGCCACTAGGCGTTTTTTTATCATCCTTAGTGTGGCTGACCGAAATCTTTGCAGGATTTCTAAATTTGAGTTGCTTTGAGTTGCTGTGGCTCACAAGTTCAAGCCATGTCCATATACGTTTCGGTATAGTTTTGTAGACAAGTAATTTGTGTACAGAGTAATTTTGGCAGTTTTTAGCCCAGCTGTTAGCCGCCTATTTCCAGTCCCAGATGGGGTAGCTGTATGTTGTTCAGGGTTTCGACGCGTGAAGGTAAAGTGAACAAACTTTGCATCGTTGTTTTTTTATATTGGTCAATTTTCTACCGAATTTAGGGAGGTGTGAAGATTTTCTGTTGCGGCCACTGCATACTCATGTCAGTAGAATTGTAGATGGCGGTGTCAACTGCAAACGTAGCTACCATAGTTTGTCGTGTGGTAGGTAAGCCTAATGTATACACCAGATAGAGTCTAGGGCCCAGAACGCTTTCATGGACAACCCCAGATGATAATTCGTTTTGGAAGTCGATCTGAAAGTATTTGACAAGTAGAAATTGAATAAGGGCTGTGCGAAAGTATTAATCTTGATAATATTAAATAATGATAGTTTCAATGCAAATTTAAACAGAAACTTGCAAAATTGTTTAAAGTGTACGCAATGGAGTACTAAAGGGAATTGAAATTGATGGAAGCTAATACTAATAGCCTAAAATTGAAAAAGCAGTAAATTAGAGAGAAACTATTTAGTTTTGACGTTCACGCTGCTGATACTACTAATCGACTGAATATTTAGACACATTTTCAGGTAAAAATTGGAGTAAAAATATTGCTCAGCAACGGTTGTTGGCCCTAATATTACATTTGCATCGACATAATTCACCATTCTTCCAAAAAATTACAGTGACTAATGATAATAACCAATAATTGAACTTTATTTATATATAACTACGGAATTAACATTATTTAATAATTTGTTATGCAATTAGGTGTATTAAACTTCAACTATCTGTGAAACTATCTACAACCGAAGATACAGCTGCAGCTTTACTTTTTACTGTGTTAAAAAGTATGTACAGCTGATCATTACTGTAGGTACAACAGAGGGTCTTCTATCTAACTGCATGAACAATTTCCTCATTAGAAAACATACAGAATTTTAAGAAAATCTGATACTGCGTTTCAATTTAATCTCCCTTCTGAAAAACTGAAAACGTACGAAAATAGAAGTGAGCACTTAACAGATTTTTTCGTTGAAATCAAATAAAACTAACAAAACATTTATGGCCCTATTCACTTTTGTGAATTTAAACACCGTATCATAATCTTCTTGAAATTCGTATCAACTTTGCTAATTTAACCAATTCTGTGTATTGCACAATAAGAAAGCTACCAATACAATCGGATAAAAAAGGGCAAACTGTATATATACCTGATAATTTCAAAACTAATGTTCATATTCGTACTCACCATTTTGAAATCTCCACGTTGCTGTTGTGTAATAGACAATGTTTTTTGGCAGTTAAAATAACACTTTTTTAGTCTATTACTTCCATGCTGGAAGATAGTAACTATAGTTTCAATATTTCCAGAATATACAAATAAATTAGAGCCACATAGGTTGTGGATTGAGGTTTCGCCATACACAGCTAAAGTAATAAACGTAATAATTTTATTCCCTCTGAAAAACATTTGAACGGTTAAATTTCCTGCGGATTTTCTTCTGTAATACCTATTTAAGAACATAATTTTTAATATAAAATAAATTTATTTATTTGAGAACCAGTAAGCAATCCAATTAATTCTTATATTTCACACGTTGATTAAGCAACTCGTGATACAAATTTGCATTTCTAGAACTAATTAAAGTGACCTAATTAAATGTTGGTTTTGAAAATATTTACAAATCAACTTCCTGGTTAAATATACTGCAGCAGGGGCAATTCTAAGATATTTTGTAAGATGTATTCGCTGCCAGAGGCGGGTTCGGGCTTTATTTATAGGCTACAATCGGTCAAAACATTGGACACTCTATTGCCGTAAATCTTCCAGAACAGTTACATTAAGCTCCATATCCAAACCTAATTATATCTTACAGATCAAATTAATTTATTATAGCGACGCCAATTTAAATTATTTTAATAAATGGGAGCAGTCAGCCAAGTGCGCTTTAATTAGGAGAAAATTGGTTCTAGGCTCTTTGACATCCCAGAAGACGGTTTTCAAATTGGAAAAATCCTATACATATTTATAAGGCATCACATCTCCATCAGAACTCGTAACATAAGCAATTAAACGTAATAAATTCCTCGTAGCAATCCAATGTATGACATTAAAGATGCTGTTTAAATGTTAACATTCGCACGTTTCAGCGCAACAAAAATGCATAAAAAATAATTACGTAGCAGTTTGAAAATATTATTAAACATGTATTTGAACCATTTTCTGTTCAAAATTACAGACATGCTGGTCTTCATATTAATTTGTCTGGCAGACATTTTGCAACAAGATCAATTATACTTTTTCGACGGGTCTGCGTAACATTAAACAACAAAATAGAGAAACCCTTTTAATTCTACTGTCATTGCAAAGCTTCTTTTTTATTTGTGTTTAGAAGTATTTCTAGATAGTTTTAACTAAACGATGAATAAGTTCAAAATACATATAAACGGTAACTTACCACAACGACGATTTCGGAATTTCAAAACAGGAAATAACCGATTGCACTAGCACCCGAATACTTAAGAATTGTCCTATTAATTGCAACTCCATAGGGCAACAAACCCCGTCTTTTTTTATTATTGTCCAAAATTCCATTTCTTCGATTATTTCTTCTACAAATGTTTCTGCTTTTTCTTTTCGTATCCCGAGAGCAAAAGAAAACATTAGCCCTTACACGTTTTGGGACCGTCTCCCCCATTGTTGTTTATTTTCCTTCTTTCTGCAGGTAAATATTTCCAGATCTTCAGATTTTGGGTCTTCCAATCGGCTGAGGGGTGAATTTCATTTTAATCATCTTGTTTTTATGCCGTGGCTGCGTTATCTGAGAGAATGGTATAATTCTACCTCCAATGAACTCATTAAAGCAGCAGTCTCTAAAGTACAAATTGCTAGGATGATTTCAAAATTCCCTAGCGGAGACGGAACATGAAAAAGAAGAAGTTTTTATGTCTTCTGTAATTATTTTTCCACCCCATTCTTCTCAAAATTTCATTATTTGCCATATGATCCAGTTTTGACACTATGCAGGTACTTCATAAGTCATCTATTTCCATAGTTTCTAATTTCTTGCATCCTTTTTTGTAATTTCCTAATTTTTTTCTCGTTATAGTAAAATATTCTGTAGTATCGGTTCGTAAATTCGCTGTTTTGTGTATTTCCTTCACCATAATCAACTGTTTAACGCTGGTGTATTATCGTAGCACCCTTCTACCAATTGGTGTAGGGTTACCTTTACATCTTTAACAAATTAAATTACATTTACTTGTAGATACATAATATTGCCTAACTCAACTTTCACTGCTTACAATTAATCAAAATAACTCAAAACTAATTTGTGTACATAAAATTAAGTTCATCTTTTACCTCGAAACTTTTACTTTGCGCGTCACTTTCACCCACAATAATTTTAATTTTGGTGCACAAACGAACTCCACTCTTTTATTTTTCACCACGCCACTTTGCTTCTTTCCATGTTTTTCCTTTCTTGCCTAATATTATTCCCACTACATCATCCCACGTTTCTCTTGGCCTGCCTTTGTCCCTTTTTTTGATGACTTTTGAGCTCCATACTTAACCTGTCTGCTGTCTCCCATACGTTGTAGGTGGTCCCCCCAGCTGAGTTGTCTCTTCTCTATAAATTGGTGTATTGGTTCGATTCCTAATTCTTCCCTCACTACATCATTCCTTATCCTATCTTTTAATGTTATCCCTTTCACTCTCCTCAGATATCTCATCTCTGATGCTTGTAGTTTACTTCTTATCCTTGATGATGTGACGCACTTCTAGCATCCATAAGTAAGTATAGGCCTATATATTGTTCTACTTGCTCTATGTCTTTACCTTCTATTTGTATTTTTATCGTGCCAGGTTCCTCTGTTATTACCATCACTTTAGTCTTGTCTGTATTTAATTTCATGGCATGTTCTTTTAGAGTTTCATTCCAAATCTGTAGGTTGGTGCCATTATTGCAACGTCATCTGCAAATGCACATTCTGCTATCTCTACTACTTGCAAATTTCTATATCCCAGTTTTAGCTTTTTGACAATTTTATTACATTCTTTTATGATGTCCTCCATGAATACCGTAAACAGCACTGGGCTCAAGCCTCCTCCTTGTCTAAGTCCTTCCTTTTTTCTCGAACCGTCCTATGCCTCCCTCTTTTATGTCATTCTGTTCCGCAAATGCACATATTTGTAACGTTTCGCCCAGCGCGAACGCGATTTTGGTTAATTAAAAATTAATTCACGCATTCTCCCATGGCTTAAAACACGTTAGAAATCTGAGCGGTCCATCCTTGGACGCGCGAACGGCGTAAAGTAACGTCACCGCGGACCGACGCAGATACACCGACGCTCACTCAATGGAAAACTCTCCTACTCCAAGAAACTGGATTAATCCGCTGATTACGTCAGCTAGGGCTATATAAAGAGCAAGCAGCGCCATTGTAAGACAACATTTTCCTGGACTTTTCCCCTCACCTAGTTCTGCTCAGGAGGGCGATTTAGTGCTCTTCGACGGAACCCCTGCCAGATAATCCTCACCTAGTCTTGCTCGTCAGGAGGGCACTTTTGTGCTCTTCGACGAGGCTCCTGCCAAACAACCCGCTAGTCTTGCTCGTCAGGAGGCCTTTTTGTGCTCTTCTACGGGACTCCTGTCAAATATCCCGCTAGTTCCATTCGCTAGGAGTGCGCTTTAGTGCTCTTCAGTGAATTTTCCCGAGCCAAAGCACCTGAGCCTACATTAACAAAACCACTATTTACATTCCTAACGACATAACACAAGCGACTCGCAAAGCTCGCATCTTGAGGAGCATCATGTATCTATCCCCAAGCAAAATACTGCATCGGAGCAAAACCGGCGCTTACACATTCGCCAGATTAATTCCCATGCCATTTCAGGGGGTCTAGGACGTTTCACCGCCGCCGTTTCGCCACCGCCGGTTCGCCACCGCCGTTTCGCCGCCAGGCCGTTTCGCGACCGGCCGTTTCGCCACCGAGCCAGTTCGCCGCCAGAACAATTTCAATATTTGGAATAGCATATAGATACACACATGATCATGACCTAACCTAAGCTAACCTAACCTAACTAAATCGGTAGTTATTTTCGAATTAGGTACGTTAAGGAATTTGGGTAAAAATTCGATGGACGGTCCGGTCTAGTGCGCATGCACAAAAATGTAACAGTGAACAGAAAAATGTAACGTTGAACAGACTCTCTCTCGTATTTTTTCTCTAAAAAAATCATCAAGACCTAACAACTAACATAAACCAGTAACCTGAACCACCGCCGAGAGCGCAACAACATTGCTTTAAAAATTACGAGACGATAGCGGCACCCACAACATTTTGACGAACGCTGATCGTACCATAAACCTTACTTCGCTGGCAGCGCATGCGGAATAGACCGGACCGTGCACCGAATTTCACCCGGAATTTGTTGTTTTGAAAATAATCTTAAATGTAGACATTAGCATTCTGTAAATTTGAAATCGTTAATCTTGGCGGCGAACTGGCCCGGCGGCGAAACGGCTGGTGGCGAAACGGCTTGGCGGCGAAACGGCCGTGGCGAACCGGCGGTGGCGAAACGGCGGCGGCGAAACGTCCCATTCCGATTTCAGGATGATCGCAGCCCTCGAGGCCCGGAATTAACCTAAATGCATTCGCTTACCTGGACGCCGCAGCCTTTCCAAGAGTTCTCGAAGTTGCCCGCAAATGTAAACAAGAATAACCTTGCAACAGCCGCCTGAGGTCGTTACCAGTAATCGTTGCAAATCATCAACCCATCTTTTTCGTGTACGTTCTTGTAACCTTCATTCTGCTCTTGGTCTCCATTCTATGATTTTCTTCGTCCACCCGCCTACATCCATTTGTACAACGTGTACCAACTAATTCCATTGTTCATGTTTCATTGATACTATTCTGTGTTTAAAATCGACGAGCTCTACTATTTTATGATCCATTCATTTTTTCTCAGGTCTCTCTAATTTTTGCCCAACATTACACGCGTGATACTTCATGATTTATAGGTAACTGACTATTTTTCAGTAAGTTTCAGTCCCATAAGTGAAAATTAAGGATTGTGAGGACTCAAGTCTAAAATTTTAATAACAGTTTTGTTTGATTATCAACGGCCAGTAAGTTGCATTGTATGTTCCCATGTATAAGCCTTAACTGTGGTGTGTATTAAAGGTATTTCTACTTTCTAAAGCAAATTGCTGCTATAAATCTTCTATAAAATGCAGATCTGGAACGCATCTGCTCGCTGTAAACACATATTTCTCTTAAATATTTTTTAATTACGGGCCCAAACGAGGATCTCCCAGTGTGGGGCAAAAATTGTAGCAGCCGCTATGTTAATGATTTCGAAATCGTATTTATAATTGCTATCTGATCGTGGATCAGAACCATATCAGCGCTACCTACATAATATTCATATTTAAAACTAATGGAAGATCCGCTCGATTAAGTCCCTTTATAATTATGAGAACCGTCATATTAACGTTATTTATGCCGGTTTGCGCGACTCGATTTATAGATCGGGCAAATTGATTTGAATAGATGCTTGATTTACTGCCCTCGCTTCCGCTCGACCACCCCGAATCTATAATTACGGGACACAATTAACCACGTAAATTTATAAACAGGTTCATTATGCCCTGGATTTACCACGGCGTGGCCCGATTGTGTTAAGCTACCGCACTTGCAGCTATCGAGCCTGGATCATTATACTAATTTAGCAAGTTGTACCTTTCTTCACGCCCATTCTCTGTTAGATGTCTCAGACGTATAACTACATTGAGCCGCGTTCGTTATCGCCGCCACAATCGAAAAATTAACAGCTAGGCCCAAAAATTATCCACACGACTTCTTCGACATCGAGCTGGTCGCGGAACAGTGGTTGTTATTCAGCTTCAGTTTTAAGGCTCTCCACCTTGCATTGCTTAATCGGATTAGCATCGCGAACTCGTGAAATCGGGTCTAAAAGGAAGCGCAGCTTGTTAACAGATCAGATTACAATTTCTACGCCATGAACTTCGTTTCGTGTTATTATACGTCTGTCCGCGGTTTGGTATGTGCCACCGTTGCACTAAATTCCGTGCGACATGCACATGCATGTTAGACATCACGTTGCAGAAGCTACAACCATGGACTGGTTTGTTTAATTAAGCAGTTTACTTACTGTAATAAAATTTTAATGCATTTTTGGTTCCAGTGTAGTAATATTATATTTTATTTCAGATATCGCGTTACGGTGCAACGACTGAAGCATCTTATGTGGTAAGTCTAGAAAAGATGGCCTGGATTTATCTGTTCCCAGAAGTTATGGTGAAACGCAAAATATTATCCAAACCTTGACGGATGTGGATGATAGTATATTCAATCCCAATAGTTGGTTATACATATATAAAGAGACCATATTTAAAATGCGTGACGCGGATAGACGGGCGAGAGGGAGGGGGATCATACTTACGAATATATGTACAATATACATACAAAGGCATTTATTTTTTTACACAGTAGCTACCTACTTATAAAATGAACTCACAAAAATGGTTATGGTAGGGCCAACCGAATGTAAAATGCATTTTCCACCACCTCACAGACAAATAAATACAGATTCCAATATCCCGAGATCTAAATATTTCGCGTATGGATTGGCACAACAATTACCAAACTTTACAAAGCAATAGAAGATGATACACTGAGCTTGTTTAATAGATTGTTGATTTTATCAGAGTGATAAATGAAAGGTATAAATCATTCAAGTACGTAGTAATCAATATACAATATTATTATGAGAACTATCAATTAATATAAATAAATGCCTGATAATACTGATGCCACGATAACGGCTGACGTCACAAAATCCTAGTAACGTTTCAAAACCACCTTTGGTGTGTTACAATGCGTGCTTATCCTGTACAGAATGAAAATAGCGCTTGCTGGACATTCAAACGCTGCTTACTGCACCCAAAACCTATGCAGTAAACTTTAAACGTTGCAAGGTTTTTGCAGACGCTTCTAATTTAACTTTCCGCAGAAACAATGCTCTAATAGGCGTTCACCCACATGCATCTAGGTCCAAGGTCCGCTGGCTACTGATTCTGCCACCCGCGAAGGTGCTTAAGTTAACACTCCCCGCGATGCTTATTTATCGCTGTACATACTAAATAACGCTTTACAATTCGCCCACTGCACAGGGACGGACTCGCACTTGAACCTAATTAACTATGAAAAAAGCAATTACAGGCTGGCTATATGTAGAAAGATTAAAACAAACACTCAGGCGAGGAAGATCAAATTCCCGTTTCATGGTGACGAAGCATGAAACCTTGTCTTCATTACTTAATATTAATTGGTATATAACGTCATCTCTCATAAAAGAAAAATCGATTACAGTATGTGAAGTGTACATTTTAGCTTTTGTGGACTCTAACCGAAACAATATTTTCTTGGTAGGTATGATTATTGTAAATGTCGGATACTTTCTACCGTTAAAAGAAACAATGTTCTAGCCACTTTCGAATAATGGGACAATTTGTAAAGACATTGTTATTTAAATCGTATAGTTCTGGACTAAATTAAGGTAATTTATTTATAAGAAGCTGTGAAATGGCATTTTCCCTTATCAACCGGTTAGGATAGCTACCAACCCAAATCCCACTTGCAGTTAATTTTTTTTAAATTATTTTAAAAGTATGGCTCCTAAATTTTCTATTAATAGACTCCAACATCCAGTCATTTTAAGTGTATCCTGATATGGCTCTAAGGATATTTATCTCGGTTTTGGAGCTGTTTATCCTGATATTTTAACTGTTGTTTCAGTGGCTTGTCGAGACTTAAAGTAAATTCGCGTTTTACTTTAAATTGGCATATTTTTATCACACCATAGTACGATCTTTCGTAAATGTCAAGACATAGCTGAGATTTTATTAGTTTACAATCGCACCCTTGATAGATTTTTTACTACATGTTTCAACTCGAAGATATTTAAAGTTTTGTGTTTGAGTAATTGGTTTGTCATCACTATCAGTTTATAATGTGCACGGTTCTTTGCTATTGTGATGTATTCCAGTTTTTCTCAGATGACACTCACAAAATATTTATGTTTCTTTAGAAAATATATTTGATGTTTCTAAGATAATTGATTTAGCAAATCGGTCTATAATATAAACTATGTTGTGCCTGCGTCTCTTCGTCTGTCGCCTTTTAATCGGTACCGACCGGGCGCAATTCGTCCAGGACCGGCAGCGTCGTCAGCGCATCATTTATAAAGCAGCGATAAGCAAGTAAAATAGGTGTGCAATCTTGGGCGAGCGATGAAAGCTGCTGACTAGCAATCGGATTTTGCCTGGGAGTGCGGGTTCAAATCCCACCGGCTGCATTTTTTTATTTGTAAATTGTTATAAGTGTCATTACTAAGTATTTTTTCTACTGTTTCAATATTATTAACAACGTTAAAATAATGTTGCCTATTTTGTACATAATTTTGAACAATCTCGGGCTTAATGATAACCACCAAACATGGCCACGGGGATTTAATATGAGAAATAGTTTTTGCGTGATTTCCGGTACCTACTTCTTTAATTCCTACTAAACAGCTCATTAAATGTAATCAACATTTGTAACCATTTTTATCAATTTTTGAACGGAGTTTTCCATATTTCATAATTATCAACAGACAGTTAGTGAGGCTAATGATACGATTCAATAGATATTAACGATAAATACCTGCCACCTGCGCCATATTTACAAATGATAACTATTCTTAATTTCATTGGTTGTTAGTTTTTGTCATATTTCTGTCATTTTTAATCAAATTCAAAAATATTCTTGTTCTTTATTGATATCTGTGTATGCCTTGTAGTATTTTCAGTTTTTTATGTTCGTTTGAGATATTCCACCAACACAATTTCTGTTTTCTCCTTCCTTATTACAAATAGTTGTAAATATACATTGTTAAATATCACCCCATCCCTTTTACCTATGTTACATCTAACCTAGTTTCTTTCCTGTAGGTGTTCCTCAGTTTCTTGTTATTTCATGTTTATTACTACTTCCCTAGAATTATTTGAGCCTGTCACCGTTCTCCTTTGCTTTTCACTATATTTTAATTCTGTTTGCCCTTGGCTATCTAATACTTTTATATCTCCTCTTATAGCAAGTATTTATCTTGCGCTTCCTTTTAATGTAGATACTATAAATAAAATAATTTGTTGTTAAAGTTTCATTACTTAAGGTGCAACTCCCTTTTAAGTAATAGGAACATCCAAAATATGTGTCAAGAAAATGCGCCACAAATTGACAGCCAAATACTACATATAATAAAGGTATTAGAGCGACGTATCAACAAAAGCCACAAGTTTATTCAATTATTATAATAAGAAAGAATGTAATAAAGTTTCCTTGTTAAAATGATCCTTAATAAACCAACTTGAAATAGGCGATTTTCTCATACTTTGTAATTAGGTATTTCTTGCTAACGTACAAGGCACGTTTATATCTTCATACTTTTATAGGGAATCATTTTTCATATCTCACTGCCATTCAAAATAAAATTTTGTGTATGTCAGCATATTTTCGTATTTAATGTTCAACTATTGGTAAAATTCTGATACCTTAAATTAATGAAATTTAAATTTACCTTGGTAAAAATCGCTTCGTAACGCTTATATCGCGTGCATATATGGTATGGTTAAGTAGAACTTACTGAGCAGGCATGAAATTTATAGAAAGAGCATTGTATTCTAGGATGTATAAGGTAATCCGCATGTTAAACTATTTTCCCGTTAAAAACTAATTTACTATTTAATGTACCACCAGCTATGAATAGGCAGGCCACTCTATGCAACTTAGAGAGTTTGTATCACTAAAAAATTTAATAGCACCTATAATTCAATCGGCGGAGTTGAAAACATTGATATATTAGATTTAATACATTTCTTTTTATAATTTTAAAATTTCTTATAATAGCATGCTTGTTAATTAAATTACGTATTCAATTTGGATCTTTTTGTAAACACGTCAGCACCAAACATCAGCAGGTGTGCCCGATTTTAATTTTCTAATTTAATCTGTCCAGGTAATTGACAAGCGAAAATTAGTAATCTTAATTGCTAATGGAAAGAATTATCTATCCGTAGGATAGACCCAATCAATTTGATGCAGATCTAACTATCTGACCGTCCATGTCACCACAATACAATAGCTTATTCTATGCTGTCGATTTGAATTTAAGGAACTTCCTGTGTTTTTGTAGGTTACTATTAATGCAACTGTTTTCAAAAATACTTGACTAATTGACTGCAATCGCTGAAATTTATCGCTGTTTCACCACAGTCTTGGAATCTTAATGGCTTTTAAAATCGGCAGTTTCGCAATTAGAACTTCGTTATAAAGTTATGAAGATGGTGCCCCTAATCATTATAAATTTCCGCCTTGAAACAAACGACGAGTTCTTACATAGTTAAATTTTGTTTAGTGTAACGCTCTTGAATGACCGGTTCTATAAACGAGACTTATGTAAAGCAGAAGTTATTATGTATATTATAAAAACTATACCAAGCAATTTTAATAAATCAGCAGTTAATCTGGATAAAACAAATGGTAAAATTAGCACTGTACACTTTAACGAGTTCAAAGAACTGCAATTGCTTTTTTCTTTGAATTTTTGTGTGAATAATGGTTTAATTTGTATAGTAATCCAGACTTATTTTTCGAAAGCAATTAGTTTTCAGCAATATAACCGCTCTAGTACTATAATTTAAGAACAGTATTTTTTTAACTAGCTTTTTAAAGTTGGCTTATTATGACATTTCGAAAATGTTACATTTCATTTATGTAAGGAGCGTTGTTATGAAAATGCTGCTGTAAACACTTTCGGTGCGTCGATTCGATTGGATTTTTGACAAAACAAACCTATTCATAGCAATTAAATTGCGCCTTACTTGCTTTGGATTATTTTTGAAGTATTAAATTATGTAGATATTAATTTTGATTACAACTTTGGACAGTGGAAAAAGTCCGATAAAACACATCATAATAGACCACTGTCAAAAAATGACATTCAGAGAACAACTGTTTTTAATGTATTGTAACGAACGCAAGAACGGCCTTGAGAGCAGATGTGCGCGGGTGATTCAGAGGCTGCCGGCAGGAGCAGGTGTGATGTGTCACAGAGTTCCAGACTTTCGGATAAATCTGGAGCCAGGTGCAGTGCGTGACTCACGCGCGGCCGAGGTCAGATGCGTCATGCTTTTATCTGGAGTTTCTAGTGAGTGTCGGGACTGTCTGGAAGCTTCTGGAGGGAAATTATTGGCCATATAAATACCCGGCCGTCGGACCCGCAGTTCAGTTCTGAAATAATTCTGCGGCAGTTCGAACTCACGTCGAGGCTTGTTAGAAGCCCCCATATAAATAACCGCGTGTACATAATCTCTCGTGAAGTAATAATAAGAAATAAATAATAATAGTTGTTAGAAATAGATGACCAGATAAATAAATAAATAATCGTTAGTGTTTAAGGGTGATATAAATAAATCCGTATGTAATAGAAATACGTGTACCGATAGTCGTTAGTGCTTGTATTAATTTATAATCTGCTTGATAATTCTCGCATGTGCTTGTAAACAATAATCGTAGTAATTCATTGTGTAAATAAATATTTGAACCCATGTTTGTCGTATAATTTTAAATAGCCCGAACGTTAAGAACGTAACAGTGGTGTCGGTGTGAGGTTTTGTACCGGGGGCTATAAGAAAATTATTGAACAAACATTAAATAAATAAAGTGTTAACAAGTGCCGATAAAACGACGGTCAAATAAAAAAATTTAAGTGGATAGTGTGGATGCCTTTGACGAGATCTCAAAGCAACAAAATGGAAGCCCAATTAAGCCAACTTTTGCAACTGATGCAAGTTAGCCAGGACAAGGCGGAGGAACTTAAGAAAGAGATCCAAGTTGGCCAGGAAGAATTGAAAGCAGGCCAAAAGAAGGCACACGATAAGGCAGAGGAAGCCGCGAAAGCACTTAAGGAATGGCTGAAGGCCGAGCAAGAGCAAGCAGTCCAAAAACTTAAGGAATGGAAAGCCGGCCGAAAAAAGGCAGAAAAACTTGAGGAAAAATTGAAAGCCACTCAAGAAAACCTCAAGGATGAACTTAAGGAAGAATTGCGATCCGGTCGAAAGAAGGCAGAAAAAGCACAAGAGGATCTTAGGGAACAGCTGGAAGCCGGGCAGAAAGCACGAGAAGAGCTGAAGGTCGGGCAGGAAGAGCTGGAAACCGCAGAAGAGGAAGTAGTCCAAAATCTTGATGGGAAAATAAATGGAAGAGTTCGGTCTCTGCTGTTGGATACTGTAGCGACGAAGTCCATCGCCAGGTCCGACGTAGTAAGGGACGAGGGTCAGCTGCTGCACAACGAGACACGCCTTCGCACTGCCACGGGGGGCGCGGTGACCACACATGGGGAAACTGATTTGAAGATTGGGAATCAAACCCTCAAGCATCGGGACCTGATGGCTGACAGTGCGGACGAGTACATCCTGGGAGTGGATGTTGTGGATAAGTGTGAGTGCGCTTTGGACCTGAGACGCGGCGAGTTGCACGTGGGTGGGGAGGATCTTTCCCGACACCCAAGAGGGGAGATCGCGGCACAAGTGGTATGGGCGGAAGATGTTACTCTGCAAGGACGAGCCGAGAGGGTCGTGGATGCATACCTGGATGGCGATCTCCGGGGCAACGTGGTGCGCGTGGTCGAGCCTGATGGTGGCAAGAAGCTCACTCATGGTATCCTGGTAGGGAAGACGTTGATGAAGACTGGGCTTGGGGTCCCAGTAAGGATGATGAACGTCAGCAGGAAACTGGCAACCGTCAAGAGGAACCCAATACTGGGAGGGGGCATGAGCCAACGAAAACGGAAGAAGATAGAAGATTTGGTGGCCCGGTTCCAAGACATCGTCGAGTGCGGAGATCATCCCAGCGGCCGTACTGATGTAGGAAAACATAAATCAGTTGAGTTTGGCAAAAGAGTCTTGCTGAGGACCGATCATCCTGCTCTGAGATGGCTGCTGCAGTGCAAGAACCCTGAAGAGCAGGTGGCTGAGTGGATCGAGCGCCTAGAAGAGTTCGACTTGGGAATAAATCATCGACCTGGCACAGTCCACCGCAACGCCGATGCGTTATCCAAGAGGCCTTGCCCTGCGGACTGCGGCCACTGTTCGAGACTGGAGAGTCGTTCGGTACCCATTATTCGCACCACTGTGGTCGACGACTCGTGGGAGCCAGACGAGTTGCAGAGTAGCCAGGAAAATGACCCCGACTTAGGCGCGGTTATAGCCTGGAAGCAAGATGGCCGTCGACCTACCTGGCAGGAGGTCCCCGCCACCAACGCAACAGTGGAGACTTATTGGGCGCAATGGGACTCCTTGCAGCTGGACAACAACGTCCTGACCAGAATCTTGGAAGATGAGGACAGTAGGGCAACGAGATCACGATCGATGGTTCCAAGGAGTAGAGTGGCCGAGGTGCTGCGCCACCTGCATGATGGCTCCTCTGGGGGATACTTCAGATTGAAGAAGACGTTGCAAGAGGTCCAAGAAAGGTTCTACGGGGCAAGCTGCAAAGGTGACGTCCGAGAGTGGTGCCGGAGGTGCGAAGCCTGCGCTACGGGAAACGGACCTGTTGGAAGACGTAGAGCTCCGAGGTGGCAGTACAACGTCGGTGGTCCGTTCGAGGGTATAGCCATTGACATCGCCGGACCATGCCCGGAAACCGAAGCGGGAAATAAATACATCTTGGTGTGCATGGGCCACTTCACCAAATGGCCCGAAGCGTACGCCGTTCCGAAGAAAGAGACCGGTACTGTCGCTGATGTTCTGGTGAAGGAGTGCTTCAGCCGTTTTGGAGTCCCCCTGGAGTTACATTCCGACCAGGGCCGGAATTTCGAGTTTGGACCGTTCCAGAACGTCTGTAAGCTACTGGGGATACGCAAGACCCGGACCACTGCCCTCCATACTCAATCGGACGGCATGGTGGAAAGGATGAACGGAACCATGGAGAAGCATCTGTCCAAGGGCGTTTCCGAGCATCCGCGTGACTGGGGCCAGTACATGCACCTGTTCCTGATGGCCTACCGATCGGCAGTACAAGAGACAACCGGCGTCCAGATCGAGGTGTGCTGTTGCGAAGCCTGGAGACCACGGTGGGCTGCTGCTTCCTCAGCCAGTCCATGTGCAAGAAGGGCACCGCCTGCAAGTACCGCCATCGGACCCCCACAAGAGCGAGAAGACAGGCACCCGACGCAACTCGTTCTGGGACAGAACGATCTAAGGCGGGGGCAGTGTAACGAACGCAAGAACGGCCTTGAGAGCAGATGTGCGCGGGTGATTCAGAGGCTGCCGGCAGGAGCAGGTGTGATGTGTCACAGAGTTCCAGACTTTCGGATAAATCTGGAGCCAGGTGCAGTGCGTGACTCACGCGCGGCCGAGGTCAGATGCGTCATGCTTTTATCTGGAGTTTCTAGTGAGTGTCGGGACTGTCTGGAAGCTTCTGGAGGGAAATTATTGGCCATATAAATACCCGGCCGTCGGACCCGCAGTTCAGTTCTGAAATAATTCTGCGGCAGTTCGAACTCACGTCGAGGCTTGTTAGAAGCCCCCATATAAATAACCGCGTGTACATAATCTCTCGTGAAGTAATAATAAGAAATAAATAATAATAGTTGTTAGAAATAGATGACCAGATAAATAAATAAATAATCGTTAGTGTTTAAGGGTGATATAAATAAATCCGTATGTAATAGAAATACGTGTACCGATAGTCGTTAGTGCTTGTATTAATTTATAATCTGCTTGATAATTCTCGCATGTGCTTGTAAACAATAATCGTAGTAATTCATTGTGTAAATAAATATTTGAACCCATGTTTGTCGTATAATTTTAAATAGCCCGAACGTTAAGAACGTAACAGTATGTATTAATTTAAAAATAAAACTAAAATAGTTTTATATTCTTTAGAAGAATTTTTCAGTTATTTGGCAAGTTTAAGTTATGTTAATATTTTTTTTTAATTGATTAATCGTGTTAAAGTTACACATAAATAAAATACAAAATGTTAAGTTACGGTCTTCAGAGATTTTAAAAATTTCAATTATTTATTTGACATAGGTGTACAATATTTTTGATGAATGATTATAGAAACAAATTTTATTTAAATTTTGACTTTTGTGTATATATATTGGACATGTAAAAATAAACATTAGATAGGTGAAACAATAACGACCCCTCATTTATTTGTTACCTTTTTTGTTTAAACATAGTTTTTAGTTTTAGGCTATGGTTTTTAGCCATGAATTACAGGATATATTCTGGTCATCCAAATAAATACGATATCTTTAAAATGTATTTTCCTTTTAAAAACAGTTTTTTAAATACTTACTGCATTGTTAAACAAAATATTTACTTACACCAATTGTGGGCTATATTTCTGTTTAGAGCTTTATTGATTTTACTTTCTTTCAAGACCTCTTTCTTTAACATGCGTGGACATTTTTATCACTAGTTTAAAATGTTTAAATGTTGATATTTGCAATCAAATATTTGCATTTCTTATTTTTATCTATCAAAATGTAATGGCACGCGTGTCACAAACAACTCGATTAAAATTTTAAGGTAAAAGAAACAGCGTAAGTAAATTAATATATTAAATACATCGCCGACTTAGGGCCGGTTCTACAATGCAAGTATATACCTAGAATAAGCTATACGAGGTATAATTGTCATAGTTTCCTTTGTTACAACAATCGTTTCTAGGGTATTTATTCTCCGGATAACTATATTCTTGGTTTGTAGAATCGGCCCTTAAAGGCTGAGTAAGCAAGATTGTACTATTATGAATTAATGGTTCGATCAAATACTGCCAAGCCAAGCCCTTAATTATAACAACACATAATTATTCAAAATAAAAATTATTTTAAACAACAAATTAACTCAAAACTACAATTCTCGTTCCCATGAATTATTAATTTAACCTATTAACTTTCAAACTTTGTAATAGCATACTAAATTAAAAATAATAGAGATATTTACAGTTAATTTACGTAAATGATAGGTGGCACAATAATATTAGTTATTATCAAACTTGATTGTCAATCAATTATTTACCAATGTCTTATATAGATTGCAATGGTTCACTGCCTATAGAAATTCTGATTGCCTAATTAACTAAATGAGCACATAATCCAATATTGTATATATTGCAAAATAATCAGTACTTCACATTAACAAGTGCACTTGATGTGAGCAGCAGAAACTAATAATTTGAGGACTACAAGTTAGCATGAAATAAATCAGGTTACAGAAGGGTTACGTTCAGCGTTTCAGATATGATAAATGTTCGGAAGGGCTAATGCAATTTAATTTGTAAGTGGCTGATTTGAGCTTATTATTGTCAGACATAATGTGAATAAAATGATACAGAATGATTTGTTAAATACAGAAAGAATATGAGCGTTATGTAGTAAAAGTGTAAGCCAGCAAACGGCAAATTAGCTGAAAGGTAAACGAAACAGTCCTAGCAAAATAATTACTGCAAAGAGCAATGCAAATGGAAGGCAACCGATTGAAAGACAATTAGGGAGATGCTAAAGGAACTCCAAGTGTATCAGTGCATTATACACAACAGTGATTTAAAAGCAGAGCAATGTGTAGTGACATTTATTCCAAGAAAAAGACAATTTTAGTAGTTAGGCAAAGACATGACATCAAAACTGTAGTCCATAAGGTCAAACATGTTATCAATCCTAATTTCTTGTATAAAAATTGAAAATCTAGTTGCTAAGTTACATGACAGTTTTTTGTTAAAAAATAACCACAGAAACTTCTAAAATTTGTGTTGGGGCCAGATTGAGCTTCTCAATTTACCACATAAAATTATAAATAAAAAGTCCTTTTTAATACCATTTGTGTATAAAGTTATTAACTAGTGTACAGGCCATCTGTGGGTATAGTTTGCCAAGTGTTAAGGGGTCCAAGTGAAGCAGTTTAGCCAGCAGCAAGATTCGTCCAAGTGCGAGTAACTTCGAGGGTCGAATTCCAGAAGTAAGCAGCATCGCCCAGCACAAATAGTGTCTGCTACGTATAGCGATGACCTTCAGGAGCCCGTACGTGTAGGAATTCCAACCAACAAGCCATTAACAAGTACATAATTCCCGCGGCGTCATTGGGAGGTGTTTCCACCGTCAGAGAAGTCTCTGATTAAGGTGGGATTCCACAGGAAGCCTTTGCTGCAGCCCCAAAATTCGCGGGGTTCGTCAAGTTGAGACTGCCTACGAGGTTTAGCGCGAAGTTCCAGTTATCCAGATCCGTCCGTTTTCCAGAAATTCGGTTAGCGTCTTTGAAAATGCAGGATGACGCGGAATTTTTCAGTTTTGACCGGATGTAGAATAAAAAAACGATCGCGCGTGGGTTCTGCGTCACACTAGAAACAAAACGAGCTTAGCAGTTGCTACGTCACGGGAATTTTACAATATATTAAAATTTTGTAGATTTTGCATATTTGTACAAATTCTTAATTTGCGTATAACATAAATATCTTACAATTGTTTGTATTCAGATCAAAATGTTATTACTGGTTAGTAATACCAGCGATAATAAAACTGCAATTTGAAGTAAAATATTTTGTATGACATAGTATCGCCAAAGTTGGAAATTTCTTATAAATCATGTTAATTCTAAGCTTTTAGAACCATCATCTTCAATTAGGCCAATCTAGAATGCTTACAAGAATTACGGCCATGTAACGTTTTTAAGGACTAAGAAACTTGCACATTCCAGAGCTACTTAGTAAATGATAGAGCCTCTTGTTTTATTAAAATTCTTACTCTTTTCTTACTACCATGATTTTGTAGTAAGGCTGCGTAGTGTGTTAGAAACTAATTCAAAAATTAATTAGAGCTTTCCACATTATAATATTATATCACACCTACAGTTTTCTCAATTTAATCATGCGACGTTGGAAGGCTTTTCTTGGAAGATATTCCCGACGAATCTTAGGGGCAAATCCTTCCTCTTTCTTTTACGTTAGGCCAGTGGCATGTTCTTAACCACAAAGTAGTTCTATGAGCCCTCTTTACTCGTAAGCCGGGTAGGCGGCTATCCTTGCCCGTCGAAATTGAGGAAACGTTTTCTTATTAGGGGTTGAAACTCCAAGCAAGAGACATATGTTGGCACCATGTAATTTGCTGTAATCTTACAAATTATTAGATATGAAAGGTGCGTGTACACTTGTGCAGATTACACCGATATATATTTTCATGTACTTCAATTTTGCGCATCTATATTTTGAATACCTGTAAAAAAATTTTTTCGACGACTAACATGGAAAGTATAAATAAATTTGTTTTTGAATCTACCAGAAATATCATTTTAATATTTGCGGTATACGTACATTACAACCAAATTAGTTCGAAATATACAGCAGATATCCGTTATTAATCGTGATCAAATATTCGTTATATATAATTTTATAATATCCCCCTGATATTTGGGAAAACTCAGTTAAATGTAAACATTTTTAAATATCCTAGAGATGTTGTTTGTATATATCTCTGGGATACTGGTCATATACCATTTTAAAATATCATATAAATATCCCTTATATCTCACATTATTTTAAAGACAAATGACATCACACCTATATTACATGTATATTTAATGCTGCTAGGATATAGTCGTTAGGCTAATTATTTTTATTCCTTTGCTGTACTTTCTTTTATTTATTATGTCTTTGTCTTTTCCTTTTTTCTTTCACTCATGTTTCGTCTTTTCATTTCGTATTCTTTGTTTATGTGCTTATCTCTCCTAAGATCTTTCAGTTTGCCTTTTGTGCTTTTCACTATATGTTTTAGTGGATTCTTACAATTCTCCATGATTTCTGCAGAAAGATATACTTTTATTGAATATTATCAACACACAGAAGTGTCCCCTAGATAAATATTTTGTGAGAGGCACCAATGATATTTCGATACATATTCTAACCTCACAAAGTATATTAGTTTGTTATTTATGTATTAAGGGCATAATCAATACGTTATAGCAGAAGGGAATATTTAAAGCGCGACGCGAAGCGTTAATTATTATTAGGTTAAGGTTTTCATGTAATTTTGTATTATATAATATACATAAAAAATATACAAGTTTATAAATACCAACAGATAATGTAACCTTAAAAATTACAAAAATTGTACCCACAGAGGTTTTATTGCTATAAAAATTCCTAGTTAATCCATCTAAGTTTAAACGATTCCTAATATGTATCGTTTACGATAGATATTATAGATAAACTAGAACGCGTTGGCCAGCCTAGGTCTGGCCCTGTCAGCGTAAAGAAACGGTTAACAATACAAATGCTTGCTTAAGCTGGCAGCCAGCCTACGTCCGGCCCTGCCAGCATTAACAATACAAATGCTTGCTGCGTCGCCACTTGTGCGCGGTCGGCATGTGCGCGCGCCAGTGCTTACGGTCTGGACGGCCGGCCGGCGGCATCAGCTCTTATAATATAAGATTTGTAAAAGTTTTTTGAATTTTAGTTAATGGTAAATAATTTATAACTTTTTTCAGTTTCCAGAAACGTATTTTTCTTGAAGCCATTGCTACTGGTAATATTAGATAAATTCTTAAAACAACTGAAATACTTGGATATTTTTTTAAACATTATACCTAAAGTTCCTGAAATAGATATCTTCCTATTTGAGTTGCTTCAATTCGTTGACATTATAGATGGTTTTAAATATTTCGTTGTTCATTTTAACACATAAAGCCTTCAATTAGAGACAGTAGAGCACTAACAAATATCGCAAAAACTAAGTATAGTTAAAAATTATCTTTCGCACTAGTACATAACGGTTTATCATTTGCTTCATATAACTTTTATTTTCTTATATCTCTTTGGAATATCTAGAAAAACTGGTTATACATCCAAAATATCTGGCATCCTCTGCCAAATTAATAATACTTAAAATATTGATCTGTCATATTATTTTTAATTGTTTTATAATTTGTTCAACACCTTTAATAACTGTTTGTATATTAAATGAAGGGGTTAGCATCATTTTACTGGCGACGGTAATTTTAGTTAAAATATCTTACCATCGAATAATTGAAAGAAAATTTTTTTAGTTACAAACTATATTCTTAGATTGCTCTCTTGATTCGCCTTCTTTAGTTATTCCAAGAGGAGTTGATAAATGCATGTAAACATGTTAATTTCAAGAGGTTTTATCGCTTCTGCACGATCTTGCCATCTTGTATTAAACAACGGTTTTAAAGTTACATTTCCTACATTATAACCAAGCATATACCATTAATCTGAAAAAATTTATTAGCAGTGAACGTGTTAAATGATGCCGAAAAAAATAGAATCAATAAAATTGCCGCCTCTTGGATAGCCGCTCTTGTGCGGTGAACCTACACAGGGCGACCTAGAATTTGTAGCAACTGTGGAATAATTTCTTAAGTTTCTTGTCACTGATTTTCAGAAAGTGTGCAGCACATTTTTAAAGTTTTCACCAAATCTTGAAAAAAAATGCAACTGGTATTTAACATACTAAAACACATTTGAGATTTGTAGTAAGTTTTCTATATAGTTTTATCAAGTTTTTACAAATCATTCAGCGATTTGCTAATATACAAGTGTTTTTAACATTGCATAACAAATTTGAGATAAATTTTCAGGAAGTCTGTAGCAAACTTTCAGTAAGAGTATTTTACAGATTTACAGTACAGTTTTAGAATATTTTGAGTCAGAAAAGTAGGCCCAACCAAACAAAATAAAAACTGCAATGGAACTAAAATCTATCGTATTACATACAAAAAAATGTGCTTAACAGCAAAAGTGTGCAAAAGTGTTAACCAGAGAAAAAAATTCTTCTAGATGTATGGCTTGGAATTTGGACATGTGTCCTCACTGTGACCATGATAAGCTCAATTAGCATTCTTGACAGAAGCTTGACAATATTATTGAAAGCTGATTTTGCAGTCTTTTGACGTTCAATATTTTTTAAATGAAGCTGGGCCGTGACATTTTTTGTTTTACAAAGATCATAGGTCACTTGAAGATTTTTTTTTCGAATACTCGTTACTAATGGAAGAAAAAACACTGTTCTATACTGGTTGGACGCCCTTTAATGATATATTTACCATAACAGTTGGCGTTTAGAGCAAGAGCAAAACCGACAATAGATGCAATTTAGTAAAGCTGTTTAAGGATGTTCCTATGAATTATTGGGCTTCGATTGTTATTATTTTTATAGATCTTTGATATGTTAGAGCACCAATGTTTTAATTATTTTTTATGACTTGTTTTTACCCTAAATCCCATCTCGCCAGTTTTAACAATGTTCTGACAACCTTAAATCAGTATATTATGAATTTCATTACCGATTTGTATCATTACAGCAATATTTATAAAATTATATGTAACTAACCGCCCCACAAACCGCTGTTTACCATCAACTTCTTCTAGGCCATTAATTTCAGTCCTAATAAAAGCAAAGGTGTGGGCACTCAAATTAAATTTTTATCGACGGAAATGGGCGAAGTCATACTGGCTGGGCAGCACGACGGTGAAGAAAATCGTTGCTATTAAGCACAACCGAATATTAAGGCAGTTATTTGTAACCCTTTTATGCATTGATGAAAACAATGCGATCGCTTCCTTTATGAGCCATGTGGGAAGCAGGCGACCCGAAAGGGTAGTCAGGTGGGCCGTGGGTGCTCCACAGGGCTCGCCATGGGACACTTATTGTTGGCTGATATTATTATCTTTTTCTACTGGCAAATATCGCTAATTGCCAGGGG
This sequence comes from Agriotes lineatus, assembly GCA_940337035.1. Taxonomy (NCBI): domain Eukaryota; kingdom Metazoa; phylum Arthropoda; class Insecta; order Coleoptera; family Elateridae; genus Agriotes; species Agriotes lineatus. Next base: position 59,677,705 of record OW679199.1, on the reverse strand, counting down.
CAACTGCTGCCATAAGCCGGCCTAATCAAAAGTCCGGTTATTTATAGCGCCCGCAATGGCAATTTGATACCAAATCTAAATTTACTGCCAGTTGGGAGCGAATGTCGTTCGGCATCGAAAAATTGTTACTTACGAGGCAGGTGAACAATGCAGAGCAGGCACTTGTGGAGGTGCACTAACAGCTTTCTACCTAACGTCACAATCAATTTGTCCCAACAACGCTGCACGTGAAATATGGTTCAATCCGGCACCCAAATAGGCCTTTTTGAATTCCAGACCGTCTGGCAATTCGAAAGGGATTTTAACAGTCAGGTAATCTCAGGTATAGCTCGCATTCTTTCGGTTGGTGCTCCTCCACAGAGCCTTCTTTGTCAAGCGAGCTGTCTGGCAGATTGTTGGCAAACAGAAGGCGCTAAGCGTTTAACGATGCTGCCTTTGTGTGGCCAAACACAATGCGTAAACGGATACATTACACGAATTATTTTCCTCGAGTGCTTTTCAAAAAGGCGTTAAAGTGCCACATTCAGGTAGCACTTGTAAATGTAAATGATGACGTGTGGCGACGGACTTGCGGTGCCATTGAGGCTTACATTACATGGCTTACAATGGATTTTTGTTAAAGGCACACGCCGTTTCCTGCCATTGCTGATTTATTACTGATGATTTTTTTTGGGTTTTGGGCTGTTAAAGTGACCGCAGGATGATATAAAATTATAGAAGCCCTGAACAACGATTGATCGAATATTTGTTGGCTTGTTAAGACTGCAACTTTAGTATAGTGATTATTAGCATCTAAAAGCTATCAAGATGGAAGATAACTTTTTTTGATCACGTGTTAGTTACTTTTGTATTAGTTAATAGTAATTTATTATACAAGACGATAAAGTTAAATTTTATCCACGAGTGAATCGTTTAACGTCGAGACGAAGTCGAGACGTTAATGATTCAAGAGTAGATAGTAATAACTTTATGGTCGTGTTTAATACATTTTTTCTATAGCAAGAACTTTAACAATTTCAAAAGAAAATAAGGGAAATCAATCACATTTTAAAATCTCAGTATCTAGATTGGGTTGCTAGGATAATACGAAGCTGTAATATTTAATTTAAATAAAAGTTATAAAATTAAATTACATTATCTTCCCTTGATGTTAAAGTGCTACTTTATCTACCCTTGCTGTTAACGTAACACTTGACCTTTTGTTTTGAGTCGATTAAAGCACACTTTAACATTTGCTATAGAAAAAAGTTTTTCTTTATTAATTAAAAATCTTATTATTGATTCACTATATTTAGCCTTGCATAATTCTGTGTCTGTTTTACTTCTATTTAAATTTAGTAACAATCTAAATACTTGATCACTTTACAATATAAAAATTAAGGAAGGGAAGGTTACACCATACTGTTTTCGAGTTTTGAATGTTCATTTGGTCAAGTATCTTGGAAATTGTATATTCACAATTCTATTATGATTATTCAGTTCCTGATTGCTAGATCTATATAATTCTATAAGATTGGCGTCCTTTTCATCACTAGATCTTTGTTTTGCAAATCGCTGCTGTAGATATGTAAATCAGGCATCTCTGCGACAAAGGTTAGAATTTAAACTATTTGGCAGCAATCAAAATTTGCATCCATTAAATTAGACACTTAACATTAAAATAGCATAATGGCACATTAACATTAGAATTCAAGTGGCTTTACGTGAAAAGAAAATATTAGCATACAATGCACAAATTAAAATTATCTAAAAATAGCTGGGAGGTGAATGTCTATTGCGTTACGTTAAAATATGCCAGGGCGTACTATAAAATTCAGCGTAAGATATTAAATTTATGACGTAATATTTGCGGAAAAAATATTAAACATTGATGCATTTGAATTCGAAAGACTTCACCTTGGAGGTAGACAAATAACATCTAGTTTCTTTGGTTTCTTCAGCAATTTCTAAAATAAATTTAATAATATTCCTGTCACACACTGAAACTCGTATTGATATTAATAAATGTTCATAGATGCTGCAATTCCAGATTGGCGGCCATGGCACGAACAAAGGAAAGGGGAAAGGCCTCCCATGGAATAAATTAATGGTGTATACCTACATGCTGGGTTAAAATATCAAAGACCTCCAGAAAATTAAACAAAATTTCTGGAATTGGGAAAAGCTTCCACCCGAAAGTGGATTGAAAAAGGGTAAACAGGAAAAACTAAGAAAAACTACTTCTGATTATTATTTATTAGGTGAACGAAATAATATAATCTAATCGAATACCACTCCACTCCTTCGTAGCTATATCAAGTATTCCATTTGCAAGGAAAATTAGTGTTTCTTTAGGAAAAACGTCTTGTGATAGTATTATTATTGATGATATACCAAAAAATTACATATACCTGTCTGGAGTCTCATGTTAAATATCATTCAAAATGATACATGTTAATCACTTAACTTAACGTGGACTGTGATGTCACATTTTTCGCATCTTGCGATTGTTTTTTTGGTAATTATAGCACTTCCTCTAACATCAACCAATGAAAAACGACAAAATGCATAGTTACGCATGTACTAACTTTTGATAATGTGAATAGCAACTATGATAATCATATAACTTCCTGACTAATAACTGATATTCAAATACATTCACAATCATCGTGTTATCTGCCGACAGTACAATTGTCATAACAACCACATTAACTGTACTTTTAATATTTATAAATAAACTGTTCAAACGTTTTTTATTGACTCGTGATATAATCTTCTTGATTATTAAATCATTTCTGTTTACACGAGATATATTGTTTGGCAATCACGCGAGTCCTTCGGATACGGATTGCCAAACCATATATCTCGTCTAAACAGAACTGATTATTTGATAATGAAGAACCCACTAGTTGCATTATATATGATAATCACCACAAATGGGGAAACGAGGTAATGATACATGCAATCATACCACTATTCATGAACTTGGGAATTATGGCTGGTATAATAAAAAAATCTTCATTGATCTTCTGTGCACCGTGTCTAAAGCCAGTTGCACTAGTTTTTCACCTTATATTAGTGAATGTTCCAACTCAATGTAGAACCATACCACCCTGTACCAATCACCACAGTGCAATATTTACTTATATTTTAATGATAGTGATCAACTTTCCCCAGACTGTTGTATTTTACACCACATATGGTTACTGCTTCCAGGAATACCTCATCGCCGAATGTAAGTAATATATTTCTTAGCTTCTTTGGCAAAACAAAAAATGCAAAAAATAATCAAAAATTACGCGAAATTTATGTTGACATTGTACTAATGATTCTGCTCTCAAATTCCAGTAATAACTTATGTCTGTGAATGCACCTTGATTCAATCGCCAGAACTTATTTTTCATTAAATTCATATTTTACTATTTTTTCTAATGCAAACAATACTACAGGAAAATCCACTTTAGGGCTTTTTCTCGAGCCCAACACCGGTCAACGTTTTTGAATGTTTTTTTTTATTTGGCAGGAAACTGTATCGCACCAACTATCCATGCGCTTATAAGATTAACCGGAAAATGTCTCTAGACGATTTAGTACTCCAAATATACGTTCGCGACGATAATTTGGAATTGCTTTCTAAATGAAATTTTTTACTTATTTGCACGAAACTTTTTTTAAGCTTTAGGAACTAATAAATCAGCAGTTTAACGCTGATATTGTTTCAGAAGTTGGATTCTGCAAATCAGTTTAAAAACTTGACAAGCGTTAACATATTCACCATTACTACTTTTTTAACTCATTCCAAACGGTTGAACAAAAAAGAGCTTCAATCAGCTTTATTCGTGGACCATAATTTATCGTTAATATTGATTCGATTTTCATCTGTTATATTATTAATACACATTAATGGAATTTTCACCACAAGGTTTCCTCACTTCACGTTTTACAGCTTCGTTTGCAAAAAATTTTTAAGCAATGAGTGACAGGTCATTAAGTATACATTTGCGAAAAATATCTTTATTTTTAATAACTTACCTTCATTTTGCTCAGCAATATTCATGACAGCTTCTATTACATTTAATAGTAATATGTATATACAGGGTCTGTAAAAGGTATGTACAAAATGTTACCGGTGCCCAAAGGACCTTCAGTAGTACGGAACTTGAAAGTTCATGAAATAACAATTATTTTTGTTATTAATAGAAAACCTTTTAACGTTTCATTTCATATTTGGGGCATGATTTACTATGGTAAAGAACCGCATTTTAGAAATATGATATGTTATCGCTGTTACATAAGTGGACTATTTTCACTTGTTCCTACAAACCTTATTGTATGTATAGGCTCCTTAACCCAATGAGGGTTATGGCCTCATCCTTTCTGGATGTAATGAAATCTATTTTCCGGGGTGGATTAGTCCTCATATCTTCCGGTCTTCATAACTTATAATATGATCTGACTTTCTCTGCTGCTTGTCTCCATTCTTTTCTATTTTTACTCTTGTCTCTCCAATTTACTATTTCCATTAGTCTTAGATCTTCCAGCACACTATCCCACCACCTGTTTTTGGTTTTCCTCTGTACCTTTTCCCTTCCGGTTTCCATTCTGTTATTTTTCTGATAACTCGACTGTGTTGGCATCGCATGTCCGAACCATTTTAGTCTCTGTGCTTTCACGTATCCTCTCCTTTTATTTCTTCTTGTAGTTCGAAGTTCATTTTTCTTCTAAGTGTATTGTTATCCATCTTTGCTGGTCCTAGTATATTTCTTAGTATTCTTCTTTCAAACTTTCTGAGCTCTTCTTCTTCTGCTGCTTTCAGGGTCCAGGTTTGCATTCCGTATGTTACTATTGGCCTTATTAGTGTCATGTAGATCCGTATTTTCGTTGCTTTTTGTAGCTGGTTACTATATAAAAGGGCTTTATTGGCATAAAAGACTTTGTTTCTTTTTTGTATTCTTTCTTTAAGTATTTTATTTTGCTGTTCCGGTCTTGTGATCAGGTTGCCAAGCTAATTAAATGTATTTAACTTTTCTAATGTGTACTGCTCTACCTGATTGTCCTATATTTGTGCTGGATTCTTGTCAAACTTCATATATTTTGTTTTGGCTTCGTTAATTTGGAGGACATAGTATTTAGCTTCTTTATCGATGCTTTTGAGTTTCTCTATCAGCTCTTTCTTTGTTCTACTGATTATCGTTACATCATCGGCATATGCATATCATGTTGTTTCACACCTGTATCTATTTTGATGAAGTCTGTTGTTATTCCATTTATCATTACTGCTACTTCGGTCTCTTCCATGGTCATTTTTACTAATCTTACTAGTTTTTTTTTGGAATTTCTGATTCTTTTAGTTCTTGTATCATCTTCTGTCTATTGATAGAGTCGAATGCGCTTCTAAAGTCCACGCTATGTGAAGTTCGATGTGATAGGCATATGTTTTTTCCATTATATGTAGTGCGTCTGTTGTGCCTCTTCCTGGTCTAAATCCCTGTTGGTAGTCTTGGATTATCTTTTCTGTATATGGTTGCAATCTGTTCTTTAGTGCATGCGTAAAAACTTTGTATGACGTGTTGAGTAACGTGATTCCTCTGTAGCTGGCGCAGTTTTCCGGGTCTCCTTGTTCTTTTTTCTATATCTGACTTATCATCTTGTACATCTGGCGCGTTGTCGTCTTTTCTCTTCCATATTTTAGTAACTCATTTGGTATACCATCATTCCCGGGCGATTTCTTGTTTTTTAGCTTGTTTATTACTGCCTACATCTCCTCTAAAGTTAGTTCAGGTTCTTCTTCTACTTCTCTATACAGTTGATTCTGTTCATTATCTTCGATTTTTAGTTCGCATAAGTGATCTTCCCATATTTCTTTGATCTCTTGTTTTTAAATGCTCTTATTTTTATCTTTCGCTTGTTCTGATTTCTTTTGATTTTTTGATAGAAATTCCTCAGATTACAGTTATTGTTCTCATTTTTCATTTCATCAAGTTTCTTGTTCATCCAAATCCAAATCTTATTATAAACTTATAATACGTTCAGAAAAACGCTGCATAATTGAATAAAAGTATAAATATATTGTTTAAAGTTTATCCCTTTTATTCCATTTTTGTTATTACTTCGACACGAAGTGTACGAAGTATTGAAATTTCCTCATATCGAAAACCACTCTGAGACAAATATCTCTAAAATTCGTGCCAACCGACTAATGAACCCACTATATCAAATCTCCGTCTTGGATGTGCGGATCTTTTGGTGAAGACCCCAGCCCACTAGATCCCTCCCCCGTATTGGGGGGTGCCTAAACGTGCTGTGCGGGGTATGTATGTTCGTATGTGTACACGATTCAAGTCGCCAGGAACCTTCCTGAAGTCTTGGATCGTTTTCATACGATAGGTCCTCCGAAAATGAAGGTAACATCAACTTTTGAGGTATGGTCGTCGGCAAAAAAAAATTTAGGTTTTTTTTTAATAAATAACTGGTTCATAACATTTCATTGTATTGGCGAAATGGAGTGATGTTGAGTGTCGAAGTATTCTTGGAAAGCACCGAAGGGCTCTTTTCTTGGGTGGGGGGTACCGTATATTTTGACTTGTTTATGTATAAAAAATACAAACGCAAACTCCTGCGATCTAAAATAACAAATTTCTTTTGAAGGTGTAGGAAAAATGTATTAAACCACTGATCAATAATTAACAAACAAATTTAACAAAACAACTATTACCTACTGAAATGGGAGATTTTCCATCAGATTCACCAAGTTGACTAAAAAAAGTATAGTAAATGATCAATATGATGTCTAAATCTTTGAAGATAAACAAGCGACAATTAGTTAACCGCTATTCAAAAAAAATATTGCACCAATTTACTCAACCATAAAATTGGTTGAAAAACAACTTCTTATCGATCACATACATACCAGCGATAAGTCAGGCTATAATTTGGTTATTTACTATAATAATCTATGTGGCAAATGTGAAAGCAATCTCTCATACAATTTTTAAATCAGAAATCTTAAGTATATTATTGTTTGGACCTTTTAGAAGCACCATAATATAACTTTGTTCCATCGGAAGCTAACAATTGCATATACAGGCGTTTAATGCAGCATTAATCCAAAAACACAAAATTATGCAGATAAAACTAGATCATCTAACCTCCAAACTGTTTTTGAAGCGTCAACATTTTACCCTGTAAGTTAGAAGGATTACCAAGAACCCAAAAATAGCTTAGCAGGGTGGCACTGCAGGGAATGCAAGCCGTACAAGTTGTTAATTCCGTCTGCCAGTATCTTAACTAATCTCGGTTATAAGAGAGGGTTTTATACGTCTTGCTTGGTGTAGGTTGAAAAGCTAGATATCTCCGGTTATCGTCTAGCCACGCCGCCGTTTTAAGGCATCTGTTGAAGTGCTTTTAAAACATGAAGTCGTCCAGGTTGATGTGTCGTGGAACATGCAGGCGCAATTAAAAAGATACGCGGGCTGCCAGACGGAGAGAATTATGGAGGTGTTTGTTAATAATTTAAATTCGCAGACGAAAACAGTTAGCAGATTTAATTTGCGAAATTAAACGCCGGGGGAAGCGATTACAGATAATCGAAAATTTATGTCTTTGCACCGTTATAGCCATTTATTGGAACTAATCATACGCGAAATGCGACCCCGATTAAATAGCAGCATGGCCACTTGCTTCAAGTGCTACCTAAGTCTTTCAGTATATGTTTATGCAGGGACACAATGCGAAAGGCAATTAGCAAAGGCAAATAGGTGTTCAAGTTAAAATGATATTTAATTTACTTATATTTTACACAAACGTAACTATCTGAATCTAAATTACGTCCACTTGCAATATACAAATTAAGCCCCGGTGAAAACAGTAATCAATTTAAATAAAAAATAACTAAAAACGGATACCATTTTATTTTGCATTTTGAAAGCAGCCATTTCTATTACACAGCCCTGCCTGTCCTGGTTTCAATGTTTAAAATTCTTCATTCCCCAAGCAACAGTTTCCAAAACTTTCTGCTCAGGTGACAACGATTTGCATATTCCTATACATAAGTGCAGGTAGCTTCTTGTTGCAGCACATGCATTGTACTGTACTTCAGTACACACTCTGTGCTTGTCGATATATGAATAAACGTGTAAGCAGCCATTTTAATCAAACAAAAAATCAAAATCACGACGAATGGAAATTAGTAAATAACATCCTTAAGTCAATTTTTTAAAGTGTCCTGAAGAATAATGGACCTGTAACCGGTAATCTCCACAGATGTTGAAAAAAACGACACTGCTGTTTTGGTTTGTTGTGTTCTATCAATTAAATTTGGTAACTTTTTCGCATTATAAAAAAGTCTACGTCACAGGGAAAGAAAAACAGCTTTTTTCTGAGCAAATAACTGATGCCTGGGTGAATGTCTTAATAACATTTATTTCCATTTTTGAGAAGTTTAACAACTTATTTATGAATGAGCAACATTAGATGCCATTCCAGTAATATTTTCCAAAATAAATAATTTACCTTATTTTTTTCCACTAAGTAATTTCTATGCCTATGTTTCAATGTTTTGATGAACTAATTTTTGTTGTTTTAATTTTTTTCCGTTATATGTATATTTGTATCGACCAAAAGAGATACACATAATAACAAGAAGCCAATTAATCGACTAGGGCAATTAGAAAACAACTAAAATAGTAAAAGACGTAAGGGTTACAAGAGGATATGAGAGAAGTAGCCTGATAGTAATGGAGATGAAATGGAAAATTAATCAAAGTACAAAGTACAGACAGTGAAGAAATGAAGAAAAGTCAGAAGAAATTCGAACAGATAAACTCAAAGCAGAAGAAACATACAAGCTGGTAAAGAGAGGGATAGAACTAAACGAACGAAAATGAAGAAGTGCATCAACTATGAAATAAATTCAAGAATTCGATTACAAAAGCAGCGTAATGAGCAGCATAATAAAAAACAACCCTGAAAAATATGAGGTATATAACAACCAAAGAATCATAGCTAATATTAAGATTAAGGACGCAAAGATGGCAGTCTGAGAAATGTTCGAAATCAAATTGGAAGACAATTTTAAAGAAAATGATTTTATAGGGCTTTGAGGAACTTTAGAAAAACTAACACATGAATTTAAATTCATCCCAGAGACGCATGGAAGACTCTTATATAACGAGACATACCCAGCTGAAATATAGAAGAAGTAGTTTGTGGGACTGCTGGAAGGTAATCATGGACAGGCTAATGATGATTTTGGAGGCTTCCATGGCCATTGTTATTACTTAACAAACGGCTTTCGGGATTGGACCGTGCCATTATTGAGGTCGAAGAACTCCACCCAAAGAGTTTCTCCTTTGGCGCGGTTTACACGTTGAGCCACCGTGGTTGTTTGCTATTCTCTGATGAAGCCCCTTACGAGAGTGGGCGGAACGTTGAGTTCTTCGGTCTCAATAATGACACGGTCCAATTTCGGAAGTCGTTTGTTACGTACAGGCTAATGAATTAACATCAATGGTAAACTACGGTTTTTACAATGGAAGAACTGGAGAAAGCGATAAAGCAGCTGAATATGATAATATGTGGGACTAGCAGGAAAATCGTTACTATTGCAGGTCCTAAATAAAGCCTGGGTAAGTATAGTAATTCTATGATATGATAATGATTCTTCCTGTATAAAAGAGTGGAGACGGTAAAAGGTGTCGAAGTTATAGTACAATCTCGTTATTAAAACATCAAGTGTGCGAAAGAATCGCACTCCATGAGCAATTAGAAGAGAAAGAAGTGTAAACGATGCTATATTATCGTTAAAACAACCAGGTAAAAAAGCTCTAAACCATTACAATAGCAATATCTCTGCCACATAAATTTGAGTAAAGCATTTGACCTATCAAATGGCCAATGAAGATTTATGGTTCTTGCCATCCCGAGTAATATGTACACAAACTATTGTAACTTATAACGAGACTAAGATGACATTTAACTGGGCTTAGAATGAGGGAAGGGGGTTACTAAGCTAATATTTATTTGCGAAACTACTCGATGAAGTTATAAAACAATGAAAAGGATAAATCACCAGAGATGGATATATATTGCAATGGCTTCACGTTTCGGCACCATAAGTATTTGATATGGTATGCTAGTATACCACACTTTGCTGAGACATAATTATGTTATGAATGTACAGTCGTGTGCAAATAAATCTGGGACAGTGTTTTTTCCACATGCAGGTTGAATAAAGGATTGAAGAATATCTTCCTGGATTTCCTCTTATCAGAAAGAGTTATCGATTTCATTATCTGTTAAAGATTAATGTAACTCTTCCTGATAACAGAAAATGCATGGGCATATTCTTCAATTCCTAACTGAACCTACATATGAAAAAAAACATTGTCCCAGATTTATTTGAACACGACTGTACCACCTCAGCAGTGTCAATTACATATGTTAAAGTATGTATAGTATAGTATAGTAATATGATTATTGTTAAATATCATTCATTGTAGTAAATTCGATTTCCCTTCTCTGCTAGCTGTGAGTATTAATTTCGTATTTATCTAATAATTTAAAATTATTTCTGCTCGAAAAAAATACTATTGCCATGAAAACTCAATCAGGGTTAGATTCATATATCTAGTTGTCTTATATTTGACTTGTCGTATTTAGAATAAATCTCAATTGTCAAATGACCTTAAATGTCACTTATCTTGAATGAATTCAAATATATTCCTCTACTTGTAATCAGATACGACCAACGTACACTGTTCTCAATACTATTATGACGTATGACATTCTCTATCTTTTATAGTAAGTACTAACTCTTTTATTTATTGCAAGTAATAAATATTGTTCATATACATCATTTTTATTCTAGGATAAACTACTAACCAACCTTATTAAAGCCACTAATTGCACATCCAGTACCACGGAGCCCTTTGTACAATCAGTCACCACATGAACACGTCCAACCGCAAGTAACTGTCCAACCAATTACAGCCGTCAAATCTTCCAGAAAATCTCAAAGTAGTCGAACAATCCAACCTCCTTTTAACCAAAACTGCGCCTGTCGACTTACATATCAATCCTTCACAACCCTCTTCTGCCAGTAAACTATCCTTGATGTACTCCAAATTTAATATTACTTCCTTGCAGGTAAACTGTCACGAGGATCCGTCCTCTGAATGCAAATGAAACACCCAAATACAGCTAATCACTCAGAATGCTCCCCGAGCAAATACATCAGTCCTTCATCAACGGCTCCTACACCTGCAGTACTCCGCACCAGTCGAATCCTTTTCACTCCTTTTTTTCAAAACTATATCAGCCCCAATAAAGCAGCTCAATCCAAATCTTATATTTTCGTTTATTAGTAAATGCTCTTCATCCAATTCAAATTATCATATATCAAAGCTCTTCATTAATTGAGACATCTTGCTACTCGTACACCATTATAATCATGTTTCACCTTATTTAGACCTCGTAGATTTCTTTACTAACTGTTTTTATTATGCCAGGACCATTATTTTTATATAAAACAGTAAAGTTTTCAAAATTTTATTACTCGCCAAAATATTATTTTTTTCTCAAATTTGTTATTCTCAATAATCTAAAACAACTCTCTTAACTACCGTATTTTAATTATTGATGCTTACTATTTTAAAATATACATTTGAAACCTACATACTCTGTTATCTTATAATATTTTAATTTGGTCTGTCGTATCTGATATCAGTAGTAAATAACTTCTATCTTTTAAAATCTTACTTTATAAATTAAACTATATGAAATTTATTCTTTCCAGTCTCATTTCTTAAAATTGAATCTCTATTTAAAAATTAATTCAAATAACCTTTTATATTCTAAACTTTGGCAAAGACTGACTACAATGCTTTACCAAATTCTTTTATCGTATATATATGGATATTATTCTCGATATATCGTTATTTTTGCCCAGCTCTAGTAAAAGAGATTCACTGGAACTAGCAGAGCCGCTTGGCAGTAGTATATTCAGGGGCATAATAATTATTTTACTGCAACGAAGGCGTACCTACACGTAACTGACTAACTCTTACTTTTTTCCAGACTTTACCCGGTGAGCACTGCTTGAAATCGAAGACCGAAATGCGCCCCAGTACTGATAACAGATTTTTGCCACTGAACATTCTAGTCCTAGACGAAGACTCTCGTTGAACGAACTGTAAGTAAATTTAATAGACTTTTGACAATATGTTTGTGTATTTCTTACTTTCGAACACGGTACTACCGACTATTAACAGCACCTACTTCTTGAACCCACTATATTTTATTTCTGCTTTACAAAATAATATTTATTTACATATGTATAAAAGGCATTTAGGCGCATACTACAGTATGGTCAAGAAATATTTTCAGCTAGTATGGCTATGGAGAAGTTTCTAATTTTTTAATACAACTACGTTTATACTTAAAAGTCAAACCTGACATTTGATTTTTAAGTGAGTTATAGTTGCATTCATAAATTAGGAACTATTCCATTGCCATCATCATCATCACCATCATCAGCCTCTTTCCTTCCAGTATTTATTGGACATAGGCCTCCTCCATTTCTTGCCATAGCCATACTGGTTGTAAATAATTTTTGATCATACTATATTTGTCTGGTTTAATAGAATTTTCCAGCTGTTTAGCAATTAAATAAGAAAAAAATACTATTTGCCCAGGAGAACGCAAACTTCCTAAAATAATCATTTTCCTGCGACATCTTACTCTGAAAGCATCGTTAATTTCATGTGTACATTTTGAACAATGGAAAATTTTCTGCTGCGAAAATATAAACTTACAGCATGCCAACAAACATTTATTATAATAATTGAACATTTCACAATAATGTACTCTATCAGAGAAATAGACATATCTTGAAGATAATAAATCATCGTTTACTTAAGAATTTTCAAAATATATTTAGGTATTACACAAACCCGGATATGCTCAGCAAACTTGCGCTCGCTTAAAGCCTCGAGCCGGCATAACCATCAGTAAGCTTTCGGAAAGCTAAGTATCTAGTGCTCTAAAGGTTTTGTACCAACTAGAGTTGCGTGTTCTGTATGTTGAATTTTACTATTCGATTTTATCTGCATTCGATATTGTCTATGTTTGTTATTCAACTGTACTATACAGAATTTCTAAGAATTGGTCCCAATTTTCACCGTCAACTTCAAAGTAATCACCTTGGACTTGTATGCAACTATGCCAGCGGTTCTTACATTTTTGGAAACACCCAGTAAAGTCTACCGACTTTAACGTGTTCAGTACCTGCTGCGATTTCGCTTGAATCAAAACGCCGATCTTTCAACTGGAATTTTATTTTCAGGAAGAGATAGAATCCGCGAGAGGTCAGGTCAAGCAAGTAGGCCGAAGCGTAGTGTGTGCAGGCACATACGTATAGTATAACAATCAGTCTCTGTACCTCCAATCCTCAGACCGTTTGCACATTACATTTTCTTTCAATCATCTTAAAACGTCACCGTAAGACGTGTGGTTGATAGTCAAACCAGGTGAAACAGTTTATCGAATGTCAGAAAAATATCAGCAGTTACTTGATGCTGCTGCAAACTCGCCACACTTTTTCAATAGCAGAGAAGATGCTGCTTGGTTAAAGCAATACCACTTAAAGAAAGACGCCGTAGTAGCGTCAACTAATGAAGACGATTATAGTCGCCGAAGTGAGCTGCGAGTGCAGATCTTAGCTACATGTTGATTGCAATTATCAATTATAATTCAGCTTTTTTAACAGGCAAGTCACTTAGTGCCTCCGTTAGCGTTTGGTGGTGTGTAATATGAATAATTTACCATCAGTAAATAAACGTTACAGGTGGTTGCGAAACAAGTTAGTGGAGCTATGAATTTTTACTATGTGGCGACTTGCTAGCGTTTCAAAACAGTTACCGGCGAAAAACAAATGTTTATTGAAATTATATACCATATTTGTTTATATGTAGAATAACTATTTTCATCATCATTATCTTACCCAATAAGTGTTGTGGTCAGAGGTAACTACACAAACGTGAATAAAGTGCATTTATTTAGTTTACCTAAAGACGAATCGTTATAATAAAAATTAATTACAGCTATATCAAGAGCAGACTCTATTAAACACATAGAGAAAGGTTATTTACGATAGTTCATATTCTTGAGTACCATTTTCACAACAAGAAAAGAATAGCGAAGTATATTAATCCACAATCAATATTTTGATTGAACGTTATTGTGATAAAATGAATAATAATCGATTGAGTAAAGGAGATCAAATTTCGAGTTTTATATTTTATACCAAGATTAGAAAGTGACTTATTAGATTTTGATGTTGATAATGTACTACCTATACCAGAGCTTTGTATTCAAAATTCTGGTTTTTGCTTTGACACTTCGTTTCCACAGGAAGCTTAAGTTATACACACGTGCAAACACCCTGGCCATCTGCGATTCAACGCTGAATCCTACAAGCGGTTAGCCTACCTGTGGTGACGTCACTCCGGAGCTCTTGCTCTCTAGGTGGCATTCGTCAGGGTCATAACCGTACAGCTGTGAATAATCGCCAGTAATAAACCTGGACAAGAACTCAGGGTAATCTCTAACTGTTTTTCAGCTCAGTGCACACTTAACCTCATGTTTTCGCTGGTCGTTATTCAAGAGATGAGGCACAAATGTTTATTTCGTTTCATATTATAGTCGTAGCTGGTTTGCCATTTGTTTTTAAGGATATCTTCACGCATTTTAGCGAGTATTTCCGTCATCTTCTACAAATTATGTCATCTTTAAAACACGTGAACCACTCTTGCTTGGCTTACAGATTGTTATCAAAAGCATCCTTTAGCATTCTATCAGTTTTGTTTAGCTTGAAGCAAAATTTACTGCAGACTCTTCGTTCTTTACTATCAGCCATTTCGGCATTCGCAGAATCGCAAAAACACAAGAACACGATGTAAAGAAAACAAAATAACTGTGGAAACACGTTTACCTATAAAAACGCCAGGGAGCAAACTATCGGTCGAAAGACACACCAAGAGGCACCTAGCGGCACAAGATCGCAGTGTACTGGTTTGCGCCCCTAGTATTACTTTTGTTTGTTTCTTTTGTACTATATTAAAGAGCTTCATACAAGGAAGATGTATATTTTATTCGCTCACCCTCTTGACAGCTTCACATCTAAAATAGTGCCCCAATTTTAAACTTAAAGAGGGCTGTTCTGTCAATTGTTAGTAGCAGGGGGCAGCCCGTGAATGCCAATAAAAAACTTTGAGGTTGACGTTAAATAGTATAGAGAGTTAAAAACTAATTTATCGGATTTCTTACAGTGTTATATAGTGATCACATAAATTTCAGGTCTGCTTTGGTGTGACCGTAACATCAGCCTTGATATATTTGAAATATTTAAATTCTCAACGCTTTCAACGACTAAGATTTAAAAAAAACAATAATATACGTCTACAGAAATTCTTTTAATTATTAAAGCTCTCAAAATCCAAATAGTTTAGTTACATTCGAAACATTTTAATGGATTATTCTTTACATATAATAATAATTTGTTGCATTACTTGATGTGTGCATTTTTAATACCATTAACAAAATGTAAAAATTATTACTTCATAAACTGCAAATAAATATTTGGTAAATACAATCGCACATCAGATGTTTTAATAATGTTTGATTACGTGTATAGAAAAATTGTTATTAGATACTATTTTACAAACACAGAATGTATTTTGTGTTATGGACATCTTAAAAAATATGTAGTGGGCAGTAAAATGTTACAGTAGTTTCGAAGTTTAAATAGAAATCTAAAATTATGGTATTTCATTTAAAAAATCTTACACCCAGTTGACAACGGTTATTATCTCTTCCATAGATCACATTTCACTGACCTGTATCGCTTTTTGCAACGTTTTGTGGCCCAATTTCTGCAAAAACTTCAAACCGGCTCTTCACACAACGATAAATCACAGTTTTTCTCTTTTCTTGATCATTAACTTGCCGCTCGCAGCGATTCTTCAATAGAAAATTGACTTATCAATCCCACCTGTATGGCATTTGTTAGTATTCAGGGCCAAACCTTCGAATCCTGCATTTAAAGTTTAGTTGCAAGACATTGTTCTTTGTGTCCGCCGAGCATGCAAATGTCACTTATGAAATATATCCACGAATCAGAACCATTAATTTCACGTTCACAGAAAAGTGAATGAATGCAAATCAATAGAATTCTGAATGATGTAGGCTGTGGCATGTCCGGTTAAAAAATCACGTTTCAGGATGGTTGGAATTTGAACAGCTCACGCTTTAGAGGAAAATGCGGGAAAGATAACTTCAAGGTGAAATGGGCCTGTAGGTATCTTGTTAGAAATGACTCAAGAAAATTATCATTAATGATGAGAGGGACGTGTTTTAGAGATTTTCTTGGTGCTGGTCGTGGCGCAAACTACGAGTATATTTGCCTGCTCAGACTGACAGATATGATTTACAACCATAACGAATACAACATTCTTAAAAATTGGGCAATAAAAACGAACACCTATGTTGCACCTGCACGACTATATTGTTGGAGTGAGAATTTTAGAATTTTTAAATCACTTCCACGAAAAGCTTATATTCTCGTATTCTGTTAATTTGCTATAAGCAGAGTTACTCAATATCAAACAGTATTTTACACAGAGAGAAACTACTAGTGTACATATATAAATTTGTTTTCTTGGTTTATATTAACGCCTCATTTTATTTTACCTTCATAGTACCAAGAGTCCAAATGTTACCTATAACTAATGCCATCGTATTTTATTGTATAAACCACTGTTATTAGCAACTAATCTTGTTCTTACTGCTGTATATTTTGTTTGCATGAAGGTTGGCTATGACATTTTCCTTAATTTAGCTGTGTAAAATTACTTTGTTGTGTTTAAACGCGGTTTACATTTGAGGTTATGGTTACCAAATGCATTTAGGTTAGAAAATATAACAAAAGCCATATTTCAGCAGAACATAAAATAGAACTTTAGTCATGTTTACGTATCTATCCAGTTTCAGTAATTGTGTAATTGAATCCATTTTGAATTGAGTACATGGAAGGTTTTATACTATTTTAGATTTTAAATGTTTCCCCACATGTACTATCAAAGTAAGCAGTCCATCTGGCAAAAATATCCTATTCGGACAAATGAAAATAAATTTGTTGGAAGTTATACAGGTTATACAACAAAATAAAAATCACGGATCTGTTCATCTGCAACTTAACATAAAAATCCAAGGCCAACATTCATGCAAAACGGAGTGAATGGGTTATACATGCAAATAATATATTTCTTGTGCAACCGTTGTCGCGATACGCCTAAAGTCGGGGTAACTCTAATCCTTTTAGTTAAAATACACTTGTACACGAAGACCAAAGCTACTGTTTAATACCGTTACTTCTTAACTTTACTTATTAACATCTTCTTATTAACTAACTAAACTATAACTCCAATTTGACCAAGACAACTCGGTAGGCCTTTACAAATTTCCAAATAAGCCTATCAGAGCAGGTCTAAATTTTTGACTTTTGGCACGTACATACGGACGTGGCAGTTCATAATAATTCTATCAATTTGACAAATTTCAAGCTTTCATTCGCTAAAATTTGTCAAGATCGACCCTTCGCAAATTATCGCTAATAAAGTTTTACAATTCTACTGAAAGAATTTGCTCCAGCAGGCACGAAATTTTTATGATCGAGTTGCAACAGTTACACTTCTGACCACGTACTAACCACATACCTTCGCCCAATATTTCGGTTTACGAAGTAAACCCTCCATAAATTTACTCTAATCTATTCGTGAGATTGAAATATCTCCACAGCTTCCCAGAGAAAGGCACGTTTCTAAACATCGGCTAAACATTAGCTTGTTGTAATTTTAATATGAAATTTGGCTTACGAATTCTACCTTAAAATATTTATGATACAAATGGCTTATAGCTAACTAACGTTCAGTCTATTCCTACAACCGTGTATAGTTCATTTCACTAAAGAACGCAAATCGTAGCACCGTGCTAAAAAGTAGTTTTTTGCGGCTGGAAAATTAGTTGTTGCGGCCGTTACTATTCTGCGGCTGTTGTTATTAGTAACGGCCGTGAAAACGAATTTTACGGCCGCAAACTTATTAGCACGGTAACAGAAAAAATTGATAATGTGTTTTAATTATAATATGCATTCGGTTGCATTCATGCAATGTTTTGATTCCCCGAAATAATTTGGCGGACTCGACGTCGTCTAGCCTGTCAAACATTCCTCGGTATGCCAATCATTTCGCGGCTTAGGTATATAATAACTATTGAATTCTTAAAAATTTAATTCAGCTGTTAGATGCAAAGAGTAGAATTAGCACCATGGTTATATCAGCAGTAAATTTGTAGTGTTTAATAAGGCGTCCTTTACGGTTAAACAATTTCCTAATTTATCAAAGTACCAGTTTTCTACATTTCTTAACTCACTAGGAATTATTAATTACTCCAAATCTTCACTGCACGCACGTTGCCTCCAGAATAGTATCGTTATATCATTTACTTATTTCATATATCGAATGCGTGAAAAAACTATGAAAAATATAGATGCCTAACAAGTATAAAACTATAGAGCAACAGCAATTGTTTTTTTACTTTTTCATCCATTTTAAAGCGTTACTGATTACTGTTAAAGCGGCAAGTTTCCTCAATGTCTCACCCTGTGCAAAAGCGAAAAGTACAAGCAATAACCTCAATTAGGATGGACTATTTTTTATACAAAACACTTATTTACAGTTTATTTTTAAAATAATTAATAAAACAAATAATTAAACAATTTACTTTTGAATCATGCATGAATGTCAGTATAATACGATGTAATAAATAAGTACCAAGAATATCTATCGCCAGCATTAAGTAATAACGATAATTTGTAATTCATTAAAATCTTAGGAAACACGAGGACCGACAAATAGCAAGGGGGGGGGCAATGCTCTCAGTTATTGGCAGATATAAAATTTTGCAGAATACAAGGGATTCAGATTTTAGATTATTGACATCATTTATAATTATATTCTTTATTTCTACATTCATTCAAATTTTTATTAATTAAGTAGTAAAAGAAAATGTAAAAAATCAATATTTGCGTCACATACTCAACAGCATTATGTCCAGATATGATTTATCTTGTAACTATTTTACATAATATTTTTTTGGGAGTATAGAATATAAAACATTTAGTCAACAATAAAAATACTACTACTACTACTACTACTACTATTACTACTACTACTACTACTACTACTACTCCTGCTGCTACTGCTACTGCTACTACTACGACTACGACTACGACTACGACTACTACTACTACTACTACTACTACTACTACTACTACTACTACCACTACCACTACCACTACCACTACCAGTACCAATACCACTATCACTACCACTACCACTACCACTACCACTACCACTACCAATACCTCTACCTCTACCTCTACCTCTACCACTACCACTATCACTACCACTACCACTACCACTACCACTACCACTTCCACTACCACTACCGCTACCGCTACCACTACCACTACCACTAACACTACCACTACCACTACCACTACTACTACTACTACTACTACTACTACTGCTTCTACTGCTGCTCCTGCTGCTGCTGCTGCTGCTACTGCTGCTGCTGCTGCTGCTGCTGCTGCTGCTGCTGCTACTGCTGCTGCTGCTGCTGCTGCTGCTGCTGCTGCTGCTACTACTACTACTGCTACTACTACTACTATTACTACTACTACTACTACTACTACTACTACTACTACTACTACTACTACTACTACTGCTGCTGCTGCTGCTAATACTACTACTAATACTACTACCACTACTACTACTACTACTACTACTACTACTACTACTACTACTACTACCACTACCACTACCACTACCACTACCACTACCAATACCACTATCACTACCACTACCACTACCACTACCACTACCACTACCAATACCTCTACCTCTACCTCTACCTCTACCACTACCACTATCACTACCACTACCACTACCACTACCACTACCACTTCCACTACCACTACCGCTACCGCTACCACTACCACTACCACTAACACTACCACTACCACTACCACTACTACTACTACTACTACTACTACTACTGCTTCTACTGCTGCTCCTGCTGCTGCTGCTGCTGCTACTGCTGCTGCTGCTGCTGCTGCTGCTGCTGCTGCTGCTGCTACTGCTGCTGCTGCTGCTGCTGCTGCTGCTGCTGCTGCTGCTACTACTACTACTGCTACTACTACTACTATTACTACTACTACTACTACTACTACTACTACTACTACTACTACTACTACTACTACTGCTGCTGCTGCTGCTAATACTACTACTAATACTACTACCACTACTACTACTACTACTACTACTACTACTACTACTACTACTACTACTACGACTACTACTAAAATGTTAAGTTTGACTCACGAACGAGGTGTTCCTCGTTCCTTAATCAATTAGGATGTCGACGTTAATGCAACAATGAAATAATACCTATAAAGTGGTTTACAAGTTTCCTCCACCTTTTTGAAAACGATGTTCTTATCACTATAATGTGAGTAAACCGTTTTAAATTTTAAAAACTGAAAAATGTTCCATAAAAATCAAGTATACTGAGTGACCAGAGCCATGCCTCTATCTCCGTTACTTATGAATTAATTGGATGAAATTTGATAAAAGGATTGATACAGAAATGTAATCAAAATAGTCGACCTCCAGTTTCACCGGAAATAACATTAAGATTAATTTTTTAAATGGATTATTTTATATATTTTATGTTTTTCAGAATTTACAACTCCAATTACATACAACAGTGTTGCCAAATTTGCTTAGGTATTACATAAAAATATTTAAAAAGATTAACTAATTAATTATTTTTCAATTTTAGATAAAGCTATAGTAGCACATGATGCATATAAATAGATTGATAATTACATTTTCTATGTAATGGCAAGATAGCCTTAGTAGGTGCCATTTAAAGAAAGTGACTTTTACTTTAACAAACTTGTTTAGACAATTTTAGTCTTTTGTTAAGGGTTTGTTATTGCTCTTATTGGTAAAATAGCTATTATTATGAGTTGTTAGAGTAAATTAAAACAGATTTTTCCAAGTCACGGCCTTCTATGGTATAAAATAAAATTTGAAAAAATACCTTTTCTTTGAAAAAATAAAAATTTTACAAGACTATTGTTTGTAATTTGTCTCGTAGATTCCGAAAAACATACAAGATAATTCACGACAACTAAAGGTGTTAGTATTATGGCCGGAGAGCATTCGATGTTACCAATGTCCGACTGCAAGCGCAAGCACTTTATCAGCTGGCCACACGCTCTCTTTATATTTTTAATGCATCGAAATCTATTTCATCATTTGAGCAATATCTAGCTTTGTAAGTCTGCTTGCAGAAAAAATATATAAAATTAGGACTTGCTGAAAATTCTAGTGATTTGTTTTAAACAGCTTTGCATATAATTTTTATCGTTCTGTTTTAGTTTCTTGCGTTGTGAGATAATAACAATTACAATTATTCCAATTAGCGCTGTATTTAATAACAGTGCTAAATTTAGTATTGTTGAATTCGCGACGAATATACACATTAATAAGTAAAAAATAAAATGTATTCTATTGACAAGAAAAGATTAAATACTGATTACTTTAATTGGCACAATCAGAATATGGATCATATTATCGTTACACAACTTTGCTGACCATGCTTTTATAATTATGATGAGTAAGTGATAGAGGCAATAAGACCAATGATGTGAGATGTAAATTAGTGGCGAATATACGTTAGAGTTAATGCATAGCAATTACATTATGACTGAATACATTTATCCTCAAGAGGGCCGTGGAGTTATTTGCATTACTAATATCAATTCCACAGCCGTCCAGAGGATAAAAGTATTCGATCATATCGTTCATTACTGCTTCCCTTAAAAATGTTTGACCAATCAGAGAGGTAGAATTTCAAAGTTTCAGCCAATAATATGCGAATAATATTGATAATTTTACATTAGGGCAATTTTCGATAATTTTGCACATTTTGGAAATGTAAAATTATTTTGGTTTCGTATGTAGGTTAATATTAAGTTAATTTGTGTAATTTAAAGGTACATATTAACATTAAAACAGATTTTAAGAAAATAGTCTGCCGAATATTCTTTGTGCAAATAAAATTGCCTACATATATACAAAAATTGTCGGCAATTTGCCTTGCACTATTGAGTATTTCCTGTTCCCAATAAATTTCCGAGCAACAGGTAAGAATAATGTTCAGAAAGTTTCTCTTTTTTATAAAACGAAATCGAGAATGCAACTACATAGTGCATATGCTGGTAATAATAGATAAATCGCAGGAAGCAATAATAGATTTATTATGCACATTATTTACACATTGTGGCATTTATCGATAGATACTCATGGTTTAACACGTTTCTGCTAATATAAATTCAAAATTGAGACATGGAGTATGTAGTATACATATATATAGTTTTTTTTAAATTGTGTACACTTTTGCTTATCTATGTAAAAATATGATTACTATAAAATGCCTTTATTTGCTTCCATATATTATCGTATTTATAACTCATTATATATTTAGACAAAACACTAATATTTTCCCTCTGAAGAATAAAGTCTAAGCTTTTATACATAAATGAACGATTAAGATGAATAATGCACCAATATCCACACTTCCAGGACTGGAATTCGATTAATTATATTAGTTTACGTCTCATAAAGCAGATTCGATTTTGATATGTTCATTGAAAGTCAATTTTATAAATATTTTGCTTTAAACTTTATAACTGATCATAGCTTAGTTCAGATTTACATTGGCGCTTTTAATGATGGTAATTGTGACTGGTTTCTGGAAAAAAATCTTTCAAAGCTTCTTGGTTTCCTGCTAAAGCTGGTCTGACACTGATAACACTTTCACTATACGTCACCTCTCATTTTCAAAAGTGTTTCTTATGGAGATCACAAATTTTCAAAGTTGTTAAAACGGCAGTTTCCAAAGATCTGATTATGCTGAAAGAAGCAAAATTAGTTAATTTCATTTTCGATTATTTCTCATATTTAGCAATGTTTCTTGTTTTTAACGAAATATTTATTGAGAAGGAATATATAATTATATAAGTGTACTAAAATATAGTGTCAACGACGCAGTACAGACTCGGAACTTAAGATATAAAGTAGAACAAGAAAGAATAGATTTTATGTGTTACATACTCACTAATAATTATCTTAGATGAAAGGGGTTTGTTTTGAAGCATGTATAATATGAAGGGTCACAAGCATTTGTTATTGTAAGTTTCAAAATCCCTAAGCATTTGAATGGCTAGTAATGGCATCCTATTAGCCATAATTTTCCTAAATATGTTGACATATCCCAACGCTACGAAAGTATAGTTGAAGACCCACCAGCTAGATTCAATGGAGACGGTGTGTAGTTCTTTAAATGATGTTATTACCAAATATAATGAGCTCCAACAAGTCTTTAATTACAACAAATATACTCAAATAATCTCAGCAGGCAGTAGTCAGTATCTAAAATACAAAAGGTAGCAGTAGCGAAATCAGACACATAAATGACATAAACAGTTCATTGCGTTTATTAGGCAAATGCTGCATATAATACCATAGTGCAACCGGTTTTAAAGGCGTTACATACGTGGAAGGTGCACCGCCAATTAGCATTTCATATTAGTAACTAACAATTTAATAAATAATGTAGGGTCAAACTGGTAAAATGCAAATTACGGACTAAAAACAGCTTTAATTTCTCTAAATTAATGCTCCTAAAGCTTGCAGTATGAATATCATTAACTCAGTTTAGTATCAGCTGATTCCTGAAGGAAATCCAGTCAGGTGCGCTGATTAAATGGCACAACACGAAGCTCAGAATGCTATGCCAGGAAGGTATAATTCCACAGCATCTACAGGGCTGCGGCGACACAGTTCATTAGGTAGTAAATCTGAGAGATCGGGCTTCTGCGATGATTGATTAAGTAGCCTCCAAACGGGCTCTTACAGCTATGCTGCAGCAGGTTGAGGGTGCTGTCAGAGATCACCAGCGGATGACTCAGGCGATATGGCCCAAAATCAAATGATGCTTTCAGAACTGTGCAAATGCAGGCCTTTCCATAGTAGGCGAAATCGATAGAGTTTCAAAACTGTCGGGCACCTAGAAGCTCCGGATAAAATAAGCCTGTATTACAGGCTTTTCTGGGAAATGACCATTACATGCCACGCACGAAAAAGGAAAAAGAACGCTATTCAAGTCGCAGCAACATGCTTCATATTTCGAAAAGGTGAAACCAAAGACGGCTGCACGACGAGATAAGCAATAAAAATACGTGAAAAAAGACAAACGTCCTCAAAAACACTTAGTGAAGCTACGTTTATACGATTATGGCGCTCAAATAAATTAAAGTTTCATGACCAAAATGTGTGCAACAAAATGCATTTTACCCTAAATACGCTTTTACACGTAACAATCCAAAGAGGTTCACTTCAGATATAAACCTTGAAAATGTTTTATTTAAGCTCTATATTCCTAGGATTCAATAAAATTAAAGTAGCATGAAAGATTTTATTTCATTGAGGGTTTTTTATTGTTGTATTGCTCAGGTTCGAGTATATTAAACTAAAGTGGTAGACTCTATTACTCGCGAGATCTTACTTTTACTATCATCTTTTATACTTTCGCTGTTACCCGATTTGTGCAAGTTAGATTGGGATTTCGGCTGAGATTGATGGAATAGTTGATATATAGCTTATTAACTTTTTGTGAACCTATCAGCATATCAACATAATAGCCAAATAATATTTCTAAAAATTTATACGAAATTGCGTAACTTGGATAAATTCTTATTAACAATCCATATTTTGCGTTCGATTTTACTTTAGACAATAAATCGAGGCTCGTCTCACAACAGGCCAGGCCGCAAGTAATATAATAATTGTACTTTCTAATAATCATCGTCATCAGCTTTGTTATAAAAATCACTATTGCTGGCGCGCAGGACCTTGAAAATATAATTTTGCTACATAACTAACTTCTGTCCTTACACAACTATTTCATTGCTTTTCTAGTTGCTTTATTCCCATCCTTCCGAATACTCTTTGACATCTTCAGTTCAACATCTTATCTAAACATTTTTTCCTTATTGCCCTTCTTCATATTTTTGGAAAGAAAACGATGTTGCAGAAGGATAAGTTTGGCCTGTATGGTGTATGGCGCAGCTCAAATTTCAAGGTCTTGAATAACTTTTAACTATATATGTCTTGTGTACCTTTGCAGTTGTTTAGAAAAGTAAAGTTTTGTGTTTCTAGGAATGGAACTATTACTGTTAACTATAGTAACTTCGCTTGCTATAGGAACACTTTCATTGGTGGATCTTTCGAACTCAATTTTCAGCTATTTCAACTGGATGTCTAGGTTTTAGATCATCCTCTTAGATGATTTTTGAGGCTTTCAAGGCCATTGTCATTAAGTAACAAACGACTTCCGGGATTGGACCGTGTCATGATTGAGATCGAAGAACTCAACGTTTCGCCCACTTTCGTAAGGTGCTTCATCAGGAGGAAAAAAGCAAAAGAGCACGGTAACTCAACGTGTTAACCCCGCCAGAGGCGAAACTCTTTGAGTTACCGTGCTCTTCTGTCCCCTCCCTCTTCCCTTGCAAAGAGTTTCGCCTCTGGCGTGGTTAACACGTTGAGTTACCGTGCTCTTTTGCTTTTTTCCTCCTGATGAAGCCCCTTACGAAAGTGGGCGAAACGTTGAGTTCTTCGATCTCAATCATGATTATCATCCTCTTCTTCATCGAGTACTGATCCGTTCCGGACACCCTCATAGCGATGTATGCAAAATTAAACTTGAAAGTATGCTGGTTTGTCTTCCCCATACTCTGTAATCATTCCTTCATTGTCAAGTTTAAGGTGGTTGCCTTCTTTTGTGATTAAACTTATGACGTAATGGTACCCTACAAACAACAAACAATCATATAATAGCATTTGAAACTGCGTAATGTAGTTGATTATTCAAATAAGCAGAAATTGCACTC
Organism: Agriotes lineatus; assembly: GCA_940337035.1. NCBI lineage: Eukaryota > Metazoa > Arthropoda > Insecta > Coleoptera > Elateridae > Agriotes > Agriotes lineatus. Next base: position 59,651,589 of record OW679199.1, on the reverse strand, counting down.
TAACAGTTCTATAGTTACGCACCCGACGGCAGTCTCTGATGAAGATATACTCGATTTTTTGACAATGTCTTAAAAAACGCATTAATTACGGGCGAAACAAAGAATTAATAAATACAGATGTGAGCTAATTCAGCAGGGAGAAAGAAATAGTGTCAAATTCGCACAACTGATCAATCAAGAATAGAATATAAAGTGTGACAGAATATGGTAGGGGTGCGAAGTGCTGATACAAGATCCGGATACTGTCTCTCGAACATTTAGAAGACAAAGAACGTAGAGGCAGTAATAACAATGAAACTAAGGAAAAGCTCAAAAAAAAGGTAGCAAATTTAAACCCTGAAAGCATGCCAGAAAGTGAGAACTATGCGATTACACAGGATATGAAGAATTAAGCAGCAGGCAGGGAGGAGATACAAATAGAGATGATTAAAGAAGAAATAGATGTCATATTACTAACAATAGAGCATCTATTTAACGATTACCTAAAGTTTTGCCACTTCTCGCATCATAGGCGCCACTTTTCCTTATCCTTAACCAGTCATCGGGTTGTAGTCCTTTTCTTAAAATTTCCCCATCGATAGCGCCCCATTCGTTGCTTGATCATCCTCGTTCTTGTTTTCCGCTAGAGACCAATTCCAAATTTTCCATGGTATCCATGGTATTCGGTGCAAGTCGCTTATTTCTTTATTTCGAACATTATCTAGTAAAGTTAGTCATTTCTGCTAACAATAGTATATAAGACGTATCTATTGTTCATGAGTAGGGAGCAACTCAGGATCGTCACAGGTCTACTAACAGGGCATGCGAGTGTTTTATTAAGGAACACCTGCGGAAGATCGAAAAATACAATCGAGATACTTGTAGACTCTGCAATATGGAAGCAGAAACCGCAATACACATTTTGTATGTCTGTGATGCGTTGGGAAGGAAAAGGCAGCACATATTCGCCCAGTCTGCTATGGAACCGAAGGACTTTTCTACACGCCCGGTCAGTATTGAATGCAGGGGGGCGACCGGGGGGGGAATTCCCCCCCTCCCCCCGGGCAGTACAAAATTCGCCCCCGGAAACATTACCACTTCATATTCGTGTTTTTTCTGTAATGGGTGGATTTCGCGGGAATAGGTAAAATTACCCAGCAGACGTTTCATTCCCCCCCCCCCCCCCGAAGTAATCAGTCTGAATTCAACACTGCACCCGGTGAAGCACTTATATCTTTTGATACAGTGAACAAAGATCACTGAATGGATGTGACCTACCTACTAATTAGGGTACGCACAATAAGCCTTCTAGGCTGCAGTGACCCCAGAACCATTAAAGAGACGAGAGCTAAAGCGAAAAAAAAAAGAAAAACGTGTTGTCTATAATCCACACTCCAAGATGCTCGTATTGGTTCCAATTTTAGATCATTACACTTTATCTTTCGATGTTTTTTCTTCTTTATCCTATAACCATGTCCTGCGTTTTATCTGCCTGAGCTTCTAATTTTCACTTGTTTTATTGTTCTATTAGTTTGTTAACATACATATCATGACGTGGTTGTCTTCGACAAGAACTACCTGATCGTCTGCAAAGTGAATGGTACAAATTAAACTGTTTACCAACCATACTCCCATTTCTTTATCTACTGCTCCAGGGCACTATTCAGATAGATTTTGGATAAGGTGAGAAAGAGGCAACATCCTTGTTTTAGTCCTTTTATTAGTAAAAAAGGGCGCCTAGATTGAATTATTATACTTAGCAGCAGCGTTTCTTTTTACCGATAGAACTCTGTCACAAAGCTTTCTACCTCTCTGTCATCTGTTTCAGTGCAGAGATGTCTAACAATTTTGCTATACAAGAAAGGAGATAGAATTGATTAATTAACGGTGAACCTAACAAAAATGTAATATTCTACAGTAACACCAAATTAGAAACGAACTATAAAAAAACTCTTGTGGAACCAAAAAAAATACAGAAATGTATACAGACGTATGTGTTTTCGCAAACAAATTCCCAATTCCCAAAACCGATCCGCTCATGGTAACCACATACCTATTACGGTAATCCTGGAGAATCTCCAGAAGAAGCCGAACGCCCAAGAAATTAAATTCCGCAAATTTGTCCCGATAAGTCGCTTTATATGAAGTATCGGATGTAGTCGGGATTGACAGAATTAAACATTCCGCTTTCCTGGGGCCGAGGTTAAGGAACGCTTGGCCATGTTTATTTTATGCGGTTGCTATTGCAGAAGCACAACTGGTTAGTGCACTTAGTCATTGTTTTGCGTTGCGACCCAACCCTCGGATTTCCATATTTTGACGTAACACAGGAAGTCGATGATTTACTCTTTTACAACGCAGTTGCAGCTCATGCTTCCATTTTGTTCAGAACGTGTCGTTTGCGGTTTCGCCGTGAATCATAAAAACATTCCTATGTCGCCGCCGCAATTTATGACAAAGGATTCGCTGCATCGCAAATTTAATTACGGCCGCAAGAATGTCGCAGCCTCTGATAAATCAGCCCTAAGAATTTACGGTATCAACAGGTACGTTACGCTAACGTCCAGAAATTGGCGGTTACGGCGGCGTAAATCACCAATAAGTTGTGGCTGCTCGTCGCTATTATGAAATGTTTTTATATGGGCATGAACGCAATTAATTGGCCGCGGTAAACACGGAATTGGCCATTAAAACCTGCCATTAATTATGTCCCACGACAAGCTTTGCATTTAAATTGTTTCTTAAATAATACGTTTGCTCCGCGCGGTTATCAATTTCGACGTTTTTATTGCGGCCTCAAAAATTCCCGATATTCACGATTCGCGCAAATGCAGCTTTAACTAGGCATTAATTATTACATCGTTTAACTTTACATTTCCAACGCAATCCTGCCTTTGGCCGATCCACCGCCATCTATCCTCCATAAAAAATATCGATGCGTGTTATAGAAGAGGCAATAAATTCGACCGAGAATTTTTCAATTACAACTATGCGATGAACAGCAGCCATCAGATTTTTTAAATTCCTCCTAGAAATCTTCAATATCAAGTTAGATACAACTTTTACTAGATTTCCAATCTCTGCAGTGTCTAAGAGATTTCTAATTGCTCGTATCTCAAAAAGTTCCACTTCGGTCAAAAATCTACCTTTGTTACAAATTGGAGATTGCCATTCAAATTTAAATTAAATGTTTTGGTTATTGGGAAGATTCTTTTTATATTTTGCCCTTGCATAATAAAAAAACCGTTATTTATTAAAAAACTAATTAACATTTCATGGACGATGTAGCTTTTTATTTTTTTGTAAAAATGTTGCCCATACTGTTGCACTGTACGTTAATACTAAGAATAAAGTTTTAAAATATGAAATTTGAATCTGAAATGATGTACTTACTCGAAGGTGAGGTAATTGAGGTTTCGAACATTGTAAAGACTTAAGAAAAACCATAATTAAGGGTTGTAATCAACTGGAAATTTCCAGTGAGAATTTTTTTCTAATAAAAAAATGAATAATTCTAAATTTTTTATCCTAATGCAATAGTTTATCAGTGTAAAGTGGTTTGCATTTTAGAAACTGTTATGATATATCCAATTGTAGAAAACAATAACAATCCTTTTATTTACATTAAAACAGAAATTAAATACATATACGTCAATATGTTTAAAATACAAATGCGAATAGCAAATTCAGTAGAAACGAATACCGGAATCTAATTTGGCTATTAGATGGGAAGGAATCTGGCTCGTGCTCTCGTTTAGGTCAAAGAAGCTCTAGGCGGTCGACGACGCAATGTCTCAATCCCAGAGTATCCACGCTTATATACAGATCGATTATGCAAGAGAAAGAATTCCCTATTCTTGAAGTACAATAGGTATCATTAAGCCGGGCACGGGCTGTCTCAATAGGATTCAAATAACTCTTGCCTCGAAGAAGAATTCCATTTCATTTTTCTCTGCTCGAGATTATGGTGTAGTGTTCGCTGGGCGCGGGCTGTCTCACAAGGGTTTGCTTTCACTTTCGCCTGTCCCATTGTTAGTCGAGTCGAATGCTCGTCCGTTTATTGCTCCTGCAATTGGTCCTTTTGCATGACGCAAAGGGTATCCTTGGAGTGCCTTTGTTGATACGATCCACACGCTGTGCTGATATGGAATGCCTGCTGTTTGGAGAACTGCAGTCCGACGTTTTAGGAAAGTTCGTTTTTATAAAGCTTGCTTAGCACGACGTACATTAATCAACTTTGACGTTACCGTGATTTCTTAACGGCACGCACACTGGTTTAACTCGAATCGCAGCACCCTAAATTAGTATATTTTGTAACGCAATACACACAATTGACTTTAACACTCGCTGGTTTATGGGCCCCACTACACGAGATACGTTTTCAGGCAGTTTGGCACAGTTCCTCTACGACTACTTCAATATATGCATTATTAGATTACAAATATTTGAAAGGTTTGTGTAGATAATGGTTTATTTGACTCTGCCCTTGTTGCTGAACCAAATTTTATAAAAGCAAAGTAAGTACTAAAATCATTAAATAAACACTTGAATTAAAAATAGTTGGTCCTTCTAGTTGTGAAAGCTAGAGCTGTTCTGGCGTTTCGGCAACAGTTTCTGAAGAAAGTATCGTTTTAGAATCTAGAATACAATTATGCCTCTGGAAGTCTTGGCATTTCTAAGTCAAACATAAAAAACCGGCCAAAAATAAAATAACGACTCATATCCAATTTCATAATGTGCTAGTTGTGATAAAACCACCTCTAAAATGTAAACTGTTAAATTCAGTTTTACTACCAATACTTTTTAAATATTTTATTATTAAATTAAAAATCGAACACACCACGTTAATTGCTGCTTATGTAGCTGTTTTCTTATTTTTGCAATCGTTTTAAATTCAGTATATGTATCTTTATTTAATACGTCTGAATGTAGTGTCAGAGAGTTTCAGAGAGGTTGTAGGAATAATAATTTAATAAATATGCTTGAAATATTAAATATATTTCTCTTGACTGTTGACATAAAAAAAATCTTTTAAAATTGCAAGAAATTTGAAATATAAATTTAATTGGAAATAGTGAAGGTGGTTTCACTGTAGGCTGTGGTAATTGTAGCTTAAAAAATGCCTCGTACTATTCGGAGTTACAATGACCCAAGTGGCAAGTTCGAGCTTCAGCATTCGGGTTTATTGCTTGCTTCCTGGCCGGTTACGTCAATCCTTTAGGAACTCCTTAACCGGCGGGTGGCCACTTTAGAATGCAGGCCGAGTCTGACACCTTGGTTCAGATTGCGCCTTAGTGATAGCGCCATCAAGCAGGATTTATTGCCTGATGTCTTTGTTAGCCGGAAAGTGTTGAACGCACGCCCGCTGAATCATCTTGGAATCAACGTAGTTATGTTTGCCTGTGCATTGTTCTGAACAGCGTATTTTAAGTGGCTGGATCTTATTTAAAATTGCAGAGGCGAGGTGCACGTACGGAAAAATAATGTAGATCTTGACGTTTTTAGATAATACGCTGCATTCGCGTCGCGTTTCCACTTGGACACCCACTGATAATGCGCACATCTGTAGCAACGGGGCACATATTGAAAGGTTTGCTGTGCTTCGTCACAATACCATAAATGCAATTTGGAGTTAGATTTATAAAAAATGTATTGAAATTACAAAACATTGTCACACTACGTCTTTTATGCTTTAAAAAATTAGTTCCAGTGCACTTTTACTTATATGTAGATTTCACACTTGTAAAATTATTGCTCTTAATATATCGGAATGTTGCAGTTGTGTTTTAAAAATTGATTTTGGTTAAAAACTGTTTACTACAGTTGTAGCCTTGCGACATCCTGTTAAAAACAATATAGTTTTCTGAAACAATATTCAAATTAATGTCTATTAGTAGCGTAAATGTGTTGAACAACTCCCATAGTGCGAAGCCGACTCCTTGCATAATTCTTTCTATTACAACTCTATTTGGTTTAAAACATGTTATTGGTTACTGCAACGTTTCGAAATTTAAACTGAGAAATTCCGATCTTCATTTTCACGAGGTTTGTCGTTTCGAAAGGAAAATTCAACAACACTTTTTTTGCTTCTGAGTAAATGTATTGGCAAAAAAAATATTATTCGTGACTATGTGAGGCTTTTTATTTTTTACACCTAGATCATACATAATACGTTGTTTCTGTAAGTATTTCAATATCTTGTAAATAAGACTCGGAATCTTAAACAAATAAATCAGGTTGTGCAATTCCTAAAATGTCAAGCAAGTAACCATATTTTTACCACGTCAAAAATAAATATTTCTCATTTTTCAAACCATTAAAATCTGAACTGTAGTCATAAATATATAAAACAATTAGTCTTGATTACAATCACTATTCCTAGTATAATAGTTTTATTTTATAAAGAAAGTCCTTGCAAAATGGCGGGCCTATCGTGTCTAACATTCATAAACAAAATAATAATTAGTTGCACCGTAAAACGTAACCGCATATATGCATATGTATCTAGATATATTTTAGGGGCTCATTTTCATAAATTAAAATTTAAACGCTCCAAAGTTGCGCGTCCAGCGCTATTCATACATCAAACAATAGGATAGGCTGCCATAATATAGGCAACTTATAAATAAATAATTAGATTTTAATGCTTCTTAATGGACTGTTTTAATAAGGTTTCAGTTGCTTTAATTTGGGAGTGACTAATTGCGACCAGTAATAAGAACTTCCATTTAGGAGCTCTCGTAAACTTACCCAAATATTTAAAGTGTTCATGGCGATACGCATCTTTAGGGTCTGCGTCTTTGTCTCGGTAATTTAACTCAACCGCTTGTGCGTGCGTGTGTGCTGTTGCTAAACATTTTTGGCGTTTTTCACACAAGGCATCAACATGCGTGTTCCGTGTTAGAAGTGTGAAATTACTTAACTCGCTAACAGAAACCGAAATAGCTTGCCCTGAACTTTTTAAAGTTTTATATAAGATTGGAAAAAATAATTTTGAATGAGTAAATAATGTAACTAAAATCTAAAAACTTTTGCAAAACATATAATAAAGGACCAATATTTTTATAATAATTCCCTTGTCCTATACCTACAAAACTGTAATGGTGCAATTAGGTTTCAGTATTACTACGCCAGACAATAACCCAAGTGATGAACAGTTAATTATTGCCCAAACAGATGTAAGAAAATTAAAATATAGCCATATTTTTCGTTTCTGCTGCCAGGTGCTTGTGAGCGTTTATGTAATTCAATGAGACTAAAAGCTGAGGCGTGCATGTTGGAAGGTGGTATTTTCCAACAGCTAAATAAAGACATTTGGCAGTACCTTGTTTAATTTTTCTAATTTATACAAAAAAACTGCCCATTTTAAAAAAATTAAGAGACATTTTTTGTAATTTTAATGAAGAACTTCAAGAAAGTTATCAAAAAACCATTGGCGTCCACATTGCGTCTCCTTTTCTTATTCAATCGTGCAAAGGGGACTCATACGCATACCACAGGTAAACTGAAAAATGGGTTACCGACACAAAGAAATGCTACTGGAGCTGGACGTACACACACCAAATTTGTACGTAGTATTTCAAATCGTTAATAAAATTTGCATTTTCAAAATCAACCTGTATTTCGAAAACGAAGAACTTGCGGTCCCATGTTAATCGAAGCTTTCCATCTTAGAATAAGCCAAGGAACAAACCAGACAATTTTCTACACACACTTAGGGAACACCCTGTATGTTGGTTAAATACGTGCCAAAATCATTTGTTTCAAATTAATTGCTTCCCCATTATTATTGATTGCCACATGTAGCAAGTTGTTATGTATGATTAATGCTTTATTGAAATTGTGGTCTTATTAGTTAATCAATTAGCAAGTCGTTATGGGAATAGCTACAACAATCTGCTAGGCAACGTATTAATTAACGTTGATCAATCAGTAACCTTTGTTAACCATACACCTCCATTGAATACTAATTCCAATTACTTACATTAAATCCTCGATATGTGGAGAAAACGCAATTTTATAAACTTTTTCCATATTGTTCATTTACAAATTTAGTTGTTGAACGCTTTAGTTTGGACAGTTTCATAAGTATATTTGACAATTTATATTTTCTATTTTGGAAATTCACACAGATTTATTAAAAACATGCACTTACGTCTAAAAAATAGTTTAGTAACACATTTTAAGCTTTGCGGATTGTCCTGGCTTTAAAGAAACAGGAAATTAACCATAATGCACTTGCCTTAAAATAAAAGTAATACAAGATGAAACATACTCAACTTTATTAATGTTCTGATTTTTTTAACGCCAAATGATTGCTGTGTTCACAAATGTTTTGTAATTTCATGAGACCTTTCATATAACTTTGGTATGGTCGCGATTAAAAGGTTGCTACAAAAATTGTAAATGGTCGAGGTCGAAAATAATTATAGTTATTAGATGCCCATTGTTATATTCTATTCGGTCTGGCGACAATGCACATCAACTGTCGTACAATTATGTTATAGGTGTTAGATTATATAATCTTATAACATATAGTTGCAAAAGCCAGATTATTGGCCTGAAAACTGTTAGACGGTCTTGGACAACCACACCTGTGAATTAAATGTATGCGATGCTCATCTCCGAGATTTGAATCTTACCTACTTTTGAAATTTTGGAAATACTCATTTGGCTGCAAACCCCCAAAAAATGAAATCACTACGGAAAATTTCAAAAAACTATTTAAATTGCAGTCACAATATTACATTTTTCAACAGCTATGACAGTTTCCAAAACAAATTCTAAGAATTCTAGTTGCACGTTATCAGCAAAGCTAGCAGACGGGCTTGCTTGCAAAAAAAAATTACATGGGAAACTATACTGATTGCACCAGAGCGCTGAAGGCGTTACTGCACTACGAACGGGGTTGTTCTCAAAAAGTTTTTCACGACGGCAAGTACATACAAAACTTTGGCGGAAATGTATGCTTCCAGTACAACAGCTTTGAGTTATTACAGCACATTATCACCTGCACACATCACATACAATATTTGATAATAAACAAAAAATGAGGCAAAATACGAAAACCAAAGGAAGTCACACATCCCAAGCCTCGCATAAAATCTTGGCCGAACGCACCCGAATTTCTCTCCGCAGCCACAGTTAAGCGATGAAAATTGGCTGTTCAAATGCAGCAGGCTCCTGGTTCGAGGATTCGACGGCGAAATTTGCGTTGTCCTACATGCGATGCAGGGGAAGATTTTGTTAGAGCTTCATTAGAAGAATGGACAACGGCAAACAATATTTGGATGCGATGCGTTGATATGCGGGGATTGCTGCGAAGCAAACCGTCGTTGAAATATATCAGATGAGAGATCTATATGTAATTTCGGCACTACTTCGATAATAATTCGCAATTTCAAACCTAGTACTTAGTATCCTGCATCGCCATTAACTTGTCAAAGCGGCATGGTAAGGCTGTACCAGATAGCTACATTTACGGACTGATACGCTCACATTATATCACAAAAATTCCTTGCTTGACTATCTCTGATCAACCTCAACTACGAACGTCGCGCTCCAGTTGGCATGACACGAACGTGATAATTACTGATCAACCACTCAAACTGAACTGTCTTGCCTCGAACTGATTTTAGCGTCATCGGCTCAACCAAATGAAAACTATAAACCCCTTCTTATTTTCAGTGCGCGCCAAATACAATCCGGCATTCAATTTTCAAACGATATTAACAATATACTGATAATCAAATTTATTTTAATTAATTTCAAAGAAGTACTATGATACTTTAAGTTATTAAAAATTATGCAATATAAGACATTTGAACACATATCGCAAATTCTTATTTCTTATTTCATCAGCCGTAGTTGAAAGGGGTAATAAGATGCCACTCCCTAGAAGGGGCGTGTTTAAAGATACTCGGTGAGTGCTACCTTAGCCACGAGGAACAATGGTTATCTAGCGCAAACAACAGCACGTGCTCTCTCAATGCAATTAAAACATTTCACATATCAACCCCTTTGCAGTCAGAAATACATTCTTATGCCTTTAGTGCAGCCACACCACAAACGGTTACCGAATTACCGCCAAAGGTATAGTTAACATATTTATTGAGTCCACGGCCCAATTTCCCTCATCTGAAAACATGACTCGACCTCAATTCTGGTTATATAGATCGCAAAATATTTCCCCAGAATTTTACAGCGTGCTTCAATTTGTCTAACTATGGTGAAAAAATAAAATCACATGAAACTGGTAGATGAATATTAGTGATTTGGCTTTTTCTGGTTGCCTATATCGCAAAATGGCATTCCAAAGCGAATTTCATGTGGTTTGTAAGCTTGTTTAAACTTCGCCCGAAACAAGCTGCGATATCAACATTTTTAGAAGCAATTATTGATAAGGACAGACTGCAAACAATAGAAATAGTAGAAAAATGCTAGGTGTTCTAAATTCGTTATCGTGGGAAACCAGAATATAAAAAATAAGAAACGTTTCTACACCCCACTGCCGCCGATTAGCCGCCGGCGAATCGCCTTGGCCAACTCGCCACGAAGTCCAACTCGCCACAGTCCCACTCGCCGCAGTCTAACTCATCGCGGCCGACTCGCCGCGATCCGACTCGCCGTTGTCCGACTACAAATTCGTTTTATCTTCATATCTGGTTGACTTTTTTTATAAAAGTTTCTATTATTAGAAATATTTTTATACCATCTTCAAAGCATCGTTATACTTTAGAATTTTATAAAATATATCTTATTTAAGTAATTTTAAATGTATTGATTAGACTTGCATGGCCTTTCAGACTCTAGTGATGCACACAAGTATACGAATTACTGTTTAAATGTAATTTAGAATTTGTTGGTTGTAAGTTACATTTGGATTTCTATATTTGCAGAGGCTTTAATTGAAAAATCATTAAAAGTAATCCGTTTTACGTGCTATCAATTCATATAAATAGCCTCGGCGAATCAGTTCGCAGCGAGCTGAGTCTGTGACGATTCGGCAGAGGCGACTGGGCTGCGGCGAGTTATACGATAACAGAAGCCGTGCTACACCACAGTAATAATATTTTTATGTTGAACTGGACATTTTATGATGCATAGTTTTATTTTAGTCTTCATCCCAAACACAGGGTCAAAGGAGATCTCACATACCTTATCAGATGTAGAAAAATACTCAAATTTTAAATTGTAGTGTTTTGCCTGTATTTAAATTTAATGAAAGTTTTCTTATGATAACTTTTTATGTCTAATTTGGTCGCTAAAAATGTAATTGTGCTTAAAAATATTCCCAAAATTTCCTATTTCCAACAATCAACAATTTCATTTTTCTTAAGGTAGCCGTTTTCTAATTTCTGCGAAATACGTTTGGGTTATGTTTGCTTATGGTTTATTATTTTTAATGTGCGTTATTCTCTTATTTCGGTTAACTTAATTACTCTAGAGGGCACTGTTGCAACTTAACTTTGTGGAAAAGATCACTGCCATTGTTAGGATTAAGAAAATTTTTACCAAAATTTAAAAAAGGAAACAGCAAATAACAACATCTTGCTTTCTACTTATAGCTACAAAAAGGATGGAGAAATAATAATGTCAATAAAAGGCGTAAACCGATGCGTCAGCAAAATTAAAAAACAATACTAGACACCGAAAAGATTATGGTGGGAAAAGACTAGCACTCCTATATTACATAAACTGTTTCCAAAAATTATAGATAATCCCCGAAAATTATCGTTGCATTACTCTGTTATACAGATTGGTGGAAGCTAGTGCAAAAATAGGGACACGCAAGGCGATTGCTCTTTTACACCATGATGCACCTTGATTTTTCTTATGTCGTATATTTCTATTTAGCAACCAAACGAAGTTATTAATATAGTTGATTACAAGAAAGAGTAGAGTGAATGAGTAATTAAGGTAGTGCCAATTAAGTATTGAAGATGTGGTCCAACTTCTGAAGGAAAAGAGAATATCGTTAAGATTGAAAGTATTATAGCAGAAAGATATACAAAACCAATATCAATCGAAACTAGAATCAGACATAGTTCACAATAGTTTAAGATAATCAGAAACAAACTTATACAATCAGTAAAGCACCAAAGCCGGTACGGAATGGGCTGAACAAAGATAAATATAGTACACTATACACTTATACAGCATTGACTGTCGACAACGAAGATGATCTACAGAGACTAATACTACACGAGTTAAATGTAACTGCAAAAAACACAATATGTATCTCTGTAGCAATAAAACCAAATACATGGTAACATCTAACCATCTGTTGGATGAAACCTGGGAACACAGTGGTGTATAATAGAACCAATTAGAGATTTGAATCTGGTGGTACAAATCGCCAGCTGCAGAAACCTCTTATAACTAGTGCAGCAAATAACAGGCTCTCTTAAAAGCACCATGTGGGGTAACAGATAAGAGCATACGTAAAGGCAATAAAAATCTCTGAAGCTAGAATTCAATGTACAATATGTTACAAAATAGGACAATGAAAGGAAGAAACCTTGGAGTGACCATGTATGGCCTAGAATTTGCAAAATACAAAGACCAGCAGGGAGAAGATTATGTGGTAGACTTTTCAAACAGCGAGAAGGAAGCTGTGTCGCGTTGTGTGACGAGTAAAGCTAAAGGCTTTACAGAGAAAAGCTAAGAAGAGAAGTAGGTTGATCGTTGTTGCCTTCCTGGAAATATCTCCACTACTGGAAGCTCTCTTCTCTGGGGAGGTTTCGGCTTTGAGACATCGCTGTTGCGAAAGCTGTATGGGGAAATTATGTGGAGTCAGCACTACACTATAGTGGTTGGTGAGGTCTCTGAGAATAGTAGGTGAGGAGCCAATGCTTATAATCAATCTAGTCAAAACAATTCCACCTTTAAAAACAAAATCTGCAGCCCCTGGAGCCCTAATTATAAAAATATAGTATTAGTACCACAGCTCGATGCCTAGAACGAGTTTGCAAAGCTTTCTTTGCCAAGTTCGCTCATGCTGGAGGCCACTTCCAAGATTAAATTCGCACAGTTTCAGATGAAAGTCGCAAATAAAGGCCATAACGCGCTTTTATTGGTTCGTTTGGCCGCAGCACCCATCAATAAATTCTCCCAGATGTCGGAAGATTCGTTAGGCAGGAATGCGGGCTATTAAAAAAATCACGAGTGCATATGCTCGGTGCAATCTTTCACCGACTTCTCCGGGGGCTGCCAAGCCCCCGTCCGAATGGGTCCGATGCGGTTTACCTTGGGAGCAGCAGCTATTTAGAGAGCGAGCCAGAAACAGGAAATAGTAAAACGCGCATGATACATTATGTTATTTTGTTGAATTGAAGCCAAGACAAGTATGTGCACCGAGCATATTTATATGCACACAAGTGCAGTGCGCGTTCATCTCGCGGATTCTGCACGTCCATCGCTTCACTGCGCCCATGATTCAGCTTGATGGGCACCTCCATGACACGGATTAATTACCGGCTTCGCTAAATGTTGTGGGCTCCTCCAGTAAGTTGCTGTGTGTGGAAGATGTTGTTGATATCCCGCGTTTGCTCTCCTTGAGCGTTCATGACAAGCTTTTAATTAAAGGACGAAGGAACTCCATTAAGGACAAGGTTTGACAAGTGTTGAAAATAATTATTCCGTTGTCTTGAAAATTGTTTCCAGACGTTTGCACCATAGCTGTTAAGGCTCCGGGCGTGTTTCATAACATGTGGGATACCCTTCGTGGACGGTTTAAAGACTGAAAAATACTAAAAAGGCGCTTTACTTTAAAATAAACACTTAGTTTTGGTTTTCTTACGCCTAGAATATACTCTGCTGCCGCATAACACGTACAAGGTAGATTTAAGTATGTGGAACCTGAAGTCCGAGAAATGGGTCCTGCACGACAAATCGCTAGATTTCGAAATCAATTATACAAGAAATTCCTAGCAATTTGTGTACAATGTTGTGTAAACCTTGAACATCAATTTATACACATCTTGTATATAGACCAGATAAATACACAATTTGAACGAAAATATGTGTGGGGGTTCCTGGTGCCCGTGCACCTACACGGCAATACTCAATATCATAGCAGTTCTATTGTTAATATTCTCTTGTAATCTCCCAGAAAGATCAACATACCTGATTACTCCTGCCCATACAATGATATTACATGGTTGTTGACATCTTTAATCAACAACGGCCAAGTGAAAAATGTTGCCAAAATTCATAGTGGGTCTGGGAGCATCTGCAACAGAACGACTGATATATTGTGACTAAAAGTAACCGACAACAACTTCTTTGGTATCAGTTGGCGAAGTGTATCCCTATGTTATAAAACATCCTGTGTAGAAGGACGTCAGAAATATTTTAAATTTAAGGACGATTTTTAAATATAAAAAGATCCCCTTTAATAATTACCCCTCTAGCATATATGAAATTTAAGTAAAGAAAGAGAATAGTACAGCAGTGTGTGAAGAACTACCAATTGCTGCGATGTATTTAGTCCGACTCTGGCACATGGCAGATATTTTGAAAATTAGAGCAACAGGCTTATTTCTGTCTTGGTGCTAATTAGCAGCGTCGTTTCGCTGCTTCCCCACTTAATGCATCTAAAATTAAAGCATTAATATATTGGCAGGTTATGATATTTTCTACAATGGTTGTTGAATTATTTACTAACTATACATATTGGTTCAAAAATAATGCTATGAAAAAAATTCTATTTGGCTACTAATCTACCATTGGGGTCTTTAAGGACATTTCATTTAAGTGCCGTTAAATTACTTGAACTAGGCATTTAGTAGGAATAATAATTTTATTTAAAATAAAATCGTCTGGTCACCTGTTCCGAGGTAGGTTCGCAGTCTTATCCACCATTAATATCTCTAATGTGGTGTAGGTAGCATCATTACTAATTTTGTAGCAAATTGATCATTAGAACAATCTAAACGTAATCAATTCAGAAATAGTAATTTTTTTTATATAAGACGATAAAATTCTATTTATTGACAAGCGGACAGTGTTAATTCACGACCAATGAAATTTAATTATCGCCTCCCAAAAAATAGGTAACTAATGTAAATTTTATCGTTGTATGTAAATTTCTATTTTTTCTATGGCAGATTTTAAAGCAAAAATTAAGAAAAACTTCAGAAAAACTAAAAATTTATCTACTTTTGCTGTTACACTTTATCTACCCTGGTTTTACTTTATCTACTCTGCGGTTAAAGTGCTACTTGATCTACTATTTTGAGTTAACCAAGCACATTTTGAAATGTACTATAGAAAAAAAAAATACATTTCAGTAATTTAGTTAATTATTACAGGTCTGATATGTTATTTAAAATAAACGAAATTAGGACTAGAGCCCATAAAATTCAGCTCTGCAGCAAAACGATTTAATACAGGTTTGATGTACAGTATATAACATTTAGTTTAGAATAAGGGAACTTTTAATCATTTAATTAATATTCTATTTGTTGTCTACAGCAGAAGAGTAATTTTAAAAGGAAGCATTTCCGAATTTCTAGAATTGTTAAATTCAGAAATTTATAGCAAGATATCGCTGTAATTTCAATTCCCCCAACTGGGGGCGGGCTGCTATAGGGACCTTCCGTCCCTCTTCAGCCAAGAACGGGAATTATACGATGGGCGAAAGAAAGGGTGGAGACTGGAAGAAAGACCAGGAAAGGTGGAGAAGTACTGCCCCGGCATTTGCCTCAGAGAAGGTACTCTGTTGACTCAGGAAAACCACCTAAAAGTCTGAATCCGAGCAGACAGTTGCGGGAATCGAACCCACGACCTCCCGAATGCCAAGTAGGCGTGCTAACCACTAAACTACAGAGCTCAGTTAATTTGTTTAACTTTGTTTGTATTTCTATACTTTGATTTTTTTTCCATATGACGTTAAGGTATCGGCATTTGCATTAAGTGTAATCAGTTTACAAGTTCTTAGCCTCTATTGACTGATTATTATCCATTGATTCCATAGCAATAGAACAGGTTAGTTTGTCGACGTACTCGATGTTCACTAATTGAGGAAATGGTAATCACATATTGAAACGGGTCAATTCGTGCCACCTGTATTTACTTATTTAACATCTTTTCATTATATGCTAATTAGCAATAAAGCCTCACAGTAAGTGTACTTGTGTTTATTCATTTAGTTTAGCACTATAGAGTAATAATTGATGTATACGCAGTCAATGACTATATAGTGTAACGCGCCGCGATTACGTGAAAGAATGCGTTGACAGTGCAGTTTAGTTCGGGGAATAACCGGTCGGTATGTGAATCAACGCTAGAGGCCTGCAAGAGGATGGATTCGCGCCCAAACCAGCAAGCTCGGCGAATCAAGCGACTCACTGTACAACCTGCGAACAGTGCGGTTGAATTGGATTCGCAAGTAGCGAACCAACTGAAATAGTACGTGACACCTTCACGGTTTAGTTGGAGCCTTTTACAAGGGGCCAACGAGGATGTATAGCAGCATTTTAAAGTAATGATTCAGTAGGTGTAGGGCTCCGAGTAAGAAGCCGCGTTACAATATCTGCAACTTGTTCAACATCTTTAAATAAATTGTAAGCTGACAATACTCAGATACTGCGGTACTTATCTAGGTTATCATCGTTTACTCATATTACTGCCACATATACGTTTTTACCCATTAGCCACCAGTCTTCTTTCTTTTGATTTTTTAACACCGTAACTTAGAGTTGTTCTCTTTTAAAACTGTGCTGTTCGTGTTCTTTATATTCACTAAATTTACTAATCCTTTATTATACTTCCTCCTCTGATTATCATGTGCATACATGATTTTTCTTGCAGTTTTCTAGTCTTCGATAGTCCTTCTTTATTTCTTTAATCTGCTATTAGTGGATCGTCTTGCCGTGAGTTTTGGCTAGCTCTAAAATGGCTTTTACCTTAGCCAAAATATGATAGCAACCCTAGTAACTCAATATTTTCACTAGATACGAATTTAATCAGCTAAGCTGCCATTTTCAGATGAACGGTGTAACTAAAAAATGTATCTGGGAAAGATACTAAGTTGTGGTGAGGGCTTTTAGAATTTTGTGGTTTGGTAAACCACGTCTAACTTGTTTATTCTTAATTTAGTTATGGTTCTAGAAGGGTTTTCGGTGTTAGTAGTTTCATGGGTCTATGTATAAGATATCATATGCAGGGTTATGTTATGCTCATAATTTTTAGCAAACATTATTATCTTCATAAATATCTGGTCGTTCATTATGTATTTCACTTGAAACCATATTAATAGTTGTCGATTATATTTTCTACACAATAATTTAGTTTTTTAAACAGCTTCCAACATTCTGTAGATATCACGTATTAAAGGTATGTGCATTTGGGTCTTACGTAGAATTACATGATCTTATACACACGAAACAATAGCTTTTGTCCACTTTTTTTAAATTATTCCGTCTATGATTACATTTACAACAAATGTTTCCTCTCGTCAGTTCTATTATTATACTATTATCATCAATGCCCTTATGACTTTTTTGACTTCTAATCGTGATTTAATTGATGTTATTATGTCTTTTAATCTTCAACATGTTCTTCTATATCATTTTGTACATTTATCGGACACTTAAAGCTGCTGGGAAGCATGTTGACAACTTATTTAGGTTTTATTGTGTTTATATTTTGAGTAACGGACCCGCTGGGTATACTTGTTTCTAATGTTTGACTTCTTGGTTTTCGTTCTGATTGACCACTTGTGGTGGAGTTGCTAAATATCGGCCACTTTGAGGTGGAATTTGCTGCTGTTCGCTTTGTTTTGCGCGGCAGTGGAACCAGTTGGCTTGCTATCCGGTGCTTGCGCATCCCTTCCGGGGCCTAACATCTCAAGCGAGCACATCGTTGGGTGGCCCTCTACCTGGCCCATCGTCTTCATGTTAGAGGGCTGAAATTTGCGGGCACTCAAAAATAAGCCGACGTGTCGTGCCCAGGACTAGTCTTATACTCGAGTGAGTTCTTGTCGCTTGTTACGGGTATTATCTCAGTTATGGCAAGCACCGGACTTGACGTTGTTTCCTTGCGTGATTGAAATATTAGAGCATTATATATTTCCCGTCGTATATGGGTTGCAACAACATCCGATCAGCCAGGTAGATTTTGGTACTATGCTTGTATGCCGTATCCTTTGTCGCAGCATGCTGAAAACGTGCTATATCGTCACTCAACCATGTGTCGAGCTCGAAGTGAAGGCATTCTCTAAGAGAGTTAACCCCATCTTCCTGTCTAAGTGCTAGCGGAAACGCTTTCCAGACACTAACGCTATCATCAAGTTTCAGAGCACTGCAAGCTGCTAAAAGTAGACCTTATTTGTTAATTGCATGTAAAACAGTGCGTTGAAAAAAAATGCGTTAGATGACCGGGAAGTGGACTTAAGAAGTCTGGTCCCCGTTCCTTTAAAGATTTAAGTTAGATCACATTGTCGTTAGACATTTCAGCCGGTGCTTGCAGGTGTATAATTATTTGGAAGTTAGACAGTATACGACGTGACGTCACTACTTAGGGAATTGTTGGGTAGTCTTTTTCTTACGTGTTTAAATATTTTCGCAGTTGTTTGCTTGTGTTAATCTCTTCGCTGTAAGACAATTTGCAGAAAGGCTTAGCAGGTATCCCTGAGGGTGTACACGCCCAGGGTAAGTTCCTGTCTGTGAAGGATCGCTAAGCACACCTCCTGAATAGCTGACCACCCCATTTTGGAATTTAGGGATTCGCGATTGTGCTAAATACAATCAATTAGACATAGCGCCCCTTCCTTTTGAAACTTCATTTTTAAATATCATAAACCCACAATTCTATCGTTAGTGAACCTATCCTTCTCGACTGCAGTGAGCTGGAGCAAAAGCTTATAAGCATAGCCATTGCGGTATAATAACCAGCGCTGCAAGCAAAACAGCTACCTGTTAATTGTAGTGTCGTCACTACCGTTTAATCCTGTAATACTGATTACACCATGCAGTTACTTGTTCTAAAGTTTTAATAGTTCACCCCCTTTTCTTCATCTTTTCGGACTTTATTTTAAATATTTCCCAGAAGTTGCTATAGGTGGCATTATTTATAAGTGCTCTTTCCTCTCTTCTCAATAGTTTCGTATTATTTTATTGGCTCTTTTATTTGTAGTTTTTCTCTTAATTCTTCATTTATCTTTCCATCTCATCGTGAACATATTGTTAGTCTTTATTCTTGGTCCCCTAACTTTATTTTCACACAGCAGATTGGTGAGAGCAGCGACCTTGTAAAACTCCAATTCCATATATTTCCATACCTTGTTTTGTAGAGATCTACAAATCTTTTCACTTTAGTTCAACTTCGACATCCTTGCTGTATGCAGGTATGCGATATTACAGATATTTGTAAGTGCGATACTTACTTTATGGGTTTCTTGTTTAGTACAATATTAGTTCTACAAGGTTTGCTCCCGCAAACGCATAACTTTGGTTTTAGGGCTTGATGATTACATATCATACTATGTTGCAGTTTCGTTAAGCTTGTGGAATGTTTAGTGTTATGTGTATCATCTTCAATAGGTGCAATTATCAACTTCTTGATAAAAGTAATATTTTTTTTATAAATAAAATGACGTCCAATTCTCCAATTTTCCTATTATCACGTTTAATTTGCATTTCGGACCAAAATAGACAAGTAACAGACAGATGCCTGTGGAAATGTTGGATCCTCCCCTATTAGGAAGTAACCGTCCCGCGGAGGGACTGGAACCTCAAGCAACAGCTCCGAGCGAGTTAAAGCCGATCTAATTTGGGGCGAAACCAGCCAAATACAATGGTCCTATTTACATGTTATTCGGAGCAATCTGGTCTAATTAACGTGAAAACTGTCAGGGAGTTGATAAATCAGACAACCTGTGTAGTAGCGACAACCAAAGCCGGGATTAGCTGCCTCTGACTGAGCAGTGAATTTGCATGCACAGGCCGTTCCTCAAATTAACCCCCATCGGCGCCTTCTCTCCCGAATCCCAATTCCCACCGATGGGGAGGAATGCGAGCGCGCGATTACGTAGCACCAAATGCATCCGGCCAGAGTATAAATTGACACGTCTGCTATCAGCAGTAGCAATTTGTTTTGGGAAATTTGTACGCCGTAATCACGGCTCACTAATCACGGTGTGATAGTTTTATTGATTTCGCGGAATTGATTGCTGCCCGGTGGGATTGCGCCTGCATTTATTAACTTCGCGTAGGGCAGATTCTGCAGGTGGGAACCGTGATCTGTCGGAAATCAGTGGCGTAACTGCTCGTCGACGAATTGGTTCAAAAAGCTCTCAAATTCTGTTATTTAAATCTACATTTTTAGGAACATCCTTAAACTGCAGTCTTAAAGAAGTTGTACGTGATTGTTTTCTTCTTCCTACATTAAGACTTGCTACTGTTTGTTTCATCAATTCTTTTGCTACAAATTGGTTGTTGCTCTGTGATGACTAAAGCTGATAATTATATGCACTCACATGTACGAAAATATGCGCATATATATGCATACATTTTGTTGAGTATATGCACTCAAAGTTACAATATATGCACATAATATGCTCTTTTTTTTTTTTTTGGAAAATAAGTAGAAGTTTTCTAAATAATATAAAATTTTTAATAATTTTGTATGAGTATATTTATTTCTCTAATTTTTATTCAAAAACTTCATTCATTTTAACGTTTGACTATATAAAAGTGGACTACGAACGCCAACTCACGTTGTAAGCCAACATAGAAATGAGATTTCCCCTAACCCCGCCAGAGTATTATTCACCTAACACTCGAAGTTCGACTCTTGAAATGGATTCTATATTGGCTGATTCCTTAGACATTGCTTCTATGGGAAAAGTGGGGGTTACTGGCAGTCTATGTTTATATAGGGGGACAGCTCACAGGTGTGGAATTTCACACGTCTTAGGACGTCTCTTTTGTGATAATAACGTCTAGTTAGATTAATCCTTTGTTTTTTAAATCACGATTATATAATATATGAAAATATGGGTACTGAACTTGGCCAATACTGTAACGCGCCTGATTCGTGGCACCAGAGATCCTTAATATATAAACCGCTAGCGCAAAACTGATCTGTAATTTTTGTGCTATATTAATTAGATTAGGGACGCATTCTACATTTGAAATTGCGCTCATACAAATTTCCACGCTTAGGCCGATCAACACCGAATATAGTTAAATTAGGTCTGGAAAACACCGTGTCGCGGTGTTATGTGGGAACTGAATAAACTTGTATCCTGGTTGCGGCACCCGGCGGGTGAAGATCAAGTGCAGCGGCCAATGCCTAGTTTTGGGGCTACACGCGAGACCTGGGCCTACCGTAAAACTTTGGGAAGGTGAAATCACCCGATTTCAGTACCAAGCATGCTAAGTGCAAATTTGAACGGCGACGCCATTAAAGGATTCAGATTTAATGTTTAACTGACAGCAAAGCTAAAAACATGTTAGTTCGTTTACGATCAATGTGTTTGATCAAATCCACAATCCAATGTTGAATTGCGTCATACTTACTTCGAGCACAGCGTCATATTTTAACGCGGAATTGTGACGCCAACTTCAAGGTGTGGCAGCATAGTCAGCAACTACTTGCGAACGGTTACGCGTATACAGGACCGGACTAAAGTGAATTCTCGAAGTGCGTGAAATGGATTTTCGCGGAGTTAATGTTAGGCATTTTGTTCGTTGTTTCTTGTGCAAACTATAAATGCGCAAAACAAACAAAATTAAAATAACGAAAGGACGGAACAAAACGCCCCGTTACAATACGTATTGTTGAAACTAGCTTTTCATCTAACTACATAGGTTTCCTTATACTAATTAAAAGAATTTTTGCATTTTTGAAATTGTATTCTATAGAGAAGTTACAGAAGAAAACGGTTTTAACATCTTTAATCAAGAAAACGCACCACAATAAGCATCTTTTGCTAGATCGAATAACGGTTGGCTATTGGCCAAATTTTGTACAAAATAAATAAAAATATCTTAATTATTCTAATAAGAGTTATACAGTCAAACGAAACACTTATTAATGTGAATTACGTACATTAATTCGCAGAGAATAAAACTATACTCCCAGAAAAACTTTGATATCTACACAGACTGCTTAACCTCTAGGAATGCTACATGACACACAGAGATATCGCTGTGCTATAAAGAGGAAGGTAAATGCATAAAAAGTAAGCCCGATCGCGGACGAAGTAAGTTGGTGGCGATATAATGATTGAATGTTTGTTTTCACAGGAAATCATTAATTATACGTCTACTATTGTCAATTAAGACCAGGAATCTGAAACGGTTGTATTATTTCTGTTTGATTCAATTTTCTAGTATTTTATACAGAACGCTATTTAAAATGAACTACATTTACCATGTTTTAGCATAATAAATAGTATCATGATTTTAGAAATATCGAAACTATATACAATAATTTATTATTGTATTCCACATATTCTGGAGATATTTGTCTAAGATAACGATTTTAACTATTTTTTATGCCTGCATGTGTAGTTTTCAACTTGAAAGCTAGTTCTAACAGTAAATTTTTGAAACGATTTGCAGTTACACGTTCATATATTGATGACATTCGTTAACGTCGTACATAACTTAAAATAATTTTTGAATGTTCGAGAACGCAAGAAAGAACGTTGAAGGTGTACAAAATTGTGTATAAAACAACTAGGTACTTCATAATTCTGCTGACAGTAGTAATGTATTTTATTATTGCAGTTATGTGGAACTCCAAAGCGTTTTCATATTTTTTGGTGTATTTTTATATAGAAGTAGAATAACAGAATTTTGATCTTCAGTTTAATTTGATCGCTTCTCTTGAGTAATCTAAATAGATAAATAACAAACACATTCCGGCGTGCCTTTCAAGCTGTTTATTATTCGCGAAAATAGATGGATCACCTCTACTATTTATAGTTAAGAAACAACAAATCTAAAGTTGTTCATCCGTTTAAGGGATTTATTAATGAAACAAAACTGAAACAAAAATTTTACCGTCTTTACTTTTGGTTTTATACTAACCTCCTCAGTGCCATATCTAATATATTATAGTTGCCACCCTGACATAAATGGAGCTTAGAATTTACCTTGTTATAGTATATTACGTTACAAGATCTGTAACTGCCGACAAAACCCGTCGGGTCTCGTTTTTCTATTTTTTGAAGCCTGTTCCTATAAGGCACTTAACGCTCGAGTCTTGTATATAACTGAGCTCTGTAGACTGGTGCTTACCACGTCTGCTTAGCATTCGGGAGGTCGTGGGTTCGATTCCCGTCGCAGTCTGCTCTGATTCAGGTTTTTAGGTGGTTTTCCTGAGTCAACAGAGTATTTTTTCTGAGGTGAATGCCGAAGCAGTACTTCTCCACCCGCCCCTAGTTGGGGGAATTGAAATGACCCCGAACCTTTATCTTTTTTTCGTATAACATTTTTTGCGCTATCAACTAATAAAAATAAAAATACCCTTAAATAATACAAATATTATTTGCCTAAATAAAGTCCGTGATTATTGTTTCTATAGTAACCAAACACAAAAAACATCTATAACTGTCCTAGGACCCTTACATTCATAATGGGCTTGTTATACCAACCAACAAGGATACAGAAAGTTGGCTTTTGCGCCACAGATACCAAGCCCGAAAACAGGTCAAAATTGGTTAGTAGCGCAAAAATTATATATCATCCTGAATATGAATACGAATTATTTTTTTAAGTAATTGTTATCAAGTTTTGATGTGTAGCTACCGTCACGATTACAAGCTTGGGCTAAGAGAATAATATCTGCTATTAGAAATTCTTGCAGAGAGGCTCAAAACTCGTAGTTACGCCACTGCCGGAAATCCTCCAGATAAAAAGGCTATAATCAGCGGAAAACGGTAACCACTAGCTCGCCTCTCAATTGCAGAAATTAACCGAAAAGCCGACACCCTCAATTATTTCGGCGATTTGAATTAAGCGCCCATTAATCATCGCCTGCTTACGTCAAGCCTTTAATCACAAACAACGCTATTTCTGGCGAAATGAGGGAAATGATGCTAATTTGATTGAGTAGAAACCTATTATTTCGAAGAATTCGGCCGCGTAGTAAATCGGTGTAAACGTGTTTCACTCGAATTGTTTTTACATACTTTGAAGAAAAAATGAGATATGAGAAGAAAGCTGATTAGAAGGGTATTTCTCCTCCTTTCGTGTTTATTATTTCTTCTGTGAACAACGACAAGATTTTTATTTTCTAAACTTGGTTTTATGTTATGTTGGGAGATTCAAGTATTCAAATTAACATGTTAATGGCGTTTGCTTGTTATTCCTTTAAATAAATCATCTTGAGCAGTCTAAATTGTTTTTTATGTTGAAAATATCTAAAAAGGGATCGAATTTAGGAGTATAAAATAAGATATCGAAGAAATGTTATTGAGAGGGCTACTTAAAAATACAAAAATATACAGGGTGCGCCATTTTATGAAAAACCAAAACTATTACATTTTTAAATTTTAAGTACCCATAAATATGCAAAACCTCTATTTTAGAAAGATAATTCAAGACAAATTTAGTTTGTTTAGTAACGTTTTCTTTCATTTCGTTTTTGTTAATATCTTGAAAATAGTTAACTTTAGACCCATATAACTGTGATACTGTGAAACTTTTCAGCTACCTAGATACCTACACGTTTAGTTTAGCATACTTTTTGAGCCACCCTGCATCATTAAAAATATTTTACCAAGGTGTATCACCTTCGTATCTATAACTTTTATATAAGAAAATTTTATATAATTATTTTTCTACGTTTAAGGGTTTCCATAATCGTTCAGTAAAACTACATATTGATCAATATGTCAACACAAATAAGAAACACCACCCATAGAAGTAAACCTCTTCAAACACAAACCCCTGCATTGAAACCCATATTCGATTTGGAAATATAAACTTGGCTTGAAACAATTCCCTTGTTTCCTAGAAATCCAGAATTTTTGAAAATTGACAAATCCCAAGCAATTAATAACAAGTTTTTTTTCCTACAGACATATATGGCTTAACATATTCAATCTTTATGAAAACTTGATAAAGTTTACATTTAGCAAAGTAAAAATTGTAGCGTTTACTCTAAGTAAAATAAATTTATAGCAGGTTAGCATTGAGCGTATTTTAACGATAAAGTGAGACATTCTAAAATACCCCATTTATATGCACTGTTATAACTTACAAAAGCGCTGTTTAGGCAACTACTTCCTGTTAGGCTCTTGTAAGCTGAAATAATTAGCTTCTTATGCAAAATTTGGCATTAAAACACGTATCTACGGCAATAAATTGACATTCGTTGCGGTAGACAAAGAGCTACTGGTGTTTTCTCAGTAATAATGTATTAAGGGCAAATGCTTTTGCCGGTAAAAATGTTTTACGAAAGTATTTTGTTTTGGCAATGTCACAAGACAAACTAACTTGATCAAATTCCCGAGCCGAAGGCGAGGGAATTTGTCAACGTTAGTTTGTCGAGGGGCATTGCCAAAAAAACAACAAATCGTGAGTAAAACATTTTCCGAGCAAAATCATGAGCCCGAAATACATTTTGTGGACTATTTCCCAAATATCGGTTCATTTTGACATTTATACTGATGCGCAATGACAGTTTAAATGACGTTTCTTAAATACCACCTTGATTAAAGCAACATATTTGGTGGTTGCCGTGGATGCAAGTGGCAAAAGAAACTGACAAAATCCCAAGGGAAAATTTCGATTTTTTGCCACTACAAAAACACACGATTGGTTGAATTTTGAAAAAGCATAGCTTTTCATTGGATAATAAGAGATGTGGGAAATAGTCATTACAAATTCTAATAAACGTTATTAGGGAAAAATAAAAAATAATTATCAAAGTTGTTTTCAGCAAGATATAAATAAAGTTAATTATGAAATATATATTTATTGCACTTAAAAATTTGACTTTAACAACCTTTGGAATTTCTTTTGTAGTTCTAATTTCCCGCTTATGAACTATTGTTGAGTCTAGTGTTGGTGAAGATTAACTAGAGCTTAATAATAATTGAGGACCAAAAATTTAAGTTATTTTCTAGTAGGTATTTATTGCATTGTCATTGTCTCTGCTGAAAATTACAGACTTTAACCATATGTTAAGGCTCCCTATAAAATTTGAAAAATCTTAGTTCGATACCTAAGATTTTAAACGTAAAGGCTATAATACTGGTAAATCATAAATAGGCAATTTTTGATTAGAAACATATTCATTCAAAGTCACCACGAGAGCTTATATTTTGATATATGCTCGCGACATTGTGGATTTATATTCAGTTTAACTAACTGCTAATAAAGAGTCGATAATATAACCACACATTAAAATAATTTAGCTTGCCCAACAAAACTATGTAAGATGCAGGTCTACAACACAAACCACAGTTACCACAAGTGACAATCCACAGTTAACCTAAATTCCAACTGGGTTGGGTAGCTGCACACATTGAAAAATTCTAATTAAAATCTAAGCTGGTAGGTAAAACAAATTTGGCATTGTCATTTCGGTATCAATAATTCTTAATCAAATAGGCTAAGCATGCGTTGAAAATGTGTTCCCTTCGATATCGAACTTAAAATGTGTCTTCATTTAAATAGAAAACTGTTAGAATATCAAAGTGAACAATTTGGATTGGAGGTGACCGCCTGATTTATCCCCATGCACTATTTTAGTCAAACAATGGATTACTTTAATGCCGATTTCTCGTATTTTAATGATGATTTCGAGGTACTTTAATGCCGGTTTCAAATAAAATATTTTTATCCCTAGTTGCTTTGCTTTTTCAAAATATTTAGTGTTACAACTTCCACTTTCGAGGGAAGTTCTGAGTACAGCCCTTTGCAGATTTTTTTGCTATGGTTTCGTGCCATACATAGTTGTAACCTATTACTTGCCCAAAGTCATAAATTATGAAATTGTAGGTAGTAAAATATGCTGACGTCCTTATATGAACTTATCAATTCATTTCTTATCATATCTATTATATGAACTTATTAACACTTTTTTTCATTTCCATGTGTTTGTCGAACTGAGGCAATGTTAAACGAGTCAGTTTAACTGTTGATTAAAAACTGATATTTTTGTCGATGAATTCTATGACATAGTCAATATTGACTAATTGACTAAATCTCAACTTGTAAATACTCTCGTCTCGAATTTTTTCGTAAATAATGACGATTAATTCTAGAAAAACAGTTGATATCTGCATGGATGCACATTTTTGTTTGTTCAAAACCTTCAGTCTTATTTTTCTTACCTTTATTTCTACATTTCTACAATCTGGGCATCAAAACCCCTTATTTTCGACGTAGTAATCTTATTGAAAGAGTCATAATTCATATATCGTTTCTGTCGAGGTGACCTTAATTGGATCTTCTTATAGGGTTAAGTAATATACAAAATACTAGTTTTACAATGACGATATGTTTTTACAATAGTAACATTTTTGGTAAATTTTTGCATGTTTTGGTAAAAAATCGGATTATATAATATTTTTAGTTATTCACATTTACTAACCTTTTCGTGGCACTTTAATCTACATTTTTGTATCTTACAGTCATTTTTTAATTTTTCTTGCTTGTTCTGTTTTTGTTGTTGCATAAGATTCATACTCTTTCCCAAGGTTTCCATTATTTGTGGTACTAAATTTCCAATCACTTTAATTTCTTTCGCGTATTCCTCCAGGCGTAATTGTTTAGGGTATTCTGTTGCTTTTTTGACATTTTCCGTAGGAAGCTTTTTTGCTACTGTATTTTTGTTTGCCCCTATTATAAAACCTGTTTTGTTGTTTTGGTATTCCCCTTCTTCAGAATTTTCGGTTCTTCTATGTCACGTGATAGTTCTTTGAATTCGTTGCTGTTATTACTGTGATTAACCCCCATTTGGTTTTTATGTACTACTTCTGCTGCTTCGTTCGTATTTAAGTCTACTAAAAGCCCTTTCGTGTCGGCTTTATATTCTGTATTTTAGTGGTGTCCATCAATTCGAAAGAATCGTCTAGGATAAAACCCGGGCCAGAACAGTTGAGAGAGTTTAAACGGTACAGTCCATCGTCTGCCGAAATATCACCATCAATACCACCATCGAAAGCTTTATTAAGTTGCACAAAAACCCACAAAATTGTTGATATTTGTCATGATTCAATATTAAAGCCTAAAAACTAAAACATGATAAAAACAACATAACCGCCCTTTTTAACTAGGTATCTATAAAACAAATTAAACCTATCGTATTTCAATTCATCAACCGGTTTACTTCTTTATCACTTATCACAACTACTATAACACGTAATTGCATACTAAATTTGATTTTTGAACTGAACTGCTTTTAGAGCAGTTAAATTACTTTATAGTATTTAAACTACGTTTACAATATTCTTATTTTGCATGCCGGTGGTTTATAGTTGAAATTCTGGAGTGTCTGTAGTCTGAAGTACCAGGCGCATGGTAACTATACAGTATGGAGCAAATGAATGGAATAAATTCATTATTTCGTAAATCGCTAACTTTACAGAAAAATCCTGAAACCCGTCAATTTTTATTTTTAAACAGGCGTTCCGTCAGATCTGTGTGATGGCGTCATCAATGATTTTTTAAATAGAAATGTGGGTCGTGCGATACCTCATTTGAAAGGTCTTTTAATTATCTATCCAATCATATCAACAAGTTTGTAGACCGTCAAAAAAATATTTATAAAATTACAACTTAAAGAACGCCCACGCATCGAGATGGCGCAAATAACTCTGGAAGTTATAGAAAAACGAGAAGATTTCACTGCTCATCTTTCTCACTGTATCATAAGTGAGGGTCGTTAATTTGAGCATTAATTTTAATTTTGTTTGTTATTAATAAATAAGGATATTGCAGTAATAAAAATTTTTTGGAAATATATAAAACTAAATTACTTAAACTTGTTGATATGGTTGGATAGATAGTAATTAAAAGAGCTTTCAAAGGAGATATCGCATGACCCACATTTCTATTTAAAAAAATAATCGAAGACCTCATCACGCTCACACAGATGACGTCACGTATAAAAAGAAAATCTCAGGGGACGCTTGTTTAAAAATAAAAATCGACGGCTTTCAGTATTTTTCTGTGAAGTCACCGATTTATTAAATAATGAATTTATTTGTTTCATTTGCACCGTACTGTATATAAATCCAAGCATGTTGCAGACATTGAATTTTAGGATTATTATTCTTACAATTTACATGTTTAAGTATAAGTGCAAAGTAGAGTTCTGACAACTAATATAAGATTTTTTTTTATAATGTATGAGTATAAATACGTATCTTAAATGTCTAATATAAAAGTGTGAATTTTAAAGAGAAAAATGAATCTTGGAAGAATGAACTGGAAATTAAAACATGAATCTGCTTTTAGGCAAATTTTGTATAAATAATAAAATTACTAGTTTAGTGCCAGCATTAAGTAAAAGGACAATTCAGTATTTATTTTATTACATGTTATATTTAAGAATCTAGTTTCTCTTTAATATCGTTTATTTTAAAAATGTAACCGTGTAGTAATTATGGATAGAGTACATCCCATTTCAAGTATTTTATTACATATAATTTTATTTTAACACAATAGTAAACACTTTGAAAATTATGCTTTAAAAAAGTTAATAAAGGTTGAAATATAGAAATTAATGTCAAAATTTAAAATAAATGAATTTCTTGTTTTATATTAAAAATTCTAGAAATCTCAGTTTTGCCTAAATCAAATATCTTACTAATAGTGATGCCGTTACACCGATTTGTAAGTATAGTTCTGAAGATGTATTTACTTCAGCATCTCATATTTATGATACATAACATTACAGGTAACGCTGAATTGCTTGAAACCAACAAAGGGAACTTGTAAAAACTAATTTTTTTATTTAGCATTCATGATTATGAGTAGAGATCAATAACTAAAGAGATAGATAAAAAATATAATAAAATATAAAAGAAGAAATAAATAAAGATAAAGGGGGTACTTTTGTTAAAGCTTTCCATGAATGTAGTTTAAAATTAGAATTACTTAGACGAGGAGCCAGAATCATTAGATTGTGTACGAGTACAAGTGATTTTACTGTTACAAATTTACCATTACCTAAACACTTCATATATACCAGTCACACCAATCTTATTAGCAAAAACATATGCTGATAAAGTTATTAATACCAATGCAATTTGGATATATAACGTAACAGCTCCAGAGATGAGAAGATTATTCAATAATGTTCTATAATGTAGACTAAAAATTACCAATGGTCACATACTAAACTTGAACTACACAACAGTAGGGCGATGGAATTCTTTCTAAAATTTTATTTCACAATTTCTGAAAGATAAATTCTCAAGGACTTACTTAGAAACTTGATAATAAAGACGTTTTTAAAGACATAGAAAATAAACACTTAGAAGAATATTACAACATTCTGGACAAGACACACTTTTTGGTTATTTGTTACCAACAGGTCGTGGAAAAATATGCACTTAATATGCAATAAAAATAAATAAAGGCATTAAAAGTAACATTTATGTTGTTGCATATTTAAAAAAACACTGTTAAAGAGACATGTATTTAAATATTAATAGTTTATTTCTTAATTAAATAACAGTAATAGGTGTACAGACTACAGGTGAATACAAAAATAAAAAATCTCATTTAAATTAGAATCTAATTATCGACCGAATCAATAAAAAATTAAATATTTCTAAAAATTCTCCATTAACCCGGGATTAGTCGCTAGGTTTCGTTTCGCGTCGTTGGTCGCGCGTGAGCGTTTCTCTCACAGCTGACATTTTGAATGTATACGTGTGTTTTTTTCATAATTGGCAATTATTACTTTATAATCATAAGATGGCAATATCTGTTAACGTCATACCTTAAAATTAAAATAAAAAATTATTCATTGAATATACAAAACTTTATTTTTTACACCATGTGTAAATACACCTAAAATCGTTAAATTCAAATCCAAAAAAGATATAATATAAACTCTGCTTCGATCTCTAGTTTGTATCTGACTCATCCGAAACTTGTAAACAATTAGGGCAGGTATATGTGATGTGTTCCGTGCAAATGGCTCGTTGGCAAGATCGCAAAATCAAAAATGTTTAGAACAAATACAAAAATATAAAAGTCAACGTGGTTAGTCGCGTAATGAGCGATTTGCCCACACTAGCGCACGCATCTACCAAACTACTTGTCACAATTGCACTGTGCCTTGTTTTTTTCATGAAATAATACCACTAGCCGGTGCTTGACGAATAGGGTGGGGATTAAAAAAATTGGCGGGGCCGTACCTGTCATTGCACTAAAATGGCGAATTAATTTGTAAAAACGTGAGGGAATCGCTCATGTAGCGACCAATGCCGGGTTAAGAAAGATTGACCCCTACCACTTAATAAATTCGTATAAGCTACATTCGAAATGCAGGTTCCATTAAGAACTTCGTTAACATATATAGTTGACTTGTTCGTAACCGGGATTGTTTGTTACAACATGCGAATTTATTTACAATT
Source organism: Agriotes lineatus (assembly GCA_940337035.1). Classification (NCBI taxonomy): domain Eukaryota; kingdom Metazoa; phylum Arthropoda; class Insecta; order Coleoptera; family Elateridae; genus Agriotes; species Agriotes lineatus. Next base: position 59,620,049 of record OW679199.1, on the reverse strand, counting down.
TTTACGATTTTAGAAAGTACTGCTTTACATGTTTCTTGAAATTCTTCTACCGTACATTGCGATTCCATAAGGTCAAACCAATAGTTTGTAATGTTTTTAATAGCGGAACAAAGCATGAAAAATTACTTTAATAGTAAATAATAAGTGGAGTGGAAGTTGTTTTTCCAATAGTTTTTACATTCAATTATCGCAGCACAATCTACATAAAAATGTGTTACAAACACGGCTGCGTTGACACCATCTAGTAATAAAAGCTTCTGGGGGCAGGGAAAGGCTCAGAACACTTTCTTTGTATATTTGAACCTGCAACGGAGCTCTAATAAATACTTTTTCATATTCGATAGCACTTCATTATTTGGGGCCCCCATTATTTTAAATAAGTCCTTCAATAGGTAAGGCCCTTTAAAAGAGCATTAAGAAATTTTTCGAAAATTAACATTTTCGGCTACAATTTCAATTATATGTGCGCTTCAACGTAATTAAATATGCACACATATGGAAATATGCACTGAATTTGAAATTAACGTTTCTTAGGATTTTATTCGGATACAAGTATGTTAAAAAGCATTGCTCTGCATACAAGTTAAATAATATCAAAAGCATGTACATATTTCAGCACCCTGGTTTACCGAGAATTATATCCAAAACACTTTATGCAAACTGCATATTCTATAATTTGTTATGCATATCTTCAGAGACGATTAAAGAAGTGCAAGAGTTGAAACTTTTACAGTTAATTGACACTAATTAATTAATGCACATTTTGCATATTATGCAAATTATAATTTTAGGAAAGTGACCAAAGTGTGTCTAATAAATTTGAATTATGTACATATGACAAATGACAAGCTCTTGCTTTCCAAACGGATTGCACTTGGCGCGACTCTTTAGGAATCCTTGGCATTAACTAGCAGTATTGAGAATTCGTCCAAGAGTGTAACAGATAAACAAAGAAGTAAGTGCTCACATTTTAGATAAATGTAATTCAGCAATGACTAAAATCCCTGGTTATACTATTAAATAGAAAAATCCACGTTTTGAATGTTAAATTTGTTGTAGCTCCTAATGTTATTGCAAAATTTGTAAATGCTTTTTGTACATCAAAGACGGTTATTTTCAATATTTACATACGTGTCTCTAGAGAAGACACAAGTTTCTTCTTGAAAATTTTGAAAAGCGTTTACTTGTAGTATGTTTTTATGGCAATAGAATAATGCCTCCATTCTGATGTAATTCATTGTAAGAATTATTAAAATGAGTAAAACTAAACATTAAATACATATTCTCCCTTTTCTTCAATTTTATCATAGGTTTATGATTAATCATTAATTAAAACGTTTTTAAATACTGAATAAAGTAAACGAGTTGAATATGCACATGCATATTTTTGAAATGTTCTGCATATATTTTCCATATTTTTATAAAATAGGGTAATCTAATTTCGAAAACGATAAGAGATACAAGGTCGGTTAAATTAGGCCAAAGTTAGAGATTCTAATGCTGAATAATATTCAAATTGAAATTAAACCTAGCCGTCTCAGTTTTTGTATTATGCTCAAAAAGCAAAAATTTAAGTTTTTTGTTATAAGTTGATTATTGTTACTTTTGACAAAATTTGGGCACTTTCATAACTTCGAGGTGTTGATCCTAACTTTCTTATTTTAAATGCGCATGAAGGGTGGCATTAAAAAGACCTTCTTCTTTTCAATAATATAAGATTGTGTACACTTATTTTCATAAATAACTCAGATATATGAGAAAAAATTCATTTGTTTTCCGATTAAACAATCACGGCCTAATATAAATACAAACATCTTTTTCACATACCTCACGTACTTATGCATACCTCATACAAATGAAAAGAGGAAAATAAACTTTTTTTAATGCTGTTATAGCCATCTATGCAGTTCTTTTAAAATAAGGAAATTATACAAACAAATGAAAATCGAAAGCTACATTTGAACTCCTCTTTAAAAAGCATTCTAATAATGTCAAGTCAGTTTTGTTGTAACATAATAATCAATGTATAATACACAATTTTTGTTTTTTTGGACATAACTCAAAAACTAAGACAGCTATGTCCAATTTCTTGCTTGAGTATAATACCGTATGAGAATCTGCAACTTTTTCCTAATTCAACCCACCTTGTATCTCTTGCCATTTTCGAAATTCCAATGGTGGGCATGGAATTTATATAACCCTGTATAGTATATATCCGCATATTTTGGTAATAAAGGGCTGCATATATTCTGTTCTCTAATTATATCGTTAGAAGTAAGGTTACTTACATATGATATCAATATTAGAAGCTATAAATTATTCTCGAAAGGGTCATGGAAGGATTAAAAGGCACTTCGATATTTATTCACAATCAACAATAGTTGAAAAGATACTATAGCTGCGCTGTTACAATTCCAATCATAAAATAATGTTGGTTTAATGTGTTTCAACAAGCAGATCTTACAACTGATACAAAAGCCGTAATAAACTTGTTATTAATCTTTTTTTCCACATATTTGTACGTGTTTGTAGATCGCAATAATAGATTGCAATATACTTTACATTGTATTCATTTTTAAATACATATTAGATGACCATCAGCTATTCACTTTATTTTATTTTTTGTTGTGGTTGATAAATAACATTTGTTTGTGCCTTTGCCTTATTTGATGACATTAAAATATTTTTGCAGTTCCGCCCTTCATCTTCAGTGTTTTGCATTAGTTTTTGGCAGATTGTGATTAATGATGTATTGGTTACTGCTCACCACACAGCAGAAATATATTACTATATTTTTAACAACTACATAAAATACAGGATAATTCATAAAAAATCACTCTTACGGAAAATAATCGTATTAGGATCTGGAGCAAAGTTTGAAAACAACAGGCTAAATAAAATTAGAAATGTGATAGAGATACCTAAACAACTGTTTTTTGCTTCTGAATTTTATCCATATTCGGCTTATCGCAACCACCTGTGGGAATTTATGTGCATAGAAATTTATTCCAGTGAATATTAATCAGTTTAAGCAATTAAATGGGCATTTTTTTGTGACGTATATATTTAATGACCATACATGTAACCCACCCTGTATATTATTTTTAAAAGAAATTTGTAATTGGTAATTAAAATATTCGGTAGCTACACAAATTAATTTTTGGGAGACTGATTTGTAATTTTTTCTGAATTACTCTTCAGGAATAATTTGTCCAGCTCTGTATGGAATTTAGATCAGCCTGCTATGTATATACTCGAAGTAAATTTGCACGAACAATTGAATTATAGGCTGCACTAAAACTTTAGCTTTCAAAACAAAATTTATATTTCTGATTATACAATCAAAGGAAGCAATAAATTATACTACTGCTACAATTTTTGATAGAATCTTGGCAAAATATATAATTAAGGTGGTTAAAATTACTCCAGTTACGCGATTTAACTCTTTAAGGTGTAAGGTTTTTCACGTTGGATATAAAAAAATTAACATTGAAACGTAAACAGTCGATTTTTATATGCATGGTAATAGTTATTGTTACAAAGTAGAATTATTGTTTAAAAAAACTCATTCAGATAACTGTTATTGTGACACAAAAAATCAAAATTTATTTCGAAACTGTATCCACCCGCGCTCGCCAGGTGTCGCCACGTCACTGCGAGCTTGTCATAATCGATCGCGGGAGGTTCGTAGCAAAATAAAAACGCGGCAAAACTAAGCAGCCACCGCGCTGCTGCGGCTCCACTTTTTCCAGCTCGGGCCGCTATGCGACACCAGGTGGCGCTGCATGTGCAATCGCTGCTCTCGCCGCGGCACCCTTTTCCAAGTCTCCCACTTTGTGTATTCCCCTCTCGCGAAGCACGATAGGCGTGGTTATAAAAGAATTGCTAATTTTTTCAGGGGTCTTCTGGCGAGGCGGAGTTCAAAAAATAAGTAGCGCATTATGGTTGTGGCATGCGTCGGGGCGGAGCGGCGATGCGCATGCCGGAAATCGCCGGCGTCGCGGTGGAAGGGACGTGCACTTGTGCTTAGTTTCACTCTGCCTTCCAGTTGTGGTTCATAGAGAAGCCGAGAGCAAGTGTTTCAAGTCCGGTGGCACCTGTTTGTTGAAACTCTTCAAGGTGTTGGAGGTAAAGTGATTTTCACTTGTTTTTAATATTTTTGTTTTTGTGTTGGAATAATTTGGTTTTTGAGTGTGGGGTTGTTTTGAGTTTTTGTTGCGTGTTGAATATTAAAATTATTATTAAAAAGCAGGAAGTAGATAAAATTGTTATTTGGGCGCACAGACGAAATTTGTTGTTGCATGTGAAAATTGTGCGAGTTGGGTTCAACAGCACGGCAAGCATGTGTGATTTACGCACCCGACAAAAAACCCGTATACTTTTTCATTTTCTTCACTGTTTCTTCAGAGATGCCGATCCCCTCCGGCGACGTCTTACTCCCCTCCACTTTCTTCAGGCGCAGCCACGCAGGCCCGGAGTGGACGCGACCCGCGGATGGAAGCCTCCAGAAGCAGCAGCACGCCAGTGCTTTACAAGTCTTGGTGTGCGCAGCTTGGACAATCGGCCTATAACCATGCTTCACCAGCGACGCCTCACTTCATCAAAACTATCAGCACAGTGATAGTTCTAAACCAACCTGGCGCGACTAATGCAAGTTTTAGTTTTGTGCGTGGTTGAGGAGACAACTGGGACAACTGTGGTGAGTGAGTGCGTGAAGTTCGGAACCATGGACAGAGGACAGGACGTCGGCATGCCCTGTAAGTCTTTTTTCTTATTTGAGAAAATTTACGGCGCGGCTCTCTTTGCGCTGCGGTGGGGCCCTCTTCCCATTGTAGATGTAGCAACACGCGCCACTATTCACGCTCGTCTTCGGCGTGAGCTGAGGGCGAGTCCGACGGCAACCGCATTGTTACCCCACAAACCGCACTTGAAAGACGCAGGGTGTTCCCCGAACAATGCCAAGACGGGATACCTGTGGATACGGCGTGATTGAGTCGAGACGCCGCGCGACCGATTGTTGGAAATCGGGGCTGACAGAGCTGAGTGACGGATCTATGGATTATTGCGTAGAAAGATTTTGAAAGGTTTACGCCTAACGGGTGCGGCGGAGCGGCATCCGGTCCGGGAAACAGACGCCACATCATCCCGTCTGACTAGATTAGATCTCGCAATCGCCGCCTGGTGTGGCCTTTTTCTTGTCGCGTTGTACCCCCCTGTATCAGAAACCACGTTTAGCAGAAAATAATCCGCCGAAAATCCTTTGCCAACTTTCCTTGTAACTATTAAACAATTGGAAAAGTGATGGTGCTTCCAAGCGCTACCACGGCTGCTCAATTGTTTCATTTTAATTTAAACATGTACGAAGTTCAACCTTTTAAAAAACCCTCGACCACAATTTTCGCAGAAGCCTAAAAAGTCGTTGAAACTGTACATACGACTAGGCCCTAACGACAAATCATAGAAAAATGCGATGGTGCTCTGAGCACTTAAGTTGTTTTGTTTTAATTAAAACATATCTGAGGTTCAGCCTTTTTAACAATACTGCCGTTATAAAAAAAATCATAGAACTTCCACAGATACCTTTTAAAAAGTCGTTGAAACTGTACATACGACTAGCCGCTAACGACAAATCATAGAAAAATGTGATGGTGCTTGTGAGCGCTACCACCGCTGCTCAGTTGTTTTGTTTTAATTGAAACATATCGGAAGTTCTACCTTTTTAGCAATACTGTCGTTATAAAAAAATTCATAGAATTTTCACAGATACCTTCTAAAAAGTCGTTGAAACTGTACATACGACTAGGCGCTAACGACAAATAATAGAAAAGGCGATGGTGCTTCTGAGCACTACCACGGCTGCTCAATTGTTTCATTTTAATTTAAACATGTACGAAATTCAACCCTTTAAATTGTTATAAGAAAAAAAACCTAAACCACAATTTTTTCAGAAACCTAAAAAGTCGTTGAAACTGTACATACGACTAGCCGCTAACAACAAAACATAGAAAAATGCGATGGTTCTTCTGAGCGCTACCACCGCTGCTCAGTTGTTTTGTTTTAATTGAAACATATCTGAAGTTCAAGCTTTTCAACAATACTGTCGTTGGAAAAAAATCATAGAACTTCCATAGATACCTTTTAGAAGTCGTTGAAACTGTACATACGACTAGGCGGTAACGACAAATCATAGAAAAAGGTACTGAGGCTTCCAAGCGCTACCACCGCTGCTCAATTGTTTTGTTTTAATTTAAACCTAGGAAATTCAACTTTTTTAACGATACCATCATTGTAAAAATTATAATTAAGCTACTACTACTAAAGCAGAAATCTCCAGAAAAGTCGTTGAGTTATACATACGAAAAGGCGCTAACGATAAGTTTTAGAAAAGGTGATGGTGCTTACAAGCGCCCAGTTTTGTTATAATTTAAACATATTTGAACAATACTATCATTGTAAAAATCATAATTAATCGAGAATTAAGCAGATACCTCTACTAAAATCGTCGAAACTGTACACACACGCTAACGATAAGTCTTACAAGTTAAAAATGCTAGTTTTATTTTTTGCATTCTTTCGGTTATGGAAAATGAAAAATGGTTAGCAACAGTATGAATAGATGCAGTATTTTTTTCTCTACAAAAAATGTATTTACACTTTAGCTCTAAAATAATTAGGGGAGCCAATAATTGGACATTAAGAATTTAACACGCGATGAAAAAAAAATTGACCGGAAGTCGACCTCGGAAAAGAAATCCGATTTCCGGTTTCTATATATTTGTGGAATCTACTCTTCAAGCTGAGTCGAATGATATATATCTCGTCCTCCTAAAATATATCTCCATTTTCTTGCTTCTCAGTTAATAATAACAAGTTATCAAAATCACTGTCGGTGCAAAATATTTGGTCTAAACTGTTTGAAATCTCGTTTTTTCGATACTTGCTCAAAGCTTGCTATACGACTAGATGGTAACATAGACTCTTATCATTGCTATCAGAAACAACCTGAAAATCCGCTAAAAGTGTTTTCAAATGCCTTTAGAGGCATTCCATATGTCTAAACCATTGAAAAAGGTACCTGAACCGCTATCGCCTCTGCAACCGTTGCTCATTTGTTTTATAAAACAGTTGGCAAAGCAAAAACTTACTCAGTATAATCACCAGATAGTTCTCGAATAGTCGTTCGTGGAAAAGGGTTGGCCGAAATTGGTGAAAACCCCAAGCGCTTCCACCGTTGTGCAATTGTTTTGTATGTACCCTATAGTTGGCATAATCAAAAATCAAAATTACTCAGAAAATTCAGCAGATTTTTCTCGATTATTTGAGCAAAAGGGTTGGCCGAAATTGGTTAAAACCGTTTGTGTCTGAACATTTGTGTATGTGATCATGCATCAAGCGCTACTACCGCTCTTCAATTGTTTTGTTTGTACCCTACAGTTAACAATTTATCAATACTTAAAAACATATCTGCTGGAAAAGTCATTGAAACTTGCCTACAACTCCAACGTTTTCCACCATTTTATACCTATATTAGTCGTGGTATCGGAAACCACAGTTTATCTTTAAAACCGATAGGAACTTGGTAGGTTACTAAACAGTTGAAAAAGACACGTGATGGTTTCAGTCGCGGCTGCTACTAATTGTTTTATATATAATTTAATGGAAACTTAGACATTCACCAGATACCTACTCTTTGAAAAGTTGCTGTTAAGCGACTGGGAGGTTATCAAAAATAACGGTGTGTTCAAAATATTTGCTCAAAAATGTGCATGTGACTTCTAGGTATTTGAAAAGGAACTGGAAATTTTAATTTGAAATCTAGATTTTGGATTTTATTCTGTGTAGGTAATTTTCAAATTTTCTACTGGAAAAGACATCATTTTGTTAAAACCTTAGATCTTGTAAAAATAGATAGCTTAACGGTATAAAATCAGAAGTCAAACTGTCGGTTATCTTATACCACGTTTTTGTACGAAAAGTATTTAATATTCTCCAAAAATGACGAAGCTAATTGTTTTGTTGAACAATGCGTAAACGAAAAGCAAAAATATTGTTGATATTAAATAGTCCCATAAAAAACATAGGTACTTTTAGTTGTACCATAGGTGCTACCATTTTGTTTAAATATTTTAAAGGAACATATAGGTGTTGTAGTACTCCAGCTCAATTAAAATTTATACAACCAAACCTTTACGGTTCTACTATGATTCTAGTTTAAAAATATTTCTGCTACCACCTTACTTACAAGTAAGAAGTGTAAACGACTTGAAATGACATATAAACTATTGATAATCCTATTCAACAAATTTTTATATAAGTCATCAGTGGAACAAAAGCATGGGGCTATAGTACTCGTAGTACACTTGCTCACATCTTGTATACCAATATTTTTACAACGTTTGCCATTTGTAACGAATTCAAAATTAACAACATTTAATTTTCTACATCCCTTCCACTCCTAGTAGCTGTATCGCCCGTCACATTATCCAAATTCAGTCCAAACCTTATCAGAACCAATTAAAACGAGCCTCGGTGCCACTTCTAATACAGCTATGCCGCCCCATAAAAATTCCAAATTAGATAACCGAAATTTCCCGCTTGGATTTGAAAGCGTGTAAAATTACCGAAAGTAGCTCGACGCAGAATGTGCTTGCCGCTGCTGATTAAACTGCATTTCAATGTCAATATGAGATATCGGAATCCACTGGAAGTGCCGAAAATAAACCGCGATAAGCCCCTCGGCAAACGCGGGTCAGCCGATATGAATTTGCCGATTAAAGTACAGCGTCTAAGTTTGTCAAAAGGTTTCCGATTCATGGATTATGGGGAAAAATGTGGAACGAACCGAAGTCGAGGCGGAAAGGCGAAGTTCATATTTAATTCAGCGCCACCCGCAGTGTTTTTGTCCACGTTTTGTAACTGGTGAAGGCGGTTTTTGTCGAGATATGGGATTTTAGTAGTTTTGGAAAATTGGACAAATCTCAAAATAAATGTTTCAGAGCTGAGGTGACGCCGAGGAAAAAGCATGCAAATATCAGACAAACTAAATGTTTGTCGGCGGAAAAAATTATTTAACAGCAATTTTTAATTGAGATCAAAGCTGGAGGTATGTGACAAAAAGTACAAATTCTAGATATGAAGATAAACCACAGAGCGATTATTGAATATTAACAAAAGTAAATTTCATCAGATTCTAGCATCATTACGATTTTGAAATAAAGTAAATAGTTTGCAAGTAGCTAATTTCTAATTTAAAACTATAATGGAAATTATAACAAATGGTTCAGTACCATTAGTTAAAAAAATTAAAATGAGAGCTACATTTACACATTTTTTGTTATAACTTCTACTAGCAAAATAAGACATATAGAATAAGTACGTAAATTGAATTGAATAGTCTTTAGGGAAAAATAAATTTGTTATATGATATTCAGTGGATTTTTCACTTTGTAATGTATATTTTGATTTTATTTATTTTCTATGGTGTTCTCCCTAGAAATAATTACAGATTAAAAATTAAAAAACAGGAAATTAGTATTTACGGAAGAAGATTTTATAATTACTTCTTTTTTTGACACTGAAGGGCAAGGCAACTCTTTAAAATATATTTTTAAATAGGTATGTACCATAGATGATACCGGCTTCGATTGCAGATATCTTTAAAACGGCTTGTTGCAGGTATGATTTGAGAAATAAAAATGTAACTAAACTGAAAATAATTGAAGTATCCAATAAAGCCCTAAAAGTGTCTTGAAAACGTACTGGTTGTTATTTAAGAATTATTAAAGCCCTACATCAGGGAATATTGAATATTACCAAATAATTAATCATACCGAAAAAGAAATTAAATATTGTGTAAATCTTCATTAAATTTTCTTTTAAATATGGAAACATGGAACAACTGAAGATATTAAAGAATTTCATCAATAATTGCGAGGCCACAAAAAGATACATTATCTTTATGTAGGTATTTGACTCTAGACTCTACTGTTACGGCGAATATAATTTATTTCAAGGAAAATTGTAACAGTCAGGAATTCGAAAAAAACGAAATAATTTTCAACTTATTACCAGTTAGGCGCTTACCTTCGTTATGACTAAATAAAAACTTTTTATTTAATAATATAATTCTAAAAATTAAAGTTTTAATAAAACATATAACCTAATTTGATTTACCTACCTCTATTTTCACCCCAGATCTGAAGCAAAGAATTTTTAAATTTGTAGATATTGAATGTGTTGCGATTTAAAACTATACAGATCTGAGAAAATCCAAGAAATTTAATTTAAAAATAATCCTAAATGGATTATTAATTTCTTTGGCATTAACGTACAACGTTAAGGTTGCGTTAGCAAACGAATAATTGAACGAGTGAACGTTTTGGAGATTTTGTTAAAAATATTGAATATTTAAATTTTAAAAATTTCTGTTAAATATACCAACAGCAACTTGAAGGGTTTCATGATTCCGATTTTAAATCTAGATTTTAGAGTTTGTTCTGTAAATTTTTCTACTGGAAAAGACATCAGATTGTTAAAACCTTAGATTTTGTAAAAATAGATGGCTAACAGTATAAAATTCGAAGTCAAGCGGTCGTTTATTTTACAGAAGGTTGTTGTATGTAAGAAATTACCAAGAAAATTGTTTTTCTGGACAATGAGTAAGCGTGCAGCAATAGATGATCAACACATCAACAGTCTCGTAAAAACACTGCACAGACGTCATAAGATTACTGATATTATTCAAAAACTGTAGACAATCCTGTCAGAAAAATTACAGTTATGTAGACTCTCATCTGGACGTATTTTCTGGAAATGTTCTCCATTTTCGTGGAAGAAACCGAAAACTAAACTCTAATTTTGAAGAAAATAAAACAATTTTTTTTAAGTTTTTTGTATATCAAAACGGGTTTAAATCTATACAAACCTGAAAAATCCAAGATATTACATTTAAAAATTGATTATTTAATTCGTTGAATGGGGGAGGTCCCAACCTTTGTGGATACATTAGCAATCACACTCAGCTAGAGTATAATTTGAGGAGGAGGGAACGTTTTGAATTTTTTGTTAAATATATTGAATAGTTTTTAAATTTTGAAAATCCTCCGTAGATATATCTAAGAGCAGGAAATCATAGTAGTTTATTATTACAGATTTAAATCTAAATTTTGGTCTTCGTTCTATAAATATTTCCACTAGAAAAGACATTATTTTGTGAAAACCGTAGATCTTGTAGGAATAGATAGCTAACGGTATAGAATCACAAGTCAAACCGTAAAATTTGCTAAATGTGAACACTAGGCAGGTTGTGAATTATTTTACACATTATTGTATGGAAAGTACTTATAATTTTCCAAAAACCTATAGACAACCCTGTCAGAAAAGCTAGCCTTTCTGTAGACTTAATAAGTATGGATTCATTTCTGGAATCTTTTTCTAGTTTTTCCATAAGAAACCAGAACTAGTAAATCTCATTTTTAAGAAAAGCACTTTAACTGGACGGTCAGAAAAACTTAAATTCGGAACTGTTTACCTATTACACAATGAAGTAATTAAAGTGTAGTGCATTATAATAACTAAAGCAAAAAGAAGCAATTTGGTACTATTGAATTACTTTAGCTAACAATATTAAAAAAAATATCCCTCCATGCAGTTTCTACATCATTTCACAAAAAACTATTTTAAGATTTTCAGTTTTTTTCCCAAGCCCATAATAGAATGTATTGCTCTATTTTGATTTAGGCAACTTCCGTGCTTTCAACATACATTTTTCCATATTTTTTATTTTCAAAAATTGATAGTTTGGACTATAAAGGTGTTAAAACTTATAACACTACATATAGAGGATATATAATGTGATTTACTTAAATATTATTAATATCATAGAACTGTATACAAGATCAATTATACTGCATCGTACTGCATGAAACAAAATCTTGGAATTTTCGTTTGGCTATTAATGTTCTCAACTCGAGTTCGTACATTTTGAGTTATTTCAAGTTCAATTTGTTGGCATTTGTTGAAGGAAATCCATTTTATCATACGGAAAAAGCAACTAGCCGCAAGTTCTTCAAGTTTGCTGCACGTAGTTTGGGATTCGCTGTCATTCTTCAATGTAGAGCTCGTTGGGATGGAATCCGGCTCGAAGGACCTAAGTTTTTATTGGAAATTTTACAATTTTAAATTAACCATCTATAAGATAATTTAGTAATCATATCTTTGTTCTAATTCATTTCGCTTATGTCAATTTTCAGACCGTTAAAAATTAACAAATAGGCCCAGCTGGCTATGATTTCAAAGGCTTGCCATATGAGCATCGATTAATCTGGTCGAGCATCCTCATTCCTCGCTGACAGGTCATGAGCCGGTCTTTCTTCCAAGGTTTTAGAAAGGGAAATTTTCGCGTGTAATTTTAAATAACAATGACGAATCAGAAAATCGACGCGCAGAGCACGCATCTTTATGCGGCTAATGACAGCGGGGCCGCGTGCATGCACGCAGCGCAGATGCGAAGAAAGGGTTAGCAACATTGCTCAAATGAGTAGCTTCCCGGCGATTTAGCATAGCAGGGAGCAAAGAATCGTCTACCGGGGAAGTTCCCACCTCGGCGACTACCTGCGGTATTATGGCACACCTGAACAATCCTTTATGCATGCAAGTGTGTACTATAAGATGCAAATAGCGCATTACCTGGCTGAAATAATCTTGATTTATGGATTTCGCCATTGTCATGCACGCAGCCGCATTATTTCCGTTATTATAACCGGGTAACCGGCGTGAGAAAAAACCGATCGATCCCATAATGAGCCGAAGATGCGTCGTAAACCCATTCGAATGGAGACGTGGAGATTAGCATCGCGTAATGAGCCGGCGAGAGTTGGAAACGGCGACTTTTGAACTTTAATTAGATTCCCATATAGGAGACACCTACGGTCGCTCACAATGAGCTGACTGCTCTGGTTTATTATTGTCAACCTTCGAAACTCCCAACATCGAACGCCAATCAAGCCGAACGTAAACATAGCGGCTAGAAATTAATAAAACAATTAGCCGGTTGACACGTGGGGAAAACGAATTTGTTTGCTTAAGCTGTCCCAACAATGAGCTTGATTTTTGGGTGATTGATGGAACTTGCAAATAGGGGACTTCAGAAACTACACGTGCGATTTTCTCCCATTTATAATATGGAAGGTTTGCAAAAACAAAAACAGTCAGAAGCCAATCTTTCTGAAGAAAAGAAGAAAACCCACTGGAAACGCCATCTGTGTCGTTTAATATTTTTCATTATTACACATTTACAGTTTCTCCATACATCTATCGCGTTTGCTATTGCTATGATGAAATACATACATTAAGACTACACAGAATTTTACATATACCGGGTGGCCATAAATATCTGATATCACATTACCTTTGGAATCAACACCGCTTTATTAAAGTGATGAATCCAACTAAACTAAATGTCATTAATGTCATCACAACTAAAACTCCTATCTGTCAAAAATTATTACAGATTGCAATAAGTAATGGAGTTAGAACAGGAGATTTTTATAATTGAGTCGTAGGCTAAACTGCAGAATCCAGGGCACATTCCGCTCCTCTTATTGCATTTTATTACATTACATAGGTATCAATACTTATTGTAATTGAAATATAATGCTAACCAACATTTATAAGTAGCTAATTTCATGGCTACCGGGATCTCAGATATTTATGGCCACCCGGTATTACTATAAACTAAGATGGCGACATTAAATCATCAGGATGTCTCATGGCGTTGTTCAGATTTTATATCGTTCTCTTTAGAAATAAAAACACATCACACAGGTTAACCATAGATCTTTTTGTTTGCTATGGCAAAATACATATAAGACTATGCCTGTTGCAAATTCTTACTATGAGATGGACATTAAACCTCTACGAAGTTCCGTTATGTTCAGATTTTCTATCGTTTTCTTTGGGAGTAAAACCATAATACACATTTTAACCATAGATTTATTTTGTTTGCTATGATGAAATACATTAAGACTACACCTATAGTTTTGCATATTACTATAAGATGGAAACATGAAAGCTTTAGGATGTTACATTATGTTGTTCAGATTTTCTATCGATTTCTTTTGTTTCCTATGGTGAAATATATTAAGACTACACCTAGAATTTTGCATAATAGATATGTGTTGCTATAAAATGGAAACATACAATTTTTAGGATGTTTCATTATGTTGTTCAAAGTTTCTATCGTTTTCTTTAGAAGTAAAAACACATCGCACTATAGATTTCTTTTGTTTGGTTATGTTGAAATACATTAAGACTACACCTACAATGTATTCTTCTTAACATGGAATTTCGGCTTAGACCGCGTAGTATTTGTATATGAACACCCAGCATTTTCTGGCTTAATGTGCCTTGCACATTGTGAAGTCGAGCAAGTTTAAGTTGGTAGAAAAAATCAGCACAACTATTCCCATTTAACAGCAGACATTATGCAGATGGACATACAGAAATGTAGTAGAAATGGCGTTTGCCTCGATAGCTTCGAACCAACATACTTCAATCTTGATACTTACCAATCAAATCAAATATTTAGAATTCTACAATTTTGAACTTCAAAACTTCATGAAATACAGAAAAGTGAAAAGAAAAAAGTTGCTGAAGTAAATATAAGATAAAATCGTAACGACTTCAAATAAAGTCAACAATCTTTACTAGCCTCGTGGTGTAACCAGGTTTTTATTTGATTTTTTTCAAATTAATGATTAAATCCCATAAGGCCTATTCTGTACTTAGCGTGGAATTAATCGTAGGCATTGATCTTATTATCTCTATAAAGCTGTGTCATATTTTACTTTTTTTTTTAGATAAAATGTAACCATTTGTTTGCATTATTTGTTTTCTTTTCCTCCATAAAAATTGTCGAACAGAAGGGATGAGGATGCGATATCTTTAAAGATATAATTTAACTACAAGATTTATTCAGAAGGACCGCTAAAAATATAAAAAACATCGACATCCCCAATGGATTTGAACCAACAACCTTTGCACTTGCATGTTGATATCTTAGCAGCCAGGTCGATGCGCGTCAAATTTAATATGTATTATCTGCAACCCCGTTTGACTTAGCGGTGTAGATGCTGGTTGCCTAGGGGAAACTTATACATTTCTTGGATATATCCTGAATTTTGAAACTTCAGTGTTGTAGGGAGGAAGGTGATCGAAACGAACGTCGTAGCATTTTTTGCCATAACTATGTTGTGAGTGTGAGAGTTTGCATGTCCATAGAAATTGTGTATTGTTGCTATAGAAGTATTAACAAAGTAGTTTAATTGTTTTTAAATTTTGGCACGTATTAAACGGTTCAATATTTTGCTGTGTAAGTGCACTATTGCTAAGTGTCCGTTAAGAGATTTCCCATTGTTATATTTGCAGCCTAACTAACCACTTCCAAGATACTATTATGTAAAATACAGTAGTTGGAAGCTTAGTTTTAGAATATATACGATGCTACTGTAATACTAACGCTACTTCCAGGTCACTAATTTTTTATTTTATTATATTTTGTAACCTTCATATTCTACTATATTACGTGTTGTTTCTGTAATAATTTTCAGTGAATGTCTGCAACAAATTTTCCGTGGCATTTGCTGTAGTATAACCATTTAGTATTTTTATTCTCTTCATGATATCTGAGCATAGTCGTTTTATGCAAATCAACGGTTTTTATCTACTGCATTGGCATTTTAAGCGCTATGGGGGTATATACTGGGTGATTGCACTAAACTTGTTACAACCGCCATCCCATATTAACTAGCATTTACAAATGTGTTATTAGAATTAGGTCTCAATGTAAGAAAAATCAGAATTTCCGTGGTTTTCATTGTAGTTTAATACTTACTAAGTCACTAAATTTTGCATGCGATTTGTTATACTTCTTGGAGCCCTCGTCGTGAATTACGTATGTGTTGTTACTGTAATAATTCTCAGTGAATGTCAGCAACAAATTTTCCATGGTTTTCACTGTAGTATGACCAGCTGCTAGTTACTGTTCAAATTTTCATTTTTAATGTTATTTATTACACTTGTTGGAACGTCGTCCCAGATTATCCAACATCCACAAATGTGTTATGAGGACTCGGATGCCAGCGGCCGAGCTCAGAAATGGGAATTTATGCCGACAAGAAAAATTAGGCATGGCCGCGTCGTAGGCCAAGAAAAGGCTACCACGAAGGACTTGAAATGTAAGTTCCAGCCGCGTTTGTGAAAGGCCGAAGCAACGTTTTCAGGCCATTAATAGCGACATGCAACTGCTCTATTCTTTAAGGCCAAAATGTATTCAGCCGTGTGTAAGGAAAATCTTGACTTTATGACCTGTCATAGGTTATCTTGGATCTCTCCTCACACATCGCATGCTATATCTCGACGAGATTGCATTGCTTTGGGGCTTATCTATCTTATTTACAGCCTGACCGCGTCCATAAGTGGTGCAATCTAGCGGGCCGTATCTTAGCAACTTTATCAGCGGGCTTATGGATCAATTATAATTGACGTCCCCTACTTATGCTGATTAAAAGGCACATTAAGGTATTCGTTCTCGAATTGGCAACGCATTACACCAAACACGTTATTAACCTCAATAGACCTTGCTCCGACAAAAAGTCCTATTATTAGGTAATGACATTTGAATTATCACTTGCACCAGTCCGTGCAATTACTTGTAATAACGCGCTTTTTGTCGTCAGAGCTAATTCTAGATAAATACAGTGCTATTTATATCGTTTTAATGCCTGCCGACCAAGAAAAAACAATTTTTCTGCATTCCACGCACTGGCGAAGCAACTAGAACTTTCCGAAAGCCTATTACGGTAAGATGCCAAACTCTTTCGCTTGACCACTTTTTTGCATCAGTCGTAACATGCATTATAACTTCAAAATATAATTTAAAATGGTACCCTATTTCCTTTTAAAATTTTGGAAGTCACGAATACATACTCGGCGTATGAGATTGACATTTTTTTATGTTGTACTTCCTCATAGTATGAATGATCCTCCACACCGAAAAGACGAAGACGTAACCGACTGTGAATTTTCTAAATATTTAAGTAACGGTCAATACTGAATTTGCGTATATAAATGTATAGTTCACGAATGGCGTCAAGTCAGTCACCAGTGGACATAAACGCAAATAACCCCAACATATTGTATATCGCTGCTGCTGGGCTCCACAATGATACAAGAATCTATATGGTCGAAATTGAAACTTCGCAGCTTTTTTCCAAAAGAGGGCTGTAGCTACGCTACTGACCCCAAGCCGTGTTGTTTCCCCGGCAATAACATACATCTCGGCCTGTTCGATCCGGCTACATAAATCTTGGCCCTCTGTGGGTGGTGGTTCAGACCGTCATTATTTCCATCCCTTAGGCCTTCCCTGTAACCCTTCCTGGCGTAACAAAGGGCCGACAGAAAATTCCTCTATCTATAATTACCATCCCGGCCCAAAAATTCGGGACCCTCATAACTTACGGCGATGATGCAGCAAGCAGATGCTCGCGAGACGTTTCCGATTAAAGTTTTAAGCCGCCCCGAGCGGCCGCGAGTGTGCGTAATAAAATATTCAATTTAAGGGCGATTACGCCCCGGCACCCCGACGCCGCCCTTGGCAGTTAAATATTAGTCGCATTCATTAAATAATCATATTGTGCTCATAAACGCTCGGATTTAATCGCTCTAATCAGCACTAAATGCTCCATTAATCACACTTTTGCCAGGAAGAGGTATCTAGCAGCCCTTGGAAAGGCTCTTCGAGGCGACTGTGTCGCAACGACACGATCACGACCTGAAAAGGATCTAACGTAACACTGCGAATGCCATTCTATCCTAATGATAGGTTATGTGTGTAATTTATTCTTGCAGCGCCTTTTACCTGTTGACTGCGGCTCTGTCACAGAACCCGCTATTTGCACCAATATCAACTCCAATTATTGCAATGTCGACAGGGCGCAGGTGTGCCCTTTGTTCCTTCAGAACTAGCGGCTTTCTAGATTGTGTTGTGATGTTTCCAACGCGAAACAGCGAAAGCAACTCCGAATGCAAGTGTCGCCGTAATGAGCGAACGCTGTTGCGTTATCGATATTTGCTTCGCGCGGACGCGACGCTGGCGATTCTTGTTCGCAATTACGCGCGCTTGGAAAGGTTTCAGGAATCCCGCCGAATTATCAGTCACGACAACGCCCCGGGCGGCAGGAACATTCAAATTCTGTTTTGCTGTAATCGCGCGATATTGAGAAAGGCGAGTGGGCTTTTTAGATTAATGAGGATCATAAGTGCGAACATGTTCGTGCGATTTCGACCAATTATTTACTAGGATTGGGAATAAATCAGGCGATTCGCTTTCCTGACACCCATTCACTCATTGCTGTGTTGGATAGAAACTATGGCCTAGAACGATTCGTCATAGAAATACTATCGTTTTTTGTCCTTTTAATGAAAACGTATTGTTTTTGTATGAGAATTTTAGCAACGGAGTGCTCTAGTTTCCAACCGTTAGGTGGCCAGTCTAGAAACAACAAAAAGGAGTTTATGTGGAATTTACCTGTTAACTGACCAAAGAAAACTTATTGTTTTTATATGAGAATTTGAGCTAACGAGTACGTTAGTTTCCAATCATAAGGTGCTAGTCTAGTAACAATGAAAATGAGAAAGATAAAATAGTCGAACTTCCTTTGAACTACGCGTATGTTTAGGTACAATTTACCTGTAACTGATCAAAGAAAAAAAGAGTGCTCTAGTTTTCAACCATAAGGTGCCCAAAGTAGAAACAACGAAAAGAATAAAATTAGTCGAACTTACGGATGTGCAATACTCGTATGTTTAGGTGCAATTTACCTGTAACTGATCAATTTTAGAATATTGCAATTTCTTAACCTTTCATAAAGCAGCGTTCAGCTGTTTTTAATATTATGTGATGTTTGTTATGGTGGGGTAGGGCACTGGGATGCTAATTCAAAACAAATTTATTTTGGAAAGTGGCAAGTGAAATGTTAATAGAGTTGATGAAAATAATAAAAAATAATTAAATGCCAATAAATATAAATTTTCCTTTTAAAATTACGTTTTTCACCTTGACACAACCCCGTAATCCCGGCTTGTGGACTATATCGGAATGAAGTAAGTAGTTTGAATCTCAAGTATTAGCAGCGTTCAAATAAACGATAAGTAAATATTACATAAGCAGTCGTGTTCGTTTATGTTCTTGAACTTCCATTATTTAACTATTGGGAAACTCAAATCATATTTGTAAGTATTCCAATATGTGCTGAAAGCAATTAATTTTGTTCAAAATTATATATATAGGTTACTGCCAATAGCTTTTTTTATTTTCCAATAACCCTTTTGTAACCGCACCGTGGGTTTATTGCAGTAACGGCGTCCGTTTTCTCCCAACTTAGCATATTTAATATATAAAACGAACTAATCTCGAAATTTATTGGATTTCGACACCTACATTAACATGTGCGTAGCCGCCGTAATCATTATTAATTATAAATTATGGGCGCCATCAAAGGCAAACCCCGAAAATCCCCGCTTTCTAAACTGCAAGGCTGGGAAAATTATTTGGTAAACATTATTGTAAGATTTGCATATCAAATCCATTTTTTGTTGCACGTCGATAAGCGGAATAAATGAATTTTCAGCAGGCACTTGTTTATGAAAATTACGTTTTCGAGCAATGTAGTGTAAATTAAGAAATTATCGCCGTACAAATGGGCACATAAATTATCGGTTTTATTATCGGCTCGGGTCATTACAAGTTTTAATCATTATGGAGCACTTTATATTTTATTGTTCTGCAGCTGTCGCCCACACGATGTCCGATAATGGAAAAATCAAAGGCACTTATTTGAATAATTTTAATATACATATATTACTCACAGTTTGATTACCTAATGCATCTCTATATATTAAGAAAAAATTAGCACTATAACGAGTGGTTGGTCAATCGCAAATTTTGGTTTAAATTCGCCCATAACTTTTGTATCTCACGAGATTTTAAAATTATTTCTGCTGAGAATAACGGTAAATTTTAAAATAAAAAAATAGTGTACCCATGATATTTTCCATAATTCCAACCGTTTTCAAGATATTCGATGTTAAAGGTCAGGAAATTATGCCATTATGCCTTTTTTAGCGTACAAGTGGTTTCTTTTGCTAAAGATAACCTTAAAATCTACACATAACACCAATGGAATGCTTCAACTTCAACTGAATATGGAAGAGCTGGCTGAAGCAATCGCTCATTTAGTGGAGCTCTAATTTTAGCTTGTTCCATATTTCATTTTTACACATTTTGTTATTTAAATTTCTGCGGCTTGCGTATAATAAATAAGCCAGAAGCTAATGGTCGCATTATTCTTAATATATTATCGTCATTAATCAAACCTTGTGACAATTATTTTGTATTTAAATGTGCAACCTACCTAACAACTGGCCGCCTTAATCCAGTTTTCAATGAAAACTCCTGCAGTCACAGTGGGAGAACCAGTCGGTAGCAGGAATTTGTGGCTTTAATGATCGCCCTCTCGTTCGAGAAAACTTGCCCAAAATTACGGCCGGAGCTATTTTCTACAAGCAAACTCCACCAGATGCTATCTATGCTAATATTAATAATATTCGAATTTATTCCGGCTTGTTTCTGCCAGGGCCATAAATATTTTTCTAATAATTGCACGTGTTATTCGTGCTCCTACCTGCCTGAACGATTTAATCTTGGGAAATCGCTGAGCAGCAGCCATCCTAATGAGAGCTGAAAAGGATAATTAACGCGTTTCGAGCATCTTCGTATCGCCAGGCCAGGAGCGGCCCATGAAAGGGGCCTTTATCGCCTGCGAGGTTATCACCGTCTCAAGGCACAATGGGTTATTCAGCCGAACACGCCTGTCCACTTCCCTCTGAAAGGCCTCTTTGCAAAACCGTTAAATATTTATCGTCGGTCCATTCGCTGCAACTGGTTGATGGTTGGCAGCCCTGCGATGAAAAATTGATAATTTCCCCGGCATAATGTGATTTACGGTTTGGGAATATTTACCGATCGTGTTTGCATGTTTTGTCGGAAAGGGTTGAAAGAGTATGCATAAGTAGGCCTGGACCAACCCTGGGAACCCTCTTGCGAGGTCATTTTTTGTGCTTGGCTGGTAATAAGGCAGATGGCGCTGCCGCAAGGGTTAAGCTAGTGTACCTGTATATTAACTACTTTATTAGAGCAAGGGAAATGGGCCAAAAACGCTTTGATGGGCGACCCAGTTTTGGAGAGAAGTCTTGCCATAACATATCATTCAGAAGATTGTCCTGAATAAAAGTTAGGAAATGGGTTTTAGTAGCGGGATAACATTATAACCATTGTGGCACCAAATGACATATAAATCAGTCAGAGGTTCATTTATTTGTAATTCCATGCATAAAAATCCTGTTAAACAGCGTTATTGTACAAATTGGTCCATAAGTAATAATACTAGAAGTAGTGTACATAATGGGTTGGTAATTTAGATCAACAATTACACCTAATAAATGTGGTCAAAGGTAGTACCAATACTAGCAGATAGATCAGAAGGTATATGTGGTCAAGGTTGTCTACTATTAGTACCATGAAGTTGATATTGTACAAGTGTAATCCGGAATCTTAGCATTATTGGACCAGAGATTCAGTGATTCGCCTGTTGCGTCTTTGTTTTAGTCATACAGTGCTTAGGGTCAGTGTCACAGTTGGGAACTTAACTAAAACAATGGTCAAAGTCAAATTTAGTGTGCCCTAATGTTTGTATCAATACGTTTATTAGCACGTAAAAGTCTGGGCCCTAATAATTAATGGAGATCGAGCTTTTTCCCATATTAGCCCAGGTACGCTTTCGAAAGCTCGAGTTCGAAATCAATTAGTTTTTAATTAAACGGCGTCGAATGACTAGCCTAAACCAATCGCTGACAGGTGGATATTCCGTGTAATCCGCTAATGAAGCGAAGATGATGGATCTATTGCAAACATATCTCCTATTAATAGGCCGAGCGGGCCTGAAAATTAGCGGTTTGATTTCAGGGCCGACATGATTTTAATGAACTCGTCGTTTTATTTTCGAGGTAATTATTTTTCTTTCGAAACTCCGAGTTATGAAGTTATAAATAACGAACGGGCATGAGTCGATACGTGATTCTTCAGCCACATTTCCCTGCCGCCACGTATTCGAGCGTCCGTAATTGGTAGGTGCCCAAATTGTTGGACCTGGAAGAGTTGAGGCAATAAACGTGCAACGTGTACTTTGTGTTTTTATAAACTTCACCCAGTTGTTACGTAGGTTAGCTAACTGCTAGTACACACCCAGCGATTTCATTAAAAGCTCGGAAAACTTTCCAGCTATAGCTACTTTTTGTCACCTGTATCATTATCTATCTATCATATTTGATAAATGTTAGTTGTTGCATTATTAACTAACAAGCTACTATTATAATGTTTTTACATGCTAAATTGGAAAGGCTCTTTATTTATCGCTCATTCCGCTTGTTAAGAACTTGTTTAACTCCGAACAATTTACCGGAAAAAACCGCGCTCATTAATTTTCAATTTTTTAAACCGTGCCCAAATTAACATTTTTATTGCCACTGCATATTTTCGCCAACACGTGCAAACTTTTTCCACGCTCAACCTAGCCTTTTTACCAGCATTTCGAACCAAACATACTCAAAGTAGTGTATAAATTTAACTGGTTTACTTTAACAACACAAAATGGGTTCGATATGTTAATAGCGTAATTGGCGCCATAATTCAAACTAATCGAAGGACCAGTCGTAAACGAAATAGCCCACTAAATTACACCAAATCATCGGAAGGATCAATCATGGAAATTTGGGGGCAAATACATGTTTCCAGGTGTTACATTTTACGAACTAATGGAATTTTATAGCAGTCGAAATTCCCTTTTTTGGTCGAGTTTAACTTCATCAGTGATAAATCGTAAGGTAGCACAATCTCATTGTAAAATCCAATTTGTAAATACAGAATAGATTACAAAATTAGAGGCGAGTCATCGAGTGAGTAGTTGCTAATTTCAGCATCAGAAATTCTTATGAGTCAACGTTGGTCGATTTGTATCACCACTTTATTGTGAAAAAGATAAAAGTTAGTTGGATATTTAGGGTGATCTACAACACATAACACTGAATATTCATATGATTTTAAATTTATTTTTTCAAACGCTTTGTTAAGTAAGTCTATTTCGAATCTCAAAAAAAAAAACAAAGTGCAGGTCTGAAACGTCAAAAGGTTGACCGAAAAATTACTGACGAGGCGTTCAGATGCAGGTACGTGCGTGCATCAGTTGACTCAGTTGCGTGTCAATTGACTCAGTTGTGTCTCAGCGCTGCTATTATGCAGAAATGCGTCGGTTGATTGCTCTCAGATGGTAGTATTGTAGATCTGCATTATTTTTTTTTTTACCTTACACGACTTATTTTCTATGTGTCTGTTAAATGAAGATGGTAAGTAGTGGAAGAACAAGAAGTATCATGTGTTTTCCTACGTTGTATTTTCTGTTTTATTAGAAGTAAATATCAATATTAGTAGTAGGAAAGGGCGTTGCCCCATAGTCGTGGATTTTTTAGCGGAAAATATAGTTTAATTAAAATTAATAAAATTATGTATTTTATATTTTACAATTATTTTGAAATTTATCAAACCTTTTGCAATGGAAATAGATTTTCTTGAGACCAGGGTTACCAACACTGCCCAAAGAGTCAAAAAATATAATTGTAGAAAACATTTTTTTTCAGAAAAATGTAGTTTTGTAGTAGTTTACGTAACTTTAAGACTGATTTTAAAAATGTTATTTTATGGAATGTAAAAAGTAGCTTTGTTCTTTAATTCCTGATATACAACGGCCGAAAGTTATGCTATCTGTAACGGGTCAACTGGATCCCTCACCGATAACGTTTATTTTCATGCTTAAATATAGAAGCCAAGTTGTATTTCTTATGTAAATTTAGTATTGTTAGTTATTTAACCCAATGTTTGCAAAGCCGGTCCTGTACTGGACATGTATTGTAAATTTCGGATTTCGTGATTGCAGCAAGAAACACGCTGTACGCGGGGTGCGGCCAAAGACGGCTGTCGCACGCAGCCTCTTCTGAAAGCTGCATGGATTTGTTCGACTCGAAAGTATAGACGCGAATTCGCCCAGGACGATATAAGTTAATTCGAAGCGGCCCGGTAGCCAACGTTTGCTGCAAATGGTGTTAAAGTGCAGCTAGCCAGCGTTTGTAAATTCCTAAAACGCATTTCCGAGTGTACATGTAAGTACACCCATTGTGCTATATTTAAAGCATCCATTTCGGGAGGCGCTATATGCGTGATAAAATTGCGTTTAACTGCGACCTTTTTCAAAAGCGAAAGAATGTATTTTATCAGCGAATAATATGTGTGTAGCTTGCAAGTGAATTTAAACAGGACCGGACTCAAATAAGTATCAGCTTCAGGCAATTTTGACATTGCATTTTTGGTAAAGACATGTTTTACGTTGTTCATGTATGTGTGCAACCTGCCTGCGAGTAGCCTTAAGCGATAGCGCACGTAGGTTGGTTGAAAATTTAATTGTCTTTTCGTTTGTTTTTAAATGTGTTCTTGGTGTTTTTATGTGTTTCTTGAAATCAATAGATAAGGTAAACAAATCGGCTGTTCTTGTGTATTGTTTAAAGTTAGGTTTTAGTGCGACCCACACTACAAGTGGGAACCAGATTCCTATTCTGGCAGATGGTGATTTTTTATAAGCCACTCACTGAGATATTAATAGAATTTTACGTTGATTGAGTTCGCTAAGGGGCAAAAAGGGCAAATAATTATTTAAATATTAGGCGTACGAGACGTCTTGTTCAAATTTAATATCCACGAAGGGGTAAAAAATGTCGCATTTCATATAGGTACTACTTAAAAAATATAAAATGATTTTTAAAATCAAACCCCCAAAATTATTTTCTTCGGGTCAGCATCGACTCTATGTTGGTAACCCTACTTGAGGCCACCTGGGTGGTTGAGTGGGTTAGCAATCTACTTAGCAACCAGGTGGGCATAGGCATATAGGTTTAAATGTGGCCGTAGCCGAGAATTTTCTCGGAGCGGAAATGGATTTGAGTTCATTAGTTAGCTTGAATTCATGTTTAGGGTGGTTGAGTGTGCGGTATGTTTGGATGCGATCATTACCTCCGTTGCACTTCCCGGGAAATATGATTAATCTTCGACACCAATGATCCTCGACACCGAAAAGTAAAAGAGGCTATAGATGAATGATTATATTTTCTTGGGTAATTATTTGCAACTTTGATGTTTTAACTGTTGAACTTCATAATTAAGCAGCCTCTTAATTTTTCATAATCATAAAAATTACGTACAATAATTAAGTGTGCTGCTAATTATTAATTTCAAATATCTGCATAAGAGCCGAGATTTCGCGAAGCTTCAATATAAATTCATAGAATTCAAAACGCGTTTCCGCATTTAAATAACGAATTAGTTAATATGAATGGATCAGGTTCTCCGTATAAATTTAATTAATGGCACACATTGAAGAACCAGATTTTTATCGTTCTACTCGCATAATTATCGCGATGTAGATTTCAGCTCAAAACATGCGTTTAAGGCTCGACAAAAACTCGCCTTATGCAAATCCGCAACTCGCGCGAAAAAAGGCCCTGCGTGTTGGGACGTGGCAGGCCAGCGATGAGGCTTTCGTCACTTACGCTACTTAAGCATAGCCGGGAACATTTCGTAATTATCTCCAATCAGCGAGTAGGTATCACCAATTAACCCCGCGCAGAAGAGTATGTTTTATAGATTGCGCCTAATAGTTTAATAGCGCCAATTATGGCGCAGGAGCCGTTATCGGTGCATCGCAGGTAGCAGCAGGATGCAATCACGCTCTCGTGACCGAGCCATCATAAATTTGTCGTGGATCTGAGGCATTGCCAAGACGGCTTCAGAATTCGCCGACAATTAATGAGAATCAGAAACAGACTTGACTGAATAGGCCGGATCAAACCTGTCGTTGAGGTCTCTATATGGAGATGGAGCGGTGTCGTCGGTTTTTCATAGATCTGGAGGACTGGAGATGGCTATATCCCCAAACAGTCAGCCGAATCTGTTTTTTTTTGCACAAATGATATAACGGTCCTCATTAGGCACTTAGTCGGAAATACGCGATTTATAACAGTGGAGGTAACGCTTTTGGTCATGCTCTTCCACATTTGTGATTTTTCTAATAAGTTATGGTGGCTGCCGTATTTGGTTGGATGTCCATATACATTGCCATATCGGAAAGCTAATGTGGTGTTCGCAAAAACTGGAAATATTGCCGTGCGCTGACCGTTCAATTCTTATTTGACAATACTCGCCATTTTTGGACGACTGGTATGGTTAAATATAGAGATTCACAGCTAACCGCCTCGTTTATCTGGAACTGATATTTTTAGCTCGCATTTTAACGTTTTAATTAACATGTATGGCTTGGTTTAAGTAAGAATTCCAAGGGCGAATAGTATATTTTGACATTTACAGTCGAGGCATCCTTTTTAGGTTTATAAATGGTATACTTATGGAAAACGTTTAAAGATAAAAAGGTATGAATTTTAGCCTTACGTCCAATAGTCTGAGAATATGTTCATATTGATAAACTATATAAAAACAGTTGCGATAATTTTCAGAAAAATCAGTCTTTTTATGGAACTAGGAGAGAGGGGGGCACATTGAGACATGGGGCATAACGGGAAATTTTAAATGTTGACGCCTTTATTTGCCGTATATACTTTTGACGGAGTATACCAGGTGGTATCACCTTGCTTGACATTCTCTATAACATATTAAAGCTTTCGTGTCATGTTGAGTGTTTTTCGGTGGTTTCTATTGAAAATTGTTAAGTGCTTAATTTGATTAACATAAAATTTCCGAGAGTAATTATTTTAAAAAAATGAATCATAAGTGTGTTGTGGTGCATGGTGGTAAGGCTTCGGATTCCGAACACACTTCACTTGTCGTTTCCGATTCAACCAGCGTGTAGTTAAAAGCTTGGAAATTGATATTGATTAATTTGGATGCAACGGTGTTTTGGCTTCCTAAAGGGCTTTTGTTCCCCTGCTTGATCTATGTAGAAAAATTCAGGGCCCAAAGCTTGCACCTAACACATTGCAATTATTCAATTTGGTTGAAGATGACAGAAGGGATGGCAAAAATGTCAGTTATACCGATACATGAGATACATAGAAACAAATATGTCGAGATACGTAATTATTTTTGAAATTCATGTTTGGAAAGCGGTTTGACTTGAAGCTTCGTCCACTTCTTTGTTGCGAGTCGAGCTCTCCAAAAACTTCTGATGTAGATGAGATGTAAAAAATTGTGATTTCACTTTTGATATGTCTCATTATAGTCCCTAGGGCTTGGGAATTTCTGAAATTTATTTGTTTGAATCAACAGCGCCAAATCACTTGTCGATTTCCTATAATAATGTCGTTTTCATTAGTACTTACTTCATACTGCGGCGAATAATTCAGACAACCAATCATAGGTATTATTTTATTTATTGGTAATTTTCCCCAGTTATCTCGACTGTCATCTTTTATAGTGGTTGTAGAAGTTTGCATATCTCTCTTATATGTTCTATTTGTCAGTTTTCACGACCATGATATATTTTTAACGTTTTCTTATAGCGTCCCTACTTCCGTTTGTATTTTTATTAATTCATAATTGGTCTTCACGCTTCTTTTGAATCGTACTACTATGATCGCATCTCTTCAATAGTAATATTCAAACCCCCTAATTCTTTAGTGAATTTTCACATACCAAATTGAGGGAATGTATCGGTTTTTATCAAATTTGTCATGCTTGACATGCTTTGACCACTTTGCTGCATTGTTCGTCACTACAGCAACAATGTTATTAGAACCAATATCCAAAATATCAGAAACTTGACCCAATTGTGAAGCAGTATCTATTGTTGCCACAGGGAGGCTCATAAAACTTTTTAAATGCTTATGAAATCACCTCGTACTTCTTACCAAACTGTTTTTATGGTGTGTCTGGTTGGAACTTTGTATGAAGGTGAACATGTTGTTTCATCAAAGCCAGAAAACCCCTTTCTGCAACAGTATTAAATGGCAAATTATGCTGCATAATAAATTTTACTAGTGCATCCCTTAGTTTCACATTTTTAGAGCGACCACCTAAAAATGAAACAAATGATGACATTGTTTTAGATTTTCCCCCTGAAAAAACCCGCGGGTTTTAGACTAAATATGTTTTTTTTTCAAAAATTGACAAAAAAGTATTTTAAAGCTGTAAGTATAGTAAATCATGATTTTCGCAAACTAGAGATTTTTGCGGTTTTCGAAGTGATGTCTGTCAGTCTGAATCTATCTGTCTTGTCACCTAATGGATCGGCCTGAAAATTTATACCATCGTTTCTCATATAAATTCAGAGGGCCTAGTGATTTTTGGTTAAAATTGGGAACCTGAAGTGGCACTGTTCTGTTTTGTGAGGAAATTTCATAATTGTGTAAGAAGAATAAAATTTCATGGAACAGGATCATATATTATGCAATTATCTACAATTTTCGTTTGAACAGTGGATTTGTAGAAAGTAGTTTTTGAAAAAATCGCAAAATTAATTAACTATAACTTTTGTCAAAAGTTTTTTTAGGAAGCATAGGTCTTGAAAGTCACAAAATTAAAATTTTACAAGCAGTAAAAGAAAGTTGTGTGATGACCACATCTAATTTTCTAATCTGGGAAATCATTTGAGTGAGGGATTCCCCTGGAATCGCTCAGAATTGATTGACCGTGGAAACACCTTACTGCAGAACATAATTTGATAAAGAATGCTTATTTTCATATTTATAGGTAAATTACAAATTACCCAAGTATCTACCTTTTACCTAAAAATAAAAATTAATATTCATTCAGATTTTAAATGCAAAAACAGTGAATTTATCTAAAACCCGAAAAAACCCAAACAAATCCGAAAAAACCCAGTGGGCAGATAATTTCTGAAAAAGCCCTGGTTTTTGCGAACCCTGAATGGTTTTAAAGCCATCTTGCTACAGTGAAGTGTACTACCTACTTTCAACAGTTTCAACATCCATTTAGCTTTTGGGTTGCAATGGAAGTTTTTTCTTCTTTTTCGGATCCATTTTCATTTTCTCATCAGCTAAATGTTGCAAGATACAGTAATGTTTTTGTATTTTCCAAAGTTTACGCAACCTTTGAGCTCATCTTGCACTTAACAGTATTTTGAGTACTTTTCCATAGTCTTGGTGGAGCCATATTTTCAGGAACAACAGTCGACACTCAAATTAAGCTTGTCGCTACCACAACTTCAGTTTTTACAGTGAACAGATATGTACCTCTGCGAAAACTGTTGCAGAAATACACGCTGAGCTGTATATATTATAAGCTTTGTACGGGAATTCCTCGAGAAAGGTTTCCGGGGAAGAACCTAATTTTGTTTAAGCAATTTAACGACAACAAAGTAAGCTACTCAGATCCTCAACGATTGTCGTTTGCAGTTTGTTTTTTGTTGATATACTGAATTTATTCAATACATCGCTATCGTTGCTATCCTTAGATGGCAGAAACAGTGTGGAATATTCGTAAACGATTTGTTTTAAAAAAAGTCGGGGTAAGAATTGTAGTATTCCTCTAGTAGGGCTTCGGAGATTTCGAACATGTTTCGGAACTAGCCGTTTCTGATTCCACCATGAGATTAAGTTTTTCTTGTAGCTAAAAGCTTGTCGTTCGAGATTGATCGTGATTAATTCTGGAACAAGGGTGCATACATATTCGTGTTTCGACTTCCTGAAGGGCTTCCCTTCCCTCCTGCACTGTGGAGGAAATCGGTTTCCAGGCCCATGGCTTACTCTGGCACATCCAACTGTTTAATTTGGCCGAAGGTCGCAGGAGCACGCCGGGTGCAGCATTCGTGCACGATTTGTTTGGCATGGAAATCTCATTAGCATCGACGTTTGCGTCCGAGCGGCAGCTCCTAATTTGATTATGAGCGCTAGCCGCATTATCCACGGTAAATATAATTTCGGCGGCGACCTGCAGCACCTAAAACAATTATTGTGCAAATCTGCTTAGTGCGCGTTTCCCGCCAAATGTGGCCGCGATTGCCACATCCTGAGTCAGACGCGTGGTGGCAGCCATGATGGATGGGTGACGTCACCTCGCGAGTCGCTAAGCCGCGGCTAGGGGAGATATGTCGTCAATTAGCTAACCTTGGCCCTTGATCCACCGACTCCTCTCCCCCTCGGCAGCTTCCCTCGTTGGTGCTAAACGCTGTATCTCCTACGTCGACATGTCGACATGTGGACCCCAATTCGAATAGTCAACGGCCATCGAACTCGGCCGCCAATAGTTGGTGGTGTTCTGCAGGCCCAGGTTATTGGAAATCCATATACAGCGGTTATTTTTGTGAGAACATTCGGTAATCCATTATTAATTCGATGATAACGTCGCAACTAACTACGTGATGGAGTATTTCCATTTAGTTTTAATGGGATTACTTTAATTCCTCGAGTTCTTTTCCCGACGACCACATACATCGGAATTTAGATGTCGCCGCAGCTGTCCCGTTGGAAGAACTCGCATTCTTGGGAAACTTTAGTTATCATTTGAAAATATTGAAGGAAAATTTGGGGAGTAGAAGAACAACCTTGCCACAAAAACGGCATGTCAAAGGAATTGTAACCCTGAGAAGAAAATACTAAAGATTTTGTGGATTATTGTAACATATAGTAGTAGTAGTAGTCGTAGGTAACTCGAGCCCTGAATATACTTTTTTTTATTTTTTAAATTTTTAAAATAAATGCCTAGCATTATTTTAAGATATTGGACGAAAAACGTGTTGCCAACATCAAAACTTGAGACAATTTTTCAATAAGATTGCTAAAGTAGTAATTTTTAATTTATGCTTTAAAGCGTAGCGAGTAGTATTCGCAATCTAAAGTCAAAACAGCGTTATGTATATCTTCAATTTCATGTACATTGTACTGCTCTTATATAAAATGTATTCAGTATATAAATTTTAATTATTTATTGTAATTTAAACATTGTCATTTGCTGGACGATTTGAGAAAATTTTAAGTTACTCGTAACAAGTAATCCGAAATCATAATACCGGGTGTCTTAAAAACAATTAAATTTAATAGATTTTGAATTTTGTTTGCATGTAAATTTTTATGTGTCCTTGATTGTTATTGGTATTGCATTATGGAAAATTCAAATCATACTACGTAGATGTAATTCATTTGAAAACGCCCCGTATAATTCTGTAACTTCAATTGCAATCACACATTAAATCTGATGGGTTTTATGATTTTAAGCGTAGCGTTTGCAATCTGGAATCATGAAATAATTCCATAGCTTCAATTTTGACGTTGCTGTTCCTTTAAATAAATGTATTCAATATGACAATTTTAAATTTATGGTTTTAAGCGGAACGAGCAGCATTTGCAATCTAAAATCATAATATATTCTTATAACTGCAATTTCAAACAGTTTACCCCCCCCCCCCTCCCTCGCGGTATATCAAATGGATTCAGTATATAAAGATTTATATATTTATTGTCATTTAAACTGTCGTTTAAAAGACGACGATTCCAGGCAGTTTAAGTTTTCAATTTTATACGTAGCGAGCAGCATTTGCAATCTGAAATCATATGATTCTGTAACTTAATGCTAAACTCTTTGATTTGCCCTTACATAAACGTCGTCAGTATTTAAAGATTTCATTGTTTATTTTATATCTTTGTGTTTACCAAACGAATTTAGCAGTTTTAGGTTTATGTGTAACGAGCAATATTTGCAATCTGGAATCGCTAAATAATTCTATAACTTCAATTTCAAACACAGACCTTACCGCCCCCTTATGTCAAATGTATTGAATACATGAAGATTTATATATCTCTATTTAAACATTGTCGTTTACTAGACGATTCGGGACAATTTTAAGTTTCAAGCGTAGCGAGCAGCATTTGCAATCTAAAATCATAATATAATTGTGGAACTTCAATTTCAAACGCACAGCTTACCGCCTTTATATCAAATGTATTCAATACATAATTTATATATTTATTGCAATTTAAACATTGTCGTTTAATGAACAATTCGGAACAATTCTAAGTTTCAAAAGATTAGCGAGCAGCATTTGCAATCTGATGTCATTAAATAATTCGATAGATTCAATTTTTAACACGGTTTAGTGCCCTGTTATAAACGTGTTCAAGATTTAGTTGTTTATTTTATATGCTGCTGCTTACCAAACGAATTTGGACAATTTTAAGTTTATGCTTTTAAGCATAAGGAGCAGAATTTACAATCTGAAGTCATAATATGTAATTCTATAACTTCAATTTCAAACACAGAGCTTACCGCTTACCCTTCATATCAAATGTATTCAATTCATAAAGATTCATATATTTATTGTAATTTAAACATTTTCGTTTACTGGACGACTTGGGACAATTTTAAGTTTCAAGCGTAGCGAATAGCAATTGCAACCTGAAATCATTAAATAATTCTATAGCTTAAATTTTTTACATGTTGCTGTGCTCTTACATATGTTGAATATTTAAAAATGTTATTATTTTATTCGTTGCTGATTACCAAACTAATTTGGATACTTTTAAACGTAGCGAGTAGCATTTGCAATCTGGAGTCGTTAAATAATTGCCTAGCTTCAATTTAAACACGCTGCTGTTCCTTAAAATAAGTGTGTTCTATATTTCAAGATTTAATTGTTTATGTTATATGTTATATACACAGAGCTTACCGCCCCTCTACATCCAATGTATTCAATTCATAAAGATTTATATATTTATTGTAATTTAAACATTGTCGTTTACTAGACGATTCGTGACAATTTTAAGTTTCACGCGTAGCGAGTAGCAATCTGAAATAATAACATAATTCTATAATCTCAATTTCAAACGCACAGCTTACCGCTCATATCAGATGTATTCAGAACATACAGATTTATATATTTAATGTAATTTAAAACATTGTCGTTTAATGGACGATTAAGGACGATTCTAAGTTTCAAGCTTAACGAGCAGCATTTGCAATCTGAAGTAATATAATTCTATCATTTCAATTTCAAACACAGAGCTCCCCCCCCCCCTTCTATCAAATAATATATTGAATACATAAAGATTTATATATTTATTGTAATTTAAACATTGTCGTTCACTGGACGATTCGGGGCAATTTTTCAAGTAGCGAGTAGCGTTTGGAATCTGTAATTATAATTAATTATGTAAGTTCAATTTTAAACACGGTGCTTGGCCCTTACATAAATATGTTGAATATGTAAAGATTTAAGTACGTATTTACATTCTACATTGCCCTTCGTCATTAATTGCATAAAAATAAGTTTATAGTTTTAAACGTAAACTATCAGCATTTGCAGCCTGAAATCATAATATAATTCTATATCTTCAATTCTAAACGCACAGTTTACCGCTCTTATATCAAATATATTAAGTACATAAACATTTATTAGGTATACATTTATTGTAATTTAAAACATTGTCGTTTAATGGACGATTCGGAACGATTCTAAGTTTCAAGCGTAGCGTGCAGCATTATTTGTAATTTGAAATCGTAATATAACTATAACTTCAATTTCAAACACAGAGCTTACCTCCCCCTTATATCAAATGTATTCAATTTATAAAGATGTATATATTTATTGTAATTTAAAACATTGTCTTTTAATGGACGATTCGGGACGATTCTATGTTTCAAGCGTAGCGAGCAGCATTTGCAATCTGAAGTAATATAATTCTATAACTTCAATTTCATACACAAGAGTTTACCGCCCCCCTTATATCAAATGTATTCAATACATAAAGATGTATATATTTATTGTAATTTAAACATTGTCGTTTACTGGACGATTTCGGACAATTTTTCAAATAGCGAGTAGCGTTTGGAATCTGTAATTATAATATAATTTTGTAACTTCAATTTTAAACACGGTGCTTTGCCCTCACGTCAATATGTTGAATATGTAAATATTTAAGTACGTATTTACCTTCTACATTGCCCTTCGTCACTAATTGCATAAAAGTAAGTTTATAGTTTTAAACGTAAACGATCAGCATTTGCAGCCTGAAATCATAATATAATTCTATATCTTCAATTTTAAACGCACAGTTTACCGCTCTTATATCAAATATATTAAGTACATAAACATTTATTAGGTATACATTTATTGTAATTTAAAACATTGTCTTTTAATGGACGATTCGGGACGATTCTAAGTTTCAAGCGTAGCGAGCAGCATTTGCAATCTGAAGTAATATAATTCTATAACTTCAATTTCATACACAAGAGTTTACCACCCCCCTTATATCAAATGTATTCAATACATAAAGATGTATATATTTATTGTAAATTAAACATTGTCGTTTACTGGACGATTTCGGACAATTTTTCAAGTAGCGAGCAGCATTTGGAATCTGTAATCATAATATAATTCGGTAACTTCAATTTTAAACACGGTGTTTTACCCTTACATAAATGTCTGGAATAGGTAAAGGTTTAAGTATTTATTTTCAACGTTGCAGTGTACAAAACGAATTTTGACAATTTTAAGTTGATAGTTTCAAGCGTAGCGAGTAGCATTTGTCACAATTTAATTCTACTGTGACAGTGTGGATTGATCTAATATTGTTATATATTTTCCGTTATCAAAAATTAGCCATGAAGGCAATGGAATTAAAGTGAAGTAAAAAATATAATAGTTTTTGTTGTTGAAAATAGATATTAAGTGATACACTCGTATGAGAAGCCAATTTTTCCACTTTGATCTACTTAAGAAACACAGCATTTGCACCTTACAAATGTAGGTCTTAATTGTATAATTAGCATAAGAATTCCAATGCGTTAATTTTAAGGTGTGGGCGAAGCCTCCGAAGGCCGGACCTGTGGAAGATTTCCGAACGAAATAGTGATGTGGAACTTTTTGCGCAAAACGAGCACTTTATTTATTGCTCGGGCCTAGCTCTTAGATCATACTTGTTACTCATGTTAACAAATTGCGCTAACCTTGGTGCAGCCCGTCGTTTGCATGGAATTGCTTGGAGTCCGCCGAAATGCCACTGGTCGTAACCGAATTTCAGCTTCCAAACGAATATTTCGAAGTTTAGCGCGGCCCATGGGCCGACCTTGGTCGTGGTGGCGATTTCATATTTGAATAATGATACGTTGCCCGCGATGATGCCAGCGCAGAAAAACTCGGGAAGAAGTCCTAGTTTCGATTTAAAATAAGTTTAGCTCGTAAATCACTTCGGAAGCAACGATTCATATCTAGAAATTCAAAGTTAACTATGACGTTGAAAAATTTGCATTTTAAATGCTGGTTTGAATTGTGGGCATACCTACGTAGTTGCGAATGAAATTAGAGCTAATTTTGAGGTCAGTCTTAAGTCCAAACGAAGGAATTCCACAATTTGAGAATTGGATCGAGGAGCCATTGCTTCCTAAGAAAACTAGAGGTTCTTACAGCCTCGTTTTCTGTGTGATAAATTTAAGCACCTTCTTGTTTTGATTACGTGGATGATATAATTATTCATTGTGACTGCTGTTTACCTTAGTTCTATGTTCCAAAGCTTTGTGTCAGAATTTTCTGATTTTTTAATTCTCAGTTGCACAAGCCCGAGAAAGCATCCAATGAGCTCATATCGTGCCTGGCATGACACCAGCGTTATCTCCAAGTTGTTCTTTTTTTTATCTAAGGCACACATGTGCTAGTCGTAGTCACCACATGTTTTGTTGGCAGCGAGTTATTTATACGCGTTGTGTAAACCCGGCGTATTAACGGTTTTAGGTTAAATCCGAGCTAAACCGTCGTTCGCTCGGCTCTTGCTTTACGACCTCCAGGTTTGTCACCAGCTCGTGACGTTGCGCCCGGAAACTCACCAGTGTGAAGTCATCTTCGAGTCCTCGAAAGCCAACGAAATAACTGGACGCGATGCCCCCGTGGCCGCCATTTTGAAAGTCCAGATTAGACGTCGGGGTTCGGATGAATTGGCAGAATTAGCTCCCCTAGGTAGGACATCAAGCTCGCGTCCTGTTATTTCCGACAATGAGGCCGCTCCCTTAGATGCATTTGATCTCATGACTTGCTCAAAACTTGTTTAATTCAAGAAGCCGATCGGTGAACGTGGAGTAAACGCCCGCGGCGCCTCACTTCGGCTTTGCAATTATTTTGCCGCTTGGTGACTCGCAATAATGCCCTTCACTGACTATCACTCGGCTGTATCTAATTTTATTAATGTTAGATGTCCCATTCTACTTATCGGGCGCAATTATCGTAATGTTGCCGAGAAAAATACAGTCGAAGGCAAGGAAAGGATCCGGAGAAGTGGTTGAGTGAAATTGCTTGTGGAAATTAACAGATATAGTTGTACCGAAATGTAATGAATTGATCCTGGAAGAAATTCTTCAGGACTTCTAATTAGACTTTAATTTTTTCCCAGTACTGCATGTGAAAGATACCTAAATAAATCAGTAATATTGCACCTCTTAGTAGTTTCACCTACTGTAAGTGATCTTACCATGATCATCAGATCATCACTGATGTTTACATCTTCCGCCTGGATTCGTTCTTTTCAATTTTTATGCACGTGGAAACGTAAAAACTGAGCATTGACACCTTGATTTTCGTTTCACTGCGTATTTGGACCACGGCCAGAATGTCACGTATGTGGAAAACCCGAAGATGATTTTATTTTAAAAAACAGGAAATTCCTAACTTCAGTTTTTCTTTAGTTTCCTAACATGTTATATAAAAATTTGTATCTAAAAAATTGTATATTTTAGTAACACCAGGAAATAGTTGATTTTTAATCACCAGGATTTTTACATGGTTTGAAGAAATAGCTCACCGTTCTGGAGGAAAATAGTGTCTATAAATAAAACTAGCAATTTAATTATTCATGAAGGAAAATAAGAAACGACACGGTCCAGCTTTCATCACCTCCAGGCGATGGATATATTAGGTAGTTGGCTTTGATCTGGAAACAATGACCATTTTATTATAATAGCCGACATTTAAAGCCGTCTACCTGGTTAATGTAGTGCCTTTTTTACCCGAAAGATTTAATCTGCTCGTTTAAATGAGTGAGAAAAGTTCAGCCCGACGATTGATAGTGCAAATTAAAATTCACTTTAACAGATTGAAGAAATGCGATAGCGTGTGTTGTAATCCTCGAGCGGAAAGAATGATAAACGTACGGAATTTCCCAGATATTTTAAAACAGTAGTAGTGGATTTGCAGGTTTTTAAGTTCAAATTTTTAGGTTGCTCAGGATGAAGTACCGTCTGGTTATATCAGTATTATAATTTAATTGGTAATCATTTTAAAACATGACTGTAGCTCTTGACATGATACAACTTGTTCCTTGCTATAAAATTTCCTGTGTGCTCTAAAGTTAAGTCTTTGGCCGTTCGCTTAGAATGATGACGTTATGATACTGTCACAACATGTCAGCTAGGTAAACCTTACGGGCCATTTAAGTAGACATATGGGTTTCAGCTTTAATCTTGCATCGTTTGAGTTACTTTTAGCTTTTTTCATAAGATTCCGAAGGAAATGCTTAATATAACAAGAGTTTGATTCACCTTCTAGCCTGTAGTTCTGCAAAACATCATCCATTGATCCCGATTTTCACCCTGAATCGTTCCGAGTATTTTTAAACATGGTGTACCACAGGGATGGGTGGTAGGGCCTTTACTTTTAATTGCAAACTTGGCGAAATCATATAATTGATACATCCAGTATTATAAATGACCAACATGTTCAATTGGAACACCTATGAGCTACCAGATTTTGATACGTCATGTGCTGTTAATGCGCGTGATATCTTTATCTATATCCAAATGCCTCCGCGGCAAATACCACACCTGATTGGGCTGCTAGTTAATGATTTGGTGTGTTGGACCAGCACCACCCGGACTCGTTGCGATAAGACGGACGGAAATTCCTCTCGTCAGCTTGAGCGACATCGGCTAAGAAGTTTTTACTCCAGCGTATCTGATGTCAGGAGGAAGCCCAAGGTAACGAAGGCGAAGTTTGGTAGACCAGCTCGTTTATTTTCCAGTTTAGTGTGATATCTCATGACACGGCTGCTACCCACGGACGCCTTCTGAGTGGATGAAGAGGAGCTGTTTCGTTTCTTTCTGGTAGACCACTAGCGAGGTATAGAGTTCCTACGTGACTTTATATGGTAGGAACTTCATACCGTGCTCTTGGATCGGCCACAATTCATCACGCTGCAAAATGACCAAAAAACCGACGGTGAGTCGACCTCGCCCGTTCTAGCAGGATGAAGAATTAGGCATGTGTGGTTTCTGGAGAAAACTAGTCGTGCATTAAATTTTCGTAATTATAGATTCCGGGGCTATAAAGTTAATCATTATTGGCAGGAATTATAATGTAGTACCTGCCTCTTAAATGAATAGCTGAGGAGGCAGCGTAGTGTGGTAACATCCTATCCTCGAAGAATGCAGTTGTGTAAGAATTTAGACACAAATAACATAAATAACTGAGGAATCTTGAGCAAGTGCGGGAAAAAGTTGTCGCGTCTATCAAAAGCTATTCGCAGGAAGTTCATATATAAAGCCTCCTTGAAAAAGTTTGCTGTTTTTGCTAATTTGTACAGCGATTATCTTCAGCTACGCTATAAACATTTTTTCTGCAGAAGATCCGTTATGGCATTGGCTTTGATGCGGAAAATAAACAAACTTAATTGATAATAAATAAAAATAAAAAGCAATCTCGCCACAACTTGTTATTTATAGTGTGTAGTAACTTGACGTGAACCGATCCGCAAATCTCGGCTTATCTTCAATAGTTAAGGCTTATTGAGTAATAACACTACTTATATCGTTACGGTCGAACTGAGATACTAATAATTGTTTTTCAAAGCTTAATTGGTGTGCTAGATAAGGAACTGGCTTTTTGAAAAAGATTAATGACATTAAGCGTGTTATGTTTGATACACAGTCTGAGTTATTCCAAAAATGATAGCAAGAAATTCGTTGTAGCGTAGTATTTCCTTGAAAAATTACCCGTAACACATTTTTAGAATGTCCTGGTATGTGCATTGGTAAATAGGAACAACGAAATCGGTCGTGTGCTACTGGACTACTACAACACCAGAACGAACAACTTTTGCGGTAAAACCCAAAGAAAGTTAATTGATGTGTTGAAACCTTTGACTACTTTCCTAAAGTTTCAGATAACTTTTGCAGGAAGCAAAGATTGTGATTTTCTGAGAAATGTGTGTTGAAAGTGGATCGTTGCAACTAATCAGTAACTGCTTGGACTCCCACGGTGTTTTTTCTCTTGTTTTTAAAATGCAACTTTCACATGTGGCTTACGTTAGAAAAGGAAATGGAAAATCTTGAAAAAAATTACTCCAATACTGGGCAAACGTAATCAATATAGTAAAATCAAAATATAAATTGTTCTACAAAAATTAATTTGCTCCAATACCAGAGCTGGTGTGATTTGAATCAGGATTCGTAAAAGGTTTTACCGGTTTCAGGATATTAAGCCTTTGTTTACATATACAGAAGTGGGCTGGTAACTAGATCATAACTTATCTGTAGGGTAATGGAATATTACCCTACATGGCAACCATAACCATATAGCAACCGATAAACTATTGAACATATCACGGATGTTATGATCATAACATTCCTAGATATGTTAATAGCTATTACTTTAGCACAAAATGATTCGTGATTCATATGCATTTTTTGGATTAAAATCACTCTGCGATTGGAACTATCACAAAGGAGTCCAAAATCTATCCCGAAAACTTAGTAATTTTGATCCTGTCAAGAGTGAACAAGAAATAACATATTTTTTATCTGATTATTATTACCATTGTTTTTATCTGTGTCGACTGTCGACTCAACTCTCCAATAAAGTGCAATTTATTCAGTTTTTAATGTAATTAATCAGTACTTACGTAATTAAGCACTAGTCTTATTCAAATTATAACAAAATTTTGCAAAAATTACTATACCTGTATATTTTGCCAATAATTTACAATTCGGATCCATGATTCGAAAAAGGCCGAATTCTGTGAACTTACTCATTATTTATATAAACAGGACCCGAACCTAGTATTAGCCACGATTCTAATAATTTTTCTTAATTCGGATCCGTGAGTCGAATCCATTTTCAGCAGGGTTCGTAAATATCATGATATATGTATGAATACAACAATATCGGATATACAGTGTAGCCCAGGATTGATGTTCAAGGGGTGAGATAGACTAAACGTTTTTGAATTTTATTTTAAAATTGTACATAAATCCGGCTTCGTTTGAAGCGAATTTTAAAAATATTTTCAGTTTTTGAAAAATAAGTTGGCCTTCGCAGTGAAGCGAAAACTATTTTCTTTTCAGGTAAACTGCCCTTTTTGTTCATGACGCGGCAAAATTTTACTAAGAAAAGTTGTTCAGAATGAGAAATTGTAGCCCTATTTTAAGAAGATCTACCTACTTAGATTAAACAATAGTATATTGCAGCCCGAGATGGGAAGTGTTTCATTACTGTCGAGAGATTAGTTAGCTGATTGAGACGCGAAGCGTCGAAATCAGCTATTATCTCGAGACTAAGGAAACTTCCTGTCGAGGTTTGTATACTATTTTATTCGCAACAACTTTATTCTAAACAATAATTGGAAAAATTATTATATTATGATAAGACAGGTTGTGACGCGCATGAATGGATCAACGAGATTCCCAGTGTCCCTACCTACTCAGCGGTCGGGAATGTACTTCCCGCACTCACTTCCCGCACTTGAGCGGGAAGTGAGTGCGGGAAGTAGCAGACTGAAATGT
The DNA here is from genome assembly GCA_940337035.1 of Agriotes lineatus. Lineage (NCBI taxonomy): Eukaryota > Metazoa > Arthropoda > Insecta > Coleoptera > Elateridae > Agriotes > Agriotes lineatus. Next base: position 59,579,107 of record OW679199.1, on the reverse strand, counting down.
ACGACTTCCCCACCTCAAATGAGGTCAGGAATATTAACATTACATATATGGTTGCGAATAAAAATTGTATTTATTAAAAATGGCGGTTTAATCTAAGTAAGTACATCTTCCTGAAATTTTTGTGTAGGGTTATAATTTCTAATTCTGAACAACTTTCCTTAGTAAAATTCTGCCGTATCATGAACAAAAAGGGTAGTTTACCTGAAAAGAAAATAGTTTTTCAAAAACTGAAAATATTCTTAAAATTCTCTTCAAACGAAGCAGGATAATTCCAAAATCTTAAAATAAACTTCAAAAATTTTTATTAGTCTATCGCACCTCTTGTAACATCCATCCTGGGACACATATCATTATTAAGTTTTTTTTAACAAAGAAAAAATGTTTTGGTAAGTATGTGTAGCTCACATGTTAAAAACGAAGCAATTTAAAGAATTTTTTCGTATTATTTCAATCGTTAATAACTATTGAGGTCATGATTGAGGTGTTATTATTGTGCAATTAAGTCTCCAAAATGCCGAAAATTAGAAGTGCAATATAGGTAAAATTTGATTGTAATTAAATCAAATCATACTGAAAACTGGGCTAGCTGTAAGAAATATGAAAAGTTATCTAGGGAATCCCTTCCCGCATGGCAATAAGTATTGCCAATAGAAATAACAATTCGAAGTCTGAATCAGCGGTATCACTCAAAGTGAAAATGAACATTAAAGAATACAATTGAATTTTTAAGTGTACAATATGGATAGGTATAATAAAATAAACAAAAATCATTAAAACATTATAAAAATCATGATATGTAAGCTTTTTTCCAGTTAATACATAAATAGTTATTTACGTTATAAGGCCGGAAAATGACCACTTTAATAATATTTTACGGCCGTGTATCTTGCAATGTTTTATTTCTTACTGTTTTATACCATGTGTTTATTAAAAAAGTATAAGGGGCGGTTGTGAAAATTCAAACGTATGAATAGTATGCTGGTGGCACTGTAAGTCTATGTCAAATTCGAGGTTATCAGGTTAGGTTTTCCGTCAGTTTTGACACAGACTGACGCAAGACCTAACCTGATAACCTCGAATTTGACATAGACTTGCAGTGCCACCAACATATTATTTAGCAGTTGCCTAGCAACACTTTCCGGCCTTGTGATGTAATGTTCCACTTTCCGGACTCAAATTAATTACGTAAAGCTGTATTTTCCGGACAGTATGAAATAAAATTGTTTTACATATTTCACAGCATTCTTTATTTAATTTTTATATATTTTAACGAGGCATTCCTTCCAAGCATTTCCATATACATATTAGAGTTTCAGACTGAGTAGGTATAATTATTAATCAGTCTAGGTATTTGATCAACGTCAATTGAACGTTCCGTTTTTAGTTCTAAAGTAAATTACCTGTGAATTTTAAAATAACTAAAATTACAAGTGACTTGCGGTAGGGAACAGAAGATCTAATTTTTTGTTTGTCAAAACTGGACATATTTAATTCTTCTAAAAAGATGTTTTTTATTTTCACAATTTTATTTCTCTTATAACATTTGTTTAAAATATACATGTACTTTTTTATATACTGGTCTCGTAGCAACTATCTACCAGCTTAGTAACGAGTTCGGTAGGTACGTTTTTATGGCCTAGGCCTGCAGCACTTAGCAACGTTTGTGATTCGTATTAGACGTTTGTCAGTACTGAAGTATATTGTTGGTGGCACTGTCAAAAAGCTTGCTGGATTGAGTGATTTTGAGTTTTTACTAAGGTGATTTATTTTTTAAAAATTGTTTAAAGTAAGTATATCGTTAGCACTTACATTTTTATTTAAAAAATCAAGATTATTATGCAAGGAAAAGGTGAAAAACCGATTTCAAAATATTCTCCACATCCTCAAAATAGCAAGTAAGTGCCAATGATTTATTTTTGTTTACAATTTTTTAAACAGAAATCGCCCCAGAAAAACACAATCACCTAATAACATATAAGGCTTTTTCTTTCCTCTTCTTCTTCTTTCTATTGTAGGCCAGTGACCTGTTTTTAACCACAAAGTGGTTATATTAGCCCCCTTTACTCGTAAGCCGGGTAGGTGACTAGCCTTGCCCGTCGAATAAAAGATTGTTACATTTTGTTTTTTTATCAATTGAAGTTGCGACGGTTATTATTAATTGAAAAATCATTTAAATATAGCTTACCTTGTTAGCCAGGCCAAGTTTCTGAAAATTCATATCTTTAATCGGTCGTAGTAGGCTGGCATGCAGTGGTGGAAGTAATCGAAATATGAGCTTAAGTCCGTTCCGGCATAAACAATCAAAATTCAAATCATTACGCTTAAAAGTATAGAAGATACTAAGATTACTTCAATTGCAGTAAAACCAGGGTTCGCCACAGTGGGCCCAGCCCGAAAAAACCCGACGGGTTTTTTCGGGCTGGGCCCACGTGAAAAAACCCGCTCGAAAACCCACTGAGTTTTTCGGTCCTGGATTCACTCCACGGGACTAGTAAACTCACAACTTGGGTTAAAAAATTTGAACAAAAAACCTCAACTTTTAGAATTTTATTACAAATTAGAAAAACACAATTAATTACCTTTAAGAATAATAGGACATTAGAAATATAATTAATGATTGTAAAAAACAGAATATTAGAGCAAGAACAATTAATTATTACCAGTCAATAGGGTGTGTATCAGTTGAGCGCAAATGTCTGTACACTTGCACTAGTTTTGTGGCTTTTTCACGCCCAGGCGATTTCGAAGTTTACTCCAAACAAGTCCGAATGTAGAAAAGTATCGTTCAATGGAAGCTGAAGATGCCGGCGCCGAAGATAGACCTAAGAAAAATCGCAAAAACCATGTGGCAAGGTTGACATTTTTTCGGTTCTTTTTACAAGTTTCCACCATTGAGGGGATGAAAACAGATTGATGACACCATCCGTCATCAATGATGATGGAAAAAATGCTTCGTCTTTTATTCGAAGAGCCATTATCCCGGGAAGACGGGAAAAACTCGAAAGAGTCCGAAAAAACCCGAAAAAGCCCGAAAAAAAAACCCCCATGGGCCCAGTGGGTTGGGTTTTTCTGAAAAAACCCGGGTTTTTTCAAACCCTGAGTAAAACACTATATATTTGTAAAAATATCGAGGGTTGACAATTGTAATTCTATAATGTGTGAAGCTTTCGCGGTTATACGAATTGTCAATATTAGAATTAAATTTCGGTTTAGACGCGTCGTCTTTGTAGATAAAGACCCGGCATTTTTTGATTTAATGTGCGCTTTGTGAGCTCAAGCAAGGGTTTGTGTAATGGTTATGTTCTTTGGTTGCTCGTGAACTCTTACAAGCCACCCATGATTTGGTCCGTATTATTCAAGTACCTTGTGAGCAACTCATATAGAGTAACGTTTCGTGAGACATTGCAGCTTGCATCATCAGGGTCAAAGTTGCTCAGAGCAAAGACGATGCGGTCTAAGTCAAATGTAATTTTAATATTGCCAACTATACCATACTGTACATACTATAATCAGTGTTCAGATCGTGTAATTATAGAAAAATAAAGTTAATATTTTTTTTTTCGTGACCGCGTGTTAATTTAAATATTAATGAATTATTTTTTCTAAAAAGGATGGATTAACAGATGTCACTAATACACTATTTTTGATTAATACACTCTTCATTAATTAACTGTTTTTGTGATTTTGACGTTTTGATGATGTTTCTTAGCAAACGTGATTTTTAGTGAAATTGAAAATATATCGAGTTGAAAAGATAACATTGGTTTGACTTAGTATTAATATCAATTTTTTTCAACCACAAAAAAAGATTTTGTGGTCAACGAAAAATTTTGTAATCAACTCGTTTGTTAATGGGCGATTAATAATCTCAACTATTAAAGGCACTCACTCGCTATCGCTTGTCGTGCTTTAAACAGTTTCGATTATTAATCGCCTTCATTAACACACTTGTTGGTTAAATAACTATTAAACCTTTAATTAATTTTCGTATTTTATTGTGTTGCTGACGTAACCCTTGGGCTATATATACCGTATACCCCATTAACCTAGATTTCTGTACACACAAATACAAAAAATAAAATGAATATTTTGGAAATAATAGTTCTATCTACTGGTTAAGTTAAAAAGTATGGCAACCACAAAACTAAATTATTGGTTCAGACTTAAAAAATTTTTCATTGTTTTGTGGACATATATTAGGCCACTTCTATCGCTCTGTAAGGACCGTCGTCAAATTAAAATCAAAACTATTATTTTGAACATCATTAGGTTAGCTCTATGTTCTTTTAAAGTCGACTAGTTCCAAATTTACTAAAATACATTTTTGGATCATACTGCCTCAAATAAAAAAATAAAATGTGTTTAACTGGAATTCCATTTCTCTTATTTAGTTTTTGATATCAGGTTAGTTCTTTTTCCTTAAAAGGTAGGCATAATTACGTTAGGTATCTCTAAACATCACTAATCGATATTATAGTGTAAACTCGATCAATTCAATTGCTTTTAATCTGAAATTTCCATATTGTTATTTTAGATATATATAATTAAATTACCTTCTTTTAAGTTTTAGAAAACTAAAGGAAGTAAAAGTGGAGTTTTTCGCATATTTTGACATGAAAAGTTTAGCTCTATCTTCTCTTAAAAACAAATAGTTGAAAAATCTCTAGAGGAAATATCCAATTTCGGCAGTACCAAAGTAAAAATATAAAGTTCGTTTCTTTTATTTCGTATATAAATTAGTAATTGAGTTAATTCTATTCCCACATAGCCTCGAAAACATATAGCAGTAACGACAATACTGACAATAACCTACCTTAAAACATGTAGAGGTAGGCTTGCTAGGCTTGGATATTTTTGGATATACTAACCACAAACTCCCAGAAAAATGTGTTTGAACAACTTATTGCCGAAAATAAATGTTTCAAAACATGCATTTTTGATCTTTTACGCCTTTTATATATGTGAAGTTGAAAGAATTCCAACCTGCCGAAGTATTGCTTTCGACCTAGACGATTTTTACAGATTTACAATTTTTGTCGCAACCTCTTACCAGTCTCCACCAATCCATTATAAGAAAGTTCTTGTGAAACTACACAACGTTTGTGAAAATATAAACCGCCTTGGCGTTGAAGAAAAATCGGAAAATTAATACAATTCGCCGATCTACCCCGTTAGTGTGGCGTAGCAACCGGACTGCCGACCCTGAGATCAGGAATTCGAAGCTCTGACCCGACTAATGTAAATATATATCCCTTACAGCGTTAAATCTGAAGTGCCACATTATTGGCGCTCTTACCCCATTCGCGCTTTTCCCGGTATCAGTAATCGTATTGAACCGATTTCGTCCGTCTAGGCTTCGCATCTCCTTTGAGAATTCTTTTTGGCGAAATCGTTGCACCTATGGTGCGATCATGTTTATTACATATTATGATAGCGTCCATGCCACATTAAAAGCACCGTTTTAACAGATTACGAAGACTGAAGTATCGATAAGCGGCGTCTCATCTTGTTTAATTTTAAGAGAGAGGATTGCTTGTACTGTGGTCCTTTTGGCGGTATTAAAACCTTCACAACATTTCTAATCGATGACATTGCAGAGCAGTTCCTGTCAATTCTTTTAGATCACAATTTTCATTATTTGAAACGTTTGGTTCCTTTATTTCATTAGTTTGCAATTTGCGCATCTTTTCTTTCCTTGGTCGTAACTAAAAATGATAAAACATAAAGTACCACAATATAGTACACAGCTGTTATTCCAACACGTGTCTTGCTTATATTCATTCTTTAAAAAATAAGCCCAAATGAAACTACGTATAATTATCCAATAAATATCCACAATTTGTTTGCAACTTTTAAATTCATTTTGTTGCGGACTTAAAAACCAAAATTTTGGAATATCCACGAGTTGCTAGGAGCTTCTACACATTCTAGAAAATCTGAATTTTAGTGAAACTTTGGGACTCATAAACACTAGCAATTGGGAGATGCAAGCGTATGGATCGTTTCGGAAAATAATTCAAGCCAGTAGTTGCAACCTGTTGTACTGGCGTACTATTATCGACATTAAAATATCCAGCAGAAAATTAATCTCAGACTCCATTAAATGCATAATCGCATTCCTGGAATGCATAGCTAAGTATCTTGCGGTATGCACCACAAACGGTTGGTACTTGCGAGGTATCCTTGATGCGATTTCTTATCTCCGATTTTTTGTTATTATCCATGCCATGATTGTGGTGAAATTGCAAATTCCTACTCAATTTTCTATAGGTGGTGATAAGTCGACAACTGGGGAACTAGAAAAAATACACGAAACGTCGGTTACGAGAACAATTTAAATATTTGAATAATATTGTAATTTAAGTCCATGCCCTTGAACCTATGTCTATTATTAGAAGCAATTAAATTTGTTGGCTTATTATGATATAACTTATAGACACCGTGCCTAGCATGGATTGGAAATTGAGTATCTCTATAAATATTCATAGCGTTGAAGCTTTGTCATTCGAATTCTACATATTAAACCTGATAAGTATGCGTTGCATCCTTTTCCAGGTTCCAGGCTTCTGGTTGAAGTTAAATGCATTTGCAGCGGATGTTTTTGCACAGCTTAATTCCACACATTTTCCGTGAAACTTTACGTTGTGCCTGCTAAACCGTAATGACGAACGTCGTCGCAATATGGGAAAGCCAAACAATGGTGGCTTAGAAGTACACCTAATAATTTTCCTTATTACATGTCAGCAATGGCAAACACGTTATAATCTCATTTATTATTTAAATATAAAGGTTTGACAAGAATATACCGTAAAAGTTGTATACGAGGCAGAAAATTGGGTTTGACAGGAGTGAAATGGTCGACTAGTACGAGCAGTCGTGAATACGGTTTTATTTACAACCGTACATATTCATGACCGAGTGCATTGCTATTATGCCCATTGGAGTCGACTTTCAAAAGTTTCGATTTAAGCCCGTACCAACACCGCCTTACTCGCTGAGAACGTGATTGTTGCTTAACCACGCGGAAATTAATTAGCATCAGCTTAAATGTGCGTTTTCCACCCATGCACTTGCGTTGCGAAAGAGAATAAATTTTAAATGGTTCTGCTATTAGTCGTCTGTAAAATTTTAAAATGTCATTTAAGATTGAAAGCAAATTCTTACATACACTCCCAGGTCACATAAATACACAACTGAATTATTCTTTTGATTTGAAGAATATAAAAATATTGTAATATGAAAATAAACAATTTGAAAATCATATAATTTGTCAGTTCATTTGGACCTACTGTTCCATAAAGCAAATTTACTAGCCTGTACATTTTGCATGTCATTTTAAAATTATACCTTTTGTTACTAATATAAAGTTGAAAAACATCAACCTGGTAGATCGCTCAAATTAAAGAAATTTTTAAAAATCTGCAAAAGCTCTACACTGAATATAACTCGCAAGTGCTATTCGCACCGATCGCTACACATTTATATCACTTTTAGCATGTTCACCCTGTATGTCCTGGGTCCCTAAAATGCCCATCTTCAGCATGGTTAAAAACCTAAACTATGTGCAAAATATTACTTTTATTTAACTAATAGTTCTTGAGTTACTGCGAAAAATAAACAAAATGCTCACTTTGTACCTATATATTTGACCAAAAGTATATTCGGTTTCGAGCCAGGTAAACGTGTAATCCGCAGGCAAAATATAATTTTCTCCATCAAATAGTTTTTGAACTATATCTCCTACAGATATACCTACTGAATTGAGAAAACATGTTTTCCTGAAACGCGAAGATCCGAAAAATATCAAAAAGGTGTTTTTTCACTATTCCAATGCTTCCTTCGTCTATTGGACGAGCGAAGTAAAAAAGAACCAGCTTCAGAAAAATTATATAATATTAAATAAAACGTAAGAATTTTCTAGACCATTTTATGAAATATCTTGTTTTGTAATTAATTAGGAAAAGCTTTTATAACACAAATTTAATGGGAAGGTACATATATATTCTCTTTTATCAAAATATAGGGCAACGCAAAAAATGTTTGCTAGAACAAATAATGGTTGACGAGTGTTCATAAGTATATACAAAATAGGTTAGACTATCTGAATGTTTGTATTAAGACTGAAACAGTAAAAGTAAACACTTTGTAAGGTGAATTGCTTTAATTCCAAAGAGAAAAAATATAGCAATCGAACTTGCGCTCCCAGATGGAATATACATGTTAGAAAAATCTCTTAACTGTTCGGCCAGGAAAACGTAACACTCAGGCTTATCGTTGTATTATGAAGAGAAGGGTGATGGTGTAGAGAAATAAGGTGGGTGACGATGAAAACGTGACACGTACAGGCAGGCAGACAACATCGTTTCTATATAAGGCACTAGCGTTCGGCATAGTTTATTGATACTCACTGTGCTAGCATACTTAGATGTAGATTAATAATTGTATGAACATAGTCTCTAACTTATTCTACTTCTTAATGATAGTTGATTTTGAAAACTCGTTCGGTTTGCTACTTTTTGAGAGTGCTAATTTATCAAATAAGTTCTTGATATAGACTGTCTAGCTACTGCCTATTGATTTTATTTTAAAATTTGGTAACCATTTGTGAATAACAGTAATTTCAAATTCCAAAAAATTAGCTTGCCACACATTTTTCAAGTTTCATTGCTCAATTTAAAATTTTTCTGGATCACGTTTTTACTAGGAGCTTATTTATTCGCTTTATTTCAGCTTTTCTCTTTAAATGCTGTATAGTTGCTGTTTTTTGTACGATTAACTTGATAAGAGGCGTCCACGAATGGGGCCCCCAATTAATCCACTGCGAATTCCGGTTCAATGGGATTGCCGGGAACTGCCACTTAATAACCCTAACTTGGGTTCAGTTAGTTGTTGGAGTGAAACAAGACTTAACAAACACGAGTATATTGATTAACAACGATTACAAACGTCACTGATGGACCGATGGTATTTTACAAAAGCTTCAACTGTTGTGACACGCTTGGATTGGCCACGCGAAAATAGCGAATTGCGCGTAACCGTAACACAAAACAACCTGGAAACGTCTTTACCAGGGAGTTAGACCGAAACGCAAACTAGCACAAAGCATAGCTGAACTTGCTTCCTCGAGGTTCTGAATCTAACTAACTCTGAATTTACAACGAGCCGAACTCGCCAATTCAAGGAGGGGCAAGCTCAAACACTATTGGCTGAGGCGATCCTGCGTAGCCAATCGGAGCGTCGCACGTTATTTAGGAAAAATGCTTATTCTAAGAAACCTTAATGCTAAGCTCTCTCAATGAGGCAATTGAACGAAATCCATAAACCCATGATTCCCAAATATGCTAAGTCGGCTTAAGTTCTAGTAGAAAATGTATCCATCCGCTTAAAAGCCATTAAGGGAAGCTTAAAATTCCTTTCCAATATTAACAGAGGCAAACAAATACGGCAAGATGCAAATTTAGCTTTACCACGACCTTTGAATGAGATAGAACAGTTATGACTTGAATTACATGATTAATTATAATCAAAAAGGTTTTGATGCACGCATCTGTGTGAATCAAACATGCCGCCCCCGAAGTGCCGACTATGGCACGACGTGATTAAATCCCAAAATTAAACTGAAATCTGACACTACCAAATAATCAAATGCATAACAAGAACTAAGGACAGATGATAATCCAAGAGCCTTACAGATAACTTACAACTAGCATGAATACAAGCAAAGAAACAACTAAACCTAGCAAAATGTTCAATTAGCGAAAACTACCAACTAAGAGCAAAGTCAATGTTTATTGCCCTTGATCGCAATGATCGTCTTTGGGTAGGATGTACACTTTACGCACCGAGCGTTTCAGGAGATTCCCTCGGGAATCGCGCACCTGCACCACACGCACAACACCATCCGCTCCTGGATATGTGGCCGAGATGATTGCCAGTGGCCAACGGTAGCTTGGAGATGCCTCGTCGTGGACGAGTACCACGTCGCCCACCTGGGGGCTAGAGAAGTGCTGGAGGACTTCCACTTAGGCCGGCGCTGCAGGAGGTGGAGGTAGTCCCGGGACCAACGATCCCAAAACTGCTGAGACAGCCGCTGGACCAGCCCATAGCGGCTGAGACGATTTTCCGGTATGCCCTGGAGTTGGGCTTGCGGAAACGAAGTCAGCTTCCGACCGATCAAGAAGTGGGCAGGAGTAAGGACTTCGGGGAATGAGGCGTCGGTAGGGAGAACACAGAGTGGGCGGGAATTTAGTATCGCCTCCACTTGAGTCAGCATGGTGTAATACTCAACGAAAGTTAACTTTGCATTGCAAGATATTCGCCTTAAATAATATTTCAATGACTTTACCCCCGCTTCCCAGATGCCGCCAAAGTGCGGAGAGCGTGCCGGAATAAAATTCCACTTAATGTTATGTTTCGACAATTCTTCCCTTATGCATTGCTCACTAGAGCCTGACAGGATATTTTTTAATTCCGATAGCTGATTTCTGGCACCGGTGAAACAGGTAGCATTGTCAGAAAATATGTTGGAGGGTAAACCGCGTCTGGAGATGAATCTCCTCAACGATGCGATGAAAGCCTCCGTCGTGAGGTCTTCCACGAGTTCAAGATGAATAGCCTTCGTGGCCAAACACACAAATAGGGCTACGTAAGCCTTTACTTCTTTCGCGCCTCGCCCGGATTTGTTTTTTATAAACACGGGACCCGCGTAATCTATCCCGCAGTTGCTGAAAGGGGGAGAGGGTGTGACACGAGCTTCGGGTAGTGATCCCATCAAGTGTTCATTCATCTTAGGCTTGGCCCGGAAGCATATCACGCAATTGTGTATTACTTTACGTATTAGGTCTTTGGCTCTCACGATCCAAAACTTATCCCGCAATGAGGCCAGTAACACCGAGTGTCCACAATGCAAGAGCCGCAAATGCTCTTGCTTCACGATTAGCAACGACAAAGGGTGACTAGCTGGTAACAAAAGGGGATGTTTTTGATCAAAGCTTAGATTGGAGTTTTCTAGACGGCCGCCCACGCGCAGTAGGCCCTGATCGTCCAGAAATGGGTTTAGAGAAAGCAGCGCACTATTTTTCGGCAATGGCGCTTTTTTAGACAAAACTGCTATTTCTCCGGAAAAGACTTCCGCCTGTGCAATTTTGATCAGGCGGCGAGTAGCGTCCTCCAATTCGTCAATGGCTGGAGGTCCCGGCCAGCGCGTTTCGGTGCTTCTGTTTCCCGCGAGACGCAGGCAGTACGCGACTACGCGCTGTAATTTTGTAAAACTGGAATAGCGCCTGAAAAGTTCAAATTCTGGGACGCGATGGTGAAGAGTGGCCACTACTGGGCGCGACTCTTGGGCTGCTAGCTCACCCGAATCAATTTTAACGGGCTGGGGTTTTAAGTCCGCCTGTGACAAAAACTCTGGCCCGTGCCACCACAAGCGCGAGTGGAGTAACTCCTGGGGTAACATTCCCCTGCTAATTATATCGGACGGGTTGCAATTTGTACGCACGTGAAACCATTCTTCCCTATTGCTTAGTTCGTGAATCTCGGACACCCGGTTCGCGACGAACGTCTTCCAATTACTCGCATCCTTATTTATCCAGTGCAGAGTTATGGTGGAGTCCGACCAATAGTACACGCGGTCAAATTTAAATGCGGAGGAATCGAGTATAGTTTTAATCAAACGAGCCAACAGTAAGGCTGCGCAAAGCTCCAAACGAGGCAAGGATATTGTTTTTAATGGAGCGACCCTTGACTTAGCACAAAGCAAATTGGTGGTGACATTACCGCGCGCGTCAACGCAACGTATATACACGGCGCACCCATAGGCTACAGAACTCGCGTCCGCAAATCCGTGGAGATCTATCGAATTTATGTCATCGCAAATTACCCGTCTCGGAATTGCCAACGAGCCCAAAGAGCGTAATGAAGAATGGAGTTCGTCGTATCTGGAGCGCATCTCCATGGGCACCGTTTCGTCCCATGACAACTTCAACTGCCAAAGCCGTTGCACGAGAAGTTTCAAAGTTAGAACGCTTGGACCAAGTAGTCCCAAGGGATCGAATACCTGAGCCATACTAGAGAGTATAGCCCGCTTGGTAACTGATTTGCAACAGCTAGGATTCACTCTGTAACTTAGCACGTCCCGCCGAGTATCCCAAAAAATGCCGAGAGTTTTCTCCGTGGCGCCTTCCGTCAAAGAAATGGGCTCTACGCTGCCGCGATCTACACCAATGGCGCTAGCTACTTCACTGTCGTTGGATGCCCACTTTCGCAATTCAAACCCGTACCCCGACAAAGCGCTACTAATTTCGAATTGCGTTTTTATGGCTTCCGCCCTATTTTCAAAACCAGTCAGTAGGTCATCTACATAAAAATCCCGGCTAATTCTTAATGAGGCCTCTGGAAGCGATGCTTCGATTTCCTGGGCGATTTGTATCAAGCACCTAGTTGCTAGGTACGAGGCTGATTTAGTACCGTAGGTGACCGTTAATAATTTGAAGCATTTTACCGCTGAGGTTTTGTCGTCACGCCATAAAATTAATTGGTATTGCGTCTGCGAGGGGTCCACGAGAATTTGCCTGTACATTTTGGCGCAATCTGCTTTCAACACGTACTTGAATTGCCTAAAGCGACAAAGAATTGCAAACAGCGACTGCTGGACCACTGGGCCCTTATGTTGAAGGTCGTTAAGCGATACTCCGGAGGAGGACGCACAACTGCCGTCAAAAACAACGCGATGTTTGGTCGTTGAACTGTCCTCCTTTATGACTGGCAAATGTGGTAAATAAAACCGAGGATGAGGAAGGCTCGCTTCGTCGTCCACCTTGCTCAAGTGACCAACCGACTCGTATTCTTTGAGAAATGCGGAATACGCGGTTTTCAACTCGGGATTTTTTGACAATTTGTTTTCTAATGAATAGAAACGCTTTAACGCTATACCGCGCGAGTCTCCCAGCGATGGAGCATCTTTCCTGAAAGGTATGCTCACGATGAACCTACGCGGCTCCGACGACGCCCGTTTCGTAGTCGATTGAAAATGGTCTTCGCAAAATTTGTCATCAGCAGAGAGTCGGCCTGATGAACCGTACGCCCCCTCGATTTCCCAAAATCTCTGAATGCCGTGCTCGATGCCGGTTACACTTAAATGAACTCTATTTGAACGAATGAGCGCTCGATTTTCGACATTCATGTTTCCGCCTAAAACCCAACCAAAAAGAGTTTTTGTTAAGAATGGCTTCTCTGGGCCCAATTTCACCTGTCCCTGACAGAGCACTTGCCAAAAGACATTCGCGCCTAATAAAAGATCAATCTTTCCCGGTGTATTACAATCTGAATCGGCTAGCACAATGTTTGGTGGGATCTTCAAATCCCTCAACGAGAAAGCAAGGACCGGCAGAGGGTCCGTAATTTTGTCTAACACAACACAGCTCAAAATGTCCTCGTATTTCCCGTTGCGGGAGCGGATTCGAACGTTTGCTCTGAATTCAGCGTTCAGAGCCCTGGCACCAACACCCGACAGTGAGGTGACATTACCTCGTTTCTCAATTTTCAAATTTTGACACAAGTCGGCGCTAACTAAGTTAAGTTGGGATCCGGGGTCCAAAAGAGCTTTTGTCCGGGAAAATGACCCGGAGGATCCTTCTACGAATACGCTAACCGTGGACAATAAAACTTGCGCTGACGCCGCGATTGCAGGACGGCTACAAGCTGCTGAAACGGATGCGACGGGTGCCTCGCTCGGGACGACGGCCCCGACCTCCCGCGTGTCGCTGCTGGTTTCTGGCGGTCCAGGACGCGGCGACGAAGTATTTTCGTGCGCGTCGCGCTTTGGACGCAAACACAGTAAAGTATGGTGCTTTTTTCTGCATACGCGGCATCTCGACGATGTGCATTTTACCACGAAATGTCCGGGCTTGAGACAATTGTTGCATAATTTCAAACGACGCGCCTCTTCGATACGAGCGTTTACCGACAATTTTGAAAATGATTCGCAAGCGCTAATCGAATGATTACTATTTTTGCAAAAATCACAAGAGTGATTACCTTGCTCTCTGGCTACATGAGCGCGTGCATGACTTTTTTGCTCGGATCCCTGATTTCCCAAACTCGAACCTATTTTCGCAGTTTCCAGCGAACCTAATAAGTGACTTTTGCTCTCTAAAAAATCTAACAACTCTCGCAAAGTAGGAAATTGTCCGGTATGCTTGTATAATTCCCAGTCAGTCTGCATTGCTGAGCTGAGCTTCGAAACTATGATATGTATTAGTATGGTGTCGACTGTGGGTTCCCCGTACGCCTTTAAAATTTCCAAAATTCTAACTACACTATCGAGCAGCCTTTGAACAGACGAATGTGAATCCTTTTTTACGCTCTCTAAACTGAATAACGCATTTATGTTTGATTTTACTATCAGTTTCTTATTTTCAAATCGCTTGACTAGAATGTCCCAAGCAATGGTATAGTTATCGTTGGTAACTTTTAACGACGAGATTGAACTAGCAGCTTCTCCCTTAAGGGAAGAAATCAAATAGTAAAATTTCTGAACGTTGGTCAAATTAGCGTTGTTATGAATAAGCGACGTAAAGGAGTCATGAAATTGAACCCAATTCTCGAATTTCCCCGAAAAGGAAGGCAAATATAAGGGTGGTAATCTTAATCCAGCGAGCTCTCCTGAATGGCCACTTTGCAAAGAATTTTGACCTAGATTCGGTTTTATACCCGGACTGATCTTATTTTTTGATAAGAATTCCTCAACTGTGCTACTAATCTCGCTAAAATGAGTCATAAAAGAGTCGAATTCATTAAAAATTTCATCAAAGTGCTCAGCGTCGGCCTCCATTAGGCCCTCCATTGACTTCTCATACTCATCCAACAAATTTTGGAAACAACTAAACTCTTTTGACAAGCTGCCGACCTCGTGAGCCTTCACGGGGCTGGACGAAGAAATTCTATGAAATAGAGTTTCGAAACGATCTACTTTGGCTTTTATGAATTTGCAACGAGTGGTTAAAGCACGAGTTTCCGACATGACCGCTGATGCCGAACGAGTTTCCACCATGACTGACACAAGCAAAAAACAACACTAAACGAAGGTGTAATGGAAAAGGACTTACTTTTGATTTGAGAACGCAGTAACTTCTTGACGAACAGAAAACCAACCCGCTGCCGATCGCTGCCGCTTGACGTGGGACCTGGACTCGGTGTAAGCTCTCGATGGTTGAATTTCCTGGTGTTGGCGAAGCTTCTTGACGCTCTCCGACGAAATGATGTTGGAGCGATTGCATCCACCAGCTACTGGAAACTTGTACACTCGCGTTTTTTAGCTTCTTCCAAATCCGGCTCGAAGGACCAATGTTTTTTATATGATTAACTTGATAAGAGGCTTCCACGGATGGGGCCCCCAATTAATCCCCTGCGAATTCCGGTTCAATGGGATTGCCGGGAACTGCCACTTAATAACCCTTGACTTGGGTTCAGTTAGTTGTTGGAGTGAAACAAGACTTAACAAACACGAGTATATTGAGTAACAACGATTACAAACGTCACTGATGGACCGATGGTATTTTACAAAAGCTTCAACTGTTGTGACACGCTTGGATTGGCCACGCGAAAATAGCGAATTGCGCGTAACCGTAACACAAAACAACCTGGAAACGTCTTTACCAGGGAGTTAGACCGAAACGCAAACTAGCACAAAGCATAGCTGAACTTGCTTCCTCGAGGTTCTGAATCTAACTGACTCTGAATTTACAACGAGCCGAACTCGCCAATTCAAGGAGGGGCAAGCTCAAACACTATTGGCTGAGGCGATCCTGCGTAGCCAATCGGAGCGTCGCACGTTATTTAGGAAAAATGCTTATTCTAAGAAACCTTAATGCTAAGCTCTCTCAATGAGGCAATTGAACGAAATCCATAAACCCATGATTCCCAAATATGCTAAGTCGGCTTAAGTTCTAGTAGAAAATGTATCCATCCGCTTAAAAGCCATTAAGGGAAGCTTACAAATTCCTTTCCAACATTAACAGAGGCAAACAAATACGGCAAGATGCAAATTTGACTTTACCACGACCTTTGAATGAGATAGAACAGTTATGAATTGAATTACATGAATAATTATAATCAAAAAGGTTTTGATGCACGCATCTGTGTGAATCAAACAACTACTCTAAAACCACGACGTAATGAACGGCCATGGAAAACAAAGCAGAACTGAGCAGAGCAGCCCATTGGTCGAAATTGGGCTGAATAGAAAGTACATCTTTGCGCTTAGAAGAACGGGGATCACATGACCGGATCATCTCTTGTACCGCCCTTAAACGAAGAGTTGACAAGGCTCGGCTAGTTCTTTTAACTCTCGGCAGAATATGGCGTGATGTAAGAACTAGGCAATAAATGCTTCGGGCTTTTATATTGAACTGAAAAATTATAAAAAAACTTTGGGCGCCTTGTCGTTACTGACAATATAAAAACAAAACACTGACGCCTATAATTGGCCTAACGGCTGTTGGCGGAGTGCGGAATAAAATAAAAGAAAATAAAAACTAGCTCATTAATAAAACGCAACCTACCTCGGGTGCTTTACTGCATATCTAAATAACTCGTACAGCTAGAGGGGTTGCAGAAGAAAACACAAACAAATAACAGCAATATGGACATTTAATTAAACCCAAAAATTGCAGTAACACACGAATTATATCCATTAGTCCTTAGGCCAAGTGACAACAATCAAAGTTTGTAGGACCATTGCCTATCAAATGAATTAATAAACCACAAATAGAAATTAAATTTGAAATAAACAAATCACAAAATGCTAACTATTGCTTAAATTACAAGTTTAGGACAATATATGTGCTATAGCAATTGACAACTCCAAGGGCGCGGCTCATTTGAGATTACAGAATACATGCATATTTCAGCAATTTAGAAATAATTCAATCCTCGCTCATTAACGCTAATAAATGATTGAACCAAAAGAGTGATTACACACGCTTCAGTTTGAGTTCCTAAGGCCTTAGTTGAACCGAACAGTTGCGGAAATTGCCTTTGTCGATCAAACAAAGATCGCTGAGAAGGGCATGTACTTACAATTTAATTGTTGTTAAAGTGCAGCGATCGCAGGGGAGATCGTGGTGCGTTGTTTTTATCCATGAAGATTTCTAAGCCGGATTTGGCTGCACAATTCTTAGAATGCCAAGGTTGCCAGTGTTAAGAAGACAGCGAACAGCTGCAAAAAGCGGCACAGTATTCTGGAATTTCTGGCCAACGTGTAGAAGCAAAATCGGGGGAACTGAATAAACCTCAGGAGAACTCTCAAGTTAGCCCATAGGGACGTTGCCAAATTTGTATTAACCTCATGCGAGCCCATAATTGCCGGCCAACGGTGTTCACGGCCTATTTGTGTGGAAAACGGGCCGGAGCGGTTTCAATTAAGAAGGCGCAGAGAGATTCAGCTAACGCTGAAACGGCTTTGTTTATTTAAAAGAACCAGAACGGCTCCAGTTTGCCCTACAATTTCTATCCGCAAAGCTTGCCTCTCGAAAAATCAATACTAACTGAGCGATTCCGCTGTTTTTTAGCGCCTACTCGCAATCGAAAGCTCACAAACATGCCGCGACAGGAAAAACTGCAGGTGTTTATCTCTACAGGCAAACGCTTCCTGCGATAATCCTGAGTTCTTTTGCTACAATATTTAGCTATAAGGTGGTCCGAAAGAAGTTGTTAAATGCATTAACGCGCTATTGAAATGAAATTTAACTGGGGATTTACACTCTGACGCCTGCCGCGCAAGTGAGTAATTCAAAATACATCGATTTTTGCCCATAAAATGCATTTAGATATATTTATTAAATGTTACCTATACAATTTAGTTCATCTTTGCTTTGTGTTTTCTTTGATAAATGCAGTAAAACAGGTTTTACAGTCATTGACTTATTGTATCCAATGGTTTACAGGCAAATCCATAAAAATGTAATGTAGCACTCGATGCTGTACGTAATGTTACTGGGTGTTAGCGTTAATTTTCAAAATCACAGTTTAGGATAAAGGTAAAGGTAGGTAAAGGTTCAGGGTTATTTCAATTCCCCCATCTGGGGGCGGGCTGCTATAGGGACCTTCCGTCCCTCTTCAGCCACGAACGGGAATTATAGGGTGGGTGAGAGAAAGGAGGGGTGGAGAATGGAAGAGAGGCCAGGTAAGGTGGAGAAGTACTGCCCCGGCATTCGCCTCAGAGAAGGTACTCTGTTGACTCAGGGAAACCACCTAAAAACCTGAGTCAGAGCAGACGGCCAGGAGAATCGAACCCGCGACCTCCCGAATGCTAAGCAGATGTAATAACCACTACTCTACAGAGCTCGGTGTTTAGGATATTATGTAGCTTCAATAAAGTACCCTAATTTCTACGTCACTGTTTTCGAGCAATTAGTAGCACACGCGATGGCTATTGATCTGCTAATGTAAGACAATAATCCATTATCGCCATAAATTAATCTGACACACGGTTTCGGTTTTACATAGAATTCTCATTAAAAAAGATGTATAGTATTTCAAGTTTAACGCAGTTATGTTGTATACCAAGGCGTTCACGTGTTCTTCTTCAACAAGTAGGCGCGTCATTTAGTGTTGTAGCAACAGCTTCCCGGGCACTCGTCACGATTTATTTTTCGTGAAATGGTACCGTTTTAAAAACCAACGGTGAATCTCTGCAACTTAGAATGATGGAAGTGACCGGATGGTTAATACTAGAATGTTAACTATACGACTACAATAGAACTTGAACGTATTTGTTAATAAGTGACAATTGAAATGGGTTAATATACAGGTGGTTCAAATTTTACCTAGATACTTTATTAGCTTGTTCAATAGTTAAAAATACTAACTTTCTGAGAATCTGATCATATATCCACAAATGCATCGTAGCGAAAATACTCCCAAGGTGTCCCATAGAACTCACTTATTTTATTAAGCCAGATGTATTGCTTCCATTCCACGGAAACTTAGTGTTAATGTTTAGCTATTAGAACAAAAATAGTCTTCTACTACTTCTTATGTAAAATTCTGGACCGGAGGTGTCTTAGTTGATTCAGTCTGGAAGTTAATAAGATTTATTTTTTTCCTTGAAAAGCTAGACATTTCAGGTTGCATGACAATACTTTCCTGTTTCATATACAATTTTCAAGCAACGGTGGTGACGATTAGCGGTGAAATTTTCGTATCGAGAAATGGAGAGGTTGCTGGTTGATATGTATAACTAGGTACTGCTCCTAAATTTACCTAAATCTGCGATTTCAGTAGAGCATATATGGCGCAGCTACCGTTATTTAATTACAATGGAAGCAAACTATAGTATCATCAAAAATTATTTTCATCTGGTATGGCTACGGAATAGTTCCTAATTTATGAATGGAACTATAAGTCGCTTCTACATCAAATGTAAAGTTTAATATTTATGTATGAACATAGTTGCATTCATAAATTAGGAACTATTCCATGGCCATACTACGTACTCAAATCAGAGCTCATTTTAATAAATATCAGTTATTTTCAAATCATCAATCTGGGTTTCGTTCAAATCACAGTTGCGTCTCTGCCTTATTAAAAGTGACTGATGATATATTTCAAGCTACCGATGAAGGCAAGTTAACAGCTCTAGTTCTACTTGATTTTTCCAAGGCCTTTGATACAATCAATCACCGCGTACTGTTGGCTGTTCTGCAGCATTTTGGTTTTGATAATGTAGCATTAAATTTTATTCAGGATTATCTGTGCAACAGACAGCAGTGCGTGGTGTTGGCAAATGATAGGTCTGAGCTTCAAACTCTTAAACATGGGGTTCCTCAGGGATCGGTTTTGGGCCCATTACTCTATATAATTTATTCTTCCAGTCTATGTAAAATTCTAAAACACTGCGTATATCATCAGTATGCTGACGATACGCAGCTGTATTATTCGTTTAAACCTGAGGACGCTGTTGTTGCTTGTAGCCGTATTAATGAAGATTTAAACAATTTAGTTCAATTAGCTGCTTTACATTCGCTTACCATTAATCCTTTGAAATCTAATGTTATACTTTTTGGTGGTAAAAACACTAGAATTTCCCAATTACCTCATATTCATATTGCTGTTAATAATGTCACAATTCCTTGCACTGATACGGCTCGCAATTTAGGTGTAACCCTAGATTATCAGCTCAGATTCCGGGAGCACATTAATAAATATACTCGTATAGCTTATGGAAACCTTAAACTGCTTTATAATCATAGACAAAGTTTAAACAAAAACGTTAAAGTGCTTTTATGTGACTCATTGGTGTTATCACAGTTTAATTATTGCGATATCGTGTATGGTCCTTGTATTGATAAATCGACTAGCAAAAGAGTTCAAATTGTCCAAAACTCCTGTTTGCGACTTATCCATGGTATTAGACGTCGAGAACATATCTCTCACAAAATTAAAGAGACCAAATGGCTTAGTATGGAAAAAAGGCGTCTATTACATTGTCTCGTATTTTATCATAAAATAATTATCAATAAATCTCCTCCTTACCTGTACAATAAAATAAAATTTCGTACTGACATTCATAATTTAAATTTGAGACATAGAGGTCTTATAGATTTTCCATCACATCGGACTCAATTGTATAAACGTTCATTCTCCTATAATATTGCTAAACTTTATAATAATATCCCTTTTACTTTTAAAACATGTGCTCTACCTATTTTTAAACTTCGACTAAAGGATTGGTTATTTGAGGGCACTGATTAGACTAGAATTATTAATTTATATATCATTTTATTTAACATTATTTTAAGGCATATTTTTATTATTTTTATTATTTGTATTTGTAATTCTTCGTGGGTGACTGGGTATTGCAGGTATTGCGCATTGCAGCTATATTGTATGGTTGGTTAGTTTCGTTTTTTTTTTTTTTAAATTTTGAAATTTGTATTATGTTGTTATTTTTGGTTCATATGCTTGGTGATTTGTCATTGTTTTTCATTTGTTCATTTTTTGATTTTTTTTCTTACTGCGGTGGTAAGGAAGAGCAGGGATCCCCCTAGTAGGGTTCATCTGATTGCCATCGCTTTTCCATTCTATTCTATTAGTTAATGTCAATACAAAAGAAAAAAAATGTAAATTAGTTTGGAAATAAACACTATTATTATTATTATTATTATTATTATGAAAATAATTTTTGATCATACTCTATTTCGAAGTACTTATCGATATTTTGTCTACTTCATAATTGGTAAGACATTCTTTCTGTCTGGTTTCTTTTTTACGAATTCCGTAAAACGGAGTTTTATCTGAATTCGTTAATTGTTTATCCGATGTGTATTCGCTTTTCAAAATTTTTAAACTTTGACTTCAAATTCGAATAGAACATAGAAAAGTAGAATACGGTTGTTTGAAGAACCGACCTTCTATCTCGTAAGGAACAAAGACAAAATGGTGGGTAAATAATAAATCTGGTGTGATACACGCACGCAACTTCCTTTTACAGTGACCTTATAATTAGCCGAACATTTGATTTTTAATTTTTAAGCGCACTCATCCTAATCGAACATAAGCGCAATGGACATTTGAGATACCACAGCAAAAATATTCGACATAACTTTGACTACTCATGGTATTATAAGTGATTATTTTTTAAACAGTCCTATCAGCCAATAGTAATGAGAAAAAAATTCAAATCGACCAATAGCATCAAAATTACACTGACTATTCAACTCACCCCCTTCAAGTTAACTATTTACCACCAATCAGCGTAAAATTGTGCATCAATTCCGCTAGCGGAGTTTTAATGACAATTTTGTTCTCTTCCTGTGACATTTATTTAACTTCCTGTAAAATTAATCAAATCTGATATTAGAAATGTCAAATTTGACAAACAATTTATTTTACGTCAACAGATTTTTATTTTTAAAGAGGACGTGATAAAATACGCGTTCTATTTGAAAAACGGTCTTTTTTGTTTTTTTAAATAAGACATTTGTCTCACTCGACTGCTAGTTACTTATATTATTTTAGCCATCTTAAATCTCTCTTTTACTCAAACTTCAAATTCAATACTTCTGAAACATGCTAGACTTTATCCCTCTAATTATACTTCTTGCATCTCATTACCAATGCATTTAATAACTTTAACTACTATAAAACACTACTGGAGCATGTGGTTCGAAAATATCACAAATTCGTTAAAACCCCTCACCACAAATATATTTAACAACTGCTAAATACGTATTTCGACAGCCACGCTGTCATCATCGGTAGCTAAGAAAACTTACACAGCGAAAAGGCGACGTGTTCGCGACCAAATCGCAAATGGAAGTGGACGAGCGCGCGCATGTTACATCTATTTATACTGTCTGACCCAGAGGCGTGACCGAAGGCCAATGAACTTGGCCAACGTCAATTTAATTTCAACAAATGATATAAGACTGAAGACGGGATTGGTCCAGCATCTTTGTTCAAAAATTTATTATCTCGGTTCTTAAAAATGGCTAAGCTTTCAAAAGAATTTAGTTGTTTTGTTGAAGTTAAATCCTTTACAATTTTTAGGTCGTCCTCTTTAATACTATGACCTGTTTCGTAAATATGTTGGGCTATACTCGATTTTTCGAATCTGTTGAATCTAAAATGAGCTAAATGCTCTTTAAACCTGGTACCAAAACTACGACGTGTTTGCCCAATATATTTAGAATTACAATGGGAACATTTAATTTCGTAAATTCCAGATCTCTCTAAAGTCCTTAGTTTGTCTTTCGGATTTCCCAACAAATTTCTAATATTGTTGTTTGAACCATACACAACTTTATGGCCCGATTCTTTAAAAATGTTTGCTAGGCTCTTTGTAGCCGGGTGAAAAGGAATTTTGATGTACTTGAGTGCTTCACTTCTAAGACTGACAAGAGTTGTGGAATTTCGAACGTGCAATTTTGTTTTTTGTTTCCTAATCAAATTATCGATAATTTTAGAAGAGAAACCATTGTACACAGCGATGCTTTTTATGGTCTGAAGTTCAATGATATATCGATCTTTGTTGTCAACGAAAGGGGAAAGGCTGTTTCCCATTGCTGTTCCTTCGTGCTGTTCATAGAATTTTCCATCTATTTGAAAGCAATTCTGGGACATGCAATGTGTAGCTAATCTGACAAACTCATCAATTTTGTTTGAATCTAACTTATTATCCGTAAGTAATTCCCTGAGATAAGTCATAGTTTGTGGGACTGGTACGCTTGGAAACAAAGAACATACGTCAAATGAAACTAGAATCTCGCTTTTACCAAGTTTCAAATTTTTAATTTTATTTATAAACTCCAGCGAGTTTTCGACCGAAAAACTATTTTGAAGTTTTGGCAAGTTTCTAAATTCATTTGTTAACCATTTAGATAAAAGGTAAGTCGGGGAGTTAATACCAGAAACAATAGGTCTCATCGATTTACCTGGCTTGTGTATTTTAGGTAAACAATTTTTTTTAAATAAGGGTTTAAAATTCAATTTAGGTCATACTAAACCACCTTTAGAAGATATCGTTGCCGGTATCGAAAGTTCAATTGCCACTTTAGACGAACAGTCTAAAGAATTTATCAGAAGAGCTTGCAAAATTAAAATTTCGGAAAACCTGAAAGATAGAAAAGGTGAAACCACTCAATCAATTAAGAAAGACCATGAACTTATTAAGGGATTGCGCAACAAGGGATGTTTTTATCTAAAGGCTGACAAAGGTAATAAGATTGTTATTTTAGATAAACAGGATTATTTTGATAGAGTAGGTACATTGCTTAACAATGGACCCTACAAAGCATTAAAAAAGTCTCCCCTAAGGAGCATGATTGTCAAAACACAGGATGTGATGAAGTCCTGTCCTACACTTATTACTCCAGCCCTTAGATATAAGCTGACTCCTTCTAATCCAGAAATGCCAAAAATGTATTGTTTACCTAAAATACACAAGGCAGGTAAATCGATGAGACCTATTGTTTCTGGTATTAACTCCCCGACTTACCTTCTATCTAAATGGTTAACAAATGAATTTAGAAACTTGCCAAAACTTCAAAATAGTTTTTCGGTCGAAAACTCGCTGGAGTTTATAAATAAAATTAAAAATTTGAAACTTGGTAAAAGCGAGATTCTAGTTTCATTTGACGTGTGTTCTTTGTTTCCAAGCGTACCAGTCCCACAAACTATGACTTATCTGAGGGAATTACTTACGGATAATAAGTTAGATTCAAACAAAATTGATGATTTTGTCAGATTAGCTACACATTGCATGTCCCAGAATTGCTTTCAAATAGATGTAAAATTCTAGGAACAGCACGAAGGAACAGCAATGGGAAACAGCCTTTCCCCTTTCGTTGCCAACCTTTTTATGTCAAAATTCGAAACTGAATTTAAGAATAACACAGAGTATTTCCCAAGGATTTGGTTTAGGTATGTGGACGACATTTTTGCTGTTTTTGATTTATCTAAATGTAGTATTGATCATTTTTTGAATCAATTAAATTCCAAATTTCCTAGCATAAAATTCACATATGAAATGGAAAACGAAGGACAACTACCATTTCTAGATACCTTAGTAATAAGAAATAAAAATAAGTTAGAATTTGATGTTTATAGAAAAGAAACCAGTGTAAATAGATTTATTTTAGCGGATTCAAATCATTGTTTTCAACACAAAATGGCTGCTCTAAATTTCTTTGTGCATAGATTGTTAACCTTTCCTTTAAACAAAGATCGATATATCATTGAACTTCAGACCATAAAAAGCATCGCTGTGTACAATGGTTTCTCTTCTAAAATTATCGATAATTTGATTAGCAAACAAAAAACAAAATTGCACGTTCGAAATTCCACAACTCTTGTCAGTCTTAGAAGTGAAGCACTCAAGTACATCAAAATTCCTTTTCACCCGGCTACAAAGGGCCTAGCAAACATTTTTAAAGAATCGGGCCATAAAGTTGTGTATGGTTCAAACAACAATATTAGAAATTTGTTGGGAAATCCGAAAGACAAACTAAGGACTTTAGAGAGATCTGGAAGTTACGAAATTAAATGTTCCCATTGTGATTCTAAATATATTGGGCAAACACGTCGTAGTTTTGGTACCAGGTTTAAAGAGCATTTAGCTCATTTTAGATTCAACAGATTCGAAAAATCGAGTATAGCTCAACATATTTACGAAACAGGTCATAGTATTAAAGACGACGACCTAAAAATTGTAAAGGCTTTAACTTCAACAAAACAACTAAATTCTTTTGAAAGCTTAGCCATTTTTAAGAACCGAGATAATAAACTTTTGAACAAAGATGCTGGACCAATCCCGTCTTCAGTCTTATATCATTTGTTGAAATTAAATTGACGTTGGCCAAGTTCATTGGCCTTCGGCCACGCCTCTGTGTCAGACAGTATAAATAGATGTAACATGCGCGCGCTCGTCCACTTCCATTTGCGATTTGGTCGCGAACACGTCGCCTTTTCGCTGTGTAAGTTTTCTTAGCTACCGATGATGACAGCGTGGCGAAATACGTATTTAGCAGTTGTTAAATATATTTGTGGTGAGGGGTTTTAACGAATTTGTGAAACTTTAACTACTGTTTAGATTGCAATTAAATAAAATATTTCAATTCTGTGCTTTAATTGACTTTTTTCAATATTTCTCTCTTCATACAGAGCTAAATTGTGAGCTTAAAACCATTTCAATATGTTTATTATTATCCAACATCATACACCAAAACCACTTCAAAATGCGCTTCTGCACAATTGATCTGTGAAGGATATAATCTCTTAAGTATCTTCTGATGGAGTGTTTAATTTATTAAAACTGTGACTACCTCGTCACACAAAATTTAATATTTTCGCCGTAGTATGCTCCGTTTTCGAGTTAGCGATGGTTAAATGCAATAATTGACTACCTGTCATCGCGATTAATAGATGTTGTTCTTACAGTTAGAGGATCTTAATATTTATCACGATTATTAGTATCTAGAATTGAATTTTTTAGGTATATTTTTAGAACTGCATTTCGATGAGTCACCTTGTACCCGTTTCTACGTTGAAGTAAATTATAAGCTCTGGTAAACCACTGTAAACGATTAGATATTAAAATGTTTACCTTGGGCATACAGATGCGGTTCACATTTGTCATATCCTACCGCAAAAAAGAAGCCGAACGAAAGTTGTCCTATCTAACGTTTCGAGTAACCAGCAACCAACCGTTGGTCTATTTTTAGATATTACTGCATTTTGGTGAACTTCCAGCTATGCACTCACGCTTCCGTGTGATTAGTTAATCGATGCGTTAAATTAAAAAACAAAGAACATGATTTGCCTTTCCAGAACCGTTAGCACATGAAAAGTATTGGCTAGGTCAGGTAGTTGACCAAAACTGCCTGGCAGCAGCCCTGAAATTTGCATTCATAATGGTCATGGGTTTCAAATGCCACTGACAGGGAGAAATAATGTAAGAAAATAAATCAGTGAGTTTAGAAATTTAGTACGGCAATTAACGTGTTAAGGTTGATCACGCTGCGTGTGAACAGTTTTCTTGTTCAAGAGAAAAGGTGATTGGTGCTACAACTTCCTGGACATTAGCATTAATATGTTGCATAAACATTTTCCTGCTTTAAAACCTAGATGTAATCCAATATTCTAAATTATGTGGGGATGTATACTTCCACTACTCGCTATACTCATATTACGTTTTTAACAGATTGATGGCAATATAGAAAACATAATATTCAGATCCCAAAAGTCACTGCACATATCTACCAAATTGGACCAATTTTAAAAAAATGGACCAATGGTATGATTACTAGTTTACTTTTATGTAAAAACGTACGACGGTACGCGTGTATTTATAAAAGTTGGTTGTAATTCCCCTAATTTAACATGCGTTTTAGGTTTAATGTAATACAGTTACATATTACAAAAGCAGTCTAAACGATTAGTAAAATATTTAATCCGAAATTGGGAATTGTTAGATCAACATTACAATTCGAAGCATATAATATCGATCAATAATATGCGTATTTAGACCTCATTTTTAGCTGTTAGGCAAGCCTTTTCGCCCCCCGGCGATAAAATTCTTTTATCCAACATCTTCTAGTTATAAGGCTATAATTAGATAGATTTTAGACCTCTAAAGTGGCCCATAAACCATAAGTCACTCACTACTGTATTGTTGGTAGCGCTGTCACGCTATGTAAAATTTGAGGTTAGTAGGTTAAGTTTTGCGTTAGTCTTGTGTCAAATAACAAACAAAAACTAACTTGCTGACCTCTAATTTGGCATAGACTGACAGTGCCACCAACAATACACTTCAGTATAACACCGATCACAGGCGACTCTAATTATAAGCTTATTTGATCTCTCGTTACTGCTGACTCCCAATTAATTTGTCACTTTGACTTTTCAGCGAAGTCAACACAAAATTTGTTTTTATGTATTTACTGCGATGTTGGATAAATTTCAGTATTTTGACTACTGCGTCATCGTTCTGAAATTTTGGTGTGGTGTGGTTTTTATGTCGATTCTTGGTGTTTCTATACTACATTATTGGTGTTTGTTATACTGCTTAGCAACTGCATAGGTCACGGGTCGTAAAAGCCATATTAAGCCCGCTATCGAGGGCCAATAAATTATGGTTCCTAAATGAAATAAGAGTTTTATGTACGATCCATCAATAATATGTATTTTTAGACCTCTTGTTCAGGCGTAAAGCAAGTCTTTTCGCTCTCGGATAATAAAATTCTTTTATCCTCAACCGGGCGCAAAGTACCCTATTCCCGCCCGCATGTGCGGGCGCAAAGTAAACCATTCTCGCCCGAGGGTGGAAAAGTACATTTTTCTGACCATGTTTACGTAGTTGCTACGGAAATGCACCTTGCTTTTATTAGATCCTGGTATTATGATTTTTAATGTTAATAGTTGGAAAATCTTCACGTATAAAAATAAATCGCACCACGTCTTTCCGGTTGAGGATAAAATTATGTATGTATCTCTGGTGCAAGACCGATTTCATCCCTTGATGATTTACAGCCCTCCCTTCGGTCGGGCTCCAAACTATCATCGCGGGCTGAAATCGCTTACCTTGCGCCCTTGATATATAAACTACTATTTCGTCCGCTAAACGATGTTAGCGGGCGAAAAAGAATCATACCACTCGCTGACATCATTTTAGTTATTATTTATAAACATGTATTAATGAAAACCATAACTAGTTAAAAATGTAGGTACTACTCAGCTAAAATAATTGTGGCAATTGTCCTGTTTTCATTTCACAAAGTTCACACAATCTTGATCTACCTTTTTAGAATGTCGATCGTACATAAACTTTAGTATGCACCTTAGGCGTAACCAGCGTTTTTGGCCCTTGTCGTGTTATAGCCCTCAGTGCTTCGCACATCGTGCTATAACATTCATGACGCGTGCAAAAAAGCGCCTGTTTTAGCTCCTTGATATATAAATAACTATTATATTACAAGGTGTGTAAGTTTATTGAGCAAAGGAGGTAGCTAACGCCTGTAATACCTTAAAATTTAAAAAAAAAACTTGTTTTTTTCACTCTCTATCAACATAGGTAATTGTTTACGCATCCTCTACGTTTAATTTTCCAATAAAAACTCTTGTACTGTCAATTTATTGACTTGGGCGCGTAAGCAGCATTTGTGTGCTTCGTGCTTAGTATTTGGAATTACATGTGCCTTGCTAAGGTAAGGCAATCATTCTTACTTACGACTTTGGTAGTAGAAATAGTAATACATTTTATTCTAAAAAGTGTATGTTCACCAGCCAGGACTGAAAATAAATAAATTTTTTCAACTGCTGACAATTTGAGTTATCATTAAACGTTGTTGCAATAATTCTGCTCAATATAATCTGGCGAAATTGTGATAAGTTACACAAACCTAGTTGTTCGAATTATACTGTCTAAATATGTGTGAGCTGGACCTTGGTGATTTATCTTGCCTTCAGATATTAATTTCTATATAAAAATACGTTCTGCATACCTGCTTTACAACAGAATAATAAAACAAAAACAGTATTTAAATCGTTGTAATGAACACACCAAGTTACATAAACTTCTTGTTGAGTAATATGCAGGCCAGTTTTCATCTGTGATGTTACAAAAATACAAACTCTGGAAAGATTAACTTTAACGCAAATGACAGTCAAGAAGGTATTCGAACTCCCTGAAGGTGCTACTAAATCGTAAATACAGTAGTACACAACCTTATACGGTAACACTTCGAACATAAACAGAACTCCACGCATGCAAGCACTTTAAAAAACGGGAAAATGACGAAACATACAATTTATACAGCATTTATTTTATTTTATTTTTATTTTATTTTGGTACTCCGCCAACAGCCATTAGGCCAATTATAGGCGTCGTTGTACATTTTATGGGGACTTCCAACCCCACTAACGACTGTCATGATGTTATTATGAAATCCGGGACCAACTATTTCCGAGACAGCCGTATCACGAGGCGCCGAGAGAAGCAACCATGGAACTCCCATCCAAGTTCTGACCAGAAAGAAGCATGCAGAAATACAGAATTCGTTATGATTTCTCAAAACCATGGAGGGAAAAGGCAGTGTCCATCAGTCCGGTATACTACAATTACCTATCCGGCTGTTTGTTAGTTTATTTTGGTACAAAATTAATAAGTTAAATCACCACACAATTCTCAGGTTGATTTTTATACTGTGCTGTATTTCGCCTGTCAGTAATTTAAGGCTAGTTAAAATGAAATGTATTAGCTGATGTTCAAAATAAAATGAACTGCACTTTATTGAACTGCAATATTATTTAAGCTAGCTCTTGACAAACACAAAACTGCTTATCTCAGGTTGGGTTCAGAATTTCACTATATTCACAAATTAGTAGTTCATTTTAGATTATTCGTCCTTGAGTAGCTCATATACGCGGTTTTGATAGATACAATTTACAATCTGTCAGATGACACAAGATCTTCGCCAGTGCAGCAGCGATTACTTGAATGTTTAAAAAAAATCGCGAAGTTAACAAGGAGTCGTCAGATAATTTGATTCAATTATCGCTTGGCGACCAAACCTCCACTTCATTGTTACAGGAATGACGTAGATAGGACGTCATTCACTCACTTGTTTCTGCTGCTTGGAAATCCGCCAATTTCACAAAATGTGATGACGCTATGCAATTTTTGGATTATTACGGCGCAGCTGGACCCTTAGATATGCGATAGGCCTCTTCAGCGAGGTTCAATCTCGTATTTTAATAAGTTTACCAAACTCTGACACTCAATTTATAGCTAATTCCTACCTCGTAAAGATTTCAACTTTGCTCGAGATGGTCGTAGATAACGCTGCTGGAATTTCTCTGCTCCCTTGGCTGCAACTTTCACTCAGGATGCTCCTGCAGCCCCCTCTGATGTGATGCAGTGCAGATCTCTGGCTTCCGATGCTTAATTGTGCCGGAATCGAAGTTTCAGTTGTCGGCTGCCGATCTTCAGTCGCAGATGAGATTGGATTTTTTTTTATTTTATCGTGGTGGAAAATGCCACAAACACTTCCACTTGTGCACGGTGATGTTTACAATAAAATGCAACACTTTTTATAACTGTTAAACATTTTTCACTTTCAAAAATATTAATTTTAAGAGAGCACAATTTCGCTCAAACTGTCTTAATTTATAATTTCAATTCTCCTCCTTTATTTTACAAAAACGCATCGCGTTGCTATGTTACCGCTATAATTTTTGTTAATTAGAATTTAGTTTTGATAGCCAAATACACAAATGGAGTAAAGTTTGATTACATAAATCTTCAATTAACATTTTCTTAAATCTGAAAAAATTTCATTTGTTTATAACTATCATTGTTCCTTCCGTTACCCACACAAATGTTTTAAAATCACTGCATTTTCACTTTGTCTTATAAATGCTCTGAAAACTGAGTTCAAATTTACACACGTTGCTCGCTTTCTTTCTTTTCCGTTGCCTAATTTCGGGATTGCTCTTTGCAATTTTCTATTATCCTTTATTCCGATCTCATTTACCTTTCAGATTGCTAGTGATTCACTGACCTGTACTTTTATTAATAATTACACTCATTTTGTCTGCACCTAACAAACCTTTTGTGTCAATTAATTTTGTTTGGCCTAGCGTTAAATATGCACAAACCTATTTTATTTAATTATATTACTTCTTTCAAACTCTCTGAAATATGTTTTGCTTATGCGTGCCTTTATCCGTTTAATTACTACTTCTCGCATCTCATTACCAATTCATTTAATACTTTTATTATTGTTTTAAATTGCAGGTTCATAAAATATCTTAACTCTGTGCTTTATTGACTTGGTTAAATATTTTATACTGCAAACAGAGCCAAGTTGTAGGCTTAAAACCATCTCAATATGTGGAACCGTCAACAGAGGGAGGCGTCGTCGCCAGGTTAGAAAGACAGATGGCCTAGGTGGTGAAAAGATACCTGGGGCCTGTAGCCAGTTACTATGGAAAAACCTCGCAATCGTGTGATATTTTAATCCAATATAATATCGATATTTGTGGACCGACGATAAAGACCAGGGGATAAAACATGGAAATCCCACATGTTGATTTACACAGCACAACTTAATCAATTCGAATTAGAACGAGTTGCCTACGACAGGTAATGTTATGCTTGCAAAATAGCACAGTCACGAATCGCAACAGCGTTACCAATCTTTATTCCGACGCAATGACACACCTCGGGTTGAAATTCAATAAATCACAAAGCTACCTCTCACAACAGCTTGAGGAGTTGAGAGCGATGTTACATGCTCACTAGAATGGCGAACCTCTACTGAAGATCGAAAAATGAAATTTGCGATCGACAGGCTCAATAATTCCTTTCGTCCATAAACGCCAAGGTAAAATTCCTTATACGATATCCGCGAAATGCAGGCATTCTTTCAGCGTGAAGCCCCTTTGCTTAATTAACGGTCTCTTCGGCGCGACTCCAGGCTGTGTCATGCTTTTACACATTGCATAAACAGGTTACGAAAAATAATTTTACGGATTAAAATTAATCTAATAGCCTTTGGTATGAGTATTCTATGGATTAATAAATAAATATCTTTTACATTCAGTTTTTCAATGGAAACTTTAGTAGACAGTTACTTTATTGACCTGACTGCATAATGGACTCTGACGGGTTTAGCAACACTTACGCCTATAGCAACAAGTAACTTTATTGCTAAGTTCCTTCTAGATTAGAATGATTTTAAATTTTCTATTAAATTCGAAGTTGTTTCGAACCTTTACAGTTTCGTAGACTAAAAGTAGAAGCGTATTTTTTTTGCAAAATCAATCCGTAAACTAAATATTTCTACACTATTTCATGTATGCTTCTCCGATTAACAAGTTATATTGTTTATTTGTTCCTCACTTGTAAACATCAATTTATCAAGTCACTGTATTAATCAAGAAAGTATATTTTAACAAGTTACTAACTTGTAAAATCTTTACAAGTTAACTGTCAGTTTTACAAGCCTGCTCATAGATAAAAGATAGCGTGCAAAGCCAGAGTTGTCTTCCTTAGTATGTGTCATATTGATTAATTTAGTTGCTTCTCAGTTTGACATTTTGAATAAATGGTAAATTTCTAGTTATTTACAAGTGAGGAACAAATAAAATATTCAACAATACACGCCAGGTAACCATTTTTACTGGCTCAAGGATATGACAGGCTCACCTAACGGCTCGCCAGTCATCCCAATCCTATCGCCAGTAAAAACTGTTTTACCTGGCTGGTAATGTTAAATACTATTGCTTCCAAGCTATGTCACTGGAATATGTACTCAAAAATTGGCGTAAATCGAAGTGGTTTTATAATTTAATTCAATGGGAACACGTTTCTGGCATCAAAACCTTGAAGAGTAATATAATAGCATTCCATTTGAAGCCTTTCATGGGCGAGGGAAGTGAAAACAGTCGGGCCACGTAGCACCCCGTCTTGAACGTAAGTAATATTTGAAAATCGGGCCGTGAACGTGAGTGAAAATTTACAAGGAGTGATTCACCTTTCACGTACAGTCGTGTTCAAATAAATCTGGGACAGTGTTTTTTTCACATGCAGGTTGAGTTAAGAATTGAAGCATATCTCCATGGATTTCCTCTTATCAGAAAGAGTTACAGATTTCATTACCTGTTAAAGTTTAATGTAACTCTTTGTGATAGCAGGAAATCCATGGAGATATTCTTCAATTCTTAACTGACCCTGCATGTGAAAAAACCAATGTCCCAGATTTATTTGAACACAACTGTACAATATTTAGTAACGAATAAAAGACTGCAGGGTGCCCCGCTTCCCCGCTGCCCATCCATGTGGAAGATCTAGAGCTGAATTGTACTTCTGTGTGGCAGCTTGCAGCAACGGAGCTTCACACCTGTGTTGTGTTGTGAATGTTGTGTCTACAGTCAATAACGTATGTTCGTCTATAAACGACCAAGTAGAACTTACTTTTAGTTCCTCAGACGTAAAAGTACTTTTAAACCTAGAAATTCAAAGTGTTTCTTAGCAACATATACCTTCTTGTACTCGTAGCAGTAAGGGAAACGTCAATGCGAATGACAGAGTTTTGTTTATTCCTTGTAAGATATTGTAGTCAATGTTCATCTATTTCTTTTTGTGTCTACTACTCCGATTGCAACATACTCGTATCACGTAAATTATTTCATGTGCAAAACATTTTATTTTAGAGTTTTTAGTTCGGTTGGAGATCCTTTATTGGTTTTAAATTTGAACATTCTATACTATCTAAATTTGAATTTTCAAAAAAAGCTGCTGGTCACGCCGTGAACGTGCGTGACGTATGAGTAAATACTCACTCGCGATAAATAACTACTAACTAGCGATTATCGTAGAATAGCGTTGGTTTATAATTTTTATTCAAAATTGGCGATGTAAGAACTAAGATTTAGTATCACCAACGGTACGAAAAACCTATAAAACGTTATAAATATAATATATCGTTATCGATTAATAGTTTACATTCCATTTATTATATGAATTCTCATTGTCGTTACGTGTATGTAACTAAATTTTTGTAGTAAAAGTCCACGCCTTAGAAATGTTGCATGTACACTTGGCTCATAAAAATGGAATACACTTAGGGCCGGTTGCAGAAAGCAATGTTAAGTCTGGTGTTAGCTAACGTCGCGTCAAAGTGAACAAAATCGCATCAAATTTTGTTTGCTAATGTATTAGTTACCATAAGCATTTGAGATTTGGTTCGTTTTTGTTCACTTTGACGTCGCGTATTATTCTCATTATTAAATACATTTTTTATACAATAAATTTATTGAACTATTTTCTTGTAACTTCATACAACAAACAATTTCACTTTATCGATGTTTCAAACCAACCGGTATTACAAAAATCAGTGCAACAGTAAGTGTATTCCATTTTTATGAACACAAATGTACATATTCATTGATAGGCTAAAAAAGCTTTCCACCGGTAAATTTTAAATCACTTCCATTATCAGAAGCATAAAATATACCTCCAGCATACCTATTAAACTTAAAATACATTAGAAAATGCATGCCATTTATATAAATATGGCGTTTTTTAATTAATCTGATTTTAATTTATAAATGATCAGATACACATAAAGTGGGCCATTGTGTTATTTGCGGCTGATTATTATTAATCTTATTGAAATTATCGAGATGAATTGATACTTTAGAATTATTGTCGGCTATGATTTATTTCACAAATTTGTTCTTTTGAATTTACAATTATTGCAAAATGTACTTTAATGTGCGCAACAAAGTAAAAGAAGGTTTTTATAAGCTTACAGTATAACTCGAATTGTTTTATAAACACCTGTCAAAAGTGATTGCAATATGAAAAATTACTCTTTTGTTCAATTATCTAACACCTACTAGAACAATATCCTCTAAATTATATAGCAAATGCGTTGAGCAACCTCCAAACGCGAAATTTACATAACAAAAGTGAGAAGTGTCAGCAGTGAGGCCTTGCCGTTTATTATTTAATATTTCTAATACGATGCGGGTACTCTTTTACACCTACTCTCACCAACATTGAATCTGCAGAATGTGAGGGCACCGATGCTTTTCACACCTACCAACATTTTTCTTGGCTCTCGATGAATAACTTTGTTTAATTATTAGGAATTGACTACGAACTCATTAGCTAACATTTAATGTGCGGTTGTTAGCAATATGCCTTATGTAGACTTTTGAGGTATTTAGTTTTAAGGTGATACGTGTAGCTGACAGATCCAGTTATAAACGAAACTTTTGACTGCTTCTACTAAGGACCTAGTACAAAAGATATATCCACCTCACCACACGTCTACTAACGTAAAATTTAAATATTTAGTTTCTCTCGTCGCACAATTGAAAACAGGCTACGCACTGATATAAATTTTATATCATCTCTTCACTACTGACAAAATTAGGGTAGAATGCAGAAGATCGGACCTCGAATTACTGACTAATTTCTATCAGAAGATATAGGTTAGGGCCGTAGAAACGATATAGAAAAAAACATTTTGAGAACCATTCATAAACAAGAGAGGTGAAGAGCAAAGTGCTGGAGTAAACCTGTGCGCATGTCGCTTGCCGGCACATTACAGGGATATTGTTAGTTCTTTTCGCATTGTTTTACTTGTTAGGTTATTATTCTGTGAGTTTGTGTTGTGTCGTAAACATTCTTAAAAACATGACAGCAAAGCCGTTTATTTGTGATTAAACGTGGCAGATAAGTGAGCAGGACGTTATTATTCAGTTTCTTGCCAATGAAAGCATTAAACCTGTGCAAAATTTGATGAAAGTAGACCTAAAAAGTCGCTAGTGTTTGAGTGGGCTGATCGGTTCAAAAATGGCCGAAAAAATGTAATGTGAGTGATGAATCTAGAAGAGAAGGTTGCAGGGCAGCAAAAGTCGTTCCTGCCGTTATTCAACGTGTTGACGATTTCATTAAGCAGCATCGGCGCATTACCGTTTCGAAAATAGTTGAAATAACTAATTTATATGTGATGAAACTTGGGTTCTTACCATACACATGAGTCAAAGAAGCAAAGCATGCAGTGGAAACATTCGGGCTCGCCTTCACCGAAAAAATAAATCATATCGATACCGTCTGTTGGTAAGATTATGGCGAGCGTGTTTTGAGACATCAAAGAAGTTAGCTACATTGATTTTCTATCTCCATGTCAGACAACAACATGTCCTTGACAAAATTCGTCAAGAAATTTGAAAACAAAAACGACTGAGGTTGTTATAAAAGAGTACTCTTTCAACAAAAATATGCGGTACCCCCCACCCAAGAACAGCACCCTTCCGTGCTTTCCAAGAATACTTCGACACTCGGCTAATACAATGAAATATTATGAACCAGTTGTTTATAAAAAAACCCAAAAAATATTTTTTTTTCCCGGCGACCATACCTCAAAAGTAGATGTTGCCTTTATTTTCGGAGGACCTATCGTATGAAAACGATCCAAGACTTCAGGAAGGTTCCTGGCGACCGGAATCGTGTACACATACGAACATACATACCCCGCACAGCACGTTTAGGCACCCCCCAATACGGGGGAGGGCTCTAGTGGGCTGGTTTCTTCACCAAAAGATCCGCACCGCCGAGACGGAGATTTGATATAGTGGGTTCATTAGTCGGTTGGCACGAGTTTTAGAGATATTTGACTCAGAGTGGTTTTCGATATGAGGGAATTTCAATACTTCGTACACTTCGTGTCGAAGTAATAATACCAAGCCACATGCAGGAAATATTCGTGCTTCCTTAAAAGAATAAATTCCGGTGTTGTCGTAAACCCCCCTTGTAAATAGTACAGCAACAGCTATTTCAGACAAATGATAGCAGTATTTGCTTCGTCCTCCTGCTTCCCGTTCAATACGCTATTGAGTCTTTCTTTTTCGCACATTTCAGTTGATTTATACTATTTTAGGTGCTGCTGGTCTACGGGTGTTGATGATAACACACTGAGTATTTCGAAATGATAACACTTTATGGAAAACAACAACAATTTAGTTAATTAAACAAACTATTTATTACTGAGGGCGGTCAATTGAAATGCCCCGCTTCTTACACAGCCGATGTTTTGGTTATCGATACGGGTTGCGCAACTACTCGTTGTGGTTCCGGATCCCCTGCAGTGTACGGATGGCGTAATGCTTTTGGGGTCCGAGTTTTACATTTCGTGCCTCTTACACTGAAGTCGCGGATGCAATTTGTCACTCGCGACGCTAATCACTTAGTTTACGATGCTGGTCACGTAGTTGCGGGTACCGTAACATAAAAACCTAGTCCCCCGCTGATTTAGGCTGTACAGCTTGTCTCACAAACCTTTCACTTTTAGTAATGCTTGTATTGGCAGGTCGTTCGCGGAGTGATTTACGGACGCTGCACGCGATGACGCTTCCGTTACAGGCGAAATCGCTGTGTATGCATCACGCAGAACATATGTTGTATTAAAAATAAAATGTATACCTCTCTCGCTCCCCATATCTATGTCTCTTGATCACGAACAATATCTTTACCTAAGTCTCTTTCCTTCATTGATGTTCTATTGTTTACCTGGAAATGTCCAATGGATTAATTATCCATCGGGTCTCATCTCATTCTAAGCAGGTGGGCGAACCAATTCAAACGTTTTTTTAAAGTCATATATGTTATAGTTTTTGTGGCATCATGTTATTTCTTATTCTAGCGTTGATCTTTTTTAAAAGTGTTTGAGCTTCTTTGAAGATAATTTATTTTCCACCTTTTCTCTTCTTCCTTCATTGCTCATACCTTACTAGCATAATATAATAAGCTCTTTTATTTTTGTTCACGAGTTGTATACATCAATTTATCAAGTCAGCCTATTGCCATTGAAAGTCAATCTTAACAAGTTAGCTGCTAATTAAGCAATTTACAAATTAGAAACGAAAATTGTTGATTTTTTACAAGTTAGAGACGACCGTATCTTGTACTGCTTAGAAACTTTAAACGCCGTAGTAGTAGGGCGGCACCTAAACTGGAGCAATCAAATTAATTGAACTAATTAAATCCGCGGTTTGACCCAATTAATTTCGCGGCTTGTTCTAATTAATTTTGATATATGCTGCTGATTAAATTACGCGGGGGCCATTTTTAATTTGCTTCCGGAGTTACACGGCGGCCATTTTAATTTAAATTTTCGCGCGAATATTTGAATTTGAAATTTTTCAGATTTTTTTTAAGTTCCATTTTTTGAACTTAAACTTCCCGAGGGTCGGCCATCTTGGTTTTCTGCGCGGCACTTCTCTCGACTGCCAGTTTTAATTTTAATTTAGCGCCCGTTTTGAATTTCAAATTGGTAAACCTGTCTCTCTTGTACTCAAAGGGTATTGGTTGTCTCTCTTGCATTCACAGGATGGATGTTGAATTTTAAAAAATCTGTTAGGCCACGGAGCGCTACGGATTTTAAGGTGTTAATCTGAATGCCACTTCACTCTTGAGTCGTCACGCTTCCATATTTTAAACTAAATATATCTTGAAAATTATAATCTATAACAGCGGGATTGGATCGTCTATAGTATTAAGAGCCTGATAATAATTTTAAAAAACTGGTTTCGTAAGTGGTTTGGATGGAATTAAATATTTTATTTATCAATCGGCCAAACAGATCGTTGCCTGTCGAATCGCAGACAAGAGATTTGGCCTGCAGCTGTTGGATCCTCTATAAAATTCAAACAAACTTTTCTCGATAGCCTATATGGATATGTGCTTGTCTAATCTATGCTAAATTTTCATTATAATATCAATTTAAACTTTATCTGAAGAAATTACAACTAGGCGTTTTTAATTTAATTGCAAGCCGTTTCCTTAAAATCAGTGAATATATGATTTTGTCGCTTTTAAAATAAATAGACATTACTTTATTTCTTATACCAATACCATAAAATCGGTGGTCTCTTTCTTTCTTTGTATGTATGTACCTTTGATCGCTATCTCCTCCGATGATACTGGACCGCTTAAATTGTATTTAATAGTTGAGAAATTGCCACGCCTATAATTTTTAATTTTCTGCGTCGATTTTTAAATTTTAAATTAAAATTTGTACAAATTTGAGTTTAATATATTCCTGAAATACCTCTCTTCAGATAGCTTTTATTTTATCAAGAATTTGACGGGCCGTAATTTTAAAATTTGAATTAACCACATGTGAATAATTATTTTAAATCGCGAAATCCGTGGCGGCCATTTTTGGATTTGATTACGTCACGCCGAAGTCTTCCGACTCACTCATCGCAGCTGTTCTCTCTCGCTCGCATTTATTTAATTAAAAAAAAAGCTTTTTGCGTCGGCCCCAAGTCGGATTTGAACCCAGCCACATGTGAATAATTATTTTAAATTGCGAAATCCGCGACGGCCATTTTTGGATTTGATTACGTCACGCCGAAGTCTTCCGTCTC
Organism: Agriotes lineatus; assembly: GCA_940337035.1. NCBI lineage: Eukaryota > Metazoa > Arthropoda > Insecta > Coleoptera > Elateridae > Agriotes > Agriotes lineatus. Next base: position 59,539,663 of record OW679199.1, on the reverse strand, counting down.
ATTCATCGCAGCTGTTCTCTCTCGCTCGCATTTATTTAATTTAAAAAAAGCTTTTCGCGTCGGCCCGAATTAGGATTTGAACCCTAGCCACATGTGAATAATGATTTTAAATCGCGAAATCCGCGGCGGCCATTTTAGGATTTGATTACGTCACGCCAAAGTCTTCCGTCTCACTCATCGCAGCTGTTCTCTCTCACTCGCATTTATTTAATTTAAAAAAAGCTTTCTGCGTCGGCCCCAAGTCGGATTTGAATCCTAGCCACATGTGAATAATTATTTTAAATCGCGAAATCCGCGGCGGTCATTTTTGGATTTGATTACGTCACGCCGAAGTCTTCCGTTGTTTTACACTTTTTTATAAATTGCATCGCTCAAAATTCAAATAAATCGCAATTTTTTAAATTACATCACGCACTTATGAAATCGTAGTTTGATGTATATGAATTTTCGCCCCTTGTATCTGCAAAATAGCTTCAACAGTAATATTTGAATAAAAGACAAGCAACTTCGTTGAAAAATCTTCTGCCACCATCATTTCGATAAACAAAACTTCAGTTACGTAGGCTCTTTGTGCATTTTTATTACAAAAATTCTTGTACAATTGATTAAATATGCATGTGATGACGAAAAGTTAACTCAAAATTGAACAAAAATCACGCAATTACACATCATCTCACAACTTTTTACAAAAATCGACATCATGTCACATAAATTATACAAAAAATGACATTTTAATTCAACACACGATGAAAATTTAATAAAAAATATGCAATTACACATCATCTCACTTAAAATTATCTCAATTCGTTTTACAAAACGATTTTATAATAACGAAAATGATGTAAAAACAGTTTTAAAGTAATTTCTAAGCATAATTTTGCAAATGTTTTACACTTTTTTATGCATCGCTCAAATTAAAATAAATCACAATTTTTAAATTATATCACGCTATTATGAAATCGTAGATTGATTTTTTTGAAATTTTACAGTTTGTATCTGTAAAATAACTTCAAATGCTAATATTTTAGGTTTTTGATTTTGTAATTATTGCGGATTCGTGAAAAACAAAAGCAGAGTAGAAATAAAAACACAAACACTTTGTAATAAACAAATATATTGTTCTTATTTCGTGTTAATACTTAATAATATAAGAATAAATGTACAGCTGAATGTCTTAGTTTCTAAAAATGCCCTAGCCAATTTACAAAACTGTAGTTTGAGGTTCACAACATTTCATATAGGTAAAAATGCTGGGTTGCGTTGCTCTCAGCTACCGTGTTTCGGCTACTTTTCAAGGAGTCCGAAGATATCCGGGCCATGTCGTATAAGAATGGTTGTCTTCTTAACCCTATTGCACAATATTTGCAGTGCTAGATTTCCACCAATCAGAAAACTTGCTTGTGACGTAATGTTCTAAAATTAAAATTTGCCAGCTACCTCCGGATGTATATATAGAGGCTTAATAGTTCTAGCAGATCATTACTTCGAGGTAGCTCAAAAAATAAACATGTCTTACTCCAAAGTGTATAACCTTCCACAGCTTCTTGGGAACAAAATTAAACCAACCAAGGAACGGTTCGGATTGTGGTTATTGGTAGAAAACCTGGACAATCTAATTACCAATGTAGGGGGCATTATCTACACGGACGGCGAGACACTTCTCCGTAGCAAAAATTTAAATCAGCCTACAGCGATTACGGAACCGTTTTGTGACAACATTATGGTAGTTAAAATATGTGACCAATCAGACTGCGAAGAGAGTTTAGGGAAGAGGCGTTCCATACTTCTAAAGAAGGAGATGTGCAGTGCATATAACAACTATTTACGTGGTAAATTCTCCAAGTTCGTTTCTGCTAGACATGGTGTCAAAGCAAAGCTACCTTTTTTGCTTAATGGGGGTAGCTGCGCAAGGGCACAAAAAATTTCTGATCAAATCGGAAGGGAAGGAATGGAAAAAATCGCAAGGAAATATGAAAATCCAGTAGCTATCCCGTACAAAGTAGAGCTGGCTAATGTTAAAGTGGGAGCTCTGTTGGACGAACTACCTGGAATATTGAAACAGCTTCAGGTTGACGACTTCTACCTTATGGATTTGGATATAACACAAGACTTTGCTGGCATTTTTAACAAGATGGATATGTGCGACTACTTAATGACTAATTACAACTTTTGCTTTCAAGGAGAGTACCAGAAAAATTGCAATGTGATTGTAGACAACGATAAAACAGTTGGGATTGACTGTCTAACATGGATGAACTCGAATTGCAGAATTAAGATATATAACAAATTTATTTGCCAAATTACAAGACCAGGTGTTAACAAGACAATCGGAAACCATATTATTGACTTTATCAAATGTCCAGATGCACGATTAAAAGAAACATTTGCGTCTTCGTTGGCTAGAGAGCACGGAATTGCAAGATTGGAAGCAACAATATACAATTACAAGATAGGTGATGTATTCGACCCTCTGGCGGACTGTTTAAGTGTCTTGGACAGTAACAAGCAGTATTTACAAGATGCACCGTTTTATTCTGTGCCAATCGCTTATGTGTGGACCAAGTTAACAGATGATGTACAAAAAAGCTGTTGTGTTGTGTTTAACAATGTTTTACAATATGTGTTCTGGGGAAATAAAAATACAAGAAAGTTGACCGGGATGCAAATCACACTGCCAGATAAACAAGTACAGCGCGAGAAAATGATAAACTACGTCCTCTCCGCCTGCAGTTTTAACTATTTACCAGTTAATTATTTAGAAATTGTAGACAGCGACGCACACGAGGATAACATAAACATAATACAAAAGTGCTATATTAAGGCTGGAGAAACATTCTTTTCCAAATCCACAACACTGTTCTCTACGACAGCACCGAATGTAAATATTACTGCCTTGGGATTGGTTGATACTAGTAACGTCATTCCGCAGGTCTTAAGAAAAAGAACTAACATAGAAAGCAGGCTTACTCCATATCCACTTAAAGAAATAACTCCACTATCGGCTGTTCATGTATTAAGTGCAAGAAAGCGAAAATTGGAGCTGGAAGAAATAGAAATAGAAAAAAGAAAACTAGATTATTTAGCGGAAACAAACTCGATAAAAGAAGAATACAAAAATTTGCTGTCAAAAGAACAGAAAGTAAAAGAAACGGAGGGTAGACTATGCAGTTACTTTAATCAAAACCCTAGGCGAAATCTCGATACAACTGGGGTATACAACATTTCCGAATTTATGGTAAATACTAGGAGAAAATTTCCGACGGTTGGTGTTCTAGCAGAAAAAGATGGAAGCAAAAGTGTATACTTCTTAAAAGGGTGTTTTAAACGACATTTTATAGATAGTTACGCCGATAACAAAGAGAAACTTAGAGAACAGGGATACATTTGTATTCCATTTAATGGATTATATATTGTATGTTTGCCAAGAGAAGAACCGTTTATAAAATTTAAAACTAATGGAGTTTCTACGTTTAATGGTCACTCATTCCCCAAAGTAGAGGAAGTTGAATTTTACAGCGGAGAATGGCGAGATCCAGATCGATTAATATACAATCAAGAAGATATGGATCAAATTACTAACATTAGCATGCAGCAACTACAAGGCAGGTTTAAGATTACACAATGCCATCGTTTGGAGGAACTCCAGGAAGGAACAGAACTAGTTGTAACTGGAATTAAACACATAAATAACAGAAACAAAAATCGTTATATTTTACAGTTCGAAAATGTAAAACAGTTGTACGTATCTAATTACTGGTTCGAAAGAGAAATACATTATTTAGATTTAGACTTAAATTACAGAATAAAAATTGAATTGGTAGAATTAAGACAACCGTAAGTAAACATAAAGAAGGGGTTGTGTTCTGCGTGTAAAATGTACGAATTTTTGTAATTTTTCATCTTGCAAAACAATAAAATGTTTTTGCCGATTTATTATTTCTCTCTACTAAAATTGAATTTCCCATCGCGATATAAAAAGTTAGACGACGTGGGAAGCCGAAGTCTGCAAGCCTACATGGACGACCTTGAAAAGTAGCCGAACCACGGTAGCTGAGAGCAACGCAACCCGGCTTTTTTACTTATATGAAATTTTACCGGCGTCTAACATAGTCGATTTAGTTCACGACACTCTCAGGCCTCGAAAAACTATTAATCCACCCGGACGCCTACAGTTTGCTGATTACATCAAAAACCTTAACTTTGCTCATGTGCTGCTATCTAAACCTAAACAGCAAAAGGTGCCAGCCCCGACTGGTACTACAGGAAAAACCGATATGGAAACTGACAACTGCGAGTCCGATTTAGAACATAAATTAAAAACATCAACTACTCATCCAATTCCACATCAAAAAGGTTCAGTCAGAAAAACGTCGATTAGGAAGCACTTCCAAAAAAGGACCGCTAGAAAAACACCTCTAAGGCAGAGGTCATCAACATCAAATACGAATGGAATTCTGGATTGGGAGCGTCTTGAACTTTAAAATGCCACAATGAAATTTGTTCTACGATCCCATGTAAACGAATTCTGATTTTATTACTTGCAGCCTTTTTAATTTGAAATGTTGTGCACCTAAAACTACAGTTTTGTAAATTGGCTACGGGATTTTTAGAAAATAAGACATTCAGCTGTACATTTATTTTTATATTATTAAGTATTATACGAAATAAGAACAATATAAAAGTGTTTGGGTTTTTTATTTCTACTCTGCTTTTGTTTTTCACGAATCTGCAATAATTACAAAATCTAAAAGCTAAAATATTAGTATATGAAGTTACTTTCCAGATACAAAGTGTAAAATTTCAAAAAATCAATCTACGATTTCATAATAGCGTGATATAATTTAAAAAATTGTGATTTCTTTTAATTTTGAGCGATGCATTTTATAAAAAAGTGTAAAACATATGCAAAAGTATGCTTAGAAATTACTTTAAAACTTTTTACATCATTTTCGTTATTATAAAATCGTTTTGTAAAACGAATTGTGATAATTTTAAGTGAGATGATGTGTAATTGCATATTTTTTATAAATTTCCATCGTGTGTTGAATTAAAATGTAATTTTTTGTATAATTTATGTGACATGATGTCGATTTTTGTAAAAATTTATGTGAGATGATGTGTAATTGCGTGATTTTTGTTCAATTTTGAGATAATTTGTCATCATCACATGCATATTTAATCAATTGTACAAGAAATTTTGTAATAAAAATGCACAAAGCGCCTACGTAACTGAAGTTCTGTTTATCGAAATGATGGTGGCAGAAGATTTTTCAAGGAACTTGCGTGTCTTTTATTCAAATATTACTGTTGAAGCTATTTTACAGATACAAAGTGGCGAAAATTCATATACATCAAACTACGATTTCATAAGTGCGTGATGTAATTTAAAAAATTGCGATTTATTTGAATTTTGAGCGATGCAATTTATAAAAAAGTGTAAAACAACGGAAGACTTCGGCGTGACGTAATCAAATCCAAAATGACCGCCGCGGATTTCGCGATTTAAAATAATTATTCACATGTGGCTAGGATTCAAATCCGACTTGGGGCCGACGCAAAAAGCTTTTTTTAAATTAAATAAATGCGAACGAGAGAGAACAGCTGCGATGAATGAGACGGAATACTTCGACGCGACGTAATCAAATCCAAAAATGGCCGTCGCGGATTTCGCGATTTAAAATAATTATTAACATGTGGCTAGGGTTCAAATCCGACTTGGGGCCGACGCAAAAAACTTTTTTTAAATTAAATAAATGATAGCGAGAGAGAACAGCTGCGATGAGTGAGTCGGAAGACTTCGGCGTGACGTAATCAAATCCAAAAATGGCCGCCACGGATTTCGCGATTTAAAATAATTATTCACATGTGGTTAATTCAAATTTTAAAATCGCCGCCCGTCAAATTTTTAATAGAATAAAATCTATCTGAACAGAGGTATTTCAGGAATATATTAAACTCAAATTTTTACAAATTTTAATTTAAAATTTAAAAATCCACGCAGAAAATTAAAAATTATAGGCGTGGCAATTTCTCAACTATAAATACAATTTAAGCGGTCCAGTATCATCGGAGGAGATATCGATCAAAGGTACATACATACAAAGAAAGAAAGAGACAGCAGATTTTATGGTATTGGTATAAGAAATAAAGTAATGCCTATTTATTTTAAAAGCGACAAAATCATATATTCACTGATTTTAAGGAAACGGCTTGCAATTAAATTAAAAACGCCTAATTGTAATTTCTTCAGACAAAGTTTAAATTGATATTATAATGAAAATTGAGCATAAATTTAAACAAGCACATATACCTATAGGCCATCGAGAAAAGTTTGTTTGAATTTTATAGAGGATCCAACAGCTGCAGGCCATTTCTCTTGTCTGTTTGGCCGCTTGATAAATAAAATAATTAATTCCATCAAAACCACTAACGAAACCAGTTTTTAAAATTATTATCTGGCCTTTAAAACTTTAGACGATGCAAGTCCGCCGTTATAAATTATAATTTTCAAGAAATATTTAGTTTAAAATATGGAAGCGTGACGACTCAAGAGTGAAGTGGCATTCAGATTAACACCTTAAAATCCGTAGCGCTCCGTGGCCTAGCGGCATAGATCGATGCAACCCAGATGTGGATGCGAACGTCGCGGGTTCAAATCCGAGTCGGCCAGAGATTTTTTAAATTCAACATCAATCCTGTGAATGCAAGAGAGACAACCAATACCCTTTGAGTAGAAGAAAGACAGGTTTACCAATTTGAAATTCAAAACGGACGCTAAATTAAAATTAAAACTGGCAGTCGAGAGAAGTGCGCGCGCAGAAAACCAAGATGGCTGACCCCCGGGAAGTTTAAATTCAAAAAATGGAAAAATCTGAAAAATTTCAAATTCAAATATTCGCGCGAAAATTGAAATTAAAATGGCCGCCGCGTAACTCCGGAATCAAATTAAATATGGCCGCCGCGTAATTTAACCAGTAGCATATATCAAAATTAATTAGAGCAAACCGCTAAATTAATTGGGTCAAACCGCGGAATTAATTAGGTCAAACTGCGGATTTAATTCGCGGATTTAATTAGGTCAATTAATTTGATTGCTCCTGTTTAAGTGCCGCCTGAGTAATGCTTTCAAAGGTAACGAGACATTTTTCAAAATATAATAATTGTTATGAAAGAAGGGGAAAACTTTATTTCATTATGAGTTTTCGGTTTATTTACAAATGAAAAACAAATAAAATATTATACTTGACACGCCAGGTAACCATTTTTACTGGCTCAAAGGTATGACAGGCTCGCCAGTCATCCTAATCCTATCGTCAGTAAAAACTGTTTTACCTGGCTTGTAATGTAAAATACTGTACCAATCCTTGTTATTTTGTGGCTATCTATAAGTGTCTCCAGTTATTTGACTTCATTTACCTGTTTTACGTAATTTTCGTCATTTTAGATTAATTTAAAAACTTCATTTAACATACTCCTTGTACAACTTTCTTCTGGCCGCGGTCGCGGTAGGTGGCTAGCTTAACCTGTTGAATTTAAGGGAATAATTCCCCTTTAGAAGGATCACCACCACCAAAGAGCATTAGGCGAATCCAATATCCGGGCGTCAGGTTTGAACAAATTACCTGCTGATTACAAGCTCAAATGATTTACCTCTCGGCTACTCGCTCTCTTGAATTGGCTTCGTAGCATTAATTCTAGGTCGTATGTATCCTCCGTAAGTACGAATAAGTTGTTTACGTAATTTAGGATTAATTAGAAATGGTCACTGATAGGTATATCCATTCCAGCTTCACTTAACAGTTTCAGAATACAATTTCGACGTAAATATTGAGAAGCGTAACGGTTGAGTGGTTTGTTTGCTTGAAATAAACAATGTTATTCTGTATTATGGTTATTAAAAGATGAGTAGCCCTATCAGGTGTAGAACACTTCGCAATTTATTTTCCAGCACGTTATCATTTGCTTTTTACAGGCCACTAAAAGCCATACGTACTTCATATTCATTAGCAATCTGTTTTTACAAATGTCGTTGAATAGTAAATAGGTAGTCTACAGAGGGGTGACCAGTGTAAATCCGCTTTGTTCTTCAATTTTATGCGCAAGATCTTGTTTTAGACGCTTCTCTAAGATTTTTCCATATAACCTATTTTTTTAGGAATAACCTCTATAATGAGAAGGATTTTTTTCGCTCTTTGTATATTTCGACGTGAAATATAGGGCCTTCCACTTCATGGAAATGTTCTACAGCAACTGCTAATATTCGTCTATCCCTTTTAATGAGTTCTGTGGATATATTTCCTGGTCTTTCATCTTTGAATTTTCTAATGTTGTGCTTAAATTTATCTACTGTGATTAGTGGCAAATGAATTCTGTAATGAATACTTTAGCAATGGTTTTTTCCATTTTGCAGTGGTAATTGACCTATTATATCTGCTGCTTGATTCTAAAAATGTAGCAGTCTGCCACGGTTTTGAATTGAAGATTGCTTCGTAACTTTTACACAGAAGAGGCTCTTCTATTAATGGTTTTTAATCTTCTGTAAGGTGGAAGGGTAGTTTTATATCTTTCTTGGTAATGTATGTGCCTAATGTATCAACTCTTATTTTATGTATACTTGACTTGATTCTACCGTGTTTCTCTTCGGTAGTATCACATTCTACTTTATTAAAATCTGTTATAAATCTTATCTCTTTTCTATTTTTCGTTGTTATTTCAAAAGCTTATAACTTTAAAGGTTATTTATTGCCTTAAATGTGTGCAATTTTCCCCATTTTCTGTCTGTACCTCTAGATTAAATCCCATAATGTCTTAACTATTTTCTTTTGTTCTTCGATTATTATTAAATATTACGACATGTTATTGTTCTTCTGACCATGGGAAAGTTCTTTTTTTGTTTTAATAGTAGGAAATAACAGTTCTGTTAATTACAACAATCAGGCAGTAGAGGTAACAATCGATTTTGTTTATATTGTAATAATTGATTAATTGTATATTTAGAAAGATGCAAATCGGACATATTTTCATTCATCAGTACATTTAATGTTGGATGCTTCCGGTGCTATAATTATAGAATAACAGATTAAAACCTGCAGCAATACCACTGTTGCCAACTGCATTTAAAACGATCAACCTGTCGGAATCGATATGCACATTAAAAGGCGCACGCTAATCACCTTCCCATTAAACCGTAAACTTGATTGACACAGCGCTTGGCAACTCATGTTAATATTTCCAACACCGAAGGGAAGCCTCTACTTTCGAAGCCTCGAACCTGTATTGTTCCCCCCCGGACGAGTTCCTAATTATATCTCCGTTTCGTGATCAAATCATTATGCCTATCCCAATACACAGTCATGGTCTCGACTCCATTGTATTCAAACCCAATTTGCTGTAATAACAGGTTCTCAAGTTGATTAGCATTATTCACCATTTACTTCTACATGGAAAACTCATTTGGTTTTCTTTATGGCGATATCAAATTAATTGCTTTACAGACAGGCTCTGACGTTAACAAGATTATTTTTGTGTTAGTAATTAAACCGATTCCCTGCATAACAGATTTTTCTTGTTCCGTATTTGAATTTTTAATTTAATGACTGGGCAGTTCTAATGTTCTTAATCTTGATAGTGTATGTATTATATATTATACTGCGGCGAAGCGCGATGTAGTCTTCGAACGTGAATTGACAGATTCTGCTCTGTAGGTAGAAAATAAAAACGAGGTAATTAAACCTGACGATCAAATAGAATTGAAAGATAATTAATTGAAAGTTTCCATGGCATTAAAATATAGCATTTTGCTTTGTTTTAACATAAAATTATGTCTATGCATCGCAGCAAAACTAAGAAGTTACTGTAAATAGGACTAAGAAAGAGACAAGAAAACTCAAGAGAAAAAGCGTGAATGTTTGAATAATGTTAATGTACAAGACGGCCAAAGGAAGCCAATACGCAACACCATTAAATTGATAAGTAATTAATACCACCAAGCTAATAACAAAATTATCAGTAAATGATCAGTTGAGTGATGTTATCAAAACAACCTTGAACTTCAGATGAGTTATATGAAGTAGGATACAGATCGTTGAAGAAATGGAGACGGAACTAATACTGAAAATTTTAAATTATGATACCAAAAGTGTGGCAATAACTTGTAAATATTAACACTAGGTCAAGTGAAATTCCATTAGAAAATGTATTATAGTGTTCCAGATATATCATACAAACTTGGACCTTGGGGTAACTGAACCTAAGAAAACTCAGTGAGGAACAAAAAAACTAGAAGTTTCAGATATTAAGATCAATCGCTATATGTATTTATCTTTCCACATACTCTCAATAAATCGCATCAAACGCGTATATATTTTTACATAAACAAGCGCAGTAGAAATCTAAGTACACCTAAATATACATAAATTGCGCTTAGTAGGTTAATGTAAAATATTCTAAACAAATTACATCATTTCGCATTCTGCCAAGGTTGCGAGGAACATAAACTCAAGTACTAGTAGGTATATCGCATCAAAAAAGTTAAGCACATCTGCTCTACATATGACTGGAACATGAGATGGTATGTCTAAGTGCTTTAGTAATTTAAATTTGTTTATACTTGCATGAGTAATGCAAATGGAAAATATTAGCTTTAATAGTGCGAAAATCAGCGCTAGTGTTTATCTGACCCAATTTTGATTTGATTTGACCGAAAATTTAGCGAGGAAGTGTGAAATGTAATGGAGTTGATATATTTTCAACCAGTATAATGTTTCTAGAATTTAAACATTGCTGTTTATTATCTATATGATTTTACTTCCTTCCTAGCTCTTTGCGTAAAAGCCTGAGCAAAATTAATACGGGTTAACCTTGGGTTCAAACTTAAGAAGGTTGTTTTTATAGCTTAGAAGTTAAATAACAAGTTGCAACCGCATTGATTTTGAGTTCGAATCCCATTACGGTTATTATTTTTTTAAATTAAATCTTTATATATTTTCAATTACATACAACTTTTAGTGGCATTTATGTACGGAAAAGTTGCTCTAAAGTACATTTTATAGATATGCAATAGAAGGCATTGCATTGGTAGCACACTGTACAGAGCTTTTAAAATCTCTGTAACGCTACAGAATCCTTCAAAATAAACTAACACGTTTACACGAACAGGGCCTCACATTTCCTGAGTAGAGGAATTAGCAATCCCGAGGTCCCTAGCTGGTCTGTATTCTATCTTCAATTTGTCTTAAATCAGATCCCTTCTTCTTCGTCTTTCCTATCTGGTAGCCCTTGGCCACCTCTTGTTCTTTTTCGATCTAATGATATTAGAGCTTTCGAGGGCTGCTGGGTCTCTCATTTCTGTCGGTATACTCTTTAGCATGTGGCAGGCAAATAGAAACCCTTAGGAACACACAAGAAAATATACAGGTATACATGTGAAAATGGTACAATTATATGCGATGTAGACCAACACAATACTTTTTACATAAAACGTCTTATTGCCTAAATAACGTTAAAGGATGATAACTCGATATTAATAACTTGGAATTTGACCACAGCTCCACAGTTGATCAAAGTGATCGAAAAGGAACTCGAAAGATAGTCTGGAGAGGCAAATTTAATTTGGAATCTGACTCAATGCTTCAGAAAGCTCAAAGTAAGCAGACTGGATACGCGATGCCCTGGGTTCAAGCCGTCTGCCGTTATATAGCTTCCTGTTATGCAAGAAGAATGGGTTTATGAGTCTTTGCTCCCTCGTACCATTGTCCATCGGAGATCGAGTTTATTGCTTCCTTTCTTATAATTACGTCAATTGGCATTGCTAACATTGGGCCAGCGGGAGGCTGAAACTCGGACTCGGCTTTGTTGTTGAAAAATAGTTGAAATAATTTCCCCTATGCCGAATCGGAGTCTCTGCACTTTCACTTGGGCCATTTCAATTTGAATAGCTAAATGATTTTGACTGAAAGCGTGATTCTTCGTGCGTAGGGTCCTTTATACCCCTATTGGTTAGGTGTGACAATATGGGGCACCTTTTGGCAACGACCTCGCCTGTGACCTTGAAAAACTTCAAGGTCAAAAGTGAGGAATAACCCCTCTACGTACACTACTCACCGAATTTTACTTTTTAATAGTGTTTTCGTACTCAACTCGCAGCACGTTTGTGAAATCGCATGTGAAGAAGAATTCTTGGAGCTGTTGGAAAGTTTGCTATAGCTTTGCTACAAAAGTTTCAAATTGACTACATATTAATAAGACGCGCCACCGTAACGTTTTTAATGCATGCAGCAGACATCTTGGCGATGGGAAATGTGTACGGTGCTCAGCTTCGAGATTTGAACCTTACATCAGCTCTGCCCATTTGAAAATATTTACATTACAGTGGTCAAGTCCGGCACTTGGACCTCAGCTCAAACACACGAAACTACACTGCGCTTTACAAATAAAAATCATACAAGAAATTGCAAGTTATTGTGCTGATTTAACGTAACGCACTCAACCAAACGAACCCGTTATTTTGCTCTTTATATGAGCGCCAAATGTATGCCGACATTCAATTTTTAAACAATCTCAACAGTGGAAGGTAGCGAAAAGGTTAATGAGTTAATGAAAATTAGATGGATATAGTAGAAGATTATGACAACCAACCTACGTATCATTGCAAAAGCAAAAGAAAATCTGAAATGGGAACAAGCCACAAACAGGCAACCGTCCATATCGTAAAAAGTATAGCAATTAATATCGACAAATAAAAATGTGTCAAATAGGTACGCAAGAATAGCAAAAAATAGACAAGTAGTAGAAATATGTGAAGAAATAGAAACCATAGAAATAGAGTTCATAAGAGTAAAAAATATATTTAAAAAAAGAAAAACTACATGGTGGTTGATAATGAAGAAATTCTAAATACATGAAAATTGTAGATTGAATATTGTATGTGGCCCCATTGAAAGTCAGAGAAGACACTGCATATAATGTATGAGTTGCTGGACGACAGATACCTATAGAATTAACCAAGAGAATTATAATACCAGTTACCAAAACGACTTCTTCCACAGCAAAATACGGAGACTCCTGAACAATCTCGGTTATTTTACATACTTGCAAAAAGTTTTCGGTAACCATCCTTTATCTAATAGACTTGTCTGTCCGTCCGTCCGGGACGCTGTTTCAGCAGCCAAACCGTAAGAGATAGAGAAAAAAGTTATGAAAGTTATATGTTTGGAATGGTCATGTCAGCTCAGGAACCAAATTTCAGTCACGTGACACTTCCGGTTTTCGATAAATCACAAAAAAGACCGTTTTTCAAATAGAACGCGTATTAAATAAAAATGTTTCAGCAGCCAAACGGAGCTGCGACCCTCTGCGCCTTAAAACGTCGATCGGTTAGGCAACCACTTTGACACCTTCCAGGGCTGGGTACAGGTTTTATTTAATACGCGTTCTATTTGCAAAACGGTCTTTTTTGTTTTTTTTAAATGAGACATTTGTCTCACTGGATTGCTTGTATGTATTTAATAGTAATTAATGTATTTAGAGGGGTAACCCAGTCTTAACATTCGAGCATATTTTTATCACTCGAGCGAGCGCAGCGAATAATTACTAAAAACTGCTAAATCGAAATCGGACTATCATGAATATGTGTGATGTTGCTATAGTTCCTGTCGTAAACAAAATAAAAAATCTTAAAATGGAAACGCAAAACGAGTTCCTTGTTATCCCGGATGAAATTAAAAAGATTGCCGCCTAAGCCATGGAGGAAATTGTCCCTTCGAGTGGATGCATGTTAAATGTATGTCAACAACGGTATAGGAGATCCGCTGCTGTCATGGTTGGCTGCGTTCATTACTAACAGGTCGCAATCAGTCAAAGTAAACAACTATAATTCTGCCGAATTTATTGTACCTTCAGGTGTTCCACAGGGGTCACATCTCGGACCGATACTTTTTTCAATTTTCATAAATGATATAGCTCTAAATATTTCGTCAAGATTTCTTCTATTTGCGGATGACCTTAAAATTTATAGAAAGATTTTATCACCTTATGACTGTCTAGCATTACAAAAAGATCTATCGAATTTACAATCGTGGTGTGAATCTAATAACATGGAACTGAATATAAAGAAATGTAAATCGATACGCTTTAGTAAAAAACGAAACGATTCTTTACAACACTACACAATTAATTGTGAACCACTTGAAATTGTGCAAACTA
>OW679199.1:59444871-59525361 GCA_940337035.1 Agriotes lineatus | reverse complement strand
ATGCACTTGCGAATGGCTATAAGGGAACGTTAAGTTTTATGAGAACTTAAGGTATATTTTACATGTACTGCTATTGCAAAAGGAATATCTTTAAACCCCTCCTAGCAATTGGATGTCAAATTTGCATTAAGATATTATTTAATTAGTGCATTTCCGACTTCAGCCGACCTTTCATTGCAGTTTATTATATTTTATTCGTATTTATGACACTCATTTGAGACAGTCGAACGATTTACTACAGCTGGTAGCCGAAATAGCACTCTGGGCTTTTTATAGAGTAGGGATTTTACAGCTTATGCACTTGCGAATGGCTATAAGAAAACGTTAAGCTTTATGAGCACATCTGGTGTATTTTACATGCACTGCTATTGTAAAAGGAATATCTTTATGATCTGCCTAGCAATTGGATGCTGAATTTGCATTAAGATAGCATTTAATTAGTGCATTTGCGTCTTCAGCGGACCTTTCAATGCATTTTATTATATTTTATCTGTATTCATGACACCCATATGAGACAATAGAACGATTTACTACAGCTTGTAGCCGAAATAGAACTCTGGGGTTTTTATAGAGTGTGGATTTTACAGATTATGCACCTGCGAATGGTTATAAGAAAACGTTAAGCTTTATGAGCACTTCTGGTGTATTTTACATGTACTGCTATTGCAACAGGAATGTCTTTAAGCCCCTCCTAGCAATTGGATGCTAAATGTGCATTAAGATAGAATTTAATTAGAGCATTTGCGTCTTCAGCCGACCTTTCATTGCAATTTATTATATTTTATCCGTATTTATGGCACCCATATGAGACAATCGAACAATTTACTACAGCTGGTAGCCGAAATAGCACTCTGGGCTTTGTATAGAGTGTGGATTTTACAGATTATGCACTTGCGAATGGCTATAAAAAAACGGTAAGCTTTATGAGCACTTTTGGTGTATTTTACATGTACTGCTATTGCAACAGGAATGTTTTTAAGCCCCTCCTAGCAATTGGATGCTAAATGTGCATTAAGATAGAATTTAATTAGTGCATTTGCGTCTTCAGCCGACCTTTCATTGCAATTTATTATATTTTATCCGTATTTATGGCACCCATATGTGCCAATAGAACGATTTACTACAGCTGGTTGCCGAAATAGCACGGCGGGATTTTTATAGAGTGTGGATTTTATAGATTATTCACTTACGAATGGCGATATGGAAACGTTTAGCTTTATGAGCACTTCTGGTGTGTTTTACATGTACTGCTATTGCAAAAGGAATATTATTAAGCCCCTCCTAGCAATTGGATGCTAAATTTTCATTAAGATAGATTTTAAAAAGTGCATTTGTGTCTTTAGCCGACCTTTCAATGCATGTTATTATATTTTATCCGTATTTAGTTCACCTATATGAGACAATCGAACCACTTACTACAGCTGGTCGCCGAAATAGCACCCTGGGCTTTTTATAGAATGTGGATTTTACAGATTATGCACTTGCGAATGGCTATAAGAAAACGTTAAGCTTTATGAGCACTTCTGGTGTATTTTACATGCACTGCTATTGCAAAAGGAATATCTTTAACCCCCTCCTAGCAATTGGATGCTACATTTGCATTAAGATAGAATTAAATTAGAGCATTTTCGTCTTCAGCCGACCTTTCATTGCAATTTATTATATTTTATCCGTATTTATGGCACCCTATGAGACAATCGAACAATTTACTACAGCTGGTAGCCGAAATAGCACTCTGGGCTTTTTATAGAGTGTGGATTTTACAGATTATGCACTTGCAAATGGATATAAGGAAACGTTAAGCTTTATGAGCACATCTGGTGTATTTTACATGCACTGCTATTGCAAAAGGAATATCTCTATGATTCGCCTAGCAATTGGATGCTAAATTTGCATTAAGATAGATTTTAATTAGTGCATTTGCGTCTTCAGCGGATCTTTCAATTCATTTTATAATATTTTATCCGTATTCATGACACCCATATGAGACAATAGAACGATTTACTACAGCTGGTAGCCGAAATCGCACTCTGAGCTTTTTATAGAGTGTGGATTTTACAGATTATACACTTGCGAATGGCTATAAGAGAACGTTAAGCTTTATGAGCACCTCTGGTGTACTTTACATGTACTACTATTGCAAAAGGAATATCTTTATGCCCCTCCTAACGATTGGATGCTGTATTTGCATTAAGATAGCATTTAATTAGTGCATTTGCGTCTTCAGCGGACCTTTCAATGCATTTTATTATATTTTATCCGTATTCGTGACACCCATTAGTGACAATAGAACGATTTACTACAGCTGGTAGCCGAAACAGCACTCTGAGATTTTTATAGAGTGTAGATTTTACTGATTATGCACTTGCAAATGGCTATAAGAGAACGTTAAGCTTTATGAGCACTTCTGGTGTACTTTACATATACTACTATTGCAAAAGGATTATCTTTATGCCCCTCCTAGCAATTGGATGCTAAATTTTCATTAAGATAGATTTTAAAAAGTGCATTTGTGTCTTTAGCCGACCTTCAATGCATGTTATTATATTTTATCCGTATTTATTTCACCTATATGAGACAATCGAACCACTTACTACAGCTGGTAGCTGAAATAGCACCCTGGGCTTTTTATAGAGTGTGGATTTTACAGATTATGCACTTGCGAATGGCTATAAAAAAAACGGTAAGCTTTATGAGCAATTTTGGTGTATTTTACATGTACTGCTATTGCAACAGGAATGTCTTTAAGCCCCTCCTAGCAATCGGATGCTAAATGTGCATTAAGATAGAATTTAATTAGTGGATTTGCGTCTTCAGCCGACCTTTCATTGCAATTTATTATATTTTATCCGTATTTATGGCACCCATATGTGCCAATAGAACGATTTACTACAGCTGGTTGCCGAAATAGCACGGCGGGATTTTTATAGAGTGTGGATTTTATAGATTATTCACTTACGAATGGCGATATGGAAACGTTTAGCTTCATGAGCACTTCTGGTGTGTCTTACATGTACTGCTATTGCAAAAGGAATATTATTAAGCCCCTCCTAGCAATTGGATGCTGAATTTTCATTAAGATAGATTT
Source organism: Agriotes lineatus (assembly GCA_940337035.1). Lineage (NCBI taxonomy): Eukaryota > Metazoa > Arthropoda > Insecta > Coleoptera > Elateridae > Agriotes > Agriotes lineatus. The sequence continues at coordinate 59,522,273 of OW679199.1, read as the reverse complement.
TAAAAAGTGCATTTGTGTCTTTAGCCGACCTTTCAATGCATGTTATTATATTTTATCCGTATTTATTTCACCTATATGAGACAATCGAACGACTTACTACAGCTGGTAGCCGAAATAGCACCCTGGGCTTTTTATAGAATGTGGATTTTACAGATTATGCACTTGCGAATGGCTATAAGAAAACGTTAAGTTTAATGAGCACTTCTGGTGTATTTTACATGTACTGCTATTGCAAAAGGAATATCTTTAAGCCCCTCCTAGCAATTGGATGCTACATTTGCATTAAGATAGAACTTAATGAGAGCATTTGCGTCTTCAGCCGCCCTTTCATTGCAATTTATTATATTTTATTCGTATTTAAGACACTCATTTAAGACAGTCGAACGATTTACTACAGCTGGTAGCCGAAATAGCACTCTGGCTTTTTTATAGAGTGTGATTTTACAGATTATGCACTTGCGAATGGATATAAGAAAACGTTAAGCTTTATGAGCACATCTGGTGTATTTTACATGCACTGCTATTGCAAAAGGAATATCTCTATGATTCGCCTAGCAATTGGATGCTAAATTTGCATTAGTGCATTTGCGTCTTCAGCGGACTTTTCAATTCATTTTATAATATTTTATCCGTATTCATGACACCCATATGAGACAATAGAACGATTTACTACAGCTGGTAGTCGAAATAGCACTCTGGGCTTTTTATAGAGTGTGTATTTTACAGATTATGCACTTGCGAATGGCTATAAGAGAACGTTAAGCTTTATGAGCACTTCTGGTGTACTTTACATGTACTACTATTGCAAAAGAAATATCTTTATGCCCCTCCTAGCGATTGGATGCTGAATTTGCATTAAGATAGCATTTAATTAGTGCATTTGCGTCTTCAGCGGACCTTTCAATGCATTTTATTATATTTTATCCGTATTCGTGACACCCATTAGTGACAATAGAACGATTTACTACAGCTGGTAGCCGAAACAGCACTCTGAGATTTTTATAGAGTGTAGATTTTACTGATTATGCACTTGCAAATGGCTATAAGAGAACGTTAAGCTTTATGAGCACTTCTGGTGTACTTTACGTATACTACTATTGCAAAAGGATTATCTTTATGCCCCTCCTAGCAATTGGACGCTGAATTTGCATTAAGATAGCATTTAATTAGAGAATTTGCGTCTTCAGCGGACCTTTCAATGCATTTTATTATATTTTATCCGAATTCATGACACCCATATGAGACAATAGAACGATTTACTACAGCTGGTAGCCGAAATAGCACTCTGGGCTTTTTATAAAGTGTGGATTTTACAGATTATGCGCTTGAGAATGGCTATAAAAGAACGTTAAACTTTATGAGCACTTCTGGTGTAATTTACATGTACTACTATTGCAAAACGAATATCTTTATGCCCCTCCTAGCAATTGGAGGCTAAATTTGCATTAAGATAGCTTTTAATAAGTGCATCTGCGACTTCAGAGAATCTTTCGTTGCATTTTATTATATTTTATCTGTAGTTATGTAACCCATATGTGACAATAGAACGATTTACTACAGCTGGTAGCCGAAATAGCACTCTGGGATTTTTATAGAGTGTGGATCTTACAGTGCACTTGCAAATGGCCTTAAAAAAACGTTAAGCTTTATAAGCACTTCTGGTGTATTTTACATGTACTACTATTGCAAAAGGAATATCTTTATGCCGCTTCTAGCAATTGGATGCTGATTTTGCATTAAGATAGCATTTAATTAGTGCATTTGCCTCTTCAGCGGACCTTTCAATGCATTTTATTATATTTTATCCGTATTCCTAACACCCATAAGAGACAATAGAACGATTTACTACAGCTGGTAGCCGAAATAGCACTCTGGGCTTTTTATAGAGAGTGGATTTTATAGATTATTCACTTACGAATGGCCATATGGAAACGTTAAGTTTTATGAGCACTTAAGGTGTATTTTACATGTACTACTATTGCAAAAGGAAAATATTTATGCCCATCCTAGCAATTGGAGGCTGAATTTGCATTAAGATAGCTTTTAATAAGTGCATTTGCGACTTCAGCGGACCTTTCAATGCATTTTATTATATTTGATCCGTATTTATGGTACCCATATGTGACAATAGAACGATTTACTACAGCTGGTAGCCGAAATAGCACTCTGGGCTTTTTATAGAGTGTGGATTTTATAGATTATTCACTTACGAATGGCCATATGGAAACGTTAAGTTTTATGAGCACTTAAGGTGTATTTTACATGTACTACTATTGCAAAAGGAAAATATTTATGCCCATCCTAGCAATTGGAGGCTGAATTTGCATTAAGATAGCTTTTAATAAGTGCATTTGCGTCTTCAGCGGACCTTTCAATGCATTTTATTATATTTTATCCGTATTCGTGACACCCATAAGAGACAATAGAACGATTTACTACATCTGGTAGCCGAACTAGCACTCTGGACTTTTTATAGAGTGTGGATTTTACAGATTATGCACTTGCGAAAGGCTATAAGAAAACGTTAAGCTTTATGAGCACTTCTGGTGGGATTTTTATAGAGTGTGGATTTTATAGATTATTCACTTACGAATGGCGATATGGAAACGTTTAGCTTTATGAGCAATTCTGGTGTGTTTTACATGTACTGCTATTGCAAAAGGAATATTATTAAGCCCCTCCTAGCAATTGGATGCTGAATTTTCATTAAGACAGATTTTAAATAGTGCATTTGTATCTTTAGCCGAACTTTCAATGCATGTTATTATATTTTATCGGTATTTATTTCACCTATATGAGACAATCGAACGACTTACTACAGCTGGTAGCCGAAATAGCACTCTGGGCTTTTTATAGAATGTGGATTTTACAGATTATGCACTTGCGAATGGCTATAAGAAAACGTCAAGTTTAATGAGCACTTCTGGTGTATTTTACATGTACTGCTATTGCAAAAGGAAGATCTTTAAGCCCCTCCTAGCAATTGGATGCTACATTTGCATTAAGATAGAATTTAATGAGAGCATTTGCGTCTTCAGCCGCCCTTTCATTGCAATTTATTATATTTTATCTGTATTTTTGGCACCCATATGAGACAATCGAACAATTTACTACAGCTGGTAGCCGAAATAGCACTCTGGCCTTTTTATAGAGTGTGGATTTTACAGACTATGCACTTGCGAATGGATATAAGAAAACGTTAAGCTTTATGAGCACATCTGGTGTATTTTACATGCACTGTTATTGCAAAAGGAATATCTCTATGATTCGCCTAGTAATTGGATGCTGAATTTGCATTAAGATAGCATTTAATTAGTGCATTTGCGTCTTCAGCGGACTTTTCAATTCATTTTATAATATTTTATCCGTATTCATGACACCCATATGAGACAATAGAACGATTTACTACAGCTGGTAGCCGAAATAGCACTCTGGGCTTTTTATAGAGTGTGGATTTTACAGACTATGCACTTGCGAATGGCTATAAGAGAACGTTAAGCTTTATGAGCACTTCTGGTGTACTTTACATATACTACTATTGCAAAAGGATTATCTTTATGCCCCTCCTAGCAATTGGATGCTACATTTGCATTAAGATAGCATTTAATTAGAGCATTTGCGTCTTCAGCGGACCTTTCAATGCATTTTATTATATTTTATCCGAATTCATGACACCCATATGAGACAATAGAACGATTTACTACAGCTGGTATCCGAAATAGCACTCTGGGCTTTTTATAAAGTGTGGATTTTACAGATTATGAGAACATTAAGCTTTATGAGCACTTCTGGTATAATTTACATGTACTACCACTGCAAAAGGAATATCTTTATGTACTTCCTAGCGATTGGATGCTGAATTTGCATTAAGATAGCATTTAAGTAGTGCATTTGCTTCTTCAGCGGACCTTTCAATGCATTTTATTATATTTTATCCGTATTCGTGACACACATTAGTGACAATAGAACGATTTACTACAGCTGGTAGCCGAAACAGCACTCTGAGATTTTTATAGAGTGTAGATTTTACTGATTATGCACTTGCAAATGGCTATAAGAGAACGTTAAGCTTTATGAGCACTTCTGGTGTACTTTACATATACTACTATTGCAAAAGGATTATCTTTATGCCCCTCCTAGCAATTGGATGCTAAATTTTCATTAAGATAGATTTTAAAAAGTGCATTTGTGTCTTTAGCCGACCTTCAATGCATGTTATTATATTTTATCCGTATTTATTTCACCTATATGAGACAATCGAACCACTTACTACAGCTGGTAGCTGAAATAGCACCCTGGGCTTTTTATAGAGTGTGGATTTTACAGATTATGCACTTGCGAATGGCTATAAAAAAAACGGTAAGCTTTATGAGCAATTTTGGTGTATTTTACATGTACTGCTATTGCAACAGGAATGTCTTTAAGCCCCTCCTAGCAATCGGATGCTAAATGTGCATTAAGATAGAATTTAATTAGTGGATTTGCGTCTTCAGCCGACCTTTCATTGCAATTTATTATATTTTATCCGTATTTATGGCACCCATATGTGCCAATAGAACGATTTACTACAGCTGGTTGCCGAAATAGCACGGCGGGATTTTTATAGAGTGTGGATTTTATAGATTATTCACTTACGAATGGCGATATGGAAACGTTTAGCTTCATGAGCACTTCTGGTGTGTCTTACATGTACTGCTATTGCAAAAGGAATATTATTAAGCCCCTCCTAGCAATTGGATGCTGAATTTTCATTAAGATAGATTTTAAAAAGTGCATTTGTGTCTTTAGCCGACCTTTCAATGCATGTTATTATATTTTATCCGTATTTATTTCACCTATATGAGACAATCGAACGACTTACTACAGCTGGTAGCCGAAATAGCACCCTGGGCTTTTTATAGAATGTGGATTTTACAGATTATGCACTTGCGAATGGCTATAAGAAAACGTTAAGTTTAATGAGCACTTCTGGTGTATTTTACATGTACTGCTATTGCAAAAGGAATATCTTTAAGCCCCTCCTAGCAATTGGATGCTACATTTGCATTAAGATAGAACTTAATGAGAGCATTTGCGTCTTCAGCCGCCCTTTCATTGCAATTTATTATATTTTATTCGTATTTAAGACACTCATTTAAGACAGTCGAACGATTTACTACAGCTGGTAGCCGAAATAGCACTCTGGCTTTTTTATAGAGTGTGATTTTACAGATTATGCACTTGCGAATGGATATAAGAAAACGTTAAGCTTTATGAGCACATCTGGTGTATTTTACATGCACTGCTATTGCAAAAGGAATATCTCTATGATTCGCCTAGCAATTGGATGCTAAATTTGCATTAGTGCATTTGCGTCTTCAGCGGACTTTTCAATTCATTTTATAATATTTTATCCGTATTCATGACACCCATATGAGACAATAGAACGATTTACTACAGCTGGTAGTCGAAATAGCACTCTGGGCTTTTTATAGAGTGTGTATTTTACAGATTATGCACTTGCGAATGGCTATAAGAGAACGTTAAGCTTTATGAGCACTTCTGGTGTACTTTACATGTACTACTATTGCAAAAGAAATATCTTTATGCCCCTCCTAGCGATTGGATGCTGAATTTGCATTAAGATAGCATTTAATTAGTGCATTTGCGTCTTCAGCGGACCTTTCAATGCATTTTATTATATTTTATCCGTATTCGTGACACCCATTAGTGACAATAGAACGATTTACTACAGCTGGTAGCCGAAACAGCACTCTGAGATTTTTATAGAGTGTAGATTTTACTGATTATGCACTTGCAAATGGCTATAAGAGAACGTTAAGCTTTATGAGCACTTCTGGTGTACTTTACGTATACTACTATTGCAAAAGGATTATCTTTATGCCCCTCCTAGCAATTGGACGCTGAATTTGCATTAAGATAGCATTTAATTAGAGAATTTGCGTCTTCAGCGGACCTTTCAATGCATTTTATTATATTTTATCCGAATTCATGACACCCATATGAGACAATAGAACGATTTACTACAGCTGGTAGCCGAAATAGCACTCTGGGCTTTTTATAAAGTGTGGATTTTACAGATTATGCGCTTGAGAATGGCTATAAAAGAACGTTAAACTTTATGAGCACTTCTGGTGTAATTTACATGTACTACTATTGCAAAACGAATATCTTTATGCCCCTCCTAGCAATTGGAGGCTAAATTTGCATTAAGATAGCTTTTAATAAGTGCATCTGCGACTTCAGAGAATCTTTCGTTGCATTTTATTATATTTTATCTGTAGTTATGTAACCCATATGTGACAATAGAACGATTTACTACAGCTGGTAGCCGAAATAGCACTCTGGGATTTTTATAGAGTGTGGATCTTACAGTGCACTTGCAAATGGCCTTAAAAAAACGTTAAGCTTTATAAGCACTTCTGGTGTATTTTACATGTACTACTATTGCAAAAGGAATATCTTTATGCCGCTTCTAGCAATTGGATGCTGATTTTGCATTAAGATAGCATTTAATTAGTGCATTTGCCTCTTCAGCGGACCTTTCAATGCATTTTATTATATTTTATCCGTATTCCTAACACCCATAAGAGACAATAGAACGATTTACTACAGCTGGTAGCCGAAATAGCACTCTGGGCTTTTTATAGAGAGTGGATTTTATAGATTATTCACTTACGAATGGCCATATGGAAACGTTAAGTTTTATGAGCACTTAAGGTGTATTTTACATGTACTACTATTGCAAAAGGAAAATATTTATGCCCATCCTAGCAATTGGAGGCTGAATTTGCATTAAGATAGCTTTTAATAAGTGCATTTGCGACTTCAGCGGACCTTTCAATGCATTTTATTATATTTGATCCGTATTTATGGTACCCATATGTGACAATAGAACGATTTACTACAGCTGGTAGCCGAAATAGCACTCTGGGCTTTTTATAGAGTGTGGATTTTATAGATTATTCACTTACGAATGGCCATATGGAAACGTTAAGTTTTATGAGCACTTAAGGTGTATTTTACATGTACTACTATTGCAAAAGGAAAATATTTATGCCCATCCTAGCAATTGGAGGCTGAATTTGCATTAAGATAGCTTTTAATAAGTGCATTTGCGTCTTCAGCGGACCTTTCAATGCATTTTATTATATTTTATCCGTATTCGTGACACCCATAAGAGACAATAGAACGATTTACTACATCTGGTAGCCGAACTAGCACTCTGGACTTTTTATAGAGTGTGGATTTTACAGATTATGCACTTGCGAAAGGCTATAAGAAAACGTTAAGCTTTATGAGCACTTCTGGTGGGATTTTTATAGAGTGTGGATTTTATAGATTATTCACTTACGAATGGCTATATGGAAACGTTTAGCTTTATGAGCAATTCTGGTGTGTTTTACATGTACTGCTATTGCAAAAGGAATATTATTAAGCCCCTCCTAGCAATTGGATGCTGAATTTTCATTAAGACAGATTTTAAATAGTGCATTTGTATCTTTAGCCGAACTTTCAATGCATGTTATTATATTTTATCGGTATTTATTTCACCTATATGAGACAATCGAACGACTTACTACAGCTGGTAGCCGAAATAGCACTCTGGGCTTTTTATAGAATGTGGATTTTACAGATTATGCACTTGCGAATGGCTATAAGAAAACGTCAAGTTTAATGAGCACTTCTGGTGTATTTTACATGTACTGCTATTGCAAAAGGAAGATCTTTAAGCCCCTCCTAGCAATTGGATGCTACATTTGCATTAAGATAGAATTTAATGAGAGCATTTGCGTCTTCAGCCGCCCTTTCATTGCAATTTATTATATTTTATCTGTATTTTTGGCACCCATATGAGACAATCGAACAATTTACTACAGCTGGTAGCCGAAATAGCACTCTGGCCTTTTTATAGAGTGTGGATTTTACAGACTATGCACTTGCGAATGGATATAAGAAAACGTTAAGCTTTATGAGCACATCTGGTGTATTTTACATGCACTGTTATTGCAAAAGGAATATCTCTATGATTCGCCTAGTAATTGGATGCTGAATTTGCATTAAGATAGCATTTAATTAGTGCATTTGCGTCTTCAGCGGACTTTTCAATTCATTTTATAATATTTTATCCGTATTCATGACACCCATATGAGACAATAGAACGATTTACTACAGCTGGTAGCCGAAATAGCACTCTGGGCTTTTTATAGAGTGTGGATTTTACAGACTATGCACTTGCGAATGGCTATAAGAGAACGTTAAGCTTTATGAGCACTTCTGGTGTACTTTACATATACTACTATTGCAAAAGGATTATCTTTATGCCCCTCCTAGCAATTGGATGCTACATTTGCATTAAGATAGCATTTAATTAGAGCATTTGCGTCTTCAGCGGACCTTTCAATGCATTTTATTATATTTTATCCGAATTCATGACACCCATATGAGACAATAGAACGATTTACTACAGCTGGTATCCGAAATAGCACTCTGGGCTTTTTATAAAGTGTGGATTTTACAGATTATGAGAACATTAAGCTTTATGAGCACTTCTGGTATAATTTACATGTACTACCACTGCAAAAGGAATATCTTTATGTACTTCCTAGCGATTGGATGCTGAATTTGCATTAAGATAGCATTTAAGTAGTGCATTTGCTTCTTCAGCGGACCTTTCAATGCATTTTATTATATTTTATCCGTATTCGTGACACACATTAGTGACAATAGAACGATTTACTACAGCTGGTAGCCGAAACAGCACTCTGAGATTTTTATAGAGTGTAGATTTTACTGATTATGCACTTGCAAATGGCTATAAGAGAACGTTAAGCTTTATGAGCACTTCTGGTGTACTTTACATATACTACTATTGCAAAAGGATTCAATGCATTTTATTATATTTTATCCGAATTCATGACAACCATATGAGACAATAGAACGATTTACTACAGCTGGTAGCCGAAATAGCACTCTGGGCTTTTTATAAAGTGTGGATTTTACAGATTATGCTCTTGAGAATGGCTATAAGAGAACGTTAAGCTTTATGAGCACATCTGGTGTAATTTACATGTACTTCTATTGCAAAACGAATATCTTTATGCCCCTCCTAGCAATTGGAGGCTGAATTTGCATTAAGATAGCTTTTAATAAGTGCATCTGCGACTTCAGAGAATCTTTCGTTGCATTTTATTATATTTTATCTCTATTTATGTTACCCATATGTGACAATAGAACGATTTACTACAGCTGGTAGCCGAAATAGCACTCTGGGATTTTTATAGAGTGTGGATCTTACAGTGCACTTGTAAATGGCCTTAAGAAAACGTTAAGCTTTATAAGCACTTCTGGTGTATTTTACATGTACTACTATTGCATAAGGAATATCTTTATGCCGCTTCTAGCAATTGGATGCTGATTTTGCATTAAGATAGCATTTAATTAGTGCATTTGCGTCTTCAATGCATTTTATTATATTTTATCCGTATTCATGACACCCATAAGAGACAATAGAACGATTTACTACAGCTGGTAGAAGAAATAGCACTCTGGGTTTTTTATAGAGTGTGGATTTTATAGATTATTCACTTACGAATGGCCATATGGAAACGTTAAGTTTTATGAGCACTTAAGGTGTATTTTACATGTACTACTGTTGCAAAAGGAATATCTTTAACAACCTCCTAGCAATTGGATGCTACATTTGCATTAAGATAGAATTTAATTAGTGCATTTGCGTCTTCAGCCGATCTTCCATTGCAATTTATTATATTTGATTCGTATTCATGGCACCCATATGAGACAATCGAACAATTTACTACCGCTGGTAGCCGAAATAGCACTCTGGGATTTTTATAGAGTGTGGATTTTACAGATTATGCACTTGCGAATGGCTATAAGAGAACATTAAGCTTTATGAGCTCTTCTGGTGTATTTTACATGTATTGCTATTGCAAGGGGAATATCTTTAAGCCCCTCCCAGCAATTAGATGCTGAATTTGCATTAAGATAGAATTTAAATAGTGCATTTGTGTCCTTAGCCGACCTTTCATTGCATTTTATTATATTTTATCCGTATTTATGGCACCTATATGAGAGAGATTATGCACTTGCGAATGGCTATAAGAAAACGTTAAGTTTAATGAGTACTTCTGGTGTATTTTACATGTACTGCTATTGCAAAAGGAATATCTTTAAAACCCTCCTAGCAATTGGATGCTGAATTCGCATTAAGATAGCATTTAATTAGTGCATTTGCGTCTTCAGCCGACGTTTCATTGCAATTTATTATATTTTATCCGTATTTATGGCACCCATATGTGCCAATAGAACGATTTACTACAGCTGGTTGCCCAAATAGCACTGCGGGATTTTTATAGAGTGTGGATTTTATAGATTATTCACTTACGAATGGCCATATGGAAACGTTTAGCTTTATGAGCACTTCTGGTGTATTTTACATGTACTGCTATTGCAAAAGGAATATCTTTAAGCCCCTCCTAGCAATTGGATGCTGAATTTTCATTAAGATAGATTTTAAATAGTGCATTTGTGTCTTTAGCCGACCTTACAATGCATTTTATTATATTTTATTCGTATTTATTTTACCTATATGAGACAATCGAACGATTTACTACAGCTGGTAGCCGAAATAGCACTCTGGGCTTTTTATAGAGTGTGGATTTTACAGATTATGCACTTGCGAATGGCTATAAGAAAACGTTAAGTTTAATGAGCACTTCTGGTGTATTTTACATGTACTGCTATTGCAAAAGGAATATCTTTAAGCCCCTCCTAGCAATTGGATGCCAAATTTGCATTAAGATATTATTTAATTAGTACGTTTGCGACTTCAGCCGACGTTTCATTGCATTTTATTATATTTTATTCGTATTTATGGCACTCATTTGAGACAATCGAACGATTTACTACAGCTGGTAGCCGAAATAGCACTCTGGCTTTTTATAGAGTGGGGATTTTACATATTATTCACTTGCGAATGGCTATAAAAAAACGTTAAGTTTAATGAGCACTTCTGGTGTATTTTACATGTACTGCTATTGCAAAAGGAATATCTTTATGCCCCTCCTAGCAATTGGATGCTGAATTCGCATTAAGATAGCATTTAATTAGTGCATTTGCGTCTTCAGCCTATGGCACCCATATGAGACAATCGAACAATTTACTACAGGTGGTAGCCGAAATAGCACTCTGCGCTTTTTATAGAGTGTGGATTTTACAGATTATGCACTTGCGACTGGCTATAAAAAACGTTAAGCTTTATGAGCACTTTTGGTGTATTTTACATGTACTGCTATTGCAAAAGGAATGTCTTTAAGCCCCTCCTAGACTGGGAAGTCGATAAACATCCCCCAAGCCCAGCTGTCGTGTCGTGGCTAAGGGTCTGCACTTGGAATAACGATGCCGGCAAAGACGAACCTCTGGTCACGTAATTGCCGTTATACCATACATGGATATCTCTGCTGTAGGCATGTATTACGGGAGATATCTGTGCTGGGGGTCTTGGCTTCACCGCCCGGACCAAGAGGAGAAAACCTCAATAAAAATCCTAAATCTCACGGCGGGGGACCAGGCTCAAGAGATGCATGGCTGTCTAGAAGATCAGCCTTTCTGGTTCCAAAATCCCCTTTTCGAATGTGTTATGCGACCCGTGCAAAGCAGAGCACCAGCAGGTGTAGGCGCAGGGGCTTATAATATGCGTCATGAACGGAGCCTTCTGGATACCAGGCGCCCTCCAGAAGTATTTAGCCAAACCTCTTACAGTTGCATTAAATACTCACTTGTATGGATTTAACAACTGCTTTTTCACAGGGTGAAGACGACACACTGATGAAGTCATCACCGCTTCCGATCACTGATGCCCAGAACTGGAACAGAGTGCCTCTACTGCAGAGTTGACAGTCCAGACTTCCAGTCAAGGACAGTCTTCCGAGCAGAAAGAGGCCGCAACCGGAGCGGACATAGCCGATCAACTAGGCAAAGTGTCCCTCAAAAAGGTCCAACTTACAGCCAAGGAACGCAGAGAACGCGCCAAGCGAGCCTGCGAAGCCAAGTGCATTAAGTACGACCCAAACTTTAAAAGAAAGCAGAAGATGGAGAAGAGGGCAGCAGACCCAGCTTCGAAATCGGAAAAAACTGCAACCAACCAGGGACAAAAGAGGCAACGCTCTGACGAAGCCACTCCCTCCCCGGTAAACGCCAAAAAGAGGCCCAGGCAGAAAGTAGACAAGCCGACCTCACCAAAGGCAGGCACCAGCAAGCTTGATTTTGCTGAGGCAGCCACTACGGTGAAGATGGCCATCTACCCTGCTGCATATCCAGACGTCAAACTGACAAAGGAACAAGGTGACCTAGTCAGAGACAGTCTGATAAATCTCATCTTCCAGATGGAAGAAGAAGAGAACACACCTCTCTTTACCAGCCACTATCTCGAAGCTGGTACATACGTGGTTGCGTGCAAGGACGAACTCACAAAACACTGGTTAAGTGAGCAAGTACCTAAGCTGCACCCGTGGACCAATGCCAAGCTGGAAGTAAAAGAGAGGGCAAAAGTTATTAATTCCGTCCGGGTAGTGTTTAACGTCCCCAAGTGGTACGACAAACAGAAACCGGAGGTAATTCTCCGTTTGATCGGAAAACAGAACAAACGGAAGGCAGACCTCCAGACCGATACCTGGAGAATGCTCAACGTTACTCGACTAGAAGATGGCGGTAGAACGTTCGCAGCAATGATAGATGACAGGGCAAAACAAGCACTAACATCCATCAACTGTGTAGCGCACCTAGGCCTCAACAAGGTCACTTTCCTTATCACCTCCAAGGATAGGAAAGAAGTACCTGAAAGTAGTGCAAATTAACCTCCACCACTGCAAAGCAGCCACTGCAAATCTAAGCAGAAAGCTGCTAGCAGATGACATCGATTTAGCACTGATCCAAGAACCATGGATAGTTAAGGGACAAGTCCGTGGGCTAGGGGTGCTAAAGGTAAGCTTATTTATAATCATGCAAGTCCTAGAACATGCATACTTATAAGAAATAATCTAGACTGTTTACCACTAATGGAATTCTGTTCTAGAGACATAACCACATTTAAAATAAAATGGAATAACGATGAAGGTTGTGACCAAGCCATTATAAGCTCCGTCTACCTTCCATCCGATTCCAGGGACCCACCGCCTAGCGAGGAACTAGAGAACCTAGTATCATCTGCCTCCCAAGACGATCTAGACCTCATCCTAGGCTGCGATGCAAATTCACACCACACCATTTGGGGCAGCACCAACTGCAACATAAGAGGTGAGTCACTTTTAGAATTTATCTTAACTAACAATCTAGTAGTAGTCAATAAAGGTAACACTCCAACCTTTTATAACACTAATAGACATGAAGTTATAGATATTACCATAACCACAATGAGAATTAGTCAATCAGTGAATAAATGGCAAGTTTCTGACGAACCATCACTATCTGACCACAATTATATAACCTTTGAACTGTCTCAACGGGAAGTAAGCCAAAGAGTTTACTACAACCCAAGAAAGACAGACTGGGACCTATATAAACAAAAACTACAAGAGAAGATAGAACACCTAAAGTTCAGATCTCCCAATAAAGTAGTTTTAGACTCAAATGCTGACCGGTTAAAAGAGGCCATGATTGACTCCTTTCAGAGTAGTTGTCCTCTAATAGACCCAAGTCAGCAAAGAGCAAAAAAACACACAAATTGGTGGAATAAAGACCTAGAAAAGACCAGACAAGAAGTCAGACGTCTGTTTAACAGGTCTAAAGCCACAAATAACTGGGAGAACTATGACAAGGCTCTCACAGACTATGGCAAAAAGATCAAGGCAGCTAAGATAGCAGCCTGGAAAAAGTTTTGCCAGGAGGTGGAGACCACGCGATCCACAGCTAGACTCCACAAAATCATCTCAAAGCAAGCCATGAACCCAGTAGGCACTCTTAAAAAAGAAAGCGGAGAATACACTACAACGGAAGAGGAGACTTTATCTCTTTTGATAAAAACTCGCCTACCCGGAGCAGTGGAACAACCTACTCTGGCTGAACCCAATCATACCCCTAGGAGGGAAGACTGGGAAACAGCTAAGAGAATAGTCAGCAAAGAAAGGATTAGATGGGCAACTAGCCTCTTCAGTCCTTTCAAATCTGCTGGAAACGACGGCATACAACCCGTAATGCTGCAGAAAGGGATAGATATACTGCTGAACCCACTCAAAGACATGTTCCAAGCAAGTCTTGCCTTGGGTTACATTCCCCACTCCTGGAGAGTGACTAAAGTAGTATTTATCCCTAAGCCTGGTAAGGGCAGCTATGCTTACCAAACAAGGAAGTCATGTGAAACCGCCCTACACCAACTAGTGGGGAAAATTGAGAGAACCTTGGAGTACAAGGAGTACGCAGTCGGAGCATTTCTAGACATAGAAGGTGCCTTCGACAACACCTCCTACCACTCTATTGAAAGAGCAATGACAAACCATCAGATCGATAACACCACGATAAGATGGACTATGGCAATGCTCAACACCAGAGTTGTAAAAGTCAAGTTATTTGACAAGGAAAAGACAGTGCAGGCGACAAGGGGATGTCCACAGGGAGGAGTTCTTTTTCCACTCCTGTGGTGCCTCACAGTCGATGAACTGCTGATCCAACTCAATAACAAAGGCTACTACACTCAAGGATACGCTGATGACATTGTCATACTGATTCAAGGTAAATACCAAAGAACCGTAGACAATGTAATGAAATCAGCACTAAAGATAACCGAAGAGTGGTGTCTAGAGAATAATCTTAGAATTAATCCCAGCAAAGCCACTCTCGTCGCTTTCACTCGTAGAAAGAACATCACAAACAGAATGAACATAAAACTGTTTGAGACAAATGTCAACTGGGAGAACGAGGTTAAGTACTTAGGTCTAACCATCGATTCCAAACTAACTTGGAACTCCCACTTAGACAAAACAATCACCAGGTGCATACAAACATTAGTTATTGGAAAAAGAGCCATAGGTAGTACGTGGGGGCTCAAACCGGAACTGACCCTCTGGCTGTACAAAACCATGGTTCGACCAATAATTTCATATGGAATAATCGCCTGGTGGCCCAAAATAAAACAAGCAACTGCGATCCACAAAATCAGCAGAATACAATATCTAGCTAATCGGCGCATCACTGGAGCCTTTAAAGGCACCTCAGGACAAGCACTGAATGTTATTTTAAATCTGCCACCTCTGCACATCTTCTTGGAAGGTGAAGCCAGAATGGCAGCCTACAGATTACAAAGTACTGGTCACTGGATGATCACAGCTAATAATCTAGGGCATGGCAAGATCATGGTGTGTACAGTACCAATCCTAAAACCAACAAAAAAGTTAGTCTAGGAAAGTTTTGTAACATCTTTCAGGCTGAAGTACAAGCTATTAACGTATGCGTAAACATCAGCATAGAAAGGAAGCTGCTCAATCGAGACATACACATTCTCTCAGACAGTCAGGCAGCACTGAAAGCGCTAAACGCTTTCAGTACTTCATCGAGACTGGTCAAGGAATGCAAATCCAAACTTCAAACCTTAAGCCAGGGAAATACAGTAAAATTATGCTGGATCCCAGGTCACCAAGGTATTGAAGGAAACGAAAAGGCGGACAATCTCGCAAAAGAAGCAGCCCGTAATGCAATGACCGGTCCAGAACCTGGTCTAAGCATCCAGAAAAACCAAGCCCGCTCAGCCATTAATGAATGGGTCAATACCGCACACCAACTAAGGTGGAGAAACTATAATCAAGCAACACACTGCAAAAGATTGCTAAAAACTCCGAATCCACATACCACCAAAACCCTGTTGAGACTGAACAGAACTCGAATCAAGCAAGTAGTCAGTCTACTAACAAGCACTGGAGCATTCAGAGAATTTATGCACAGGATCAATATCTATAGAGATGAACCTGTTTGCAGACTATGCCAAGAGGATGATGAAACAGTCTATCATATTCTCTTTGAATGCCCAGCATTAGAGCGTAAAAGACACCAACTCGATTGGAGACTTAACTCTATTGACAACCGCAAACTAGTAGGGGACATTGCAAGTCTAGTAAAAGATACGGTTGTCGGCTTGCTAACTTGAAAACTCCCGACAGTACAAAAAGCCCAAAGGGCTGACGTGCGCATGCCAGCAAAAGGCAGTCGTGAAATCTAATCTAATCTAATCTAAAGGTTTAATTCCATCACTAAACTACGAATTTGGCTTAAACTAGAAGGGGAAATACAGAGACGTACTAGTTTCGAAGACTGTCTTTACAAAGTGTCACACCGTCCTGACTAGCTCAAACCGGCGACAATGAATGACGTGGATAAGGACTAGGCGGCGGTTCTTGAGGTTTACAAAATGCATATAATAATTTGGAAACACTAGCTGACAGTCGAAAACGCACTTAAGTTTTGTTGCTTCTCACTTAACAATCCTGAACTTTAAAAAAACGAGCAGGTTCGTTGGGGTTGAATAAAGCATAGATAATATATTAGTAGTAGGGACAAAAGAAGCTTTAATTAAAATCAAATACAAGAACAAATTTTAGGCTCAAAATTTAAAAAAAAAACCGAGCAAATATACAGCTAACTTCGTGTCAACCAATAAAATAAATTGAATCTGGGACGTAACGACGCCCAGAGATTTATTTCAAACAAGTCAAAACTACCTTAGGTGCTAAGTTAAACTGATAATTTGGAAAATAATTTCTAACTAAAACCGTGTGCAGTTAACATTGCAAAACTATATGAGGGAAACGCATTATTCTAGCACACGCTATAGCTAATATTGCAGCGTAAATTATTTGACAAGCAGCTATGGATTGCGCTAAAACTTATCTAAAAGGACAACAGCGCCCTTGTATCGAAGGCCTTTAATGTCATGTTACGTAAATCGCAGGCTAATGCACCGAATTTATTGTACAAATTAAAAATTCCGCTAAAATATAAGCAGAAAAACAATCATGTGGTAGTACTGTAGTATTGCATGGCATAAAAAAGGATTTTATCTCGAACGCCTAAATCGAAGCGTTCGCGGCCGCTTCGTAAAATTGAGGGAGCCCACGTTGAACACAAAAACTCCTGCCCACACTGGAATGTCATCGACATTCAAGCGGAAAATGACCTCGTCACAGAGGTGGGCAGAGCCAAACGATCTGGTACCGGCCTTAAGCTAGAGGGTGACTCCGCGGTCCTCAGAAGGATCTCGACTCTTACTCGTGTTTGAAAACCCCAAGCGTACCAGAACGTGCGTGGAACTAATGCCATATAAATTAGCACCACAAGCACTCAGAGAAGAAGACAAAATTTGATCACCTAAATTGGAGGGCTCCCCGGGGGAGATGCAGCAAAAGAGCTATTAATCGAGTACGCTGGATTAATGGTGTGAAGAAAAATTTCCCATACTCGTCCACGCCTGGTAGAAATTTGAAGTTGGCACATAGGTTCAAATTCCCAGAAAGGCCCAGAAATTTAACTCACTGCGTGTTCGCCGAAGGCGAGAAGGAAAAGGCCGTCATTTCAAATTCGAATCTGCGTAGCTTCAAACTCAGCGTGAAGTTAGCTCTATTCCCACCAAAATTGCATCGAACTAATAAAATAATCGAAAAAAGGGAGCAGATTTATTTGCCTCAAAATGAGAGACTAGGCTACTAATGTCGAAATTAAAAAAGGCCGTTGCATAGGCATAGGAAGACGCCAAGTAAACAGCAAATGAAATAGGGGTCGCCCGCCCAAAAAGGTTGTGAAACACTGAATTAAGCAATCGCATGAGTACATTTCGAAAAAATAATTAAAAGCATTAATGACGCTTTTCCCCACTCCCCCTTTGCCCTACACACATACACAATGGAGTCACGAGAATCACCTCAAAATAGCATAGAGTATTTCTCAATACTGTAAAATGAAAAACTTTTCGTAAACAATATATTCCCAGTATAATTTTTTTTTAAATGGTACACAGTTATAGTGATCAGTGCGTTGCTAATATAGTTATAACTAGCTGTATATAAAATCAATCGTAGTACTTTAGAGCTCAGTTTCCTTAGAGCAATATTTTCACTCGTAGCAATGCAATGATTATCCTTGACATATTGCATCTTACAGCGATCAAGCTTAACGAGGCATTTGCCATGATGCAATCAAAACATCCTGCTGCAGAGAGTAAAATACTTGCCCACACATGTCATGCGCTTGTTCAAGTTCAAGATTTACGAAGACTCTAATAGCAATATATTCTGAAAATAGTGGAAATGTTATAAATTCTATGGTGAGGTGCAGAGAAAGCTAATAATTAATTAAATTGACTAGTTTGCATGTAGCTCCAAATACCATTTATAGTCTGCATTACAATGCGGTAACTGGTGCTAACCTATAATCGGTTACTGCATTAAAATCGTAATTGAGAGATATAAGCATAAAAATTGGATAAACTGGATTTAAGCGTGAAAAATTCTATCTAAAACAATAAATTTCGATCACAGGATATATTTCTAAACTTTTAACTGCTAAGAACTCGGAGGTACATCCGGCAATAAATGTTTAGCAATTTGCATTGAACAATATACTGATATAGTATTGAATTTACTATTTAAGCCAGTATTATATTAATCTTTAATAGACTGCTAAATTACTGTTATCCATTCACTTTAAAATACTTTAAATAAAATATTTGCACTAATATTTTATTTTATTTCTTTGACTTTGTTGTTTATAACAAAACATCCCATCTCAGGTGGATATTTGCTTTAGAAAATTCTATCAAAATTATTGTATAAAATTGTTTTGTTATTGACAAGTTATTTCAGAATAACTTTAAATCTTTCAACTGTCACTGTCAACTTACTAATATTGACACTTAGGTGAATTTATATTTAATCAACTCAAATCAGTTCCAATATGTTGAAAAGAATAAGTATTTTTGTAAGTAATTTGATTATTCCACGGTTAATACTAATTAATGTTTATTCATTACATATACCTGGATATCTTGCACTTTTAAAATGGATCCAATTCTCCTGTAGAAAAAAAGCACAAATATAACCACGCTAATGTGTCACATGTATTTGAATCTTCAACCAGGAACCCTACTTTAATTAGAATCCCCAGTGTTACAATGAACCAAACACCTGCAAAATGTCAAGCTACTACTCCAAAAGTCACCCAGCTCTCTTATTACATACAACTGCAAATCCAAGATATAATCTTCTCTACAGCAACCAACATGGTATCCAATCCTCCCATTCTACTCCATAAACACCGACCCGCATGACGAATTTGTGACAGCAACCCCAATGAAAATGCAATTCACAGATGTTCTTACTTCTACTACGACCCGCACGAACTCGAACCAGTAATTTCCGTTCCAGGTTATAATTAATCCATTAATAAGTATACGAGCCCTAACCACTATATATTCGGCCATTCCACTAATTTTATTTCCTTCACTTAAAAACAGAGTTTTATGATTGAACAAAAAACAATTAAGGTACAACATTTTCTTTTCGTTAAAACATGATAAGAGATCTTCGAAATCCTTAATCCTTAATCCGCGAATGCGGTGCCTTCATTTTTCTCCGTCCACTCATAAAATCCTGTTTTACGTTAGTAGAGTAAAATTATTGAAATGGCCGAATATATAGTGGTTAGGGCTCGTATGACAGCATACCCATTCAAATTATTTACAGGTATCTACGTATTGACAGAACTCCATACCACAGCTTCTCCAGTTAATCCAGTTAGTACGGACTCATCTCACCAATTCCAATATTCGTAGTTCTTCCTTTATTAACTGTATGGTTCACTTCCTCACATTAAAGCTAGTCTCAGTTTTTAAAATTCTTATTTGCTCATTTTTTTTACTTTTAGTCATTTGCACTCTTGTATATCATTTCATTAATACACTAATACACTTTGATTATAAAAGGGTTTATTTAGTAATTTATTTTCAATACAAAACTTTTTACAAATCGAAATCAATCGTTATCTAGTAATAATTTTTATAATAGCAATTCTCAATTTTAAACGTAATGTATTAAACTAACATCCTGGATTACTTTCTACTACATACAGTACATTTTCTTAATTAATCTGACAAATTCCAAGTAACTTGTTAAAATATTAATTCAGCTTATGGCTGTCATATTGTTTCAGGCTATCTTCTAGTTTGTTCTAATTATTTACTTTTTAATTATAAATTGCTCTTTGCTAACTTCAATAACCATTCATTTCTAATCTAAAGATAATAATTTCAATTTATTTTTTTACAATAGATCGGCAGTCCTATCCTGCAACTATCACAATACACATTTCAATTTACGAGTCATATCATAATTATAATTCTCGAATACAAAAGTAATCAGTGAGACTCATCTTACTATGCAGTTCCTTTGTATTCTACAGTATATTAATAAATTATAGATCGGATATAGATAAATATGGCTATATCGTCGTCATTTTCTTCCTCTTCAACTTATTTTTGCGACTTATTCCTCTACGGCTTTACTGTCTTCAGCTTCCATAATTGTTTAATTTCTCCGGCTTATCTTTCTTTCATAATATTATCGACATAAGTTTCACAGTTTACAGGTGGTCTACCTCTTCTTCGTTTTCATTGTAGTACCCTCTACATGTCCATAATATTTTAGCGTGCGGCCCTCCAGATTTTCATAATTGAAGTTTTCTATTTTCTGGTGTTTAACGGTATGATCTGTGAATTTCGTTTTGTTGTCCTCTATATCCCTATATACATACGCTATATTTTATCAAATCTTATTTCCATTTTATTTTTCTCAAGTTCTTCTTTCAGCATTTCTATCGTAGTTTGGGAAGTAGAAAAGTTAGAGCTATATAATTAAATAAACTCGCTTTAAGAAAAATTTACAGAAGTTGGAATTTACCAACCTTCGTTAATACATTGAACATGAACTTGGGTAATTTTCAAGTCTGGCATAACATTTCCTAAATCTGAAAAAATTGCAAGCGATAGAAATAAAGAAAAGTTTTAAAATGATTCACATCTTTATTATTAATGTTTATTATATGCCCCGCGAAACGCTACTGCGAAGTTCGACTGCATAGCAGATACTTACCCAAATTTTGAACATTTCCAGCATCTTGTACACTTTCATATTATTCTGCAATTAGATAAAGGTGTTGAATTCGATATTACATTCAAAATTTTATATAACTTGCTTATATGAGTTATTCTGTATTACATTTGTTAGCTGTTGTGAGTTCTGAGAATTACAAGCCATCCGCTCGGCGGCTCCACATATTATTCTTCATAGTTTATTTTGTTTACTCTTGAAATGCGCTTTAAAGCAAATATAACAACTGGAGAAAAAATATTACTGCTTTTATTAGGAGGAACGTGACAAAAGGATTAGATCCGAATAGATCTTTGAGTTGTTTAGTCGATATGTATATTTACTTTTGTGTTAATTGTTCAATAAATTCATTTTAAACGGATTTGTTGTTTGGTGAGCTTTCACATTGTCTAAACTAAGAAAATTTGCATTTTCCGTACATCTACATATGTTTATATTTTTAAAATTCTCTCCATTTTTTTCTATTAAGGTTTAGTACAAACAACTGACACTAACATCCCGACCCTGCCAGTGGCCGTCAATCATTTTACCACCGTCTGCTAACAAGTGCAGCTCGGCAGTGACCTTAGCCCCACGAAACATTATTCATGTTAGAGACAAATACAATCCGACATACCGGTAGTATCACGCTATTTAATATTTCCTTGCAAATTTACAATTTCACAAAGGGCCAGAATCAAACAAAATTGCACATTTTCCTTCTTTAAAAATTGAGAAAGTAATGCAACCTCCCCCCTCCTGGCACCGCATCCCGAATTTTCTTAAAAATACAATCGACCAGTAGAAAGTCTCCAAACAGCGAATTTCCAACAAATATTGATTTTAACGTTTTTCTGTTAACTATACCGTTTTCCCCATTTTGCAGCCCCCAAATCCACTTAGGCCGCAAAATTCATCCACATACTGCCATAAACAAAATCCGACATTTTTCCCCTGTTTATGCGAACATACAATTCGCTACAGACGCACCTCACCTTTACACCCCTGTAACTTCGCCCCCGTGCATCGCAGCTAGTACGATGCGCGTTGATTCATCCTTTTTCCCACTAGCCCAAATCACATTCGGATCTTTCAAAATGTTATCGATGTAACAGCATCGCACGCCTTCGTGTCCAAAAAATCATTTTAATCCCCGTGTTTTCCCCCTCCATTCTTACATTTTACAACCATAGCGAGAACTTCAAAATGAGGCACCACCAACATTCACCTGCAATACGTACAACTTGCAAAAATTCGCAACAATTGCGCACTTTCCAAACGTCATACCAATCGTTAAACGTTTTCAATGTTAAAAATGGAAAGCCAAGAAAAAAGAAAACAAACAGTATTGTGATCAAGGGGTTAGACTGAAAAGTAGTTTTTATGGGGAAGTGTTAGAATGGAGCGCAAAAAGGAAAGTAAAAAAACTGGAGTACACTTCCACTTTGCCATCATTTGGCAGAGAAAAGGAGAATGAATGAAGATATAAATACAAACACAAATGTGGCCCAAGAAAATGTAGAAGAATGAATACTTGCAACTTGGAATGTAAGAGGTACATTGTACAATTATAGAGAAAATATGTAAATACCAACGTTAATCTAATGCTTTTCATTTTATCGATTTTAAACATGTAGCAAAATAAAAATGTCATAAAAGAAATAGATGGCCAATAGTGACGGCGAATCAACACGATTTAGGGTAGATAGCAAAGTAAGAGGCATAGTAATTAAATTTAAAGCAAGTTGGATACAAGTTAAAGAAACTCACCGAAACCTTAGCACAATGAATGTCCATGCGTTAAGAGAAAAAAAGAAAGAAGAAAGAAAATACCTTTTATAAAGAACTAAAGGAATTGTATGACAAGTTAAGAAAGACAAATATGACGATAGTAGTCGGAAGCTATAATAGGACGATAGAAAGAGAAAATGTTTACAGACACAGTAAATATGAGGGGGGAGGCATGTCTTAATTGACGAAAAATATGCCAAGTTTATAAAAAATGTACACAATAAAAGGACCACTGATATGGACATTTAATAGCGCGTATAAGAATGAAAATTAAAACAGAGTTAAAAGCAAAGAGTATGTACAATATAGAAGAGCTCTTAAACAGGAAAACACAAGAAAAGTATCAAAAGGAGAAGAAGATTCAGGATACTGGATGAAATTAGTAAAGTGGGGGAAAAGCGGACTGAAAACAAGAAAAATAGGAAAAAGTTATAATAAATCATCGTCTTAATAATAATAATAATAATAATGACAACAGAACTGTATACTACAAAGGTAAAACATTAAAGACTGAGGAAGATATTTACCCATTTTGCAGGTTCTAAAAATCTCCTCATTTAGACAACTGTAAAAGAACATTTACAGGATTTTTGTAACAGTAATTCATTAACAGGACGAAATTAGAGTTCCTAGAAGCCATTTAAATAGATATTAATTAGAATTGAAAAATATTTCTCTTAAAAAGCGCCTAGCATAAAAACGTAAAAATTATGCAAACATACTACTTTTCGGTAAAATTTAAAGAAGTAATTAACATTTTATATTATTTCTTTAAAGTCTTCACATAAAAAAACTAATTTTATCTTAGTATGTCAAATTTTGAAAATATTTAAAAGCTAAAAAATATATTTTTAGCTAAAGTTAAAAAATAATTAGTTGTTTTCTGCCCTTGAGATTATTCAGCTAGATAAAAATAACACACTATAAAAAGCTCATTGAAATCTTACTTAATTTCCGAAAAACAGCACTTTTTGGATTTTGACAATTTCGAAAAAACTACGTTTTCTGAATAAGTAAAAATCACTCTGTGTATATGATGGGGGCTAAATAAGTTTTTAGACAAGCAGAAATTATTGACGAAAAAACTCTCGTCGTATCTGATGTAAATGCCCCTCAGTGCACGTTTCACAACATCCAGTGGTAGTTGGCTTCAAAAGCTGTATTTAATAATACCAAAAGCAAATGGCAATATTGAGAATCATTTGTTATGAATTATCCCATAAAACCATAAGTAAATCAAAAATGTGTTTATGATAGGCACGGAATGGTTTCTGCAGGTTTTCAGAAAATATTCAACATGAACCCATTGTATTACCGTTGGTCGCTAATTGCTCAGCAATAATTTAGTCGTAACTACAACTCCAACTAGTAGCTTTATGGTCAAAATAATTATAAGTCTTTCTTACTAGGGCGATTCCATTAATAATAAATATTTCTTAATTGACTGTTAAAATGATCGTAAAATCACATTGTCGGTTCCAGTTACAAGCCATAATTGCTCATTAAGAAGATCTTTCTTGGCATTCAAACAATCATTGGTTAAATAACGTGGCGAGTTGGAACATAATGGCTAAAGCTCAACTTTATTTGCTAATAATTTACAGTCTTTTGGGTAAGTTTTACTGTGACTATTTCCCTCAAATACGTTAAACCAATCAAATCTTTTAAATTTCTGAGATTCATCCAATCAGATCCCAATTATGCGATAATTTTGTCTCGTCATCGAATTAGTAAAGCGCATGAGTGAATTAACGATATTCTCACTCTCCCTACCTACTTTCTAGCGGCATCACTGCCAAATTAGCCAAATTAGCGGGTAAAGAAGACCCTGTTAACTTTTGTTCGGGAAATAGTCTGCAAAATACCCCTCTTGCTTACCTAATTGATTCTAATTTTGTATCCTGCACTTCGTACACTCGACAACATTAACGAAAATTTGGCATGCACTAGGGATATTACTATTATTAATTTTGAAAAAAGTTATACTTCGTAAACATTGTTTGCTAAGCTTTTTATGATTGCTCTTTATTATGGAGCTATAATTATTTCGATTTCAGTTGCATTGCAAAAATCATAATTCACACATAACTTCATATACTATCTCTCACTCTCATGTCACTTTGACTGCGAATTTTCACAGCTGTTAATAAAAAATGTTATTTTTGTATTTATTGATTTGTTGAAAAAAAATTATCGTTTACCTGATTTTTTAGTAGTAATTCATTAATTTAGTATAATGGTCTGTCGTTCACTTTGGTTTTGCACAATAGGTGATGATGTAAGTTTATTATCGGGTGATCACAGAACAGTCACCCTTAGTCTCTTCCTGGGCAAAAACAAGTGAACAAATTCCAGTAATAAGGTTACGAATAAACGTAATATAAAATAATAAAACGGATAAAAAGACTTCATCACTTTTTCTGAATTTAGCGTCTTCTACACAAATGTATTTGCCGCCACAAGGACATACTAGCAACAACGGTCATCATCCCTTTGCTGTTCCTGGAGATTTATCAAAGTTAATAGATCAGAATCAACTACCACGGCTTCCAGAAGTGTTGCCCCCAACGAAGCATGCGCTTTCTTATTTACCTGACCCGCCTATGATCCCATTGTCAGCTACGCTCACATGGAACCCAAAGTCTGACGCCCCGATAAATTGGGTAAACTTTCCTAGTGTAGGTAACGAACCGTCTCCTGTCGGAAATATTGCTAGAGAAGATTTGATTGTAAACCTGCCTGTTCCGGGAATAGATCTAACCCAACAATTCTTTAGAACCCATGGTGGAGACCCAGCAGGCTTAGGAGCTTTCATGGCAGGTCCAAAGTATCATTTTGCTTCTTGAATTATTCGATAGAAATGTAACTAAAGAATTATAATTCCCTAACATGTAAACAACAATTTCAATATAAATTAGAGTGGAATTTAATGCCTTTTATTATTACGATGCATATACAGAGTGAACTCACTCTGAGCGCTTGCTATATAGGAAGAAATAAATACCTATAGCATTCTTAAGCGTTTGTGAATGATTTGCAAAACTCGTAGTTATGTTGTTATTGGTAGCGTTGCTTCTCGACTTCGCTGGTTGGTCAGTTGTATTAGTGAATTGGAGTTGCGGGTTGATGTACATATATCCGAGTAACTCATTAGACAACAACAGAGAGTACTAAATTTAAATTTTGCGCTTAAATCTAATTTGTTCATGTTTTTTTACCAGATTTAGAGACATTTTCAAATTTAGAAGCTTTCACCGCCAACGCGCCCTAATCTTGTGACTTTTAAATCTAGGAACTTCATGTATTTTCTTATGGAACACTGTATGTTGGTAGAACTGCTCTGTAGACAGGGATGGAAATATACCTTTACATGTGTTAGAGAGAGACAAACTATCGTCATGGCTACGAACTAGAGGTGAGGACGTGAGATCCTAGAATCGCCAATTTACCCAACTATTTTGAACTGGTGTACAGACTACTGTCTGCTTGGGTGAAGTCCGTCAGACTTTCTGTGCCTATTTAGTACTTTCGTAATTTAACTTGCTTTTGCTGCATTGTGTTATCAGCAAGTCCTGCCTGGATTCCTTCAGAACCGCGTGGATTTTATGTTTGCATCGAACTCTTGCCGTCAATTGTAGTTTGCTTAATGATCTCAATGGGTACCCTTTAATGCCCATTCAAACGCTTAAACTGATTCAGTGAATGATTTTCATCCTCAGAGCATATTGTTAGTCTCCTCAACACTTTTAATTGGTTTTTTGGTTCTAATTAACGTAACCTGTCTGTCTGTATACATTTTAGAGTATTATAAATGTAAACTTGCCAGTAATATTATTCGAGTTATGTGTTTTGAGGTGCACCTGATATTTATGTAAATTAATTGAATAATCCTATGTACACTGTGCTGGACTATTTATGTTTGTGCGGTTATTTTTTTTCTCTGCTTTAGGTTTTGTTCTAAACTTTTTTCCTATAATGCTTATATTCTTTGTTTAAGCTCATATTATTTAAAATTATTGATGGCGTTTGTATCGTTATGCTAGATCTTATGGCGTCATTCTAAGATTTTCACGGCGTTAGTATAAATGTTACTGGTTTGATCCACGAGCACCTCAAGCAAATGAACATCTTAGTAGCACATGTTTATTAACGCATCCCTCTCTTACATTTTAGAGTATACCAAACAGAGCTTTTTATATTGCCCAATTATCTATGCGAGGAGTATTTGCACTTTATATTTCTGTGCAATAGCGATAACTTGGCGTTTTCGGTCCCGCTCTAAAGTAGCGTTATAAATATACGACACCTAACAAGGTACCATATTTTTCAATTTTTTATAAATTCTTGCTACAATACTTACCTACCAATTTAGTATGTCATTTGCGTTTGTTTGTAGCAAAAATTGCCCAAATACAAGGACATCGAAAAAGTTTACACACCACGTGACCACATAATGTATGCAACCAATTTAACACTGTAACAACCCGTAAGAAATTGCGTTTATAATTATAAACCTTATAGATTTTAAGTTGTCAGAAGAAATAATAAATCAAAGCCGCCTCTGCATAAATTACATTTATAGCGAACGCGAAAGTTCATTTGCCAAGAATGGAAAGCTACATTGTCGTAATCAGAAAAATCCGTTGAATTACAGCCGGTGTTAATTAACCAAAAGCTTTCTCAGAATAAAGAAGTGCCGAATTGGCAGGCAGTGCAAAACCGCGTGGGATATGCAGAATTTGCAATCCCAGAGCGCGCGAGTTCTAATTCAAAAATGCTATCCTGCAAAACGGGAGAGTACGAAAGACATTCGTTTTTGTCCCGAAAGAAAATTACCTTTTGGGGAGCGCGAACTGGACAGGCAGTCTTCCCCGGATTCTGTGAGATAAATTGAGTTAGCGCTAAGGCGCTTCGGCGCTAAAAATTTGTAACACCGGCGCGAACCGCATGCCCCGCGAAATAATCGAAGTCAAAATTGAAAGTTCTATTTAAAAATTGATGTGAGCAAGTGTTGTGACAAGCCACTCAAAATTCAAGGATTACCGACCAGGGGATCTAAAATCTAGCCGAACATATTTAAATTTCCTAAGTCAATTCGGGCGTACCGCAAATAAATAAAATTAACATTTACCTTCCAAGTTCTAGCAACTGCACCTGGACGAAGGTCAGTCATTTATGGTATTTATTTAACCAACTAGAAGCAGGGCTGCTATGTTTATTCTTCCATTGCAAAGTAAATTGATGTCAAAAAAATTAAGCATAATTTTGATCAATCCTTTTAACGAAGCTACAGTTAATTAACCATTGATCAGATAGGGTAAAATTAATTTTTACTTGATCCAAATTTTTAAGTTCTTTTAATATAAGTTATTTATTGTTTTGTGGGTGTTTTATTAAACCATAACTCAACAGTACAACCCCTACGATTACTAATCGTGGACAGCAGATGAGTTACAATCCCCTACTTGCAAATAGTGATCTACGGGTCCAAACCAACCCCTATATCACACCGTCGTGGCAGCACGTTAAACTGGTAACCTCGGGGGCGACAAAACAACCCCCTTGGTTATAACACTATCGGCAACCGTGCTTATAAAACTAAACGTGACGGTAGCGTGACATAATTTAAAGAAATAACTTATTATAGAATTAAGTATCTTAGCACTGCATAAAAATGTTGTTGATGCAAAAAAATGAAATGCTGTAAGCTAAAAAATTCACATAACGAAAAATTCAAAACTACGCCACGAACGTCATGTTCAAAAATGTCAAACCGGTGCTGGTTGCAACATCAAAACATGAAATTTACTAAATCCCTAATTGTCACTGCTCTGCAGTCATGTATAATGTCGCTGTATAAAAGTTAGTAATATTTTTTCTGGAAAATGAATGGTATTGAGCTTAAGCACATAAAATTTTTCATATGAGAAAACAATCGGGCGAAAATTATTCATGATCGACTGACCCTTGTACAGTCGTGTTCGAAAATGTGATCTACAAGACAATTGTAAGTTTATTGGTGGTTGTGTTTTTACTCAACAAAGGTTCGCATTGTATCATTAACTATCAACACTTTTTTGAAATTTGTGTAATTAATTTATATTCGCAAATCACAAATGATGTACAACACTTTGAACACGACTATACATGCGGAGACAGAACTGCCAACTTTCAAATTAATTGTTGGGCGAAACAATTTCGGGGGTTAAGAGAGTCAAAGAAAAATAACCGCGGTCTTTACGACATTACAATTTGCTTTTGCAGCACAACTATACGGTGCACCAAGTGATCGAGAACATGGCTGCGCCATCCACCTTATAGTTCAGGCTTCTTATTCGAAAACTTACAGAGATGTATCTTAAGCAGAGAGATTAACTTTACATTATCGGTTTAGCCAACCAGACCCTACTATGAACAAGTACCGGATATATTGTGCACATATCTCTTTCATTTATGATAATGGGTGTAGCAAACATTATGTCAATAAAAAGACTAAAATAAGTGCTTTTTAAAGGTTCCATACGTGATGTGCGTTTAAAATGAGAAAACTAGCCCCAAGATCTCGAAAATTATGAACATACAAACGCTTCTGCTTTAAAAAAATGTCCTAATAACGTAATAACAGTTTTCTCAATACCGCCTGTCTGCCTACTGCCGGTATAATTCAAAAACTATTTGTAAGAGGAAGAAGATATTTTGCATGCGTATTATATGCTTTTCTGGCATAAAATGGAGAAAATTTCTGTAAAATGTATACAGGGTGAGCACCTTAAAAAATTAAAGTCTGCCTATTTTTGCATTAACTATGACTTAAGGGAAAGTAATATTTAGCACATAGCTTAGGTTGACGAAAAAGGGCATATTTTAAACCGAATCTATATAGAATGAGCATCTTAGTTTTAGTTTAACTGATAAATAGATAAAAGTGATAATTTCCACATAGCTCAGGCTTTACTCTTGACGAAAATGGGACCCAATAGACACAGGGTAAATGTTGTAAAAAAGGTAATAGGTCAACAATGAATGCGTTGCATTTAAGGCAGCCACATCTTACCAAGGACCCAGTCTAGCACTCTGAAGAGTTACTTTTGGGCTACCGCTAATTGTTGAAATCGCATTCGTAGGCTCTTTCGCAGGCGTTGAAGTTCGAATCGCACCGCCGGTAATGTTTTTTTAAATTTTAAAATTGATGAAATTTGCATTACGAGGTGTTTTCTTTTATTATTTCAATATTATTACGAATGTGAATGTATTTACCCCAGTTTGCTTTGATTTTTAAATTTGTTTAGTGGGCAGCGTCCAGTTACGAAGGTTCTAAGTAAAGTCCTTTACCTATTTTTTAATAGTATTCAACATTAACATTTCTAGTTTTTCTCTTATTTAACCGTTGTCCTTCGAACCTTTCGAACCTCAAAATTGAATATCCCTGTATGTATCTTTGGACTGAAAAATACGAGTACGAGTATTTGTTGCAATAATATTTGCAATTAACAATTATATTTGAACCATCTGAGTAAATTTACTTGTTCTAACTTCCACTCTCTACCCATGCGCTTTGAAAAACTTTTTGTTTGTGCCCTTGCTTTATTTCAGTTGCTCTAATAACTAAAATTTGCTCGGTAACATAGTACAGGAACGATGAAAAATGGTTACTGTTTAGTATTTAACCTATTTACTATGTGTATTTGAACTAGTGATGGGCATAA
The DNA here is from genome assembly GCA_940337035.1 of Agriotes lineatus. Classification (NCBI taxonomy): domain Eukaryota; kingdom Metazoa; phylum Arthropoda; class Insecta; order Coleoptera; family Elateridae; genus Agriotes; species Agriotes lineatus. Next base: position 59,491,633 of record OW679199.1, on the reverse strand, counting down.
CCGCACACTTTTCATAACCGAATTATTTGCATTCGAATGATATTAATAACCGAATAATTATTTGAATAATCATTCGAATAAATTTTGGCTCTTGATTCGTTTCGCTTTCGCCGGTTGGCGGTTCACCGTCATCTGCATCGGCACCGTAACTTGCAGATAGCAGAGTAACTCAGTTAATCGTTAATTATAATAATTGTATAAATAATTTTGATTTGATTTTTAAGGAGTTTAAACCATTGAGAATAGCTATATCAATACTAATCATAAAGAAATTATAAATATGCGAATACAAAGTATCTATTGAATCTATTTTTACTTCCTAAAATTCTTTAGTAGCCACCCCTCCCTTTTCGCTTGCACATCATACCGGTATATTTTAGAATCCATAATTTATCTACGTTCAGCCTTCCGCGGTTCTAAGGACGCACATTCAAAGTTTTAAACATCGAAATCCACTTCTTGTCCCACGTTCATATCATATGACGACGGATGGGCATCGACTGCTCCGTTATTAAAAATTAAATATAAATCTCTTACGATATTGGAAAATCTTATTTCGCTTTCTGTTTATCCCTTATTAGGCATAATCAACAGCGTTTGAAAGCAAACATTTAGGCCGTTATAAATTAATACCAACGCAGCTTCAGAAAATCTCATACTCGGCAGAGCGTTATCTTTAATAGGAACGGCCCCATAAATTTAACTGGTCGACTGGGAGTCTCAAATGTGTTAATAACATCAACATGCAGCCGCGAGCCTCACTTGGGTCAATCTCTACAATCTACCTTGCTTATGGTTCTGAATGACGTATTATTTACAGAATTTCGATCACTCGCAGGACGCTGAGATACGGCACGTGGTACGTATCAAGATGAGGTTATTTTTCATTCGAATACTTGGAACGAAAACCGAGTTACTGAGGTTATTTCAATACCGGATAACCGGTTATTTTTCATTCGAATAAGCCCATCACTAATTTGAACCCTGCATATGTTTTCAGTATCGAAGCTTCAAACTTCCATAAAATGCCCATATCAATAGTAACACAATACATTCATAAACCTTGAACAATATTATTTATGACTTCTGAGAATGTGAGCCAACTACGTTTTACTTTAGCAGTATGTTTTGATTATGTCAAGAAGAAGTGATTCACTTATTACTAGTCATTAGCGAATATGCTACTTTGTGGAAATTGTTCTTCAGTACACCACAAGTAAAAATTACACTTAATTTTATTAAATATAGTGAAAGAAGATATAAAACTAACCCTCTTACAACTTTAGTTTTTAGGCAGTACAAGCCTGCATTGAAAAGTAATTATGAAAAAAAATTAGTACTTCTAGAGAAATGTCTGCCAAACACTATTTTGACAGTGGTATGTTTATACCTCAGATACTAAGATATACAAAAAACATCCACGACTTACCAATTATATTTTTTCAATAGGACTTACTGTGCAGATGTGGAAGCTCGCTGTTGTCTTGTATAATATTGTGTTAAGAAATTTTCAGATAATAAAATACTCAAAGTCGCCCAAGCGTGCATTTAACAGCTGTTTTTTGTTACAAAAATCAGAGCAATCTGTTTTTGAAATAGGCTGTACAATAACAATTTGAAATAAAAACAAGTACAAGTAAGTCAATCAAGATTCAATGTCAATAATAACAATTTTAAAAAACTTAAGTAAACTTGAAAAAAAGTCAGATAAGTTAGTTAATCTACTATCATATTAGCACTTAGGTTTATAGAATATTGGTGAACTGAGAAAATATTAGAAATTTATTTCGAAGAATATCATAACATTATTAATGACAATGTTACAAAACAATTGGCAATATAAAGTAGCGAAGAATTAATAATAATAATAACTAATCTCCAATAACAGGTAGTGTACAATTAGTGCGTATGGTCGAATGGGATCGTTATTCCTTTTATTTGTTGTTTTTAAATACTACGCCATTGTTAGGCCACGTAGCAGATTATTACTGTTTACTTTGGCTATGGAAAATATCTTCAATAGTAACAATAATTTATGTATTAACCACACCTAGAAAACAAATTAGAAATTCGTACAGATGCTTGATTATTTGGCAATGGTTAAAAGGTCCACATTGCTGAAGGCTTAAATTGGTAAGACAGAGCAATAACAATAGAATAACGTATCCTCTACTTTCCGAGTGGTTTTAGGTCGCTGTTATAAAAACTATAAATAACTACAGATAGAAGGGGATGCAATTAACTTTAATGACATAAACATAAAATAAATAAACATAAATTTATTGTTATAATACCCTGTATAGTAATTTATTTTTTATTGAAACTAATTTATGTCAACGTGAAATTATACAAAATATGCCCTATTTTAAATTATTTAAATATTGAGTTTATTTACGTTACTAGCTCCGGTAGAAACATCCACTCTCAACTCAAGATAGGTTCATGTTTTGTTGAATATAATGAATTACTTCCATCTATTACTTTTTGCTACTGTCTTGCTTTATAACATAATTATACTTTAATGTTAATTGGTGTTTTGAAGAAATATCAAATAACACTTCTGCAACTGTCAAAGTCAGTTATTCACATGGAAGGTCTAGTAAAGTTCGGGCACTTCATTTCATGTAAGAACATGGCCTGAGACAAGGCGAGTCAGGGTCGCCAAAATATCTCTTTCCGAAACCCAGTCATCTGGCACACCGTTAACGGCGTACTGGGTGATGTGGTTGGCATCACGCCTTCGACGACTGCCTTACTTTCCCTACTTCCGCAACTGTGATTTCGGTACCCAATTTTTAAAGCGACTGGGTAGGCCTGATTGCTTTTACTTAATTGGATTAATCCAATACAGCTGCCCAGTCATACAAATGCAACCAGCTTATTCAGGCGTTTCAATTTGTAACCCCAACGGAGCTGCAACTAGTTGTCCTAAAGAACCACTTCACCTAAATCCTCTACTTGCTCAATCGGCAACCCAAACTGTCACAATGGATAGAGCACCGATGAAGACTCACACAGCGACCCCCTATAAAAAACAGCTCTACTGGATGGTAACTCCTTTTCGGTTCATCCAAACCAAAATGGTACAGATGTATTCACCTCAAAAGCCACTCCAACAAAGCTCATCCAAATCAAGCTGATACAGATGCATTTACCTCAATAGGAACTCCGACAACGCTCATCCAAATCAAGCTGGTACAAATGTATTTACCCAACAGTAGATCTACTGAAGCTCATCTAAATCAATACAATTGCATATGTATCCAACTCAACGGTGACTCCAACGCAATCCAACCAGGTGCCGATGTCCAAATGGAACGCAGATCTCACACCATCAATTCCATAAAGACTACTTATTAATCGCTGCAGTTCACTTTCTGCTCATAATATCACTCCTTCAATTCCTTGTCCAGTAGTCCATCCGCAGATATTACATAGCTTATTTAAACCATTTACTTTGTATTTATTCATTATTATAGCCGTCACTTATACACATTTATACGTTTTTAAATTATAAATTCATGTTTTTAATAGGATTTATTCTCAATTTTTGTTAAATACAAACTTTTTACATGTATTATTTTTTATCAAAAATTCGTTATTTTTAAAATGAAAAATTCACCATAGTAATACTAACACATCCATTTTTTTTTCAAAATTTACACTCTAGCTTACTTATTAGTACTATTTATTTATATTTGACATTTTAAATGATTTTTAAAAATATTAATTGAGCTTATAACTTTCGCATTAATTCAAACTATGTTATAGTTTGTACTAATTGTTATTTAAATTGAATTATGAATTGCTTTCTGATACCACGAAACAACCATCCAAATAACTCCAAAATCATATTTTGAATTGAATTGCTCCAACATCTGATGCAACAGATGAGGAAGTCGAAGAAATCTATAACTCTACAGCAAACATTTTGAAAAAACTTCCCAAAAATGACATCAACTTAGTTATGGGCGACATCAACGCCAAAATAGGAAAAGGTGCGCTTGTGGAGCAACCGTGTCGGCTCTTTTGGGCTAGGAGAACGAAATGAAAGAGGCAATCGCTTTAACCTTTTCTGTGAAGAGGAACATCTGGTAATGTTAAATACTTTCTTTAAATTACCCCCAAGAAGGCTTTACACATGGACTTCTTCAAGAGACAATGAATCTCAAATTGCAAGGAACCAAATAGACTATATATTAATAAATAAGCGGTATCGCAATACTTGCTCCCCAGTAAAAACTTATCCAGGGGCCGATATCGTCTCGGATCACAATCCTCTAGTTGCTGTATTAAAATTGAGGCTTAAAAACATAAAAAAAGCATCCATCAATAAAATGTATGACATTAAAAAATTAAAAGATATAGACACAAAAATTAAAGTGCAGGACATGTTAAATCAAAATATCAGAGACTGTGTTTCATCAGAAGAATATGAGACAAGTGTCAGACAACTCACGTCAATTTCAAGCCATTTGGGAAGAACATATCTGAGGCCTGAAAAGATCGCTCCAAAAAAACATGGATGACAAAGGAAATTCTGCAAATGATAGAACAACGTCGATCAGCAAAGACCAATCCTCAAACCTACAAAGCTATCAACAAGCAAATTCAGAAGGAGATTAGAAAATCCAAAGAATCGTGGATGCAAGAACAATGTGAATATTTACAAGAAAAACATAACACATTCAATGTTCATCGAAAAGTAAAAGAAGCAGCTGGATTAGGAAGGCCAACAACAATAGGCCGCTTAACCGATGGACAAGGTTAGATAGTCATAAATAAGGAAGACAAAATACGAGCCTGGGAAGATTACATTAAACAACTAGCCCTTCAAACGTAAATTCTAGCACAGGACCACACATAACCGCATCGGAAATTGAAGCTGCTCTAAGTCAAACAAAATCTGGTAAAGCACCGGGTCCAGACAAGTTTCATATAGAATTCCTAAAACTATTGGATGAAACCGGAATCAAGTGGCTCACTGAAATATTTAATAACATGCATGACTCCGGAAATATTCCACAAGAATGGCTCGTATCCGAATTAATCACTATACCCAAAAAAACAAGTGCGAAGAAATGTGACGAATATAGAACCATAAGTCTTATGAGTTAACTGCTTAAAGTATTCCTCAAAATTATACATAAAAGAATCTATAAACTGTGTGAGAAACAAATAGCAAAAACTCATTTTGGATTTCGAGATGCCGTTGGAACCAGAGAAGCTCTGTTCTCCATACAAGTCAAGCTAAAAATCTTCAACGCGACGGTCAAACCAGTGCTACTTTATGGTTCAGAAACATGGTGCGTAACTAACAAAATCAAAATGAAGTTACACATTCTACGGATCTGGTGGACAGAAATAATTTCTAACGTAGAGTTATGGACAATAATGGGACAAAAAGATATCAATAATGAAATAAGAAAAAGAAAATATGGCTGGCTTGGACATACATTAAGGAAAACCCGCGAAGAATCATGCCGAGAAGTACTGGAATGGAATCCGCAAGGGAAAAGGAAGACAGGACGACCAAAGACCTGGAAGAGGACTGTTGCAGAAGAGAGCAGGAAATCGTTCGCAAAGCTAAAACCAATTGCAGACGACATGCAACAGTGGAAAGAATTTCTAATCACCCTATGTCCCCCCGAGGAATAATGGAAATCATCATCATCATCACAGCATAACAAACTATTAGATATTCTTAAGAACACAGTTCTGAATGATAAAGATATCAGAATTATAACAAACTTGTACTGGAATCAGGCAGCATTCATAAGAGTGGACTGAGAACAATCAAAGATAATTGAAATTCAACGTGGTGTCAGACAGGGATGCGTTCTGTCTTCTCTATTGTTCAATTTATACCCCGAACAAATCTTTAATGAAGCACTTTTCCGAGATGGATGATGGGATCCTCGTAAATGGAGAAAAGTTGAACAATTTAAGATATGCTGACGATACAGTGGCATTTGCTGATAGTCCTGAAGCCTTGCAGAGAACTATAGAGAGTAGGAAATGGGGCTTGAAACTGAATGTTAGCAAAACCAAGTATATGGTCATCAGTAAAAATCGGGCCCCAAATACAGAGATTACCATTAACAACAAAGGCATTGAAAAAGTCGAAAAATACAACTATTTAGAAACAAACCTCAACGATCAATGGGATCACTTAAAGGAAACCTTAAGCCGCATTGAAAAAGCTAAATTAGTATTTATTAAAATGAGTAACGTTTTTAAAAGCCGGGATCTGAAATTAGACACAAAAATGAGACTGTTGCGCTGCTACATCTTTTGTGTTTTACTTTATGGAGCAGAATCCTGGGCACTTACGGAAGCAACAACTAAAAAAATGAATGCATTTGAAATGTGGTTAAACTGAAGAATACTACGACTTTCGTATGTAGATCATGTGAGAAATGAAGACGTGCTACAAATAATGAATAAAAGCCTGGAGATTGTCTTTGAAGTGAAGACAAGGAAACTAAAGTATTTGATGCACATAATGCGAAACAAGCATAAATATGACCTATTACAGCTCATATTGTAGGCAAAGTAATTGGAAGAAGAAGAATATCGTGGTTGAAAAATCTAAGAACTTGGTTTTCAACAACTACTACTGGACTCTTTCGCGGAGCAGTAAACAACGTTACTATAGTCAAAATGATCACCAACATCCGGAACGGATAGGCACTTGAAGAAGAAGATGATTAACTTTCGCAAACCAAACTAACAGTCTTGAGATGCTACCTTAACAGTATACAGGCTGATTTTTTATCATGTAACAACTTGTAGGCAACCCACTATGCAGAAGCATGCATTATGCATACAAGTTGTTACATGATAAAAAAATCAGCCTGTATACAGGAAAACTGAATTTCGAAAGCACAACAGCTTTTTAGCAGCCAACGGACCATAGTCGTAACTCAAGTAATGCCAGCATCCGGGATCTAGGGCCTTGTACACAGTCCATGATAATTTCTCTAAAAATGTCAATATCAGTTACTGTTCATTCTCTAAAAAAACAAGTTCACCAAGATTCCGAGGAAGAGACAGTGGGCAGCACAAAAGGGTTTGCGAAGTTGGAGTGTCTCTCGATCTATAGGCAATCGTGTTAGTGTTGCTATGGTATGTTACATTTGTACTTGTATACGTACTTTATTCAGTTAGGTGTCACTAAAAAACAAGACAAGGTATTATTGTTGAATTTTACGGGGAACAATCATCTACAAAGAAGTTGAGCTATCTCTTATGACATCTCTGAAATTTTAAATATACTAAAAAATTATATTTATTTCTCTTCTGTAAAAAATCCCTTGCAACCTATTATTGTATATCGCATGATATGAGTTCAGTTTTTGGATAAAACGATTAGCTTTTGTTATTTTCATTAGCAAATACAATTTATAAGTAATATCAAGACACACCTGGAAATAAATAATATCAAATCAGCTGTCAATTATTTTCTAAACTTTTCTAAACTTGTGTGGAGCTAAAAACAAATAAAAAACTTATTTTAACATTGAAAATGATTAACGAATTGTAAGTGTGACTGTAATACGGGACTTTAATAGCTTCAGTAGCGATTTGTGTGACGCTTGGAAAGTACGCAATTTTCGAGAATTATCGCACGTTGAACGTATTGCAGGTGAATATTGTAGCTGTGATTTTGAAAATCTCGTAAAAGGCGAACTTTCTGGAGAGGTTGTGGAAATCTAAGATTCAAGGAGGCGAAAATACCAGGGTTAGAACGATTTTTTGGGCAAGAAACCGTTCGGTGCTGTTAGATCGTATACTTCTTAAAAGATCCAAATGTGTTTTGAGGCTAGTTGGAAAGAGGATGAACCAACGCTCATCATACTGGTTGGTTTTTGGGGTCAGCGATGCACGGGGGCGAAGTTACAGGGGTGTAAAGGTGAGGTACATTTGTAGTAAATTGAATGTTTGCACAAACAGGGGGAAAAGACATAAGTGTCGAATTTTGTTTTTGGCAGTATGTGGATGAGTCCGTGGGTTTTTAAGAATTTTGCGGCCCAGGTGGATTTTGGGGTTGCAAAATGGGGAAAACGTTATAATAATTATTAGAAAAACCTTAAATCAATATTTGTGTGAAATTCGCTGTTTGAAGACTTTCTACTGGTCGATTGTATTTCTTAAGGGAAGGGGGGGGGGGATTTTAACTTATTTTCTAACTTTTTAAATAAGGAAAATGTGAAATTTTGTTTCAATCTGGATCTTTGTGAAATTGTAAATTTGCAAGTAAATATTAAATAGCGTGATACTAACGGAATGTCTGATTGCATTTTTATCTAATAAGATTTCGTGGGGCTAAGGTCATTGCCGCGGTGCACTTGTCGGCAGATGATGGTAGAATGGTAAACGGCTACTGGCAGAGTTGGGCGTGTTAGCTGGGGATTGTAACAGAAAAAATTGGTTGGGGTTTGTAACATGTTGCATTATACACTGCTACTAATTCTATGACAGTTCCATGATAATTGACAGCTCGTACCGTCTTTGAACTTTATTGTACAGAAATCGCTATAGTAAGATATTATACGTTGTATATCACACTTGAGTGAAATGTTATTATACGCTCTTGGGAATTAGCACACTCGTGCTTACGTGCTCGTGTTGAACAAAAATGCCACTCGCGTATAATTACTTATTTCGCTCACTAATAATTCAACTATTACCAAAACATTTCTTATGTACCCAAATATTTTGTTTTTGTTCTATTTTGTCTTGATAATACTCGCTCTAAAAAAAGTGTGTAGAAATATACATTTTGAAGCCAAAAAAATATACCCTCTTCAATTAAGCTAAAAACAGAAGTGATGAAAGAAACCGATTTCACTTGGAAATGTGCAATAACAGTTGCAATAGAAAACTTTTTATCGAATCGCAAAATAATTGCAAAAGTTCATTAACACCTAACTAAAATAACATTTTCAGGACTGGTCGAATGCAGTTAAATCTACTTGAAAATCTGTAAATCTGCAAAATTTAAACCTGTCCTCTACTTGTATTTCCTAATGCCTTGTACATTTCTAATGTGAAAATAAATGTGCAAGAAGTTTTGAGCTAAATTTGTTAAATTGTTATTTTAACTTCATCTACAGTTTTGAGCCTCTTTCAATACCCCCACTCCCTTCCAATGAATCTAAGAACTGTTCAGGTGGCTAGTTTCTCAAGTGCCCTAAGCTGAAGCAAATGTTTTTAAGTAGCTGCTTTCAGTTACCATTCTGACCACAAATCGAAAACTAAAACTAGATTTTTAAATGTCTTAAAGTTCAAATTATCTTTAAAAATAATTTTTTACTATATAAACTAATATTAGGTACTAGATAACAATCAAGAGGCGAAATTAGCCCAGACTTCTACGTAATTCCACTTCTGGATAAAAAGACACATTCTGAATTCAGAATTTTCAAAAAATGCATTACTGTGAAACGCATCACAGATGCACACAGACGATATCAATTCTAACATTACAACCGTGGGTCACGTTTGTCGTCGGCTCGGTAAAAGGCCCGAGACACGCTCCAAGCAGGCTTTCTGTACCTTGTCTCCATTATTCCACCGAAGACATCAATCCTATTTTGTATCCAGTGGGCAAATATGGAAGAACGTTGTTTGTGCTGCAGAATTGATTTAAAACACGAGAGATCCGAGACAATATGTGGAAAGTGTGTAACAGAGAGTGACCGGTATAAAAATGTCATTGGCAGATATTGATGACTACAAATACGGCTGCAAAGGAAGGTGAAACATCGCTTCGGTCTGAGGAGAATGTCGGTACTCTACTGTAACTTGGAGATTCCTTTCTAAGGGAAGCCGCAATGTTCTTTCACGAGAACTGAACAAGATTTACGAATACATTTCTGCGATGTAACTGCTTGTTTTGTACTGCCTCTTAAAGTTTCATTACTAAATACAGGTACTAAAAAAATAAATAGCGTTCTTAATAAGGACGTCAAAATTACACAGAGATATCGATAAAGAAGACATGAATTAGTGTTCATGTAGCAAACTAAATTCTTGAAGGTAATTGATCATTACATAATACTTTACTTCCTGATCAGATCCTAAGTAGACAATTTAGGTAATTTACCACCCCATGTAAAAATATTGAGATGTATGTTAGTCCAGTCAAGTGGTAGAAAATAGGGGACAGTTTTGGTGGAGTTTTGATATTTGGTTTCTATATGTTTTATGGCTCGCTGAATACGAATATCAGGTGTGCCAACAAAAATTTTGACCGGAAACACATTTTTTAAGCAAAAACAGTGTAAGAAATTTTTTTTAAGTTTTTCTAAAATTACTAGAAAATTATGCAATTTCACTGTTGAACTTATATAAAATGAAAGAGGATAATATTTTCTACATTTTATGTGCTTAAGGTTTTTTTTCTACGAGCTATCGTTCAGCCGTGAAAGCGCCGCGAAGTTAGGTGTTAAAAGCAAAAAAAGGGAATTATCCCAGTTTATTTCTCGAAAACTATCCATTTTTCGTAAATCAAAAATGGTATATGAAATGAATCTTTATAAATTCAATGTTGGCAAACGTAATATTTGAGTACAGCGATCCAAAAAACACATAGGAACCAAATATAACTACTCCAAAACGTTCCCCTATTTTCTAACATGTGACTGGCGCTTTCGCGGTTGAACGATAGATCGGACAAAAAAACCTCAAGTACATAAAATGTACAAAATTATATCCTCTTTCATTTCATATATGTTCAACATTTACGAAATTGGATAGTTTTCGAGTAATTTTAGAAAAACTTTTAAAAAATCGGTTTTTGACACCGTTTTTGTTTAAAATAAACGTATTTCCGGTCAAACTTTGTGTTGGAAAACCTGATATTCGTGTTCAGCGACCCGTAAAACATATAGGAACCAAATATCAAAATTCCACCAAAACTTTCCCCTATTTTATACCATTTAACTGGACTATAACTTCGCGGCGCTTTCGCGGCTGAACGATTGGTCGGAGAAAGAAACCTCAACTACATAAAATGTAGGAAATTTTATCTTATTTCATTTCATATAGGTTCAACATTTACGAAAAATGGATAGCTTTCGAGTAAATTTTAAAAATAACATTTAAAAAATCGGTTTTTTACAGTTTTTGCCTAAAAAAACGTGTTTGCGGTCAAAGTTTTTGTTGGTAAACCTGATATTCGTGTTCAGCGACGCAAAAAACATATAGGAGCCAAATATCAAAACTCCATAAAAACTTTCTCCTATGTGCCCTTTTTCAGCACGATGTGACTGGAGTTAAATATAAAATAACATTTATAAAAATTATGATTCAATACAACAGTTGAAAGGTGTTTATGACGACTTGCTACATGGAGAATTTCTGTACACAATAAAAATAATCCACGTTGCTTTATTAACTGACAACACAATTGTCTCGTGGCTTAGCTAGGCCAGTTTTTGGGCAGGATTACGCCACTGGTTCGAGACGGTTCAAACCAGAAAACCTACAGATGTTGGTGTCAATCCCTAAACCATATAGCTGAGTCATAAAACAATAAATAAAAGAAAACGCCAGAAATTGACGTAGTCTAATTATTTATTTACACTAGATATTGCAATGGCTCCCCTATCTGTTCCCTGGTTTTATTTATTTGTATAAAAATAATATAAGATAAAATGTACGGGAAAACATCCTATACACACACAATTCTCGGTTTATATTTTTATTGCTGTGCTCAAACTTTCCCTGTCAGTTAATTAAGGCTGGTTAAAATGGAACTGTAATAATTAATCGCACAAATAAAACGTTAAATGCCCCTCTTTCTGTTTTATTTAACTGCAATACTGATTACGCTAGCTCTCGGCACACAAGACTTCTTATCTCATGAGTTGGGTTCATAAATGGACTATAATCTTAAATTTTAGGTTATTTGTCTCAACGTAGGCTCTTTTGCTCGTTATTAGTAGATAAAATTACAATCTCGTAACTTGACAGATGAACACAGAATGGCCTTCATGTACTGCGTGAAATTGAACGTTTAAAAATTCGTGAAGTTGTGAGAACGCGTCAGGTAAATTATTTGAATATTCCCGCTTGGCAACTATTAAGACATCACCTTCGTTGTTAAACTTCCCTCGATTGTTCTCATGACATAGAAAGGACGCCGATCCTTTCAACTGTTTCTGAAGCTTGGGACTCACAATTTACTGACGCCACTCGATTTCCGAAAAACACGAAGCAACTGGGCCCTTGGAAAAACGCCGAGCCTCTTCAGAAAGGTTTAATCTCGGATTTTAATGCGTTTCCCGAACTCTGACACTCAAATTGCAGGCACATTCCTACCTTTCGAAATTCACTTCGCTGCTGCTATCAGGTGACGCTCCTGGTGTTTCCTGCTCCCCTGGGTGCAGGTGACAACGGCGACGCTCTTGCAGACCTGGAAGATGTTCCCGATTGCTGACCTCTTGCTTCCGATGCTTCCTTGGGCCTGAAACAATGTTGGAAAACTTCAACTGAACGGCTGCCGATGTCCACTCGATGAGGATATTGGAAATTTATATTTTTATGCTGCGGAACCTCTCACGAACATTCCCACATAAACACTGACACTTGGCAATAAAATGCAATACTTTTTAACTGGTAAAAATACTTTTATTAATAACAAAACAGTAATTGAACATGGAGCACAAATTTGCCCTCTTAGCCGATAATTTAATTCAAGTGTTTTCACCCTGGCTTAAATTGGTCCGAACAACACATGCATGTCGAGATTTGTTGATCTAAAACTAAGAAAATTGGCAAAAAAAGGGGAATTGCATGCAGTGAACTTAAACTTTGGATATAAAAAACCCGAAGAGAATATTTCTTAGAGCAAATAAAAGGTACCCAGAACAATAAGCCAAATTGTCTTCAACCTGACGTTCTAAACTCTTAGATAAGAACCACATTTTAAGAATATAAAGTTGAATTCTATACGCAACAATTTTAGATAATGACACAAAATTTCCTATAATATTCGACGCGAAAAACCTGTAGGTGCACCAGCACTTTCATCTAAAGGCTGATCATCATGGACAAGCAATGGTGATAGAGGAATTACGGCACTAATATTACATCCTCAATGCGCAAGCAGGCTGTCTGTTGTTGGAATAGCTGTCAATGGTGTAAAAATCAAAGAGAGGAACAGACTATATCAGAAATGATTCTTTGCTACAATGTAGACCGACGCCATTTGTTAAGACTGTCACCATAACTGATATGCACTACTTCGGACCTATGACAGTGAGCATTGGACGTCAAAAAAGGAGGCGGTAATAAGTCTTGTTCACATGCATGAATAGCGTGCTAAACATTTTGAAATTTGTCTCTCTAACCACCGATTCTACTACAATGATGGCAACCCGGCGTATGTCTGGAAAAACATCAAGCTCAAAAAAATATTGTCTGACAAAAGTAGCAATCTGCAAGGAAAAGAACAGAAGCTAACAAAGCATTAGATGAGTTAGACAGAGATAAAAGTATATCTGCATTGTCTATTTCTCAAATAGAATGGTATTTTATACCCCCATCAGCATCTGATATGGGAGGGAGTCAGGAACGTCTTTTTCTATTTGTCAAGTATCTATGAATACCATTTTAAACGAGAAGTCAGCTCGAGAAGAAGTTCTTCAAACTGTATTTGTGGAAACTGAATGTATTATCAATTACCGATCTTTAACCCACATCTCCTTAGACCACGCCGACCAAAACGCACTTACACCAAGTCATTTTTTGTTGGATGCGCCAACTGGTGCACAGATACCTGGCTTGTTTCTCAAGTAATTGTCGATAATTTTTGGAGACGGTGGATAAGAGAATATTTACCTGATCTGATAAAACAAAGCAAATGGTTTGTATCATATCCCAGAAAAATATCACTTGGAGACGTAATTGTCATCGTGGAATGTAAGTTTTGTTAATTCTCCAAAAGAAATACTAAGAAACTGTATTCTGGCTCTGATGGAGAAACACATATCGTGGACGTAAAACCGACACTAGTAACGTTACTAGAACCCCTTGCTAATCTCCATGTTCCAATCCTACACGAATCCTACATTTACAATTAACTGAAGTGCATTACTAGGACGGACCGTTGGATGAAGTGATATCTTATTAGTTTGTTATCACGTTTGCACTTTTGTTACCTCGGAATTATCTTCTTTGTCAGGTTTTTAAATAAGTGTAATGACTTTGATGTAATCCTGCCCAGGCTATTGTAATTTAACGTTAAACCGAACAAAATTCTATTATTTAATATAACAACTGCCTTTATATCTGTTTTAGACATGTTCTAACTTCTAAACTGAATTTCACAAGTATCAGAGATTTAAATGAAGGATTGGACAAGAAACTTCATATCGTATTTTGACCAGTCCGTTTACTACATCGTTGATAATATTTCATATGAATATTAAAATACCACAATTAATACTAATTACTACTAAGTCCAAGTTTTAAACATTTCATCGTATTTTTGCATTTGCTAATTTTCGAGATTAGCAGATTGGCGGAAGGTTCAGTAAAAGCATGCGTTGCCGCTAATTGTTTCCTTAGCGTGAACATAGACAATTACACAATTACAATAAATAAGGCAGGCTTATCTGCGGTAGTAAGTGCTTGTATAATGCCAAGATTTATGCATTTTCTTCGAATGTGCAGTCGTGAATTCTGCGGCGTGCATAGCAAGGATCTGATATCCTCACCGATAACACTTTCTGGAAGTGGTGCATTCGTGCATGAAACGTAAAAATTTCGTGTTGCTCGCTATGCAATCGTCTAGTCCGAGTAATTAAATAAATTAACACGAGATAGGGGCCGATATACGTCTGCATATTTTACTGCCAGGTTATATTTCTGCCACTGCTTTTAAAATTTCTTAATTGCAACGAAATTTTTCTCTTTGTTGTGTAGAATTCCTTGAGAATGGTTCGGTAGACAAAATGTGTAGACTGTTTATTGTTTAGTGCTCATACATTTGTTTTAAAAATGTTGCAAATTTTATCTAGATATCTCATTGTTTTCTAGTCTAGTGAGCGTTGCTTTAGTTACGAATAATAAATCTATTTTTTTAGTTTACGAAATAGATTCTTCGTTTACATAAAAACTATTAATTAAAAAAAACTAAAAGAAGTAAAAACTGTTTAAATAACTCAGGTTTTCATTACATACCTTTGTAAGTATAACCATATTCTCGTGCACTGAAAAACGCTTAGAAAAATATTTATAAAGGTTGCTAATTTCAACTCCTTGGAGCCATACGTAAATACTTCAAAGATCTGCTAGAATGCATTTTTATTATATCTGCTCCCAGTCGTAAGTGAAATGACAAAAACCTAATGGGATGTAACTACGCAATGGTTGAGAATTTCATCTATCTTTCCAGGAGTTTTATTCGATTCCCTGAACACATTATCCAAATATTGGGACTCTCTTTGCAATAACCCTATATATTACTAGCCGGGCTAAGTATCTTCCCAGAATAAGTTGTTGGTATGTCCGCTTTTATACGGCCCTTCAACAAAAGTCGTACCCGATTAGCTCAAACTCTCGACCATTGTCATGTGTAGGGACCAGGCAATGATTCTTAAGGTTATCAAATAAAATAAAATTAAGTAAAATACAAAAAGGCGCCAGTCGTCAACCACAACACCAAAAGAAAAGCCAGTCGAACTCACAGTCTAAATAAAACTCACCGTGTACTTCTTCTAGCTTACACTAACGTATACTCAAACAACGAGCATGTCTCCGTTTGATCAAATAAAACATAATATACCAGTAGTGGCGAAGAAAATGAAGCTTTAATTGTTAAATCTGTTTAAATACAGTAAAATACAATAACAGCGTCAAAAGAAATAGCAATTGGACACAGAAATGTTAAACCATGCTCATCGATTGAAAAACCTGGGAATAAATGTTACCATTTATGTGGGCACAAAGTTTAAATTGGGCCGCTGAATGCAAAACGACCCAGGGGTTACACTTACAATAAGCATAAGCTACGTTAGGCATCAAAGCCATAAAATAATAAAAGTTAAATTGAAATTTTGCTCGATAGCGAGTTGAGCATCGAATATTGTCAAGGTTCCTAATCGTAAGAGTTATTAAAACTGCGCAGGTGTGAGAGAAAACCCATCGTATCTGACCAGCAGCCTGGCAGGTGATGGTAAAGAAAACTAGTCTCTAATTTCAGAAATATAACGCATCTGTCGATAGGCTTTCGAAAAACATAAGTATAAAACCACAACATGTACTATCAAAGTAATATTGAATAACCTTTTCCTGGCTGTCTTAGGTGCTAAAAATCGTCTCTTGGTACTATCGTACCCACAACTATTAAATAAATATAAAAATGTTAAAACCGAGCCACTGCCCTAACGCCGCTACGGCCCTCTAGTTTACCGGTGGTAGCAACGCCATCGCCCCACAAGAATGCAACTAGAAACAGGACAAAACTTGCAGGATCTCAGACTTTTCCATCTACACACATCAGGACGATTGGAACAGTCAGAAAAGGAAAATAGAAGACGGAGAAGGCAACCATCAATTCGACGGAGCTACATTGGTGTGTAAGCCCATAGAAAACCACTATACTATTATTCCCAGGACAATGGGCATGGCTGGAAATCTATGTTGATCGCCAACCTCTGGTAGGAGAAACTACAAGAAGAAGATACTTACTTCACATAGGAATGAGCGATTTTGGTGTCCACCCCTGTCGTTTTACTTCAGCAGCCCACTCTTTGCGTTTTCTAGTATTCCTTGGATATACTTTCATTGTGTATTCTTGCTCTGAACGATTGGAGCAACCAAATGCCGGAAAACTTACCATTTACCGTCTTTTTAGGTGGGTTTGTCGTACACTAAGTACTATTAAGTCTGTACTAACAAAATATAGGTAATTTATTTTTTTAGTAAGTTCAAATTGATTTGTAAAATAACATATGGGTTATTCAAAATAATATGAAATTATTGTACACCGCAATAATCTATTGAGCAGTTACTTGCAAATATTTCTAAGCAATATAGAACCTTCAGGAAACGGTCTAGGACGTTTAGGCGCGATTTTTTAGGCGCGCATTTTTAGGCGCGCACTTTTAGGCGCGGTGACAGTTAGGCGCCACATGAAAGAAATTCACATTATTCTTGATTTCAAAATTTTGTGTTGGGTAATTATTACAGTAATATTAATGTTGAAGAAAAATTAAAACCTTCATAAACAATATGTATTTGGCGAGCCTTCTTCAGTGTTAAAGTTTTACAAATTTACATATTTAATTTACATTGTATCGATTATGAAAAATGAGTTATTTGCATTTTGTATATGGGTAATTTAACGTGGTGGAATTATACACACCATATAATTTCACTACGTTAAACTATCCGTATACAAAAAGTAAATAACTAATTGTTCATAATCGATAAAATGTAAATTCAATATGTAAATTTGTACAACTTTACACTGAACACTTAACACACTGAAAAAGGCTCGTAAAAATCTGAATATATATTGTTTATGAAGGTTTGAATTTTCCTTCAACATTAATGACTGCAATAATTAAGTAACAAAAAATTTGAAAATAAAGAATAATGTGAATTTCTTTCATGTAGCGCCTAACTGTCCCCGCGCCTAAAGTTGCGGCGCCTAAACGTCCAGACGCCTAATTTCGTCCGCGTTTAAAAGCTTCGCGCCTAAAAGCTCGCGCCTAATAATGCGCGCCTAAAGGTGAGCGCCTAAACGTCCCTTTCCGTTCAGGCAAATATTTATTTCTTTATTAAATGTTCTGTTTTGTTCGATGTTAATACTGTTCTGAATATGGTCAATAACTAATTGGCGAAAAACGTCAAAACATGCTTTTTTCCGTAGAAACAAACTATAATTTATCAGGCCGCGGAAAAAAATAATAGCGAATTTCATCAAGTGATACTTTTGACAAATTATAAAATGACAAAATCTTACTTTGACATTAGTAACTTTTTGTAACTCAACATTCTGTATTTTGTTAAAAATCACAATAACTTAGAAAACTAATGGCGGATTTTGCGTTCATTTAGTAGACAAGATGACCACCGCATGGTCACACTGTGATTATATGGTTACTGTAGACCTGTCTAGAGTCGCTGTATATAGTTTACTAATGCCAGATAGTATAAAAACTTACCAAACTGATTTTCTATGGTAGTTTACGTAAACTAGATTTGTAAACTTCGGTCAAGTACACTATAAAGTATAAAAAAACTCAGTTTACGTAAACGTTTAGGTATTTTCCTAGAGAAATAATAAACCAAGTCTGGTACTATATAATGTAAACAATACGAGCAAAAGTGAGGACAGTCATGGTTGCTCATCGCCTGCGTTGATAGATTATGTTAGTACTTTTACAAAGCCTGCCAGCTAGGCTGTTTTGACATGAATTTCAATAGTTCATATTTTGCCCATTGGCGCTAGTTCATACAATTTGACGTTTCAAATTTGAAAGTTTTGATTGGTTAGAACATTTTTGAAAATGTCTCGTTGCATTACTTTATGCGGAAATAGGGATAAGAAAAACGTCTCCTACCATGATTTTCCATTAAATATGATACATTTTTGTGGCTGGATAAAGGCTTCCACGTAAAGGAAAAGTATGTGATCTGTCAGATGGTGTCACCCAGTGCCAATTTCATGAAGTGGTCATAATATGCATATTTCAGACATTCCGCGAGCTAGTAGGCTTTATAAAGACGCAGTTTTTGTTAATCAACGCAGGCGATGTGATTGCCCAAAGAGCCGCACTACTATATTATCTACCAGACATCGCTCTCCTGTCAGCTTCGTCATTGTCATTTTTGATTATTTCATTAGGAGGATAAATTTATTGTATTTTGTGTTTGCGGTCTCGTTATTCTTATCCCATCTAAAATGGTTAAAATTAACTGATGCCTGCCAAACTGCATCCCTGAGAGGAATCACAGTCGACATCGGTTTATTCATAAAAAAAAAATCATGAATTATACTCCAGGTGGTTGCGTGCAATTGGTAACACAAAGCTCATTACCCTGAACAAAAAGTATGTTTACGGTAACTTTCCAATATGCGAAAAACATTTTGTCAACGAAGATTTTGGCCCAAATAGAGTGGCAAAAAGAACGGTGTTACCAAAGCTATTTTTGCCAGGTAGGTAGGTAGATACATAGCACATGTAGTTTTTACGTCTGTTAATATGCAATCCGTTTTTGGTGTAGTTGCTGAGCAAGTTCAACAAACTTCATCCCTGATAAAGGTGGAACACCCATATTGTGTGAAGTATGATGGAAATCTTGAGCCAGAATTTGATGCCCAACCTATTACTGTAGATCTTTCAACCGGTATGCCAGGTGAGTTACAAGTTACAAGGGTATTCTTTTTAGTAGCAGAATGTGGCATGCTATTTTTTGTTTGCAGTTATGCCGCAAATAATACACAATTCATCGCAGATCGAACGAGAATATTATATGGATATTATTGGATTGAAAAACAAGGTTGGTAAAACTGACACACGAGTTGTCAGTTTCATCAAATTCGAGGTTAGCAGGTTAGGTTTTGCGTCAGTTTTGGCACAAACTGACATAAAACCTAACCTGCTAACCTCGAATTTAACATAGACTTACAGTGGCACCAATTTAGAACACCTTGTTTTTTCTATATTTTATTAAATCATGTTAGCCATGAAAAAATGATCCAAATTTTTTCGCTGCTTGCTCTACTCTTACTAAAATAGCTATTTACTATACAGGTACACTAATTCTACTTAAGAGTCCCTGTATAGTTTAATATTATATACAGGGACTCTAATTCTACTTCTGTCTTAGAGACATTTCCTTCTATATCTGCGGCAGAGACAATTCTCTCTGACCTGCGGTTTATTATTTCTCTAGGGGTATTTTGATGCGGTACGAAATTATTGACATTGCGTTTTTAATCCTATTTTTTGTTTCGGGCTATATTGATTTGAATGGCTGTCAAATGTGTTGACGTATTTTATATTAAAAACGTATTTTTAACTGCATTTCAAAGTTTAAAATGAGTGAAGCTACAAAGATAAAGGGTACAAATTTTACAGAATATGAAAATGAGCTGTTGGATGGCACCACCACTGCGCAGAAGAACAAGGTGTGAAGTAAAATAATAAAAACACATTCAATTCACTTTAGAAGAAGACCCTAAGAACTGAAGCTCAACTAAAAATCTGTTATGACAACATTAAGAGAAGAGCTAGAAACAATATTGGAGATGACAAAATTGCAATTCCCAAAACTGTTGGGGGTTCATATACACCAAAAACTACTGTCGTACTGAACAGTTTACGCCTACCAAAAACGTTTATGATTCAGATTTATGTTTCCGAAAGGAAATCAACCAGCATCAGGGAACTGAAACGTATGCAGAAGATCGCCCGTCAAGACCTAACATTCAAAATACAGATGTTGATGTAGATTTTATTGTCACCCCGGATAGTTTGGATGGTAACATGATTACAAACCACAATAACAGCATTGTGAAAAAGCCAACTGCACCAGCGATGTCACTCAGAACAGGAACGAAGCGTACGAAACATGAAGAACTGAACAATAAAGCGTCTCGCCTTGAACTGCTAAAGAAGGAACACGCAGCTAAACTGGAAATAGAAATTAAAAAGAAGGAATTAGAAATTAAACAAATAGAACAGCAAAAACTTAGGGGAGAATTATTCACGACAGTATTATAAATGTTTCTTTATCTGTTATGTTCAAGAGTTTACATTTATTGTTAACTTGTGCTTGTGTTGAAACAATTATTTATTAGTGCAGTCAGCGCAGCGAAATTATTTTGTTCTGCTCTGTTTGTAACTTGTTCTTCTGGAGCAGGAAATGGATCATCATACTGATTGTATGTCTGAATATCTCCACGACTGATTGCTATATTGTGTAGAACAACACACGCTACTATTTTTGGAAATGCTTGTTCTAGTTTAACTCGAAGCCCGGTAGATAGAACTGGAAATCTTCTTTTCTACACTCCATTGGTGCGTTCTATTGTGTTCTTTGTTAGTATGTGTGCCGTGTTATATCTTTGTTCTGGAACAGTCACCGGATTGAGAAGAGGTGTCAACCAGAAATTTTGGCAAGCGTATCCCTTATCGCCTAATAAAAAACAGTATTTCAGAGGTTTCGAGGTTAGCAGGTTAGGTTTTCCGTCATTTTTAACACAGACTGACGCAAAACCTAACCTGCTAACCTCGAATTTGACATATACGTACAGTGAAAATTGGAGGTGTTCTGCCCCCTTCCGGTACCGCTATCAAGGATAATCCTTACAGAGGTGACACTTATACATGTCTCCAGCAACACTCTCTCAAAAAATAGGCCTTAACTAAATGATCCCTAAAAAATGTCACCAGCTCTCCTACTATTAGAAAATAATAAATTTCAAGAGAATTTTAAGGTTAAGCATCCTTAATTACTCAATTTAAATGTATAAGCTCCCATTCTAACATGATTTCAATAAATTGATCAGTCCAGCATGAAATTGCGAAAGACTAGAACCTGTCTGTTTCTTAATATTTAAATAAAAACTCACTTCTAACCAGGCAGTCCAAAATTGATATCCACTCTGTTCGTGAATGGTTCGTGAACTACTATGTCAACTACAGTTCGACACACAACGTAGCCAACATAGCTAGGCGTAGATATTAATCTACCTAGACCTACGGCATTTTGAAAAAACTGCTGAGGTGCCCATTACTAGAGCGGGTGTCAACAACTAGGTACCCTATTAACGAAGTGAAAAAATATTAAACATGAAAATGTCCCCACAAGTTCAAAGTAGGGGTTATATTGCCATATCTATCAATAACGTAAGACTTACCCAAAAATACTTTTGAAGTCGTGCAACTACGTATACTTAATCCATTTTTTAGCAACTGTTACAGAAGTAGTCGTGCGTAAGCTTTTTGTGTAAATAAAATGTTAGTTTTTGCAGACAACATTGTGTGATCGTGTTCTTTAGTTTTAATCCAATTTACAACTCAACTCGATGTAATCTAGTAGTTTGCTTATAATTTGAAGGAAGTCACGCATGCTGTCAACATCTTTAATCTTTAAATTTTGATCGGAAACCTTACATAATTCCTTCCAAAAATAATTAGATTTCTTTCGTCCCACGATACCGCTCAAAAGGTTAATAACTAAACAATTAAACTCAAAATGATTTATTTATAGTACAGTAGACTGGACAACACAGCGATGTGGCCTATTAACTAACACGATACAGACAGATGCATTAATAACTTTTTATGTATTTATAAAATGTACCATGAAAGACAACACGTTAGCAAGGACATGGGCAGCATGGTGGTCCGCATGGAAGCGGGCAACAAGGAGCGCATGGGCAAGGACCTACGGGCACTGAGGGTAAAATCGTCCCGACAGGAACTAGGGGAGGAGGTCCTGGCGTAATTGGTGGTGGACATGGTGGAGCAGGTATCAAAGGAACATACGGAGCAGGTGGGACACACGGTGGGCAAGGGCAACAAGGACCACAAGGGCCACAAGGACCACAAGGGCCACAAGGACCACAAGGGCCACAAGGTGGACAGGGGCCACAAGGTGGACATGGTGGACATGGGCATGGACCAGGGCAAGGGCAGCAAGGAGGAAGTCTGACATAGGCAGGATAACATTGGTACTGTTCAAGATCTTTGCCGTTTTTACTACGACCCTTCCTTCCCAAATGTGCGCCACCAGAATATTGGCTAGGACAACATGTAGGATCAGGCTTGGTGATACATGGAGGCGCCCCTTGGCATTCAAACCGTGGACAGTTGTCCTGTAGTCCGTTCCGCTTTTTACAATCGCATCCAATGTATAAAATACTTGCTCGTAGCTCCCGCGAGTTGCACCGTTTGAGGTTACCACCCGATTTCTTTGGCATTCGATAGCAAACCATCATCTGCGGAGGATTGCAAGGGACGCAAGGCTGCTCCTCCTGGTCTGGGTTTTGGACCGGCACGCATGGGGGTGGCACAGGTTTGCAGATAGGCAGACATCCTGGGATACATACAGATGCAGGAGGCGGCATGCACACCGGAACTGGACTTGGCATTGGACAAGGGGTGCAGCTAGGAAGCGGCGGACAGCACGGTGGAGAACATGGGCCGCATGGAGGGCAACATGGGCCGCATGGAGGACAACATGGGCCGCATGGAGGGCAGCAAGGACCGCAGGGACTGCAAATAGGTAGGCAAGGTTTCGGTAAAGGATCGTAGATTTCTATTACAGGTCCTACGCACGGTGGACAGCAGGGGCCGCAGGGGCCACAAGGCAGGCAACCCTTGTCGTCAATCTGGCATACCAAGTCCTTCAACTTAGTCAGCAGGGATTTTCTCTGGGCGCACTTGTCCATTTTGAGAGTTCACTGAGTCACGATAATTTTGAAAACGCACACATTCAAATGCAAATTACATAAATTTTGATTTTAAATGCCAAATTGAGAAATTTGGACGTGTAAATGAAAACTAGTTGTTTGTAAACAACATAGCTGTTTCGTTTCCAAAGTAACTAAAATTGTAATCTAGTAATCCTATCCGGCGCGTGCAGTTAATATTTGTGTTTATCAGTAATTAATTATGTTTTCAAAAAGAACATTTCCATGATAGATTGAGGTAATTTAAGTATGCTGCGCAGCTTCAGTACCTTACAGTTACTACACAAGTCAGTGTAATATTGTCTTCTTGTTTTAAGTAAGGTTTAATTTAATTTTGTGATTTTTATACTGGTAGTATGTAGTTAAAATTAGTGTGATTTCTAACCATGTGATGTCCAACAAAGTTGCATTAATTGTTCTTGCAGTATAATCTTCAATTCTTCAATTTCTCCTCAATTTATGTAGCTCGTCTCCAATTATTTCCTTTCGTCCAAATTGTTTTTGCAATTTCCACGTCCTAAGCGTTCCTGGGTCATCCTCTTGGTAATTGTTTGTCAGGCCCTCTAAGCTACTCTATTATGATGTTATTGAATGCCTTCGATTCGTAGTATATTTCCTTATCTCTTCGCGTCAATTTTGTCTTTCCATTTCAGTTTTTTAACTTTTTTGAAAAACCTCACCTGGCGCTCTTACATCTATTTCCTTGCTCTTTTGTTGAGCACTGATTGTAAACATTAATTATTGTATTTTTTATACTTTCTTCTTCCCTATAAAAACTTTATTTAAGGCAAGCATTAATCTTAACTCGCATTTTCTGACCTAAAACCAAAGTGTCGTACTTCTGAACCACCTCCACTGTCTTATTGAAGTAGATGTTAATAGCTTCTTCAATATTCTTTCATATCCTTTTCTGTTGCACTCAATATAAAGATATCTTAATCATATATTACAAGAAGTGGAATTGTATTTTTGTGTTGTAGAATGATGACAACAACCTCGCAGTCTCGGGAGATTTTCTTTGTTCTTCACAAAATGATGTATTTTTATAACTAGTACGAGTATATAATCAGTTCGTACGCATTTCGCCACTTGTGGTTTTACAGTCTTCGCTGGTGGATTGTCTCAGTTTTAGTTTTTAACTTCAGTTAGTTGTATAGCAGTTTTGCATCTTGCATCTGAGAGACCTAGTTTGGGTTTCATCCGTGTCTGCCTGCTATATTTCCAACAGTCCAAAAATGCAATCAAACTAATGTTCCCTAATGTTAGTTGCTGTCTTTAGCAGGTGTCCATTTCTATATTTTATCCCTCTTATTATATTTTTGCGGATCTTCAAGAGCTAGAAGTACAGGAGACTTGAAGAAATTATTGTGCTAAATTAAACACCATCAGAGCTCGAAAAAGAGAACTCCCAGAAGGAAAATGATGAATCTCGAATATTCAGGAGGACGGTGTTTTAGAAATTTGATTAAAAAGCTTGATGCATTTTGTGGTGTGGGAGTTTCAGTGGCTGAAGCCAAATTGCAAAAAAAACGCGTATCCATTGTGCAGACATTTGAAATAGAAGATAAAATTTTTAAAATATGTGGTAAGCGAAAAGATGAATTGAGTGAATCTGTTAAGAATGGGGAAGCTTCAGAAATCTGACAAAAGAGCTTAGGAAGGCCAGGTAAGGGTAATGAATATTTTTTTTTTATTTGCATTCCGAGAAAGAAGAAGAATTTCAGTTTTCTTTACTTAAACTGAAAGAGATAGTTAAACCTTTTGAGATAAAAGAAAAAATTGACATCTCAGACGACATTTAGACTAGAATTAAAAAACACTAAAAAACGTATTATTACTAAACCAAAAATGGCTCTTATCGGGATTTCTTTAGCTTTTTGAGAACTATCTCTTGAAGGTCCGCAACCTTTTTCCAAGCCCAGTTTTCATTGTTTTGCTCCAAGCATCTAAGATCGTAACGATTAGGCTAGAAGCATACCAGGAAATCAGACCCAAAATTATGACTTACATGACATTTATTTCTATGGGGCAAAAGTGAATTTGGAGTTGGTCCAATAACAAATGGTAATGACAAAAGTTGTAGATAATTATTTACATGCCTAACAGTTTTTATTTAAACTTCCTTTTTGCTAAAGGGGCGGTTTTTAAGAAAGCCGTCAAAAACCGTATTTGGGCCTCCATTTTCCTAGATGGTTGAGTACAGCAATGTTTTAGGAAAGGGTAATTTTACAAATTTGTATGATTTTTTTTTTTGTAACCTATAATGATTGGTTTTCTTGAATTTTTACCTAAAATCTTCCCAAGACTTAATTTTTGATTCTGTGCCATTTACTTATTTACTCTCTGATTCTTCCATTTTACTTCCCTCGTCTAAACGACGAAGGAAGTATTGTAATCGCGAAAAAATCAGGTTTCGAGATTTCTTCAGATCTTCACGTTTCAGGGTCCGTAGATGACGAAAAACAGGTTTTCTCAATTCCGTCTGTCTGTCTGTCTGTTGGCGGTTTAACTCAATAACTATTTGTTTTATTCCACTATATTTGCGTTATATGTATAAAGCTGGCATAGCCGCATTTGTTTCCTAATGTCTGACGTGTTATCAAATTCATTAATTCCTACTCTATTCTTGTATGTTTAATACTGTGTGATATGCGTTTTTGTAGTTTTTGGACAAACTGACGACGAATGTATACTAATTACATTTTTAGGATTTATGACCATTTTCTTACATGTTAAAAAATCTGTGGAGGACTTTACTCAGAACTTCCCTCGCAAGTGGAAGTTAAATTTTGAAAAATCAAAATAAACTAAAGAAAAAATATCGTAACGTTCCTAATAATACTGAAACACTCGGTAATGCAAATTAAATCAACGTGCAAATTAAACGAATCATTGCGATTTTAACGCTTGGCAGCAACCAGCTCCAATATTAGCATTTTTTAAGCTGCTCACCCTATACATATTTTACAGAAACTATATTTTATTTTGTGGCAGATAGATATATGATTCTCATGCAAAATATCGACTTTCTCCAACAACTGAAACGTGAAGATCTTAAGAAATCTCGTAAGGTGATTTTTTTTTTGTAAGACCATGAAAGTAAAAAATTATCTGACGTATAAAAACATTGGTAGCTAGTTCGCTTGTTCTGAGAAACGCCACAATGCAAGAAAACTGAAATTAATAATTTTAATAGTTATAATACTACTGCTACCGACCATTTATTGGCATAAAATTTGCTAGAACTTTATCATGCCCAAAGTGTTGGGAAGAGTATTTTCTGAAATTGTTTCCCAAAACAATCATAAGTATTTCGCACAGTTACATACATGTCGAGCTTGTGATTGCTAATGATGTTCTGCTAAATATTTTCAGTTAACCAGTCCGAAACAAAAATTTAAACAGTAGTTAATTTAACGAGAATGTTTGAATTTCTAAACTTACAACCAGTGCTAATAAGGTAACTATTATTTTCTGCAATATATAAAACTGCATCTTTCATATATTTTGTGTGAACAGTACGAAGGCGTCCACTGTTATTTTTACATCCTGAGGGATTCAGTTTATGTGAATCTACGATCTACTTCTTGAAGGGTTATATAAGAGGAAACATTCTCTTGGTAATCACGTTGAACTTTATATGAATTCTCTATAAGTATCAAACACGTACGTTACTTCTTCAAAAGTCAAATAGATCACTGAATATTTAACAACATGCTGGAAAGTAGCAAGATCTCCATTAGAAAAAAATACATACGACTTAATTTAAAATGGGCTGTTGTTAATCAATTTTTGTTCAATACTATAGAATCAATTATGTGTCACTCTTGAACTGAATTTTGGATTCCCATTTTTTACATCCTTTTGCAATAAAGGAAGTATTGGATTCACCCCAAAAATTCGAAATTGAGTTTTCAACAGATCTTCACGTTCTAGAGTCCCCTGAAACTAAAAAACATGTTTTGTTCATTGGTCTGTCTGTCAGTCTGTGTGTGTGTATGTGTCTGTGTGTGAAGAGAATATCTCAAAAATGAAAAGATATGGCGTTGAAACTTCAAATGTAGGTAAGTTTTGTATCTCGATGAGACAGCAAGCTTTTGAAGAAAATCGTATAACCGGAAGTATGGTGTTTACTCATGTGATTTTCAGTTTTTTTCGATTTTCTCAAAAACGGCTCAAGCGATTTTTTTCAAACGTTACACTTTTATTAGGTTTTTAATGTGTATCAATGTTAGATAGGTGATTTTCCAGTTGAGTGGCTCTAAAATGGGTTCTTTTTTACTAATTAGAAGACCACTGTAAAAGAAAGTCGCGTGCGTGTTTCACACCAGATTTTTTTTTTGTTAATCTCTGACAGTAACGAGGCAAATCGCCAATAATATCCTCAAATGTCTTTCAAAAAACTACACTAAAAACATAACCAGCATTTTATATTTTATTCACCGTCAATCATTTTGTTGTATTTTATATTTAATTTATTTAATGAGCTTAGCACATACTTACCACTACATAGATTTCAGAATTTAAAAAGAGACCTGCCTTATCACCAAACCACTCGTATACAAAACTTTATATTGGCTGATAAAATATAATTTGTTTACGTTCCTCATTTAAATTTTAATTGATCAACCTTAAATTGTTCTCAAACTGAAAACTCGAATTACACATTTCTCTAAATATTCGTAGATTTTCTTGTTTTGTCCATAACTTAAGCATCTAATTACATTATTTTGTTTCTAAAGTCGTTTACCGCTGGGATTATCTGGTCGCCGTGTTTTACACAAAAAGCTATTTCGTGTCGAGAAAAGCACTAAATTAAAAAGACCTGAAACGAATATGGTGCTGTCGGTGGTTTTTTGCAAAAGTACAGAAATTACAGCTTGTCCCCTTCATAAATATCGACAAGAGTTCTTCGAACTCGACAAAAACATTGCGTTTGCATTATCATTTGCTCTGCTGTCACGTAGACCTCTTATTTGTAGGCCTTGAAAACTAATTTTTAATAACAATTATTTTAGCGTGACAAGATTCAGATAAGTGAGCATGCAACAGTGGTAAAATAACTGCAGCCAAATTTATGTCGCATGGCTCTTTCTTAAAAGTGTTTCGCTGCAGTCGTCGGATTATAAATATGTCGTTTTTAATTCGCGTGCTTCGAATTTATCGGCTGCACACGAAAAACGAAAACCTGGAAATATTAATGCGGTATTTGACTCTTAAAAAGGCGTGCAAATGCTGCTAAGTCGGTTTTTATTAATTTTGTTAATCTTAATTTATGGGTTTTTAACTCCGCCGGAAATTTCTGAAATAGCCCTCTACGACCCACTTTTCTATTTTTTATAAAACATAATTAAAAAGTTAGTTGAGATAAAAGTTCAGTATAAACTATAGCTCACAAGCACTGGAAAGCAAAAATATAAATTAAAGAAATACACGACATTCTAGATTTGTTACAGACTACTGCATACAGGCGATGTTATTAATGTTTAAGCCTCGGAACATTAATAATAATAAAAAATTGTTTACAACCCCCATAAATTAGTGTCGATCTCGAGATAACAAGTTAATACTTGGAGCAACTACATCAGTCATTTCATAAATAAACAAGGTGCAGAAACTGCAAAACACCTGTTTTTATTAGTATGCACATACAAGCAAGATTTTAAATGTCACTAAGAGTTGAACCTAACTGCGATGCAATCTTGGTATAATTACCTTTGCTATTTAAAGAGCCAGGTGGAATAAAATATAAACCTATATTTCACTTATATAATTAACATTTACAAAACCTGCTTGGTTCTCAATATTGCAATTCCTTAAAAAGCTAAAAGACATATAGTTTTATTAATAAATTGGCTTCATTAAACGTGCTACATAAGAATTACATTAGGAAAAGAGATGGGCGCCACCCGCAGTTTCAGTCACAATGGAAATATTCGGTGTCGAGTTCTACTCCATAATATGAAAAATTTGTAAAGGGCTTTACTCAGATCTTCGCTCGCAACTAGACGTTGTGACACTAAACAATTTAAAAATCAAAGGAACTGAAGGTAAAAATATCTTAACGTTTTTGATAATACTGAAACAATAAAAGGAAACACTTGGTAATGGGAATTACATCAATTTTCAAATAAAGAACATTACCGTGATGGGATTTGACCTTCAGCCCCTGGGAATGCGAACTCAACGTTTTTGTTACAATAAACGCACATTGTGTCAACAACTCTAATTAACAGTGTTACAACTTTAGTTTTTTTTGGAAACTGTCAAGTGACATCAAAAATACAAGACTGATTTGACACATGAAAGTTTATCATCCCGTGGATGATAAAATGTTACCAGACTGATACGTCACTTGTCAAATTTTTGAATTACGAGTCACGAACATTTATTGATTTTGTCATGTCGACGCAATGTGCTTTTGTTTAACCTCCTTAATTTTTTATTTTCATTTAAATTGAAACTATTTTTTTTATATTTAAAACGATTTTTGCAGTTTCAGGAAACATTTTATACATTAGAAGTCTGTAAAGTTATCTTGCAAGACTCGGAGCTTCGGTACTCGACCTAACAGCCTCGTACGCTCAATAATGCTTCTCGTCTGCAATAGCTAACGTTCCAGACTTTGATGTAAATAACTATTAATGGAAAAAAAACTATTTATTTTCGTTACTCTTTGATGTTTTGTTAGATTTTTAATAATATTTATGGTTGGATTTTTACTTCCTTTTACTATAAAGGAAGTAATGGATTCACCCCAAAAATTCGAAATTGAGTTTTCAACAGATCTTCACGTTTCAGAGTTCCCTGAACCCTAAAAACATGTTTTTGTCTATCTGCCTGTCAGTCTGTCTGTGAGCAGAATATCTCAAAAACTAAAAGAGGTATGGCGTTGAAATTTCTTATATAAGTTTTGTGTACTATGTAGATGAGGCAGCAAGCTTTTAAAGAAAATCGCATAACCGGAAGTATGGTGTTTACTCTTTTTTTTTTAAACGGCTCTAACGATTTTTTTTAAACTTTACAGTTTTATTAAATTTTTAATGTGTATTGATGTGAGATAGGTGATTTTCCAGTCGAATACTTCTAAAATGGGTTTCTTTTGTTTTTTTGTATTTTTTTTATTAACTCCTATTTTAAATAGAACACCACTATATTATTACATTTTTGAATTCAGCTTAACATTTTAGAGAAAAGTTGTCTCTTGAACTAACATTCTATTTTGTACCGTTTTGGTAGAATTTTTAATTTTTGAAAATGTTTGACAAATGCTTCAAAATTAAAAATGTAATTTTTGGCTAATTATAAGATCACTGTAAAAGGAAGTTGTATGAGTGCATCACACCAGATTTTTTAGTATATGTATTATGCAATAAATACATTTTATAAAATAAAATAATTGTTTTAGTTACCTTAATCTCATCTTTTAGGGCATTCACTAAAGCAGCACATACGACGCAGGTAGGGTGCCTTGATGTCAATTTGACGTATTTGTCCTTTTTAGTGTATGGACAGATCGTTGTCCCCTCTCACTCTAAAGTAGTTTAGAGCAGGTACATGACATTTAATACTACTTATACAAACAGGAGCGGTCCTAGGGTGGTGCGAGCGGTGCGACCGCACCGGGCGCCGTTATGGGGGGCGCCGAAAATGCAACGATAGATCTACTGCGCAAAACATAAAACCCAAGCACCTTAATACCACTTAACCCTACCTGCCAAAATAAGAGTGGCATTATAATTTTTTTTGGCGAATTAAAAATAAAACTTCTTACTGGATTTAGCATTAGATAACAGTATCAGTGTTGAAAAAATACATTTCATATCCTCTTTTGGCCGTCCACATAAGTTAGCAACATAAGTTAAGGTGTTGCTTCGTCAGTTGCTTACTTATAGGGACATCCTAAGCATACGTGAGTTTAACGTTTTATCAGGACTCCCACAGGGCTCTAACCTAAGGCCGTTGCTGTTCCTGATCTTAATTAATGGTCTACCCGATGTAATAACCCATTCTAAATGTCTATTGTTTGCTGATGACTTTAAAATTTATAAGCGTATATCTTGCATTAACGACAGTCAGTTATTACAATTTGACCTTGAAAAAATCTGTCAATGATCGGTTGTGAACCACCTTTTATTTAATATAAATAAATGTGCCATAGTTAGCTACACTCGCAAACAATGAATAATAACCTTTAACTACACACTTGATAATCAAAATGTTTGTAGGAAAGACAATATAAAGGATCTGGGTATACAGTTTGATAATCAACTTGCTTTTAATTTACATATTCTTCATTGCGTTAACTCAGCTTATGGACAACTTGGATTTGTTATAGGGAACGCCAGATCGTTTAGTCAAATCCACTCTTTAACTTTGTTATATAATGTTTGTGAGACCACACTTATAAAATATAGATGTCTTATTTGGTCACCATAGAGGCTCAAAGTGTGCATTTAAAAGCAAATGTTTACCAAATGTAATTTTTAACACTATTTGCCGTAGTTATTTTACTTGCAATTTTTATCATAAAGCACATTTAACGAAAACATCAAAATTTATTAAAAAAACAGAGATATATTATAAAAACTGCAACTAAAACTAAACCTAAAAGTATTAAATTAAAATACTCTGATTTTCATCAAAGGATGGAAATGTACTTCTGTATTGTATGCGGGCTTCAATAAAGTGCGATATATTTTCTTTTATGTTTGTTGTCGTTTTTGACTTGGACCATAGTTTGGTCTTTTCTTCTGTCAAAAAAGAACTCAAACATTGGTGTCATAGAATTTGCTGTTTCACTAGTACAGCCCACACGTTCGGTTTTTCTCGCTCTTCTGATTTTCATTCTGAAAATTGTAATTGTAGAATTATCTTCTGATTAAACACCAATATCTTCAAAAATAGCGTTGGCAATTACGGCTGCTGCGTGATTTGGTTCTATCACAAGCAAGTACTACAGAATAGTACAGTAGAAATAGTGAAAGAGGTGAAACTAATTCCCACAAAAATGATTTCTGTTGTAAATTGAAGGTAATATGCTTCTATTCAACATACTAAAAGTATACATCTGTAGGTACTCTTGTGCGAAATAAATTTTTCCGCCGCCATCTTGAAAATAACGCCGACATTTCAAAGAATCACAAAAATCATCTGAGGTATCAAATTACAGGGAATTTATTGCTGAGCAAGAATGTGTAATTGGTTTTATTTTTTAATGCGAAATTTATAAACGACGTCCAAAAGAATAAAACCCCAGAAAACTTTCATTTGAGTTATTCAGCGAGGTAAGAGATGTATGGGCAAAATAATAATTCTTTTTGGTGTTGAAAAAATCACTTTTATAAATTTAAACAACTTAAAAACGCTAAGTAGCCTTAATACTAACATAATAATATATAACCTCATATTATTATCTTAAAAAAAACCGTGTCACTATACGTATAAAGCATGATTATTTATAAGGAATGTATGAGATTTTTTATCACTGTGATATTTTATCAATGCTGTCACTGCATAACATAGACTATTCAATTCACCTGTCATCTGTCAAAAAGTGACCAATAACAATCCAGAATCCTGACGTTTCTTGACCAATCAAAAAAATATCAGCGGATATATCTTCCTAGAAGGTATTCAAGTGACTATTCAACACTATAACATATAAGCCAATCACATTGCAAACATTTGCTTTTTTCAACCAATAACAGCAGTATATCACTGAATATTGGGCACCATGCAAAATATTCACAAAACAATGTACGTACTCAAAAAATAAATAGCCTTGTTGCGAAGTATCGCTTAGCAACGATGTTCTGTCCTTAGTGATATCGTTAGGTTACGTAACACTAAACCCCAACAAACTGTGTGGCTTGTTTTAAAAATTTTAAAATGCTGTGTTTTGGAAGTATTCCGCTGAATTTAATTGAGAATGAATAATTATATTAATTGTTGGATTATTTTTCAATAAAGTTAATCGTTATGTATTAATATTGTTAAATAGTCGTCCTAAATACCACTCGAAGTAGATATTTTTTTAAAAAATATTTTGCCATTTCCATATAAATTATTGCAAATTTCACTCAACAAAATCACATTTAAATGTCACTCGCCTTCGGCTCGTGACATTTTTGATGTGATTTTGTATCGTGAAATTTAAACGCAATAATTTACATGGAAACGACAAAATATTTGTCAAAAATATATCCACTGCTTGTGGTATTACCCTTGACTATTTTTAACAAATGCGATTTTTATTAGAAAAAGTGGCACTCTTTTAGTTTACACCCCCACATACACCTGGTTTACGATTTTTGTATTTCGCCTAAATGTGGGGGTGTAAACTAAAATAATGTTTACGGGCACCTTATTTAGTTTACACCCCCACCTACACCTGGTTTACGATTTTTGTATTTCGTTTAAATGTGGGGGTGTAAACTAAAATAAGGTTTACGGCAGATTATTTAGTTTACACCCCCACCTACACCTGGTTTACGATTTTTCTATTTTGCTTAAATGTGGGGGCATAAACTAAAATAATGTTTACGGGCAGCTTATTTAGTTTACACCCCACTTTTTTCCACTGTTTTGTATTGAAGCATTATGATTTTAATTGCGAGGTTAGGTTAAGTGAGTTTAGGTTAGGATAGGATAGGATAGGTTAGGCTAGGTTAGGTTAGGTAAGGTACGTTGGCGTGTTGTGCCTGGTATGCGCTTACGGCGGTAGGTGGCACTGGTGGTGGATTGGCTTGTTACATTCTCTTTGCAAATAGCAGAAGTCTATAAACGTGAATAATTTGTTTTACTTAATTTTCAATAAAAAGTTTGGGGTATAAACTAATTTAGTTTAACATAGACTATAATTTAGTTTACACCCCCACATACAACTGATTTCTGATTTTTCTATTTAGCTTAAGTGTGGGGGTGTAAACTAAAAAAGTACCCATCGACTATAATTTAATTTGCACCCCCTAAATGTGGGGGTGTAAACTAAAAAAGTACCGAAAAAGTCAATATTAGTGTCCTGTTACTATAGAAATTGCGTAGTTTGTTGCTAGATTTACTGAAAACTAATTTGAAAAAGTAGTTTGGTTCATTAAATAGTCCCTCGAATACCATTCTTAGTCAAAGTTAAGTAGATTATTTTTGCGGTGGTATCACTACTCATGTCCATTGCGCTTAGGATTAGGACTCGTGCTAGCGCACTCGTCCTAATCATACCAAAGCGCAATGGACATTCGTGACACCACCGCAAAAATAGTCGACATAACTTTGACTACTCATGGTATTATAAGTGACTATTTATAGAATCCAGTCATCTTCATCATTATCAAAATTGCCTCTAGTGTTTGTACAGTCCTTTCCACAAGAATTTTTGCAAACTATTGGACATGGGGTTCGTATCTGCGACATGTGCATTTCGTACTGTTACATGAGCTTAAGCTTATGTCCGTTAAAATATGCTGAAATTCTCCATCAAACATTTGCCAACCCCATAGTGTAGGATCAGGGGTTGACATATCAAGATTTTCCAAATGAAACACTGCAAATGCACTTGAAGTAGAAATATCGCTGCATTTTGAATTGGAGGCAAACGAACTATGTTAAATTCTTTTTTTGTCGAAGCTATTTTCTTGTATGTACTGTTCATAACGAAACATATTAAGACTGCTTGTGTCAATATTACCTCCATACAATGACACTATAACTTCACATCCAATGTATACACGATTTTTCCTTTTAACATTTCCGTGTGATCCAAAATTGGAAGCGCCCAATTGCATAATGTTTCAGATTTCATTTTATGTTTAAAAGCAGATTTGCTCTTGCCAAACAATGCACTGGTGGTGTCACATCCTGTTAACGCGTGAACACAAAGTAAAATGTTGCAATAGTATATTGTCTAACTAGTGCTGAAAGTTGGATATTTCACACGAATGCGATAGTTGAGCCACTTGCCTTCGGCTCGTGGCTCATTCGCAGAACTATACTTTTCCGACGACCACCAATATACTATTCATTCTTCATAATATAAACCAAATTTACCACTTTTAACCGCAAAATGCAACAATTATTGTTTAAACATCAACTTAAATTGTCATACTATTTCTGTAACATTAGCTTACTAGATTTTTGAACCGGCTTGTTTCACGACTTGCGCGCTGTTTTATGCCGAATTGGCCGTGACGTTCTAGCGCATTTTAGTTGCTACGGGAGACCATGTCACACTAGTGTTTCAAGACGGAAAACGCACGCTCCAATTAACCTTTTCAGGTGACCTGTGCAATGTGTCACTTTCAGTAACACCAAGCCATGCCATTTTTGGCATTTTTAGTAGTGGTAGTCGGAAAACGTCTTTTCCAATTGATTGTTGCATGGATTGAATATCACGTACTTCATCAGATTTTGTGGCAGATTGCATATGAATGTTCTCAGAAGAATGGTACAGTAGTAAGGTTAAGATGTCAGTATCATCTGCCACTACAGTAACTTGTCTTTCCTGTGCTATATTTAAAGTTTCTTTCACAATTAATTGTCTGCACCACCTTTTGCATTAATTACAGAATGACATTTTCTTTGAAAGTAGCTCCCGAGCATATTGATAAAGCGTTTTGTTTTTACTAATTGAGAAGACGATATTTGTTTTTCTTTATAATCATGTCATCAAATATCACTCCAACAGATGACTGCTTCATGCGGAATCTGTGGTCCATATATTTTATATTTGATTGTTCTCACGCTGCGAGATTATAGTCCAGTCAAGTTAGAAAATAGGGGAACGTTGTGGTGGAGCTTTGATATTTGTTTTCTATGTGTAGTTTGGGTCGCTGTTACACGAATATCAGGTTTTCCAACAAGAATTTTGACCGGAAACACATTTTTTAAAGGAAAAACTGTGTAAAAACCGAATTCTTTTACTTTTTCTAAAATTACTCGAAAACAATCCAATTTCGTAAATGTTGAACCTATATTAAACGAAAGAGGACAAAATGTCCTACATCTTAAGTACTTGAAGTTCTTAAGTATTTAAAGTACTTAAGTACTTAGTTGATCTTTGGACATACGATTCGTACTGACTTATGACATCACCAAATAATTTACATATTGACCGTGGTATTTTTTAAGTCAATGCACCACCATCAAGGATGTAGAAAGTATGTTCCTGATTACGAGCACATGGTATTTTATTGTCATTCATGTTGTCTAATGTCTTTGCCAAAGACGATTTATCGGTTTTTATCATTAGCTGGATACTATGGTCAAATTATGAAGTTAGTATGGTGAATAGCTCGTAATTAAAATACTCTTCTGAGACATTATCCAAGGAGATACAAGCCAGAATTCTCTGCCTTAAAAGACGTGTATCTATATGGTGAGTCTCACCAGCAATAACAATTTCGTTTTTCAATACTTTCATGGTTACTGCTTGGTCTGATTTCAGCAAAGTTACATTTTGGTAAAGCTTGTCTGTAAATTTATCTTGAATGTTTCTTCCAATGTCAGCTGTCTAACTATCCGTAATTCCGTTTAAAATAGTCCATAAACCACTCGAAGAAGCAGTAAATGGATTATGAGATATAAAAAATGTCAGTATCTTTTTCATATTTTCAAAATCCCTTGCCATCGCTGTGTCAGATAAATTAATATGTTTTTCACTCATTGCGTACGTTATTTCACTGCATCTAGAATGGCTCAAAATCCAAGAGGCTCGTTGACTTTCAGTCATTCCTCCTCCACGAGTCATACCAGAATGACTTTTAGTGCATCTCATAAGTGTTCGCTCAATGCTCATATCGGTACATACCCCAGACCACTTTCTATGCTTTTCTTCTTACAGTAAAGTGACCGTTATTCAGCTCAGCATATACTTCCAAATATGTTATTTTTAGTTCCCGCATTTTTTAAAGATATATTCTTGCGGATTTCACACTACAACATGTAAAACTAATCTAATGTTTTCACTCCCTACCTTTTTACAATTAGTTTATTTTGAAAAACCAAAAACATATTCTTATTCAGCAATAAGTTCCCTGTAATATGATACCTCATTTGAATGTTTCTGATTTTTTGAAATTTTCAGCGTTATTCTCAAGATGGCGGCCGAAAAAAACGTATTTTGCACGAGAGTACGGATGTACCTATATGTTTAGTATGGTAAATAGAAGTATATGTTACCTGCAATTTGCAACAGGAATCATTTTTGTGGGAATTAGTTTCACCTTAAGGTGTTTTTTCACTTATTTCTACTGTACTAAAGGCAACTTACATCTCATTTGTGTTGACGTTTTGGAATCTGCTTTAGCTTCACCTAATAAAATAAATTGTATATTAATTACAAGTAAATATAAAACTCGGTTAAGTAGCCTTGCATGGCGCTCTTATTAGCTCGATCTGGTCTTCTTTTCTTTCTCAATTTTTCCTTTTTATCACTATTAACAATCAAACGACTATATGCCGGCATGTATTGTAATTTTATCAAACAGGCTGTTGTCTTGGCTTTTCTTTCATCTGCCATTTTTTTGTTAACTTCTGCATCTACGTTTGCTACGTCCATAATCCTATTAGTTATTAGTTCTCTGGTCTAACAGACAGAACTTTTTAACTTATTCCATTTGCGACGTCGCATTTTGCCAAAATGGTTTTTATTTTCGGTACAATTTTTAAACTCACAAACACTCGCATCTTTGCTATTATTTTTATATTTTAAATCATGATGACTAATAAATATTAATGTAACATGACATTACAGTGGGTGGATAAGACAGACTGTTTATCAGTTTAGGACGACCAAATATTTCATGAGAAACCTCACTTCTAGTAGTAGTCATAATTTATTCGATATTCAATTTATTATTACATACAATAATGTATAAAGCCAACATACAACTGAAGATAATAGAGCCAGCATGCAACAACTACCACCATAAATACCACTTGTGTGATTGAATAAGACCGAGTCATTTACTACGCTAATTTTAGGGCTAATGAGAAACCAGCAGACATTGAACTAAAAAAATTGGCTTAGAGAATTTCTTTAACCAAAATCTAAGCATTTTAAAGACTGTCAGAAACAGTTATTGATAACTGCTTTAAGTTGCGGCGAATTGCAAAAAACATTGAAATTCTTGAAACTTCAAGACCCCTGAAAATATTAAAATAGGTCAACTATTATAGTTCCAGGGACTCTTTTTTATTTGTCTAAAGGCATATTTTGACGACTATGACAGAATGATTTTAAAAAACAAGTTTTTTCGTTTCACCCTAATGAGCATGTAGCTTAATTCTATAGCAAGCGATTATTTTCTCTCGTCGTAATCTGCATATAGGCTTGCTCTCGGACAGGTGTAGAATGCTCTTGTAGCATATCGAATGCAGGAGTTGTGGATGGTGTTTAGTGGCGCTAGTCTACTGGGCTTAGCAAAGCCATATGCTACACAAACATAATCTATTTCCGAGGGTATTAATGTCTTATGAAGCAGTAAGAGGATGTTTCGTTCATCTCCCCAGCTAGTGTGAGCCAATTTTTTAAAGACCTTGAGTGTTCTCTTACAAGATAAGTCCAGGTAATCTACACGAGTTATTTTTAGGTATTTGAAGGTAGATGAAGGATCAACCATAAATCTTATCTGGAGGGGGAAACATAACACGTGCTTCGAACATTTCCGTCTCTCAGACGTAACATTAGTACTTAAGGGCTAACACAAGTGGACCTTTTTCTACAAAATGTATCGCTTTGGTTTTAGCTATCAATATCGTAAGAACAGTTATTAATCGCATTTTCGAAAAACATTATTGCATAGGTAGTTGAGTTACCTTTTCTAAAACAAAATTGGTAGCGCACCAGTAACCCTTGTTGTTCTAAAACAAAATTGGTAGCGCACCAGTAACCCTTGTTGTTCTAAATCCCAATTCAGTCTGACATTTACCATTCTTTCTAATAATTTGGCAATGCAGCTTGTGAGCGACACCGGTGTATAGTGTGATGGTTCAGACTGATTCTGTACTTTGGGGATTGGAATTATTATAGATTTTCAAGGACTCAGGAAAATAGTCACCATTCCATACAGCGTTAAGTGATTCTAATAAACGATGTTTCACGTTAAGTACCTATGTTACACTATTTGTTATAAGAGAATGTATACAGGGTGTCCACTTTCAAACTGGAACATAGAGATTTAACATTGTTTTTAACAGTTTTATGGATTCCTGCTCGCCAATTCAACCTAAAGAAAATGTTTTGGTATCAATGGAAAGAGAAAATTATTGCGCATCTAATGGTATCAAAACTTACATTATTTTTGTCAATTGTAATTGAATAATATTAATCAAAAGTTTTCATGCTTTTTGAATAGGAGTTTCCTTGACTTGAAAACAGTTGACAGCTATACTCAAATAATTTGTTATTTGATGACATTATGATGACATTCAGTGTTAGTTTAGTAGTTTTTATTGTATAAAGTGAACGATTACTCGAACCAAGAAAGCGTTTCTATCGTAAAACATATTACAGGGGGTTAGTTTGCGTAGAGTGAGAGATTTTTTTCCGTAAAATTTGACAACAGTCCAATACAGCACAAGAAAAATTAATTGGTCGTGAATTAAATGTGTCAAAGTTGGTGATATCTAAGACATTAAAGAAGCACAGATATCCATACCAACCACAATGTCGTCAGGAAATATTTGAACCAGACGAAGAAAGTAGAAATGTATTTTGTGAAGGAATGCAAGAATGTGTCAATTAAGATCGTCGTTTTTAGTCATCAATATGTTTCACAGATGAATGTACTTTTACTTTAAGGCTGTAGGAGTCACAGAATTTATTCGGCTAAAGATCGATTTATATATCTACCTTCTATAGATGAACAGCGTATCGATGGTGGGCAGTCGTCAGTTTTGACATTATTAACAGAATTATGACAAAAAAATTATTTATCTCTTCAACTAAAAAAAATTGGTTAATTTGTGATTTTGTCGTTATTTGTTACTATTTTGAAAATCTTTTTAAATACACATAAACTTTATAATGGGGTGCAGGACATAAAGCAATAGAATTATTTTTCTATTTTTTCGTTAATGTGTAATTAATTTTTTAAAATGGGAATATCTATTATTAAGAATAAAAGTTGCTAGTCCCACCAGTAAACACCTACTTCCGGTTATGCGATTTTCTTGAAAATCTTGCTGTCTCATCTACTTAGTACACAAAACTTATATATGAAGTTTCAACGCCATACCTCTTTCCATTTTTGAGATATTCTGTTCACAGACAGACACACAGATAGACAGACAGACACACAGACAGACAGACCAATGAAAAAAAAAATGTTTTTTTGGGATCCGGGGACTCTAAAACATGAAGAATTTTTTTGGGGTGAATCCAATAGTTTCTTTATTGTAAAAGGAAGTAAAAACTAGAAAATTGTTGATTAATATTATTCAATGAAAATCGACAAAAATAATTTAATTTTTGATACCATTAGATGCGCAATAATTTTCTCTTTCCATTTATACCAAAACATATTCTGTAGGTTCAATTGACGAGCAGCAATTCATGAAACTGTTAAATACAATGTTAAATCCCTATGTTCCAGTTTGAAAGTGGACACCCGGTATAATGTATATATTACTATAATTTCCGACGACACCAATCTGTACTGTTTAATATACGGGCAATGGTATTAATAAACTGGAATTTGAATAAGGACATGTACAAGAGATTAAAAAATGGCTCAAATTTATTGACCACGACAGTATACCCTGTACACCGGCTCTTTTTTTTAAAAAGTGCTTTACGCTTAAATAAATTATTAATCTTTAGCAGTTAAGATATATTTATTTTGCTGCAGACTTCATTGTTCGTAATATGTTATAACACAAATGAAAGCGGACAGACAGGCAAAACAAGTATCTCACGAGGGGTCAATCACCAAGTATTTAAGTGTACGGTAGATATCCTTGCATAAAATATTTTTTGAGATCTCCCTCAGATATCTTCAGACCTCCCCCAGATCTCCCTAAATCTCCCGATATCTCCCCAGATTTCCCAGAACCTCCGAAATTTCCCTCATATTCCCCAAGAGCTCTCATAATTCTCGCAAATATCACAAGATTTCCCCGAGATCTTCTGTAATTTTATTAAATTCTCAAACTATTTTCATCAATTAAAATTTTTAGTAGTGCAAAGAAACGTTTGTATGCTTAGTAGGCTCTACGACCCTCTAAATTTCCTACAATCATTGATATTTACAAATAGTTTTTTTTATTACAGACAAAATTTGTTATTTTTTTTACTTGCGTCATCCATAAAACAAAACATATAGCAAGGTAAATATCAAAAACACCTAATTAAAACAAACTATTTTCTGGCATATGGTGCAATTAAACCGATACCAAAGAGCATATATGCTCTTTGCCGATACACTATTAAAACACAGTACAATGCATGAATTCTAGTAATAAACAAAAAATCTGTACTATTACTAAGTAGGCCTACCTACATAATAAATGTGGTAGTAGTAGTAGTAAAAATAACTTATAGTATTTTACAGTAGAAGTCCGTTAGGATAGCCTTTACTGCCGAGCCAGAGAATTTGTGAGACGAGCTCGAAGAGCAAGTCGAATAATACTGGCGAGGCAGTAAAGGCCCTAACGGACGTGTATTGTACAATAGTTTTTGTAATACCTACATACAATTCGGTCATATCTATATTTTTCTAATTTATTTTCATAAAAACGCTAGGTTTGTGTAATGACGTTTTAGAATGATTGAGAGTGCGTAGAACGTTTCAACTGTTGTTTATAAATGTCAGTTATTTCCAATTTCGTGTATGGTTGTAAGCAGTTTTAAGTTGTAACCAGCTCGTAACTTATGACATCTGTAGAAAATTATGAAGATATTCCTAAAGACGTTAAGATTCTGAACGAGCAAGTTATTTTAGCGTATGTTCAGGAGTTATAGCAGTCTTTTGCGCCTTCTTCTATGTGGGGTTGAAGGCTTGCTTGTTGCTGGATTTGTGTGACAAACGTCACTTTGACGTTTGGCACACAATTTAGCAGGCCGTGGTCTTTACGGACACTTTTTACGGCCGGGCCGTAAAGAGGTTGCTTACGCAGTAGTAAACAGTCCTTAAAGAAATATTTAACAAGTAGGTATTACAAAAAACATTATACAGGTTGTCTAAAATTGCACAGAACATGGCAATTCCATGAGCTGGAAAAGATTCACATAATATTTGCCATAAGAGTAACCGAAATAGAAAATGCAATAATTACTTTGGTAGCTAGGCAACAAGTAACTGTTGTACCTATTTGTTGCCTAGCTACCAAAGTAATTATTGAATTTTCCATTTCGGTTGCAAAGTTTATTCGAACTACTTATACAAGTAATGGTTGTTGCTTTTTTTGACCTCTCACGCGAAGCAGTCTGTCAGTACTAAGTTTTGTATTGCACTCTGTAAAGAGACAACACGAAGACGATTTCTTCACGATTAAATTCTTGCCATTTTTCAATGCCACTTTCAAGATTGCTCCTTCTTCAAAAAAATTACTTTTTGTAAAATCGTACTAAAATATGGTCATTTATGCATTAATTTGGGGGCGTAAATAGTGCCGTTTGCGCCCTAAGGCCTAAAAATAATTTGCTGGCGTAAATAATGCCTTTTGCGCCCTAAGGCCTAAAAAACCAGCATCACATTGGCAACCAACAACAATTTGATTTTTGAGAACGAATCGTGCCATTTATTTTTCAAAGCTTTATGGTGGATTTTACAAAAAATCTTGTTTGAATTTCGGGCGTGAACGGCGATTTTGGCCCTTTGGCGTTTTATAATCCTTCGGCCCTCCGGGCCTCTGGCTTATAATTCCGCCGCGGGCCAAAATCGCCTCCTTCACACCCTTAATACA
This sequence comes from Agriotes lineatus, assembly GCA_940337035.1. Taxonomy (NCBI): domain Eukaryota; kingdom Metazoa; phylum Arthropoda; class Insecta; order Coleoptera; family Elateridae; genus Agriotes; species Agriotes lineatus. The sequence continues at coordinate 59,448,285 of OW679199.1, read as the reverse complement.
AAAATAGCTATTTATTTGAAATCGGCATTAAAGTACCTCGAAATCGTCATTAAAATACAAGAAATCGGCATTGTTTTACGACTTTTTTGTAAGTGTGAGGAGACAGATAAACGTCAATCGACGTTTACATAACCTACAAATGTTGTAATTTCACGATTTCAAATAAAACATAATGTACTCCTCGGCACTGAAGTTTGTTATTAATTATATACATTTTACTATTACACAAAATTAAAATAACTCTTATGGGTTCAAAATTTAACCTCAAAACACGATGTCGGTTCCCATTGTTTTCCTCGCATTCCGGTCCGTCATATAGTAGGCTCATCCACAGAAGTTTAGAAAGACACTGGCGGAACAAAAACTTTCGCAACCCTCGCGTTACGGGGGGGGGGGGGGGGGGGGGGACTGGCCCAGGCTGCTAGAGAACGCAGACGTTTGATATTTTGAACTACCGGTACTTTGTCTTCCGATAATTGATATTTTGTACCAGTATTTCAATAAACAATACAATACGATACGATTTATTTTCAGTCAGTATCGCCAGGACCTATCCAAGGTTTTGCCGTCTGGGTTCCAATAACTCATATATTGTCCATTATTTTTTTTTTAATTTCTAACAAAAATTAAAATAATCCCAATGATGTTGTTTGATATTTATATTTAGTGTTCCATGAAAGTAAGGGCGAGATGGTCGAACGTCGATAACTTTCAATAAGTAATTTTCAGCTTCTACACACTGGAGAATAAAAATCAAAAAATGATTTTGTTGAGCCGAAATCTTCCCGTTTAACATGTGTACGTACAGGGTACAGCAAAATCGTAATTGATAAATTTTAAGGCAAATGACTAATTCTGACGGACTGGAGCTCTCATGTATTCAACAAATTTTATGATAATGATTCAATATCCAATAAAAACTTCATTATTCAGCTTAAATATTTATAACATGCTGCTTTATGCAATTGTAGTGTTTATATACGTTTATGAAACTAAACTTTGTTGGAAATATGAATGCGTTTTAGTCATTATTTTCGTGTTACTTTGGAAGTTTTTAAGCGTTTATAAAAGTATGCTATTTAATAGATGTATTTATAATACTGATTTTGTAATTATTTTTTGTTGATTTTTTATTGTTATTGGCACTATTATTGCTACAGTTCTATTTGCTGTACTAGGACTCGAAGTTCGTATAAATAAACCTAGAAAATATCCTGGATCGAATGTGTACTGGTTCATGTAGCAGTACTTTTGTATACGATACTGCCCCGAACCGATACTTTTAAATCGATACGATACGATTGCACCGGTACTTTTCGGTGTATCGAACATCCCTACAACACTACAGACCGGAAAACGCTGGCCAACGGTCTCAACCACTACAATGGGGCTGCGCATTATGAATGAGATTTCCCCAAAGCTTCTGAAATTTCCTCAGACCTCCCCTAGATATTCCCAAGATCTCCCGGCAAGTGTACACAGGATATCCCATTGTGAGTAACCACTCGGTATCTTATATTAAACGGAGATTCGGTACAAAATTATCTGTAAATCATTTTCAAGCAAAACATGATTACTAAGTAACAATAAATACTAAAATAGTTATATAATTATTTAATAACACATATGCAAGTATCACAGTTAACGAACAAGTACACAGAAACGCAGATATATATTAGAGCAGCCTAAGCTCCCTCTGAAAATATTGTAAGCACCTTCTTTACCACACATTAACTTGTCAAATGCTGCCAGTGCATTTATTTATGATCTTTAAGGGAGCATTACAAAGAATCAATAAGAAAAATATGCAATAATCAATTCAGTGGGGTGGGTCAGATTTCCGTTTTTCCTTCATTACCAACCAAGAAACATGTACAGGTGTCCTATGTTCATCCTGGAAATCACAATATAAGCAAGAAGAACATATAAATGGCCCAACAGAAAGCTTACTTACTGATTCGTCCAATGTCCTAGCTATGTAGCTGCAGAAACTGCAATATCATTCATATTAAACACTGATTTTACGATTTCGCAAAACCTTATACTAATATTATAATTACAAGTTCAATTCTATTGATTATCATACGAATAACCATGATAATAGTTCTGACCTTGATAATTGTTCATTTCTTGCAAATATATGTTCTGTTGCACATAATCTCTAACCGATGCAACTTGCAGTTGCCACTGATTAAACCAGCTACCAAAACTGGGCACATCCTCGAAAGTAAGAGCGTCATTTGCAAGCACCTGGCTGTAGTGCTCAAAATATGAGCTAAATGTCTGATTTTGCAAAGAGTTCGTGTTGTGATAACTACTAACAGAATCTAAAGGAGCGTTGTTAGTCCACTCAACGTTATTAAAGCTATCATGTTTATTTACAGCCCTACGCTTGCATAAATTCTGCATATTACTTGCTACGTTTTCACTTGTACTCGCTGTATACTGGTCAGAAATATTTTCATAAATTTCTTCTTCCTCTTCAACTTCCATTTCCTGTTCATCTTCCGATTCTTCTTCCACATATTTATCACCTAAAGCAGCAGTCCAATGAGGTCCCCCCAAGCACTGAAAGTCGTGTGCAAGCTTGAAAATGTTTTCTTCATGATCAATTTCATCACGAGCTTGTTGCCAACGTTCAATATGATTAACAATATTTTCCAGTAAATCATTATTAGTCCTATCGGAAAAGTAACTGTGCATCTGGTGAGAAGTATTTAAATCTTTTTCTTGAATAATATTTAAGTAGTTTTTTAAGGGGCTAATAGCGTAACTAACATCTTCATCGAAATCACTGTTCGTTAACAATTTCATTATATTAAAAAGCGCCGTATTTTTACCAACTGTAAATTTCTCTTTAAGTTCCTTTTCGGTATCTGCATGTTGAGAGCTGGTCGATTTCAGTTTTGAACACTGTTTTCGTTTTCGTTTCTTATCTGCATTATTGTTGTTAAAGATTTCATCGTCCGACGAATTAGAATCATCAGTTTCTAATAAATTTTTCGCCTTGCTGGACTTTGATAAAATTGGGACTTCTACTGGAACCCATGGATACATTAGTGCTGGATTTACTATTTCTTCTTCATCATCCTGGCCATTTTCTACTACTTTAGAATTTGAAGCCCAACTTTTCAATATACAATTAATGCTCGCGCTTGTTGTAGCTTCGCTCTCGTCTTTTTCCACTTCAAGGCTTTTACCTAATGCTAAACTCTTCAGTAAGGACTCCGAATCCATTTCTGAATATTTAGTGGACATTTTTTCGCTTTGCTGTCTGCTATCCAACAATTTTTTTATGTTTTCAATTTCTAACTCATCCTTGTTTTCAGTATTTTCCACTTCGAATTCCGCGTTTCCAGCATTTTCCACATCTGACACATCCTTGTTTTCACTATTTTCATCCATTGAAAGTTT
>OW679199.1:59228415-59444771 GCA_940337035.1 Agriotes lineatus | reverse complement strand
ATTTCTGTAAAAGTTACTATGATCCGCCCCTTCATCTGATACTTTTTTCGAAAATTTTCTATGCACACGAGGATGCTATGCTCGATTGATTTCCTGTGCATTGCAAAAATACCCTACTAATATAAAAGCCTCACTACAAAAACATAAAAAATCCGTTGCTAGCTACAATCCTTCTTAAAATTATAGCTTTGCAGTCCTATATTCTTCCAGTAAAGTTAAAACTGTGCACGGGAAGCATAAAAATTCCATGCAATGTGGTAACTACGCCCCTATAATTGGAGGAATTGTTCAAGTAAAGCAGTTCTTAGTCGTAGCCTGAGTAATTATTAGCTTTTGCATGTTTTAGATAAGCAGGGCAATTGTTCGGTTGTTGGTAATTTTTCTAGCTGTTAAATATTTCCAGAGAAAACCATTACTGTGGCGTGCCAGCTGAATACATGACTGTGCCTCAAACCATGTATGCATTTGCTTCCAGTCTGAGCCTACTTTGTAAAGCATGCGAGCTACGCGGTTCTTCTAATGACATGCATTGTTCATAAGTGCATTACTATGTAACTACAATAATTTATGTCCACGTAAATATGTTAGGTTGATGACTTTTCGAAGAACGCACCTACGAGGCATTCCTGGGCGTAGTGAGAGTAAATAAAAATAATCCCGGTCGTGCTGCCAGAAAACTTTGTACGGTCGGCGCATCAACAGGAAAAATAATAAAATCTATTATTAATAGCCATTTAAGCAGGCAATACGAGTACATCCGGAATTCTTCGGCAGCCGGACTCGTCCCCTTGCATTCCGTTTGAGGCTTTATGGTTATGGCTTACTTGCGATGGATCTGTTAATTAGGCCTGATAAAGTCGTTGGAGATGGAACAGATGATAGCAGTCGAAATGGGTTCCATCGCCATTATTTTCACAGTAACTCTAGATTTTTATCTCGTATTACTAATAAGAACTGTTCACGAAAGTTTAAAATGAAGTGGAGGCCCTATTCTAGGCATAAGGTCGATGTGACCAGACAGTTTTGGCCTATTTATTTTAGTATGCAAATTTTATGAAGAATTTTGGTATGTGTACGCTTTTCTGGATTATCCATGAAAATATTAAAAGTTTTAATAGAGGTTACAGTTTTTGAATATGAGGTTGTACATCAAATTACAAAAATTAATAAATCAAAAATCTCACCCACCAGCGTTAAAGAATAAATCATGCTCAATCTCTATCCACAATAGTATTGCTGGATATGGACTGCATTAAGGACCTCTGTTGTTTTCTCGAACAATAAAGTAAAAATATCATGGATTCTTTTAAAATGAATAGTTGTTATCTTTTACTTAAGGCGTTAATAAAATGAATACACGTTCACAAACACGACGGCATTGAACAAGACTCGCAGTCATTATGATGCATACTATTTCGTCGTACAGCAACTATAAATCACTACTTGGACTTGCATCACAGTAATATAGCAAGAATATTGGACAATCATAGCTTGAAGCTAACACAGCCAGCCTGACGTTGGTATGTTCTAGGCCCAATCCGCAGTAATGTAATTCCGGACTATTAGAGAATGTTACCGAACAGCCATCACAGGGGATTTCAAACTTCAAAGAAAAATTAGACAATTATATTAAAAACATTTTTTTACAACCACCAACAAATGGTTCCAGTAACAACACCATGATCATCCAGGTCAAACTAATCAGGAAATGATTTAGGCACGAAGGTCATAATCATCCAGGTTAAAGCAATTCTACTGAAACAGTCCTGTGTGATATCTGACAAAAACCAAGTGGCCAAGCATCAACACTAACTTTTACTAAAAGCGATAAACAAAACGAATGCACAAACAGGATTCGCATTCTGTCTGCTGCATAATACTTCGTCGTAGAGCACCGATGCATCACTACTTGGACTTGCATCACAATGATATAACAGAACTTGGTCAGCTCAACACTAACACAAGTATAATATAGCTAACCTAAGTGCTTATATAGAAAATATTGCACATAAAAGCTTTTGAAGACTGCTCCAGTCGGTACAGAAAAGCTCTATAAAACATTAAATCTTATTTTGAACTTTTTCGTACTACTGGTAAACAACTTGCCTCTGACGTTTTCTATTACTCTGTACTGTTAAATTCTAAATTTGCACTGTGATAAGAGTCGTAGGAGCACTCAAATACACGTTACGCCAGTATATTACCAATGAAAATTCATCAGAGCTACATAGTAGCAGTAGCACATACTATACATATTTACTATTTAAATGTAGTGCTATTTGTATAAGCAGTTCGTTAGACAATGACAATGGTCGTGGAAGCCTCTAAAATTATGTCAATACTACAGTTGAAAAAATATAGAATTCTCACCAGTATTCTTTAAATGTGCCTTATAGGAGCGAACATTTTATAATTATTAGAAATGGTTAGCCCAATTTGACGACAGTATAACAAGATTGCCTTGTCCTTTCAAACGAAGGGAAAGCATAAAGTAATTTTTTGTAAACGACTCAAGTATCTAATATTATCCCATTCGCTTCAAAATGGTACCCACCTTCAGGCGTTAATTAAAAAAATCCAAAATTAAGATAGCCCTAGAACAATTACATTTATTTTGCATACATCAACTGGTATTTTTTGTTGCCTTTGAAGAATTTAGAGATTGTGTATCAACTGCTTTTCGTAATTTTCTAAAATGTGTAAACCTCCTACATGATTTGGTCTTCTGTTTCTAGTTAATTAGTTTAGTTTATTTAACAAGCATAAACTACATGTAGCCTCTTCGTCTTAAGATATTACTTTCTAGTTTAATTTTTAATAAGGTGGTAATTGAAAGGCAAAATAAAAAGTCTAATAAAAGGAAAACTAGGTGGTATGAGCGTAATGTTAGCTTCAAATAGCTATTAGTTTCTCTGGAAGGCTGCTGAAGATTAAAACTTAGCTGTCGAAATACGTATCTAGTAGTTGTTATATATTTGCGTGGTTAAGGGTTTCCAACGAATCATGTAGTAATATAATGCTTCTACAGTAAATTCCTTCCACTGATCTTATTATCCATAAATTAGCAACGCTAGCTTCTGCTGAAAATTTTAATTATACATTAAAAATTTATTTAATTTGTACATCGCCTAATCCGGCGGCGTTACACCTAGCCAGCTCTCGAACTGGTGATAACAAATCACACACCCGCTATGCGCGAAGACACGAAAAAGCAACCCCGGCGCCGCCTCCCACTCAAGGGTACCCAAGCCGGTTGTACCGATAAAGCCGCCCGAAGAGTATGTAAGTCACTTGAGTCGGTCGAGTCCCTGGACTTTCCTTTTCTCCAAATTCCTCTCCTGGCTTTAAATTGTTACAGCGCAACCCTACTCTCTACTAAAGCCACCCCATAATCGGCTAGTACCTTAGATTGTAACAGCGAAAACCTACTATCTCCTAAGGGAAACCCCCATATCCTGCTAGTACCTTATATTGTGACAGCGCAAACCTACGGTCTCCTAAGGGAAAACACTATAGCCTGTCCGTACTTTAGATTGTGACAGTGCAAACCTACTGCCTCTTAATTATCCGTTCTCGACACTCCGAGAATCAACCAAACGATTAAAATATTGTAACCTGTTAACCTTACCTGTAGGAACTATATTGTACGTCCGGCATGAAGGCGCCTCTAACAATATATCCGTATTAATTAACTTACCTGCAGGGTCAGTATTATACGCCGACCGACGTTGTTCTGAAGCCCAAAGGCAAAACTCGAGCCCAAGTGTAGATGACTTCGCCGAAAGCGAATGCCGAACTGTCAAATCCATTTGCCCGCTAAAGCGAGCGAATTTCTCCATGTGCAAATTTACGGCACAGTTACTCCTGGAATATCAAACTGCCATCCTAGGGCACCACCACAACCTGCACCAGCTCATACGCACTCCCGTAGCCGCAGGTATCCCTTAACCTTGCTAATTTTTGCGTATGTTTGTAGAACACAAAGTTTAAGCAAACCGCAGTTATCTCAGAAGTCACGTTTCGGACATCCGAAATACAGCGGGGCAGCGGCTATACTTCTCTCCATGTTAAATGCCACCGCCACCGACACCTAGGTGCTGAGTGGGTTGCAGCTCGCCAGAAAATCGAAGAAACACGTCCCCAGAGGAAAGTGTTAATTTTATTAATGTACAGCAGTCCGTAAGATGAATCCTAGTTAAAAACATTATACCGTTGGTTTATAAATTGTGTTTTCTTGACCATATATATTTGAGTTTGAGTTAACCTGGTTTTCGATTGAGTGACCCAAGATATAAATCCAGAGAGCCCTTCGCAGGGACTTATAAAACGTTACATGGCGCCCTTCGCAGGGACTTTCAAAACGTTACAAGCTTATACCGACGTTAGTCAATATCGCCTACAACACATTATTGTAAAAGAGGTAGAATATTTGTGTTTTTTTTTGCTTTTGTACGGTTGTAGTAATATGTACTACGTTTTAAAATGATGTCATGAAATATATAGAACCTAAAATAAAATTGCAGTTTTGATTGAAGCAAACTATTTTGATGCCCAGAAAAAAATGTATGTAGATTTGCACTGTAGGTATTATAACTTTCTATTTCAATTTGTTAGGAAAGAGTAAGAGAAGGTCTATTAAAAATAAAAGTCGAACTCTCTGTTTCTTAACTTTAAGTTTAGAAAAGTTTAGTTTAATTAAAAATGTAGGTGTCGAATTCTAATTTAAATACGTATACACTTAAGCTAATTATTATTGTTATAAAGAAATAAAGTCCATGTATGGAACAATACCCCAAGGCGTTGGTGTATGCAAAAATATATGTAAACGGAAACAGTGTGGAACAATGAATTACATGTATATTTGTAGAGTGCTATTAAACCTGCATTTAACTCTATAAAATTTTAATCATATCCGGTGTAGTTTACAAATGCAACAAAAATTGCTATCAGATGGTTGCTGAAACTAGCGCAAATGAAAGATTTACAGAACGATTGTGTTCCCAACATGATAATAGCATAAAGTATTCATTAAGCTCTCTTTATTAGCGGCCACATGAAGTTCAGTAAAGGGGTCAATTATCTCATGTTAGTTACATATTTCAATTTAAGATTGTTACGTGTCAAAAGCATTTGATATTAATACTAGTGTTGAATGAGGAATCTAGTGAGAGTGACGCGATAAAATTAATATCAGATTGGCTTTGTTCGTTGCTAGGGAAGATATAATAACAACGTTTGTTTGTTTGAGAAAAATTTGTATATCAGCTTTTAAAAAAGGCAAGAGTTTTCGTGGGGTGTAAATGACAATCTCGCCATTTATTCTGGTTTGGTGATAGTAAAGAATTGGTTTACTAGCCAGCCGTTCCTGTAAAGGAGTTCATTAAGCAGATGTCATTTTTCCAATGAATATTTATATTCAAGCTGTAAAGCGATCTGGGAAACACGAATACAACGATTGCGAAGTTTATTGCCTGTGAACAGGGTATGTAGTTTAATATGGAATTTGCCTTTTGTTACCTGGAAATTCGATTTATAGCAACAACTATTAGGCGGACAGTATTGGAAAGCTAATCTACCGCAGTATTGAGGGTCGAGGTATAGCAAATGACAGCCGAGGTTGGAACCTGTCAAGCTGACATGTGTTAGGAGTAACGGGACGTATTAGATGTCTGCGAGTATATCGGCACAAAGATAAGTGTGGTAGCTAGAATCTGATGATATTTTTGCATATAAAAACTGTGTAACCATTAAACTTACGAGCGGTTTAAGTTAAACTATTTGGGGTACCCTGCGTGAGGTAGTAATAGTAAAGATGCTAATTGTCTGATCGATGGTAGTAATGTTCGAGTATTAATAAAACCAGCTACAAGTATTGCTTTCTTTCATTTTGATAGGGAGTTCAATAATCGTATTGTTATTAGTTGATAGAAAGTGAAGTTACAAGTTTCTTGGCTTATATCAGTATATTTGAGTTTAACTTATTGGCGCCATTTATAACATCATAAACTAGAATCCGCGACGTCTTCACTGATGCTAGAGACGGGCCTCAAATATACTTTTATAGTGATCGATTGTTAACTAAGAGATATAGCGATGACCTAAAGGTAGGTAAAGGAATTTATAGATAAATATAGCTAACAAGATATGTTTAAAAATTCACTTTTTTCAAGTGTAATACAAATTTAGCGATCGAAGTTACTTTAATTTGTCCTTAATAATCCTCCACTAAATTTCTTAAGTCGGTTAACAGCCTACCTTTTGAAATTTCTAGAAATAGTAACTGCATAAAGAGGAACTTCAAGTGAAAGATGGGTCCAACAACCGGGAAGTGTAGAAAATTTAAGACTATCGGTCACAGCTGCGCAAATAAACTAAAGGATAAGTCGTAACTCTCGGAGCTTTTATTGCAAATCTTCAAGCAGTTGCCAAGATTCCAGTAAAAGTTAAAGCCTTGAGTGCCAAACAAAACATGCCGTGATAAAGTGACCCATAATCTAAGTGGATAAGCAAAAGATCGTTTTCATGCTAGATTGAGTATTGTCACGATTTCCGTGACCGATATTCCTAAGGCACGTTTTCCTGCTCGTTGCTTTAGTTATGTATTTTAATTTTGTTTGTAATATTCACTCCCGCCGCCATTTCAGTGTTTTCACTGCCATCTCTCCATATAATATATGATTTGGCGGAACGAGATGGGAATAAAGTCGAAAGTAATCTAACAAAAAAACATCATTTCAGATGCAGCTTTCGGGGCCTAATTATTGTGGTTTTTCTTGTAGTTTTATCAATTTACAGTCAGAAAAAAATTATTTGAAGAAAATACCCTTGGCCAATGTACTACTGCAGAGTTACTTTTTACTCATTGAAAAGGAATTATAAAAAATATTTGATATGGGCGAATCCTGAGTTTCCTATTTTCAACAAAACCTTTTCAGCTGTTACCCAAAACAAGTAATTTTATTTTAGTATCATGCAACTGATATATGGAGTAGAAAAAGTAACAACAGAGAGACAAAAATATTTGCTTCCAATTATTCTTTACTCACAAAAAAGAAGATAACAAGAATTACAGAGATCTAACTTTAAACAGCATAGCAGGAAAAGTCCTGGCGAAAATAATAGAAGGAAGACTTAAAGAAGAGCTACCCATGGCACCGAAAGACACAATATGGCTTTAGGGAGGGTAGACGTATGCAAAATCCAATTTTCATATTAAGGCATGCCAGTGAGAGTGCCATTAGTGAAAGTGGAGAACTGATTACGTATATGTTTCGTAGACCTAGAAAAAACTTTCGATAAAATAAGGAGGGAAGATGTATGTAAATGCATAGAAACAAGAGAAATTAACACAGGCAATGTATGAAAACAATTCATATATAGTAATATCGTAATAGAAAACAACGAGCAAGTACAAAACACTATGTGGTATTGTTATTACTTGTAAGCGAAGCAATGAGGAAGCTATAGAGAAAGTGAAAATGTTCAAACTTGAAAATTGGAAAATTGAGGTACTTAACTAAAACTAAGATTAAAATACCTTAAATTCCATTTATGATGCCACCAAACCCTTTTTAGGGTACACTAAACAGAGAGGAAACTAAAATATTCGAATTATTGTTGGCACAGGCTGAGCCGGAAGGATAGTTACAGCAACGTAATGAATGGGGAATAAAGAAAACAAATGTGAGAATGGACATAAATAAATAACACAACGACTATCATTACTTCAACAAAAAACAAAACGTACATAGAATCAAACTTGCAGAGAAGAATGTAGAACAACCAAACAACTCTGATGAGGCTGGATAGAATGACAAAAAAAGATAAAGGTAGCTTCTCCAAAAAAGCAGTGATGGCGGGAGTGAATTTCGTTTTACAGGAACATGGTTATATCATTACGAGATGCTGCAGAGCGTATGGGTGTCAAGTATCAAAATATGATTTTCTTCCGGAAGTAGTACACTTCAAAAGTGCCTGTGATAATGTTACAGTGAGAATGACTCCAAAGTATAATAGCAGAAGACTGTTTGATGAGAACAGGAGTAAATTATAGCATATAGCACTTTAAAATGCGAAATATGTGCTATAAAAAATTAAAAAAAGACATACGGGTCCTGACTATTCCATCTATGTGGAAATTGAATGAAAGGGTTTGTATAGAATTACTGCATGGGTTCATGGCTCGCCATTTAAGAGCTACACCTTTCAATCGACTTAAAGTTGGTTTATTTTGTACAAATTTAGAGTCAATTTGTAATCGTACAGAAGACTTTACAAATGGAAAACGAGTCTTTAATTTAGGTCATGCAAAAATATTATTGTACAAAACAAAAGTTCATTCTGTTACAAGTAATGGACGTTGTATCTTGATAACAACGTGCAGTATTATGCTGATCATCTAACTTTTTAACAGTTGCCGCGATTTTCCGATGAAAAATTTCAGAATCACATGTTACACGGAGCCACGTGGCAACTTAGGCCTAGCAACTCCGTTAGGGTGGATGACAATTTAACTTTTTATGGGAGTCATAAAGGACTTCATACATTAAACTTCCAGCAGCTTATAAAATCCATTGTCAATATGATTTCGGAAAAATTAGTCAACCAATCCTTCTTTCGTCTTGAAATCTAGATTTCAAAACTTGACATCTGACATTTTAAAAATTTTATCTCTACATAATCATTATAATATCATTGCAAACAATATTGTGGGAATTATTTTTAACCTTTTACAACTTTATACCTCCCAAAAAATTTCTGTCGGTATTACATGTGATTATTGTATATTAACATATTTAATTTCTGAGAAAGTCAGCTTAAGCTGATGAAACGTTAAAAAATATTGTATTAAGAAGGCTTGGCATATTGACAATACCTAAAGACAGCTGTAATAAACAAATATAATTTTAATAAAATTCATTGTTGCTCATTAGGAACAACTGCAAGCTTATATGTTACACGACGAAAACTTCGTTATGACTTGAATTTGATAACCAAAATACTCAATCTTCAGTTACCCCATAAAACGACACAAATCGGAAAATTCTCGGAAGCGTTGCCTCAATTATGCAACGATGGGCTTTAACAAAAGTTGCCGGCTAAGGCATTAGAAGGAGAAGGGGGGTTCCTTACGACTACAACCCGGTAAACGAAATAAAGATGTTAAATGCCAGACGCCACCACTTTACTAAATCGAGAAAAACACAGGTGGGCTCATCGAGAATGTGGAAGCAATGGCCCAACCTTTCTGATCCAACCTTGGCAGTGCTTGAGCGACGATCCCCGAACAGCTGCGTCGGACTTACCTTACTGCAAGCGCTTACAGCTGTCTGAATCCCTTTACATAAAAACTAACACATGTAAATAAAAATCTATGAAAGAAAAGCACAACTAATTGAAAATGGCCTATATTAACGTAAAAATATGTAGGTGAACAAAGAACAATAAAAGAAATACTCAATAAGGTTAGTTTATCTAATTTCGCAGCGTTTATACTAAATACAGGCTGTAAACTTGACGACAGATAATCTAACTGGCTCAAAGACAGTAACAACTTTAATTACACAACAATTAAACTACTTTCAAACAATAAATCTCGACGGTAAACAATCGAACCTGACTCAGTGACGGTAGTTACTTTAATATCACAACGTTAAGGTAAATACAAACATTAAAACTTTATATACTGAAAATTGACTTAAAGACAATAACAACAGTTCAAACATTTAATTTCAACTTAGCAACAACGCTGCGTAAAATGGCGACACTGCACAATGTGCGGTTTTAAAATGATTACAAAATAACACAGCACCTTTGAGGGGTTCAGCTTGCTACGGTGATGATGTCCAACGGAGCTGCAGGTCGTGTTCAAGCGACTGCTCCAAAATACTTGAAGGACTACGTGAAACGGCATAAAGTTCGATGTGTCAAGTGTGTCTAGACGGTGTTAAATACCAGAGGGTAGAACGAAGAACGTAATCAACAGGCAAGGGTTGCAGTATGGTACTCGCAGCTTCATTAACAGAGATTAGCACAAATTAGGCTTTCAACAATTATCCTCCACAAAGGCGTCAATTTGGAGCTGCCGACACCGCGGTACGAGGATTCCCCAGCTAATAACTACAAAAAACGCCACTTAGGAGACCAAGACTTGACCGGTAACACCCATCCGGTTTCACTTCTTAATTTCGATGTTGGCCGGCAAAGGCCAAGTCCTCCGCCGCCGGAACAAAACTTTCACACTTGTTGTCTTTTTGAACTCAGACGATAGAATACTGAAGAAACGCGCGCCTACGTTATTTATCGAACTCACTCTAACTCATATAGAAAGTGCCAGCGTTGCGTCATTATTGCACCAATTCCGTAGTGGGGAACCGCCCGACGCTTTGGAGCAGAAATGCAATTAAGATAAGATTCGGCAAACAAGCATCTGAATTTAAATCGACGATTATAAAATAAGCCAGGCAATGCCAGTTTTTGAAAGAAACGAAATTAAGTTTTAAAGCATAGCTATACTATCAATTTGGACTTAGATGAAATTGGAAGCACTAAGATTTGGAATACAAAAGCGGAAAAATGCAGAAAAGCGCTAGATGCAAAAATTGTCCTTGCATATGGCTTGGAAATGGCGAAAATCAACGGTGTTACTAGTTTAACACTGCCACCACCACATTGCTCAAAGAAGTTTCAATCTTTAAATGTCGCAATGTTTTTTCTTTAAAAACATTTTACAATGCTACAATGGAGTCGTTGCATCATGGAAGTCGGCTCACTATATGATATTGTCGAATGTGTTGGCATAACATTTGGAAGGACTGTAACACCTGCAAACATATCATCGTTATTTCGTGAAACTCGAATCCTTGCTTTTGACAAAAATATATTTACAGACGCGTACGGATGATATCTCAAATTTGGTGGAAGTCGTTGAAAATGGCAATCGAGAAACCTCTGCTTATAGCTCGAATTTAGGGGAAGCGAAAATGGACAATGAAGGAACCCTGTTGCACCAGCCATAAAAGTACCATCTGCCTCTGTCTATAAAAAGACATGTATATACCGCAAGTTTTAAAAGGATATCCCAAATCAGAAACTTTTAAACGCAAAACAAGATCACAAATTAAGAAAAGTTTAACAACGGATACTTACAAAACTACTATTGAAGCAAAAGGTAAAGAAAACGCTGGCTATCAGCTAAAAAACGAGAAGTAGCTATTGGAAAGAGATAATTGGTTGAATCTTCTAGTGATGATGATAATGTGGCTTGTGACGATAACTGAACTGATGATATGGATTTTCGTGATAGCGATGAAATCATCAAAAATTGATAATTTTGTTATTGTACAATTTAGTAAAACAATTTACTATGTTGCTAAAATCTTATAAGAAAAATACACTAATGGGAACTACGAAGTAAGTTCTCTTAGAAAATGTGTTAGGTGCATTGATAGCTTCGTGTTTCCATCAGATCTGAATCTCATCTTACTTCCTGAAAGAGACATTGAAGTTCTTTTATCCAATACCTACCTCTCAATAAACGCCCTATAACTATAACGATTTTAACAAACGCAATATCAATATTACACAGGAGTTACTTTTTGATTATCATAGCCCGACTAGTGAGTTTTGGGTTACGCAAAATGTTTAATCTCGTCTGTCTTCTGCTGTCACCTGGCAACCGAAAAGATTAAAACAAACAGGCACTGTAATTTCAAACAACAATTATGGTTTTGATGCTTCTGCTGAGTTTATTGATAGGTGTAGATAAAATATTATGATGCACGCGTAGTGTTACGAGGTACTACCCACACGAGAAAATGAACCATGCAGCCTACGGCCTCGTGGGCCAAACTTTTTCTCTAGTGGCTAATATCCACATAACACTAGTTGTACAATAAATAACTATTAACGCAGCATATACTTGTAAGGACAACAAAGAGACAATAGGGTTTCTGCAAATTTGAAATTAGTTTTGGTACACTCGTTGCCCTTTAAATTTGTTCCGTCCACTAATGTTTGTTTGATGTATTTCGTGGTACGATTATGTTTCTACAATATTGTAGAAATAAAATTTGTAGAATATCCAGCCATTATTAAGTTTTTACTTCGGCCGAAGTATTGCTTTCAACCTCAACCATTTTTGCAAATTTACAATTTGTGTCACAACCGTTCTACCAACCACGACCAACCCAAAATAATACGAAAGGTTTCATGAAACTGCAAAACTGTTATGAAGAGAGCAACCGCTTTGGCGTTAAAGGAAAGTCGGGAATTTAATAAATGGAAAGTATGTCCCGCAGCATGGATGTAACATTGTATTTCGAGCACGCCATAACCTATCAGGATGATTTCTGCACTAGTTTGTGTGGAATGCAAAGAACTGAAACTTTTGGACGAAGTTGGCCGTTTCCTTTGTATGTGTTCTTCTATTTGTATTCCTAATAACAGTAATAGCCTTAAAGCGGTCACGTAACAACGCCGACAGAACGGTGTAATGTTATAAGCTGAGCTGCCGAGCTTAAGGTCAAGAGTTCGAAACTCCGTTTCGGATTTGTTCTTCAAGTTATTGAAAAATTCGGATACAAATTTCTATACATTGTCACATTTGAATGTGACATGACACAATATAGGCGTTCTCTTCCCCATACTCACTCTCTGCGAACAGTAATGATAAATTGCTTTCTCGATTTTAAACCGATTTCCTTCATCCAAGCTTTGTAATAATTAGTTCTCGGCTGCTTTGTGAATTCTCTTAAGCCGAAGTCATCGCACATTTGGCGCGATCATGTATTGATCATATCACATTGAAAGCACCGTTTTAACAGATTACAAAAACTGAATGTGTCTTAAGGAGCGCGAGTCTCAAAGAGTGCATGGCAAAAACATCTCCATACCAACACTGTGTCAAAGTATTGATACGAGGCTTGCACCGTCTCATCTGGTTTATTTTTTATCTCCTTTTTCTTCTTTTTACACCGCATTTTTTCATTCTCTGTGCAAGCAAAAGCACTAACTGTATGCTTTTTGATTTGTTGGAGAAAAATATAAATTGTATTGAAAACCAATAGAATCTTAGTTTGCTTGATGAAATCCTATACTTTTCTAAGAAAGAAAAATATGACCTTCTATTTGTCACAACTGCAACTTCAAATAAGAAGGATGGATTAGACGTTTAAAACTGGCAGTTACAATATCCCATCGTACTTTTTAGAATTACAATGCCAAAACGCAAAGTTGGAGTCGCAGTCGCAATATAATTTCCTCGGGTGCAAATGGATTTAAACATAACAAGATTTTTCACTAAACACAGTGGGTCTGTCCAGAATTTGAAACAATATTTTCTTGAAATTACATGCAATACAGTTTTTTAGGTATACTGTTAGATTGATAGCCACCTTCAATAATTAAAAATACATAATATAAGAAATTTATTCCTTGAAACAGTATATAATATATTTATTATATTCCTATATTTCGAAAATTGTGAATTAAACAAGATTAAGAGGATAACATAGTTTTTAAATGCATGAGCATAACGATCGCTTAAGTGAAGCAAAAGCGCCTTTCCTAAAAAAAATAAAAAACGACGACTATACTTTGTTCAGTTAAGCTCTAATAGGCTCCAATTTAATCATTATGCCCGTGCTAATATTATGTACGTAAAATATAAGTGGATATAAATACACAATTAGATAAAAAACTACTTTAAATATAGTAGTTGTACAGAATGCTCTATCAACTAAATACATCTATTAAATATGATATTATTTAAAAGTAGAACTAGCAGGTATATGAGTTCAGACGTACTAGGTAAGACAAAAAAACTGGGACAGTTAATATGTTCTATTATGAATATGACTGCTTTAATATGTATATTTGTTAGGCATTTCTAACTTAATTGTTAACCTGTTTCGACGTTGCTATGAAACAAAATTATGTATTAAATGTAATTGTTTTGAACCTCGTTCAAGCTAATCAACTGATGATAAAATCTCTATCAAGAGTTATCCCAGTTTTCATGTCTTGGATAGTACGTGAATTGAACGTAAAAATTATATTAAAGTCTTTCCAAAGTACACAAGTAGAAAATCAGCTATTTCTCGAATGATCGATTCGCTAATTAGTTGATTTTCTGATATTATCAATAGGAAATATGACATTGACTGAATTATAACGTATTGTTCTATAATAGTGTTTTCTGCAGCAAAGGTTGAGAATAATTATAGTCCAAGCGTCAATTTTGTACCTCAGGGACACCGAGGAGTATGAGGCGCGCGGGCTATGATGCTATTTTTGCACTATTATCACTTTAAATTCTAGCAATCATAGCCAGCAGTAAATGCAAGAGTTTATTAATATCCACAAATATTAACTAGGTTGAATTTAAAATGAGTTTAGGATACTACAATTCCGCTCGCTCGAAGCGCGTGTCAGTTTACTCCATTATTGACCATCGTTAAGGAAGTGGCTTAAGGCAGTAAATAATAAATTATAATAAACCACTGGTGAATAATAATCAACTTCTGGATACAAAGTCGCTCAATAATGGCATGTTTATACATGCTACTATTAGTGCAAAAAATAATTTTCTATGTTGTTGGAGTAGATGAGTAGAGAAAAATGGAGTAGAATTAGGCTAATGCAATATAAACGAACTAATATGTTACCTACATTTAATATTAATTTTTAGATATAAATTTTCCTCCTTCTACTATAAAATAGTTGAAGATGGAAGAGTGCAATACTAATAAAAATGTACAAAGACTTAGAATTAAAGGTCCTACCACCAATAGAAAAGTTTCAAACGTCAACGAATAAATTCATATTTCACCAAGAAAAAAAAAACACTGACGTATTTGAGAAGCCTTCCATTAGCCCATATTTTTCGTCCATTGAAGCAGTGCTCAATAAAATGTGAAAAATAATGGTCGTAACTGTCAAATAGAGTAGAATATGCAACCCTAATGACATATTATAAAGCTGGTTAGATTAATAATCACGCAAGAATTAGAGATAGCGGGTCTTCTAATTAGATATTATTTCAATTGACACTAAATAATGTGTTGAGGTTATGATGCAAACAATAGACTTCGGCAAACTGAAAAAGCATGTCATTTGTGCGCATATAATTGAAAATACCATATAAACACCGTAACATGCGGTAACAGAAACCATAATAAAAACGAATTAAATTAAACAAATAAAATAACTAATCACATACCATGTATCAAGCACAAATACTTTACAAAAAAGGGTTTCTTGCCCTCCTAACATCACATTCATGCAGAGTTGTTGACGTTCACCGTAACTACGATATTACAGTTAGTCAGCGTTTTTACGCATCCCGGTACGGTAAATTGACTAGACTTTAATTTCTAACGTTTCAAAATGTCAACTATAAAATTTACTGAAGGCACCTGGCATAATGGCAACGGTGGTCTTGCTATTCGAAAGCAAAGTCTCGAAAAAAAATATGTCGGTTAAAAAAGTTAATACAATATTCGGTGCGTTAAGCATTTTAGTCAGAATTACTGGTATCTCTGATTTTGTTTTAATTATTATAAAACTAATGCAAGCAGTATTGCGATTTGTAGTTTGTGTTGCATGTTCTACTGTATTTGTTCGCTGCCAAAACTATACCTTCCCTGGTTGAAAATTAAAAAAAATTGTAGTGATATAAAATAAGCACGAAATCTATGGTCGCATTTTAAATTAGTACCCATCACGCATTAACTAAAGCTTTTAAAAAAGTGATACAAGGAACAGAACATAAGTAAATCGAAAGAAAAAGTTAATAATAGTCAAAATGCAAGTATACAGAAAGGGGCAAGGAAAAGATGATGATAGTTATTTATGTACCAAGGGTGTTATGAAGATGTTTATTCCCCTTCGAGAGCGAGAAGCTTATAAGCCTAAGGGCCTTTTGCCCGAAGGTTTGTAAGTCACCGAGGGTATAGAGATACTGTAATTATTAGATAAAAATTAAATTTTGTAGAGCAAGATCGTACATCATGCAATTATTTAAAATGTTTTGGAAAAATCGTAAAATTAGATTTTTACAAAAATTTTCTCAAAGTCCAAAATCTTATAATGGGAATAGTTTTCTAAAACCCCATTATACGTATATTACGTGTTTGTGTATAACTGTTGTCAAAAAAGTGTTTTTGTAAGAAGCATAGTTTTTGAAAAAATCGCAAAATTATTTTTTTAAATCCTCAAAATAATGGGAATTCTTTAAAAACTATTATCTAGTACGTAATTAGCTATGACTTTGGTCAAAAAGGTTTTTTGTAAGATATATAGTTTTTAGAAAAATCAGAAATTCTAATTTTTGCTAGTAGTAAAAGAAAGTAGTGTTGTGACACCTTAATTTTACAAAGCGACGGTTCAGTAAATGACATTAAGGATTCTAATCTAGAATCTACCGTATAATTAACTTTGTATAAGTGTTTTTCTAAGTAAATCTATTACTGTCCTATGACCTTTGTGTTCTGCCCATTGAAGTGCTGTAGCGTTTCCGTGATCTTTTATATGAATATCTGATGATAGTAAAAGCAAGTTAACAACAGCATCATGGCCCTTTGCAGCTGCTAAAATCAAGGCATTTCTTCCTTTTGCATTCCTTACTTTCGTGTCTGCCCCTTTGGCTAACAGCAACTCTACAATTGTTGCATGGCCTTTTAATGATGCCCAGTGGAGCGCAGTCATTTTTCGATAGTCAGGGGCATTTATGTTTTCTACACGAGATAACAACATTTTCACAATGTCTACGTAGCCCCGTGATGATGCTAGAATTAAGGCAGTCGTATAATCCTCGTCCTTTGGCACCGTTGGAGTATCACCTTTGCCTGTGGCCATGCGCTGACGAAGGTATTTAATTATAGTACGTGTCCCTTCATCCCAAAAACGGCGAAGAGTGTAAGTGTCGTTGTTTCTGGTTGCAAATATTAAAGGTGTTGTGCCATTGCGATCTTCACATTGAATATTTGCATTATGAAGTAATAGCAAGTCAACTACTGATATGTTTCCTTTATACGTCGCCCAATGAAGCGGTGTCATACAGCGAACATCTCTCTCTTCTGTGTTTGCTTGTCTGTCCAAGAGTATTTTTGCCGTATCAGTACAGTTATAACAAGCAGCTAAGTGTAACGCCGTGACTCTCTGATTATCTTTAACATGTATATCTGCTCCACTCGATAATAGCTCATTTACTATGTCGCTATAACCATATTTGGCAGCTAGAAGTAATGGACTCTTATAATATGAATCTTTTGCATTCACATCCGTCCCTTTAGACATAAGTTCTTTTGCAGTGCTTCTATCCCCTTTCAACACAGCAATATGAAGAGCACTCCTATGCTCTTCATTTACTGCCAATATGTTTGCTCCTTTTGCTAACAGCGCTTTTACAACACCGGTATAACCATGTTCACTTGCCGTAATTAGAGCCGTTCTACCAGATTTATTGTCCTTCATTTCTAAATCGGCTCCATTGGACACAAGGAAGTTGGTTAGGTTTACATGGCCATAATAGGCTGCCCATTGAAGCGCATGCATACCCAGGTTGTCTTTCAAGTTTACATCGGCTCCGTGAGATACAAGAGCAGTGGCGGCAAGCAATTGGCCTTTCCTTGCTGCTAGATGCAATGCTGTTAGCCCATAATTATCTTGGGAATTTACATCTGCTCCCTTATCAAGAAGTTGTATCAAGGTGTCGGTGTAGCCGTTTGTTGCTGCTACAATTAAGGGAGTTTTGTCAAGCATGTCTTTGGCATTTATGTCAATGTTTTTGGCCAACAACTCAAGTACACCCTCTGTAAATCCTGCATGTGCTGCCCAGTGGAGAGCAGTCATCTTGCGATTGTCAATAGCGCCAAGTTCTGGGGAAAATTTCAGAAGTGTAGTGAATGTTTCAAAATGTCTATACTGTACGACCCAGTGCAATGCAGTTTTGTTCTCATCGTCAGTTACATTTGCATCTACACCGCTGGAGAGCAACGATTTCAAAATATCTGTCTGGCCGTATTTAGCGGCTTCTATTAGAATGAAACCTTGTTTGTATTCGCCCGACCCTTTGCTTTTACAATGATCTATTAATAACTCCACAATATTAAAATGACCATTTTTTACTGCGTGTTGTATGGTAGTGATGGGAATACCCAAGTAGGAGATTTCAACTATTTCAGTATCTGCACCATTTTCCAACAGTAGTTTTGCTAACTTTAGATGACCATAACGTGCACACCAATGCAAGGCAGTTAAGCCTAAATAACCAATGCTATTAACATTGGCTCCATGTTCTATCAGCAATGTTGCCATTTCGATGTCATTGCAAAGCACAGCATTTAGTAACGCGGTGTTATCGATACCATCATTGGCGTTGATATTTGCGCCATGAGTCAATAGTAATTTAATAAGATCGGTTTTGCCAGGAGATGTTGAAAAAATGACATGCAGAAGTGGAGTCATGTATTTGTGGTCTACAGCGTCTACGTCGGCTCCGTTAGACAAAAGCAAGGTCATAGTTTCTTTATGTCCCTTGCTTGCTGCCCAGTGCAGTGCAGTCATTCCCAGTTGATCTTTCTCACTAACGTTGTTTGGCTCTGATAATATCTGCTGAATTATGTTTGTATAACCAAAACTTGATGCAATATGTATGGCAGCGGTGCCAGTGTCAATTTTTTGGATAATCTCTGCATCATCAAGAAATAATTTTAAGTTGCAACGTTCGGCATTTTTCTTAATATTTGTACCTAATAAATATTTGTTGCAGTTACTCGCCAATTTTCGCTTGTTAAAAGCTTTATTGATATCAGTGTCAATATAGTGTTTAACTAGAGCTGCTACGAGGCTCCCATATAAAAACTCAGAACCGTTACGAAGTATGTATGTAAAATCTATTTCATCAATATTAATGCAGCTGATTCCTTGAGCACAAATGACGTCCGCAACACTTAGAGAACAACTAATAATAGCATAATCCAATGGTGAGAATTTGAAATCATCAAGAACTTCTTTACCTATGTCCTTATTTGTAGTGTCTTTAATTATACATCTAATAGTGTTTGAAGTAGTATCGTTTTCCAATTCTTTTGATAAGATACTTCGTCGTATAGACATATTTTCGATACGAAGTAAAACATTGTTTAATTTATCAAACACCATAGCTTCACTAAAAAACTCACTTAAGTCACTTAGTAAGTTTACTTTTATATAATTTTTAGTAATATCATTCACATCTTTATTATAGGCAACCATATAGAAGATGAAGTTAAATATCATATCTGCCATGCGTTTTGCAGAATCGTCCACTAAGTTTTCTATAACATGTTTCTTTAGATTATCAATATTGTTGTAATAAGTAACTTCATCTGTATTAGAAGAGTCAAATTTATAATTGGAAATCAATTGAACGTCCTTGTTTATACATGTATAATTTAAAAATTCTTTTATCCTGCCTAAATAAGTAAATATGAAGTTAGAAGTGGTACCAGTGGATAGACCTAAATAGACATAGAGCAGGATACCTCCATTTCGCAGTTTTTCAAGAAAACCCTTTAGAGTCATATCACTAATGTCATATTCTTCCATAAGTTTAATAAGTTCATTTTTATTGAAATCGGGAATATCGAGAAGCAAACACACTTTATTTAGTGACGTGTTAAGTTTCACTTCAGGCGTGTTTTTAATTAGCTTATCAACACTACTATTTACCAATTCCATTATTAGGTTTTCAACATAGTCTGACGGATGGTTAATGCCCCAGGCTGCTAACAAATGAAGGTATGTTCTACCCATTTTATCAAGTTCATCTAAGGCATCCGGATTTGATTTGACAATGTCTATAACAGTTTCCAGCTGACGATCTAAAATTGCAGTGTGTATGTCAGAATCTCTTGCTACAATTCGGTCAAAAATATTGCGCAAAACTTTATAATTAGGATGAAATATTTTCCTAAACAGAATTTTAGTGTAATCCAAGTTTTTTTCGTCTGCTAACCATAAGGCAGCCAAGTATTCTGCGAATGTTCGATGCACAAAAGTAATGTCTGATTCGTTGCGTACTGTTATTACTCCATCAATTTGAAGTAAATGCAGTTCTTCTAAGGAACACTGATTCAACTGTTCATCAATATTAAGTTGTTCTAAATCAGCTTTTACAAACAAAACCTTTAAAGCAGAGAGTTTCCGATAATTTTCAATTTTCTTTTTGGAGCTCTTAGAATATATATTGAAACGGCGGTATGCAATTTTGGCCTTCTTTTTGAGAAAGTCTTCATATAAAGAAAGTAAATCGAACTGTTGATTAATAAAACGCTCTGTTTTTACAAACTCTGCACATTCATCATTAAATTTCTCAGCAATAAGAAATATTTGCAAAGGAACACTGGTAAAACTGCTGTTATTTAAATTTTTTTCGGTAGCAGACAATAATTTTTCTACGAATGACTTTACACGATTACAGTTATTACTACTGTTTTTCACACTGCTTAAAAAATATTCTTCCAAAAAACTTTCTTGATCTTCTCGATTAAAGGGGCGAATTACAACTGCAAATGTTTGAAGTCCTTCCTCCAAGAAAGAAGTTGAAATTGGGCGTGTTGCTACACATATTGAATATTGAGATTTTTGTAAGCACTGAATTAATTTTAATGCTTGCATTTGAAAATCTGATAGAATTTCGTCAAAACCATCTAGTAGGAAAAGAATTTTTTTAGATTTTAAATACTTCCCAAACGCTTGCATAGCCAGACTGCATGAAACGTTTTGAAAAAAATATTCAATAACTTGGGATGAGTTAAATTCTTCGTTTTCATCATAATATTGCAAATGATCAACTAAATTTATCTTTATTATCCACGTGCTTGTTGGAATACTCAGAGCGATATGATCGAAAAGAACGGTCTTGCCCATACCGGGATCAGCGCTGATCAAACATAAGAGAGGATTTACGGTATTGCAAAATGTGTTTGCTATTTCATTTTCTGAATAGCTTGTTTCTGAGTGTATTCGAAAAGGTCTTATATTTTTTACATCGCCGCTGGAACTAATCCATTCAAGGTTGTTATCCAAGTGTAAAACTAAATAATGGACTACTTTTTTGGCCAGCTGGTGCAAATTGGCATATCCCATGTTTCTATCCGATGTAACAATAATCGATTGCTGCTGGATCTTATTAACATCTTCAGATTTTTCACACACGAAAATGTTGGACTCTTCAATATAAATATCATGATCGTTTAAGAATTCCCGAAAACAGCTAACGGTGGTGCATTCTATCAGAAACACTTCTGTGTTTGATAATCCTTTTAAAACATTAAATTTAAGTAAGATTCTGGACAAAGATCTCTCGATGAAAAAGTTTGGAAGGGGTGCGAATTTATCGCCGATGTTAAAATTGCCTCGCAAAATGTAAATGATATCTTTTACAGTAATCATTTCGAACAGCGTATCATCGACAATTTCTTGTAACTGTATGGAATGTACCCTACCCTGTATAGTGACGGATTGTTGTAAAATTTGTTTTCGATGCTCTTGGCTAAGGGCGCTAGGATTGCTAAATATATTGTTATTTAACTTGGGTACATCAGCTTCTGACATTTTAGTTAAGACAACTACCTTAAAGGCATTTTGAAAAATGTTTAGGACCTTAAAAGTGCTTATGTTATTAAAACTTAACACTAACGGAATTTGACCAGTCTTCCATAAGAGTTCATACGCGTCAACAAAACTAATTTCATTTGTGATGTCTACTGGCCTTAGAAATATTTGGGTAACTGTGCGAGAGCCTTCATTCCAAAGTTTTTTCCATTTTTTGCCTTCAATGTATTTTTTGACAATACTACAAATCCAAGCGTTTACAAAATCTTGTATTTCACTATCGCAATTTGTAATTACTGTTACATCTTTGTCGCTAACTAAGTCGGTCCAAACTGCTGTTCTAAAGTCAGTAGTCACCTCAGCTGGTTTAATTGCAAGCTGATAGCGTTCAAGTTCAATTATTAGGTCAATAAGTATTTTATGGATATGATTTTTTGTTATGGTGTAATGACCACCTAAGAGCCCTCTTGACCAATTTGTAATAATTGCAAGGAACTTTTCGGCAACATTGCATAAATTTCGTCCTTCTAATTTAAAAGGTTTAATAATGTTTTCAATTGTGCTTTCAATTATCTTATCTAATTGTGTGACGTCTGGTTGACCTGCCAATAAATATAGTTTTTCTGAGAAGTCTTGGGCACCGAGTCTTGTCTTGTCGTCTTGTAACCCAAGACTTGAATAGTCAAACAAATATGTATCGCCTCCAGTACTGACTGTTTGTAAATTTGGTTCAAGGTCAGTATTTTTTAAAAGTCGCATTTAGTAGGTGCTTTCCTATTCGTGAAAATAATAAATATTTTATCATAAGATTGTCGCAAATAGTTAATAATTTGTGATTCCCTGAATGAATTATTGCTGATTTTATTCTTAATATCTTCAAGACTGTCAAGGTAATCCTTTAAATAAAGTTTACTCTTTGTCTTTTTATTTAAGAATTGCTGTGCGAATTCTTTTCGTGACAAAGGTGTTGGATTGGTTTGGTGCTTAGACTGAATTAAATAAACAATACCATTACTAGATTTAGCTTTTCTGTAAAAATGATGTCATCGAACTTTCCACAATGAACAGAATTCATGGCAAGCCACATGTCTTCGGTTTCTTCGTCGTCGAGACCTGAGGCATAGAACTGCAGCCAACTTAGACTCGTACGGCCTTCCATCATCTAGTGCCCCACGCAAAACTTCATAATCCTACAACAAATGGTATATTATTCTTACGAACATATGAAATTCGTGGCTTTAGATTACACAATTACAATGTTTAAGTTTTATTTTAGTGTAAACTAAAAAAACTTTTAGGTTGACAATGTAAAATTTATATCAACCATAAAAGTGTGCGTTATTGTAGAGCGATATTATTAAAATTTATACATTTATTAAATACATAGAATGGAAGAATAACGAGAACCTAATGCTCTCTTGCTAAAGCGATTAGAGATTCATAGTCTCACTGGGTGTTTAATTATAATGATGTTATTTTAAATAAACACTGAGAGAGATAGTTTTATGTAAATTTGATGAGTAAAACAACGAATATACTCCTGTAATAATAGCAGAAAATGGAGTTCATCATTAGGAAAAAATAGGGTCCACAAACTTAAATAACGGTAAGTAATACTAAAGAAGAACTTAACACAGCAAACGTATAAAGCGTTCACCATTTTTTAAATGACCCACAAAAGCAAATGGAAAAAATTATGAGCTGGTAATCAAGGTGAGCACTTCGTATGACTTTTTCATTGCACACATACATTTTCTAACATTATAGTATTTTTAAATATTACTCTGCCAACATATATAATTAACACTAATATTATTTAGTTCTACCAAAGACTATCTATATTAGATAGTCTTTGGTTCTACCCAGGCCTCTATTACCAACGAATTGGTGCCGTGGATCCTCCACGGTATTGTGAGGATACGCCTCCAACACCACATTTCAAAGGCGTTTATTGGCTTCGTGTCAACTGATCGAGGTGTCCAACTTTCGACACAATATAGACATGTAAGAAAACTAAGGCGTCACCTTAAGCTTTCTATTTATCGATTCATCCTTCCATATTTTCGTTGGTTCTATCATTGCCGTTCTGGTACATGGTACATAGATTTCAGATATACGAATTTGTAAACTAGGTTGGTAGGTGTTCAAACGATCAATATTTATCGTGTTAATTTCGGGACCGCATCTTCCTCAGTTTCTGAAATTTGCGTTACTTCATCAGCAAAGCGCAGATTGGACATCCTTTCTTCTCCGACCAATATTCCACTTTTCTAGTTGTTCAGAGCTGTTCTTATAATACATTTTCCATATAAATTTAAAAGATCCAAGGGGATAGCCTTCATTGTCTCTTTGTGGGGTGTAAACGTTGAGGAGTAATAGGTATCCACTTTCATCCTTGCTGACTTTTCTGATACGTTCCGATCACAAAGATAGGCAAGATCTTAACGACACAAAAGAAACCAAAGAATACTGAAGATATTTAAAGAAATGGTAGGGGCATACATATACAAATGGACGTGGAATGTGATGACAAAGTAGAATATGAACGACTATTTTATTAAACTTCTTATTACAGGTATTTATAGTGTTTATTACTTCTTATCAGTAACATAAATAGCTGATACTATGGAATTTCTAGACATAATTTGGTCCCTTAATAATACTTAAGCTGATAGCGCATGCATGTTATATGTTATTTTGCAATAGGCGCAGATAACGCAGATAAGATTTAGCTTTGCAAATCTAATCGATATGGGTACTCTTAATATTATTGGGAAGTACACATTTTTGTTTGTTTTTGCAAACTTACACCTATCAATTATATAGAAAACATAAACGACTAAAGAAGCCAGGCCTAGAATAACTTTAAAACTAACAAAATAATTTTGATGAAAACTTGTCATTACAGCAGCATGATAGAGAATTAAGTACTGGGATGATACTTTTACATTATTGTTACTAGAATTGAAATGAAGTTATATTCGATTGTCATGAAGATTTAACAAAAGTATCTAGTCAACAGAATATTTTTTTACAAATCCTTCTCTGCATTTAGTCATTTAATTTTGTATACCTAGAGACTTTAGCACTCTTCACATTTCTTATCTATAATTAAAAAGTGCTAGATGGCTTACCATAGATGAATCCATCATTGGAATGGCATGGACATTTATTCTTTAGTGTTGAAAAGATGGCAGCATAGCGAAACCCTTAGGTTATTCTCTAGAAGCTCATTTACTTCTACAACTGTTACAGATACAATACCCAATTGTTTTCTTCTGTAATCCAAATAAGAAAATATTAAAATATTTATTTTCAAAATCTCTATTTTACTTACGGATTTATAAATTAAGTAATCTTCAGGAGCCATTACAATTAGCTAATATAAATGCACGTTATGACAGTAAACAGCTTACACAGCGAGTGAATATTTTACTTTCACCTTTATCAAACAAACGCAATGATAAATTAAGATAAGCCTTGTGATATACCCAACCTTTCCAACGGTTTCATGATCGATTATGATCAGTGCGTATATTTTTATTTATTTCAGGTTGATACGAACTGAAATTTAAAAAAAATATGTTACCAATTTACTGAAATTATCTGAAAACGTTCAAATATTTAGTATTTCTCCCAGTACATATTATTGCACAATTATTTCTACAAGACAACATTGAAGCAAATGTAGTAATTTTTAAAAATGCTTTATTTACGTATTAGTCAACGTACTTTCTTGTTAGCTCTCTACAATGGAGACCGTGTTTCACCACCTCTACATCTCTTTGGCAAAACTTTAATTTTCTCTTTAGTCTACACTGTGGCTGTGCAGTTATTAACAGTCCTTGATTTGACATATTTTACTTTAGTACAATCTAGGGAAATATTACTCGAGTATAATAAACACTAGGTTCGAGTTGAGCAAATTATCTGCCATTTGAAATACGTGCCGATCGGTGTGAACGGATTAGGGTAGGCAAAAATTTGCAGAAACTGAACGGTAGGTATTATTGCTTTTATTTATTTTATTTGATTTATTTTATTTAAAAAAATTATTTAATTTGCACTCAGCCAACAGCCGTTAGGCCAATTACAGGCGTCGCTGTGCAGTTATGAGGACTTCCAACCCCACTAACGACTGTCATGATGTTGTATGACCGCCGGGACCAACTTTTTTCCGTGATAGCCGTACCACGAGGCGCCGAGAGATGCAGCCGTGGAACTCCCATCCAAGTTCTGACCAGAGACAGCGTTGCTTAACTCTGCTGATCGAACGTGGACGCTTGTTCAAGCTACACCACTCGGGACCATTTATGTGCCCATATGCGTGGGACCAAAACTGTTCTCAGGAATACATGCCCCTAAATAGCCATATGCAAGATTTCTTGCAAACTCGTTAGTTTTGGTGACGGCAGATATTGCCTGACTACGGTAGCGACCAGATCGCTCACGAGTCGGACTACTTGTAAATAAACATATTTTAATCTGCTGAAGCCTTTAATTTCTCAAGTGAAGCCTTTGAGAATGTAACTTGTAATTTGTGGCGAGCTGAAACGCCTTCCGTTACACATATATTTAGTTACACGAGATAGACCATTTTACTAATTTGCAATTTTTGGCACAACCAACCAGTCGCGGCCAAACCAAAATTATTGGAAAGGTTTCATGAAACTGCATAACTTTGTAAAGACAACAACGGCTTTGGCGTTAAAGGAAAGTCAGTTTAGTGTAAGTATTCCGCCGTATGGATGTAAACATTGTGTCTCGAGAACAACATAACCTATCACGCTGATTTCTCCGCCAGTTTGTGTGGAATATTAATTTAAAGAACTGACAAGCTTTTGTGCGAAACTGGTTGTTTTTCTTGGTATGTGGGCTGCTGAGCTTACGATCATGGTGTAAAGAATACAAGGTGAAACGTTCCCGGAGATGCGCAGTCGTCCAGAAAGTAGAGGGGAGATGTCAACCAATCCCCAATGGGCCTTGTCAGGAAATCCATCATGGTGTAACCATGGCCGCGATCGTATGTTGTTGCTGGCACTGTCAGTTGGTGTCAAATTCAAGGTTAGCAGGTTAGGTTTTTCGTCAGTCTGACACCAACTGACGCAAAACCTAACCTCGAATTTGACATCGACAGCGTCTTCAACAATACACTGCAGTGCTACCAATCGTGCCCTTTGTGGGCCCATTGCTTATTGGTTGATTTTGAGATCCACTCACATTCTGCGGAACGTTACACCTTGTATTCTTTACACCATGCTTACGATCACGAATTTGAAACTTAGTCTCGAATGTATTTTTTTTAATTAATGAAATACTCTGATACAAACTTCTACCCACTGTCGCACTCTCCGCTAGCGGTAGGTATTGATAAATGGCTGACTCGATTTTAAACAGAATTTCTCCCTCTCGGTTTCGCAATTGTTAATTCTCGTCTCAGTTTGCGAATTCTCGTTAGCCAAAGTGGTCGCACATATCTCCAAATAATATATAGTGTGTATCACCAACTATGAGAAACATCAATATTAACATTAAAAAATTATTGAGCGATCAACTTTGCTGTGTAGGCATTGAGGTACGTGACAAACGTTAAATTACTTATAATTGTTTTTTTATCCATCGCCTATCTCTATGTGTACCCAATAATAGTTGATCCTTTCATAAGTCCCAGTGTTAATTTTCCTATCTGATACTCTGCGAGACTATACAGTGTGTCCCAGGATTGATGTTACAAGAGGTGAGATGGACTAAAAATTTTTGAATTTTATTTTAAGGTTTTGGGATTCGA
The DNA here is from genome assembly GCA_940337035.1 of Agriotes lineatus. Taxonomy (NCBI): domain Eukaryota; kingdom Metazoa; phylum Arthropoda; class Insecta; order Coleoptera; family Elateridae; genus Agriotes; species Agriotes lineatus. The sequence continues at coordinate 59,417,383 of OW679199.1, read as the reverse complement.
TCCTGCTTGGTTTGAAAAGAATTTTAAGAATATTTTCAGTTTTTGAAAAACAAGTAGGCCTTGACAGGGAAGCGAAAACTATTTTATTTTCAGGTAAACTACCCTTTTTGTTTATGATACGGCAAAATTTTATTAAGAAAAGTTGTTTATAATGATAAATTATGGCCCTATACCAAATTCAAAAAGATCTGTCGACTTATATTAAACCCTCATTTTTAATAAATGCAATTTATTTAATCTAAAAAATAACGGTTTAATCTAAGTCGACAAATCTTTCTGAAATTTTGTATAGGGCCATAATTTATCATTCTAGTTTACAAGAAAGTAATAGTAGATTATGCAATGAGGGAGAGAAATGCGTTATTTTGCTGAGGCACAATTTCTGACTCGAGGGCGAAGCCCGAGAGTCAGAAATTGCACTGAAGCAAAATAGCATTCTCTCCGAGTTGCATATACTATTTTTTTCACGTTGCAGGAAGATTTAAAACGAAAACCCGTTTTTTTAAACGTCATTTATTGACATTTTAGTTACAATTATTTTAAAATTAGTAGCCTTTGCTAAATTTTAAAGTTGGTGGCACTGTAAGTCATTATGACAAGAGCTCACAATTATGTCAAATTCGAGGTTAATAGATGAGGTTTTGCGTCAGTTTATGTCATAACTGACGCGAAACCTAACCTGTTAACCCCGAATTTACCATAGATTACCATAGATACGGTAACATCCCTAGGGGCTAAAGTAATTACTTCTGTCCCTAGAGATAAAATGAGCTACTTTAGTCCCTGAAATAAGTGACTAAAGTGCCAACTTTAGTCCCGCAAGTGCAAAAACTAGTTTTCGCTTCCCTGTCAAGGCCTACTTGTTTTTCAAAAACTGAAAATATTCTTAAAATTCTTTTCAAACCAAGCAGGACCGAATCCCAGAACCTCTTGTAACCTCAATCCTGGGACACACTGTATATAACACAAATCTTAGCTCGTCTGGGTGTACCTGAGCTACCTCAAGTAACTCGCAATTAAAAATGTCAGGGCACGAAGGTATAACAGGTAACGAAAAGGCCGATAAGCTCACTATACAGGGGGGGGGGGGGGGGTAATAACACCATTTATTGAACCTAAACCCTGCTGTGGAATACAGAAACGCCACATAAAACAGTATATAAGGATATCGTAGGAACAAATAAACGCCTGGTACTGAGAGAATACACCAGAATAACATCTGGCAAAAGAAAGCAAGAACTGCTATGTTCTTTAGTAAGGAAAACTTAAAAACCTTTGTACAGGCCACACGTTGTTGAGGTACAATCTTTTCAAGATTAGCAAGACTCAGGATCAAATCTGCCGATTACGTAATGAGACAGCAGAAACGCTAGAATACACGCTTTTTGAATGCAACGCTGCTTGTCAACGTCGTTAGAATGCATGACGATTTAAGTTTTTATTGGAGTCATAAAGTACTTCATAGATTACACTTCCAGCAGCCTATAAAATCCATTGTTGCTCATTACGAACAACCACAAGAGTAATCTATAAGCTTATGTGATACACGACGAAAACGTCGTTACGACTTGAATTTGGTAACCAAAATACTCAACCGTCAGTTACCCGATAAAACGGCACAAATCGGAAAATTCTCGGAACCGTTGCCCTAATTACCTATGCTACGATAGGCTGTAACAAAAGTTGCCAGCTAAGGCATCAGAAGAAGAGTTCCATAGACCTTACTTAGGGCTACGACCCGGTAAACGAAATAAAGGTGTTAAATGCCAGACGCCACCACTTTACTAAATCGGGAAAACAGAGGTGGGCTCATCGAGAAAGTGGAAGCAATGGCCCAACCTTTCTGATGCAACCATGGCGGTGCTTGAGCGTCAATCCACGAACAGCTGCGTCGGACTTACCTTATTTGCATTCGCTTACAGCTGTCTGAATTCCTTTACATCACAAAATAACACATGCAAACATAAATCTATTAAAGAAAAGCACAATGTAGATGAACAACGAACATTAAAAGAAACACTCAATAAGGGTAGTGTAGTTAATTGCGCAGCGTTTAAACTAAATACAGGCTGTAAAGTTGAGGACAAACAATCTCACTGACTCAAGGATAGTAACCACTTTAGTTATACAATAAAGAATTAAACTACTTTCAAACAATAACTCTTGACGGTAAACTATCAAATCTGACTCAATAACGGTAATTACTTTAATATCACAACGTTAAGCGAAGTACAAACACTAAAACTTGACTTAATTTGACTTAAAGACAATAACAACAGTTCAAACGTTTAATTTTAACTTATTAACAACGCTGCGTAAAATGGCGACACTGCACAGTGTGCGCTTATAAAATTACTACAAAATAACACAGCAACTTTGAGGGGTTCAGCTTGCTACGGTGATGATGTCCAACGGAGCTACAGGTTCTGCTCAAGCGACTGCTCCAAAATACTTGAAGGACTACGAGAAACGGCATAAGGTGCGATGTGTCAAGTGTGTCTAGATGGTGTTAAATACCCAGAGGGTAGAACGCAGAACGCAATCAACAGGAAAGGGTTGCGGTACGGTATACGTAGCTTCATTAACAACGATTAGCACAAATTAGGTTTCCAATAATTATCTGCCACAAAGGCGTCAATTCGGAGCTGCCGACTCACCGATACGAGGATTCCTCAGCTAATAACTACAAACAACGCCACTTAGAAGACCAAGACTTGACCGGTAACACCCATCCGGGTTCACTTCTTAATTTCGACGTTGGCCGGCAAACGCAAAACCGGAGCACTTGTCTTTTTGAACTCAGACGATAGAATACTGAAGCCAAAGGAACGGGCGCCTGCGTTATTTATCGAAATCACTTCTACTCATACAGAAACTACCAGCGTTGCGTCATTATTGCACCAATTCCGTACCCAAAGTGGGGAAGCCCGGCAAACGAAACGGGCCGACGGTTTGGAGCGGAAAAACAATTAAGATAAGATTCGGCAAACAAGGCTATGTGAATTTAAATCGACGATTATAAAATAAGCCGGACAACGTCAGTATTTGAAAGAAACGAAATTAAGTTTTAAAACTTAGCTATACTATTAATTTGGACTTAGATAAAATGGGAAAAGTACTAATATTTGGAATACAAAAGCGGAAAAATGCGGAAAAGTGCTACATGCAAAAATTGTTCTTAAATATGGGCTGGAAATGGCGAAACTCAACGGTGTTACTATTTTAACACTGCCACCACCACATTGCTCAAATAAGTTGGAATCTTTAGAGGTCGCAATGTTTTTTTTTAAACACTTTACAATGCTCCAATGAGTCCGCTCACTATATATTATGATATTGCCGAATGTGTTGACATAACATTTGAAAGTACTGTGACACCTGCAAACACATCATCGTTATTTCGTAAAACTCGAATCCTTTTTTATGACAAACATATATTTACAAACGCCTACAGACGACATCTCAAATTTGGTGGAAGTTCTTGTAAATGACAATCTCGAAACCTCCGCTTACAGCTCGAATTTAGGGAAGAAAATGGACAATGAATATAATATGCCAATGGAAACTATAAAGTTAAGCTATCTTAGAAAACGTGTTAGGTGCAGTGATAGCTTCGTGTTTCTATTAGATCTGAATCTCATCTTACTTCCTGAGAAAGTCATTCAAGTTCATTTATCGAATATCTACCTCTCAATTAACGCCCCTATAGTTATAACGATTTCACCAATCGCAATATCAATATTACACACGAGTGACTCTTGAATACCATAACCCAATTAGTGCGTTTTAGTTTACGCAATAATGTTTAATGTCATCTGTGTTCTGATGTCACCTGGCAACCGAAAAGATTAAAACAAACAGACACTGTGATTTCAAACAATAATTTTGGTTTTGATGCTTCTGCTGAGTTTATTGATAGGTGTGGATAAAATGTTGTACTGCAAGCATAGTGTTACGAGGTACTACCCACACGAGAAAATTGACCCACACATCCCAAGGCCTCATAGACCAAACTTTTTCTCTAGTGGGTAATATCCACATAACACTACTTGTATAGCAAATAACTATTAACGCAGCATATACTTGTAAGAAAAACAGACAACATGATTTCTGCATATTTAAAATTAGTTTTGGTACACTTGATGCCCTGTAAATTTATTCTGCCCACTAATGTTTGTTTGATGTATTCCGTGGTACGATTATGTTGTTACAATATTGTAGAAATAAAATTTGTACAATACCCAGCCATTATTAAGTTTTTACTTCGGCTGTCAACCTCGCCCACTTTTGCAAATTTATAATTTGTGTCACAACCGCTCTACCAATCACGACCAACCGAAAATGATACGGAAGGTCTCATGAAACTGCATAACTTTTATGAAGAGAGCGATCGCTTTGGCGTTAGAGGAAAGTCGAAAAATTAATAAATGGGAAGTATGTCCCGCCGCCTGGATGTAAACATTGTAGCTCGAGCACGACACAACATATCAGGATGATTTCTGCGCTAGTTTGTGCGGAATATAATAAATTATTTGTACCTATGTGTTTTTAAATTTGTGTTCATGATAACAGTAATAGCGGTTAAGCGGTCACATAACTACGCCGACAGAACGGTGTAATATTATAAGCTGCGATGCCTAGCTTAAGGTCACGAGTTCGAAACTCCGTCCCGGATTTGTTCTTGAAGTTATTGAAAAATTCGGATACAAATTTCTATACATTGTCACCTTTGAATGTGAAATGCCACATTGTAGGCGTTCTCTTTCCCATACGCACTCGCTGCGAACAATAATGATAAATCGCTTACTCGATTTTAAACCAATTTTCTCCATCTAGGCTTCGTAATAATTAGTTTTCTGCTTCTTTGCGAATTCTCTTCAGTCGAAGTCATAGCACATTTGGCGCGATCATGTATATAACATTGATCATACCACATTGAAAGCACCGTTTTAACAGATTACAAAGATTGAACGTATCTTGAGGAGCGTGCGTCTCAAACAGTGCATGGAGAAAACAGCTCTATATTAACACTGTGTCGAAGTATTCATAAGGGGCTTGCACCATCTCATCTTGTTTCTTTCTATCTCCTTCTCCTTTTTTAATTTTCTACTTCTATTGCTAAATATCTAGTTTATTAAATTTTATTACTTACAACTTTTTAGGTTAAAGACTTACCTACTTTTGAGTTGACTAATTTTTTACGGAGGTTCGGTAATGCAAAAACTGAATTCTACTTTTACTTTTGAAATGTGTAAGCAAACACTGACTGTATGCCTTTTCATTTGTTTGAAAACAATATAAATCGTATTGAAAACCAATAGAAACTTAGTTTGCTTGATGAAGTCATATAGTTGTCTAAGAAAAAAAAAGTTCTATTTGTAAAAACTGCAACTTCAAATAGCAAAGATGGATTAGATGTTTAAAACTGGCAGTTACAATATTCCATCATATTTTTTAGATTTACAATGCCGAAACAGTCGCAATATTATTTCCTGAAGTGCAAATGGATTTAAATATAACAAGATTTATACAACTAAACACAGTGGATCTGTCCAGAGTTTGAAAAAATCTTTTCTTGAAATGAAATGCAATGCAGTTTTTTAGGTATACTTACCCTACTTTTAGATTGATAACCACCTTCAATAATTAAAAATACATAATATAAGAAATTTATTTCTTGAAAGAGTATATAATATATTTACTATATTCCTATATTTCTAAAATGAATTAAACAAGATTGAGAGAATAACATAGTTTTTAAATGCACGAGCATAACTATCGCTTAAGTGAAGCAAAAGCGCCGACGACCATACTTTGTTCAGTTAAGCTGTAATAGGCTCCAATGGAATCATTATACCCCCGCTAATATTATGTACGTAAAATATAAGTGAATATAAATACACAATTAGATAAGAAACTACTTTAAATATTGTAGTTATACAGAATTCTCTATGAACTAAATACATTTACCAAATATATTTAAAAGTAGAACTAGCATATAAGTTTAAACGTACTAGGTAAGACAAAAAAACTGGGATGTATATTTGTTAGGCATTTCTAACTTAAGTGGCAACCTGTTTCGACGTTGCTATGCAACAAAATTATGTATGTATGTATGTATGTATGTATTATCGTTAACCTCGTTTTACCTTACGGTGTAGAGGCTGGTGGTTTATGTGCTTGCATCTGGCGGTACAATGCTCAACTTTCCCCGGATTCCGGATACAAAGTTGGAGCGCGCCTTTTGTGCTTACGCAGCAACCATTGTGTGAAGTGTGTGTCATGTTGATGTGTTGACCTTGTTACTCTATCTCTTGGATATGTGGATCTGAGTAGAGCACAGTTAATTTGGTGCCCATCTGTGAATGGTCTCACCGAGCCCGATTCCAATCGCTAAGGCTGCGGAAAAATTTCGGCCCCCGCGGGATTCGAACCAAGGACTTGCTTACTAGCAAGCCTAGCGCTACGCAACTGCGCTACCCGGCCACAAAATTATGTATTAAATGTAATTCTTTTGAACCTCGTTCAAGCTAATCAACTGATGATAAAAGCTCTATCAAGAGTTGTCCCAGTTTTCATGCCTTGGATAGTGCATGAATTGAGCGTAAACATTATATTAAAGTCTTTCCAAAGTACATAAGTAGAAAACAGTTATGTCCCGAATGATCGATTTGTAAATAATAAATTAATAATAAATTATTATTAACCACTGGTGAATTACGATCAACTTCTCGATACAAAATCGGTCAATAATGGTATGTTTATACATAGACTATTAGTGCAAAAAATAATTTTTTATGTTGGTGTAGTAGATGAGTGGAAAAATGGAGTAGAATTAGGCTAATGCAACATAGACCAACTAATATGTTACATCTAATGTTAACGTTTAAAAATAAATTTTCCTGCTTCTTTTATAGAGTAGTTGAAGATGGAAGAATGCATTATCATATTTCACCAAGATAAAAAAAAACACTGGCGTATTTGGTCAGTTTTCCATTAGCCCATATTTTTCGTCCATTGAAACATTGCGCAATAAAATGTAAAAAATAATGGAAGTATTTGTCATAACTAAAAAATAGAGTAGAATATGCAACCCTAACGACATATTACAAAGCTGGTTAGATTAATAATTACTCCAAAATTAGAGATAGCGGCTCTTATAATTGGATATTATTTCAATTGACATTAAATAATTTGTTAAGGTTATGATACAGACATACACTTCGACCAACTGAAAAAGCATGTCATTTGTGCGCATGTAATTGAAAATACCATATAAACACCGTGACATGAGGTAACAGAAACAATAATAAAAACGAATTAAATTAAACAAATAAAATAACTAATCACATACTATCAAGCACAAATACTTGACAAAATAGGGTTTCTTGTCCCCCTCACAATACATTTATGCAGAGTTATTCACGTTCACCGTAACTACAATATTACAGTTAGTCAGCATTTTTACGCCTTCCAGTACGGTAAATTGGCTAGACTTTAATTTTTAACGTTTCAAAACGTCAACTACAAAATTTACTGCAGGCAGCTGGCGTAATGGCAACGGTGGTTTTGATATTCGAAAGCAAAGTCTCGAGAAAAAATATGTCGGTCAAAAGATTAATACAATACTCGGTGTGTTAAGCATTTTAAGCGCTCGGTTTCTATAAATCACTCCGCTTCGCGTCGTGCTTCAAAAATTAAAACCTCACGCTGTAAAATGCAACCTACCGCGCTCGTAACATAAATAACTATTTAGTCAGAATTACTGGTATCTCTGATTTTGTTTTAATTATTATAATACTAATGCAAGCAGTAATGTTCTACTGTATTTGTTCGCTGCGAAAACTATACCTAGTTACTTACTATTAGTCAAAATGCAAGTATACAGAAGGGGGCAAGGAAAAGATTATGATAGTTATCTATGTACCAAGGGAAGATGTTTATTCCCCTTCGAGAGCGAGAAGCTTACAAGCCCAAGGGCCTTTTTCCCGAAAGTTTATAAGTCGTCCGAGAGTATAAAGATACTGTAATTATTAGATAAAAATTAAATTTTGTAGAGCAAGATCGTACATTATGCAATTATTTAAATTTTTTTGGAAACATCGTAAAATTAGATTTTTACTTATAATGGGAATACGTTTCTAAAACCCCATTATATATCACGTATTCCGGTATTCGTGTATAACTGTTGTCAAAAAAGTGTTTTTGTAGGAAGTATAGTTTTTGAAAACATTGCAAAATATTTTTTTTTAAATACTCAAAATTATGGGATTTTTTAAACTATTATCTATTACGTGATTATCTATGACTTTGGTCAATAACATTTTTTGTAAGATGTATAGTTTTTTAGAAAAACCAGAAAATCTAATTTTTGCAAGTAGTCAAAGAAAGTCGTGTTGTGACCACACCTTATTTTTACAAAGGTACAGCTCAGTAAATGATATTAAGGATTCTAATGTAGAATCTATCGTACAATTAACTTTGTGTAAGTTTTTTTCTAAGTAAATCTACTACTGTCCTATGACCTTTATGTTCTGCCCATTGAAGTGCTGTAGCGTTTCCGTGATCTTTTATATGAATATCTGATGATAGTAAAAGCAAGTTAACAACAGCATCATGGCCCTTTGCAGCTGCTAAAATCAAGGCATTTCTTCCTTTTGCATTCCCTACTTTCGTGTCTGCACCTTTGGCTAACAGCAACTCTACAACTGTTGCATGACCTTTTAATGATGCCCAGTGCAACGCAGTCATTTTTCGATGGTCATGGGCATTTATGTTTGCTACCCATGCTAACAACAGTTTCACAGTATCTACGTGGCCCCGTGATGATGCTAGAATTAAGGGAGTCGTATTACATTCGTCCTTTGCTTCCAAAAACGACCTGGTATAAAGTAATGTTTGCACAATTTCAGTATAACCTTTGCGTGCAGCGAAATGTAGTGCAGTCATATTTTTAGCGTTAGTACTCGTACTTGCTTCGTTAAGCAAAAAACTAAGAATGGTATTATAGCTGTTAATGGTTGTAATTATTGACAGTTTTCCGGCACTACGATTTTCACCTTCAATATTTAAAATATGATTTAAAAGTAAGAGAACTACGGATGAGTTTCCTTTATACATCGCCCAATGCAGTGGTGTCATACAACGAACATCTTTCTCTTCTGTGTTTGCTTCTTTGTCCACTAGTATTTTTACTGTATCATTAAAGTTATAACAAGCAGCTAAATGTAACGCTGTAGCTTGTTGTTTATCTTTAGAATGTATATTTGCTCCATTCGATAATAGCTCATCTATTACTTCGGTAAAACCATATTTAGCAGCCAAAAGTAATGGACTCTTGCCATATGAATCTGTAGCATTAACATCCGCCCCTTTACACATAAGTTCTTTTGCAGTTCTTCTATGGCCTTTCAAAGCTGCCATATGAAGAGCAGTTCTATGTTCTTCATTTACTGCTAGTACGTTAGCTCCATTTCCTAACAACGCTATTACAGCACCGGGATAACCACGTGCACTTGCCGTAATTAGCGCCGTTGTACCAGATTTATTGTCCTTCATTTCTAAATCGGCTCCATTGGACACAAGGAAGTTGGTTACGTTTACATGGCCGTAATAGGCTGCCCATTGAAGCGCATGCATACCCTGGTTGTCTTTCAAGTTTACATCGGCTCCGTGAGATACAAGAGCAGTAGCGGCTCGCAATTGGCCTTTCCTTGCAGTTAGATGCAATGCTGTTAGCCCATGATTATCTTGGGAATTTACATCTGCTCCATTATCAAGAAGTTGTATCAAGGTGTCGGTGTAGTCGTTTGTAGCTGCTACACTTAAGGGAGTTCTGTCAAGCATGTCTCTGGCATTTATGTCAACGTTTTTGGCCAACAACTCAAGTACACCCTCTGTAAATCCTACGTGTGCTGCCCAATGGAGAGCAGTCATCTTGCGATTGTCAACAGCGCCAAGTTCTGGAGAATAATTCAGAAGTGTAGTGAACGTTTTAAAATGTCTAAACTGCACCACCCAGTGCAATGCAGTTTTGTTCTCATCGTCAGTTGCATTTGTATCTACTCCGCTGGAGAGCAACGATTTCACAATATCTGTCTGGCCGTACTTAGCGGCTTCTATTAGAATTAAACCTTGTTTGTATTCGCCTGAGCCTTTGTTTTTACAATGATCTATTAATAACTTCACAATATTAAAATTACCATTTTTTGCTGCGTGTTGTATGGCAGTGATGGGAATACCCCTACTATCCGCGTAGGACATTTCAACTATTTCAGTATCTGCACCATTTTCCAACAGTAGTTTTGCTAATTTTAGGTGACCATAACGTGCACACCAATGCAAGGCAGTTAAGCCTAAATAACCAATGCTATTGACATTGGCTCCATGTTCTATCAACAATGTTGCTATTTGAATGTCATTGCAAAGTACAGCATTTAGTAACGCGCTGTTACCAGTACAATCTAAAGCGTTGATATTTGCGCCATGATTCAATAGTAATTGAATAAGATTGGTTTTGCCAGGAGATGTTGAAACAATTACATGCAGAAGTGGGGTTTTGTTATTGTGGTCTACAGCGTCTACGTCAGCCCCGCTAGACAAAAGCAAGGCCATAGTTTCTTCATGCCCCTTACTTGCTGCCCAATGCAGTGCAGTCATTCCCAAATGATCTTTTTCACCAATGTTGTTTGTCTCTGATAATATCTGCTGAATTATGTTTGTATAACCAAAATTTGATGCAATATGTATGGCAGAGGTGCCAGTGTCATTTTTTTGGATAATCTCTGCATCATCAAGAAATAATTTTAACTTGCAACGTTCGGCATTTTTCTTAATATTTGTAACTAATAAATATTTGTTGTAGTTACTCGCCATTTTTCGTTTGTTAAAAGCGTTATTGATATCAGTGTCAATATGGTGTTTAATAACAGTTGTTGCAAGGCTCCCATATAAAAACTCAGAACAGTTACGAAGTATGTATCTAACATCTATTTCATCAATAGTAATGCAGCTGATTCCTTGTGTACAAATGACGTCCGCAGCACTTAGAGAACAACTAATAATAGCATAATCCAACGGCGAGAAATTGAAAATATCAAGAACTTCTTTACCTATTTCCTTGTTTGTAATGTCTTTTAGTATACATCTAATAGTGTTTGAGACAGTATCGTTCTCTAATTCTTTTGATAAGATATTTCGTCGTATAGACATATTTTTGATGCGAAGTAAAATACTGTTTAATTTATCAAACTTGCTAGCTTTACTAAAAAACTCACTTAACAAACTATCATAATTCCTAGCTTTACTAAAAAGCTTATTTAACAAAGTTTGTAAGTCTACGTTTCTAAAACTTTTAATTTTATTGAAAAATTTAGTAGCCGCATGGAACTCTTTGAATAACAGAATGAAGTTATCTAGCAAACGATTAAATTCTTCACTGGTATTATATACAAGTGGATTATCACATTTTTGCAGTTTAACAATATCTAATCCAATACTTTTTTTTAAAAGCGGTAAGAATATATAGAAGATACAGTTAAGTACCATAGTTGCTATGCTCTTTGACGAATCGTCCTCTAAGTTTTCTATAACATATTTATTTACATTATCAATAATGTTGTAATAAGTAACGTCACCTGTATTAAAAGAATCAAATTTATAACTGGAAATCAAAGTAATATCATTATTTATACATGTATTATTTAAAAATTCTTTTAGATTGTCTAAAGAAATAAATATCATGTTAGAAAGGTTACCAGCCCATTGATATAAATTGAAATGTTGGATGGTACGTTTATTTTGCAATTTTTCAAGAAAATCCTTTATACTCATATCATTCGTAAAAAAAATGCTCCAATAACTTGGTTTTTATTCAAATCGGAAATATTGAGAACTGAAAACACTTTATTTAGTGACATATTGAGTATCACTTCAGGTATTTCTTTAATTATCTCATCAACACCACAATTTATCCAATTTACCAATTCCAGTACTAGGTCTTCAGCATAGTCTGATGGATGGTTAACGCCCCAGGCTGCTAACAAATGAAGGTATGTTCTACCCATTTTATCAAGTTTATCTAAGGCATCCGGATTGGATTTTACAATGTCTATAACAGTTTCCAGCTTACGATCTAAAATTGCAGTGTGTATGGGAGATCCTCTTGCTACAATTCGGTCAAAAATATTGCGCAAGACTTTATAATTAGGATGAAATATTTTCTTAAACAGAATTTTAGTGCAATTCAAGTTGTTTACGTCTGCTAACCATAGGGCAGCCAAGTATTCTGCGAATGTTCGATGCACAAAAGTAATGTCTGATTCGTTGCGCACTACTATTACTCCGTCAATTTGAACTAAATGCAGTTTTTCCACAGAACAGTGATTTAATTGTTTATCAACATCAAGTTGCTCTAAATCAGCTTTTACAAACAAAACCTTTAAAGCGTATAGTTTCCGATAGTTTTCAATTTGCTTTTTGAAACTCTGAGAATATATCTTGAATCGGTCGTATGCAATTTCGGCCTTCTTTTTGAGAAACTCTTCATATAAAGAAAGTAAGTCAAACTGTTGATTAATAAAACACTCAGTTTCTACAAACTCTGCACACGCATCATTAAATTTCTCAGCAATAAGAAATATTTGCAAAGGAACACTGGTAAAACTGCTGTTATTTAAATTTTTGTCGGTAGCAGACAATAATTTTTCTACGAATGACATTACACGGTTACAGTTATTACTACTGATTTTCACACTGCTTAAAAAATATTTAGTCAAAAAACTTTCTTGATCTTCTCGATTAAAGGGGCGAATTGCAACTGCAAATGTTTGAAGTCCTTCTTCCAAGAAAGAAGTTGAAATTGGGCGTGTTGCTACACATATTGAATAATGAGATTTTTGTAAGCACTGAATTAATTTTAATGCTTGCATTTGAAAATCTGATAAAATCTCGTCAAATCCATCTAGTAGAAAAAGTATTTTTTTGGATGTTAAATACTTTCCAAACACCTGTTTAGCCAGGCTGCTTGAAACGTTTTGAAAAAAATATTCAATAACTTGCAATGAGTTAAATTCTTCGTTTTCCTCATAATATTGCCAATGATCAGCTAAATTTATCTTTATTATCCACGTGCTTGTTGGAACACTTAGAGCGATGTGATCGAAAAGAACTGTTTTGCCCATACCGGGATCAGCGCTGATCAAACATAAGAGAGGATTTACGGTATTGCAAAAAGTGTTTGCTATTTCATTTTTTGAATAGCTTGTTTCTGAGTGTATTCGAAAAAGTCTTATATTTTTTACATCTCCGTTGGAACTAATCCATTCAAGGTTGTTATTCGTGTGTAAAATTAAATAATGGACTACTTTTTTGGTCAGCTGGTGCAAAAATGCATATCCCATGTTTCTGGCCGATGTAATAATAATTGATTGCTGCTGGATCTTGTTGACATCTTCAGATTTTTCACACACGAAAATGTAGGACTCTTCAATGTAAATACCATGATCGTTTAAGAATTCCTGAAAGCAGCTAACGGTGGTGCATTCTATCACAAACACTTCTCTCTTTGATAACTCTTTTAAAACATTAAATTTAAGCAAGATTCTGGACAAAGATCTCTCGATGAAAAAGTTTGGAAGGGGTGCGAATTTATCGCCGATGTTAAAATTGCCTCGCAAAATGTAAATGATATCTTTTACAGTAATCATTTCGAACAGCGTATCATCGACAATTTCTTGTAACTGTATGGAATGTACCCTACCCTGTATAGTGACGGATTGTTGTAAAATTTGTTTTCGATGCTCTTGGCTAAGGGCGCTAGGATTGCTAAATATATTGTTATTTAACTTGGGTACATCAGCTTCTGACATTTTAGTTAAGACAACTACCTTAAAGGCATTTTGAAAAATGTTTAGGACCTTAAAAATGCTTATGTTATTAAAACTTAACACTAACGGAATTTGACCAGTCTTCCATAAGAGTTCATACGCGTCAACAAAACTAATTTCATTTGTGATGTCTACTGGCCTTAGAAATATTTGGGTAACTGTGCGAGAGCCTTCATTCCAAAGTTTTTTCCATTTTTTGCCTTCAATGTATTTTTTGACAATACTACAAATCCAAGCGTTTACAAAATCTTGTATTTCACTATCGCAATTTGTAATTACTGTTACATCTTTGTCGCTAACTAAGTCGGTCCAAACTGCTGTTCTAAAGTCAGTAGTCACCTCAGCTGGTTTAATTGCAAGCTGATAGCGTTCAAGTTCAATTATTAGGTCAATAAGTATTTTATGGATATGATTTTTTGTTATGGTGTAATGACCACCTAAGAGCCCTCTTGACCAATTTGTAATAATTGCAAGGAACTTTTCGGCAACATTGCATAAATTTCGTCCTTCTAATTTAAAAGGTTTAATAATGTTTTCAATTGTGCTTTCAATTATCTTATCTAATTGCGTGACGTCTGGTTGACCTGCCAATAAATATAGTTTTTCTGAGAAGTCTTGGGCACCGAGTCTTGTCTTGTCGTCTTGTAACCCAAGACTTGAATAGTCAAACAAATATGTATCGCCTCCAGTACTGACTGTTTGTAAATTTGGTTCAAGGTCAGTATTTTTTAAAAAGTCGCATTTAGTAGGTGCTTTCCTATTCGTGAAAATAATAAATATTTTGTCATAAGGTTCTCGCAAATGGTTAATAATTTGTGATTCCCTAAATGAATTATTGCTGATTTTATTCTTAATATCTTCAAGACTTTCAAGGTAATCCTTTAAATAAAGTTTATTCTTTTTTGTCTTTTTATTTAAGAATTGCTGTGCGAATTCTTTCCGTGACAAAGGTGTTGGATTGGTTTGGTGCTTAGACTGAATTAAATAAACAATACCATTACTAGATTTAGCTTTTCTGTAGAAAATGATGTCATCGAACTTTCCACAATGGACAGAATTCATGGCAAGCCACATGTCTTCGGTTTCTTCGTCTAGAGACCTGAGGCATAGAAGTGCAGCCAACTTAAACTCGTACGGCCTTCCATCATCTAGTGCCCCACGCAAAACTTCATAATCCTACAACAAATGGTATATTATTCTTACGAACATATGAAATTCGTGGCTTTAGATTACAAAATCACAATGTTCAAGTTTTATTTTAGTGTGAACTAAAAAACGTTTAGGTTGACAATGTAAAATTTATATCAACCATAAAAAGTGTGCGTTATTGTAGAGCGATACTATTAAAATTTATACATTTATTAAATACATAGAATGGAAGAATAACGAAAACCTAACGCCCTCTTGCTAAAGCGATTAAAGATTAGAGATTAGAAATCCATAGTCTCACCTGGTGTTTAATTATAATGATGTTATTTTAAATAAGCAATGAGAGAGATAGTTTTATGTAAATTTGATGAGTAAAATAACGAATATACACCTGTAATAATAGTAGAAAAACATTAGGAAAAAATAGGGTACACAAAATTAAATAACGGTAAGTAATACTAAAGAAGAACTTAACACAGCAAACGTATAAAGCGTTCACCATTTTTAAAATGATTCACAAAAGTAAATGGAAAAAATTATGAGCTGGTAATCAAGGTGAGCACTTCGTATGACTTTTCCATTGCACACATACATTTTCTAACATTATAGTATTTTTAAATATTACTCTGCCAACATATATAATTAACACTAATATTATTTAGTTCTACCAAAGACTATCTATATTAGATAGTCTTTGGTTCTACCCAGGCTCTATTACCAACAAATTGGTGCCGTGGATGCTTCACGGTATTGTGAGAATATGCCTCCAACACCACATTTCGAAGGCGTTTATTCTCTTCGTGTCATCTAATCGAGGTGTCCAACTTTCGACATCATATAGACGTGTAAGAAAACTAAGGTGTTGATGACAAGTGTCACCTTAAGCTTTCTATTTATCGATTCATCCTTCCATATTTTCGTTGGTTCTATCATTGCCGTTCTGGCTCACAACTGCTGCTAATATGAATGGTACATAGATTTCAGATATAAAAATTTTAAACTAGGTTGGTAGGTGTTGAAACGATCAATATTTGTCTTGTTTCTTTCGGGACCGTTATCTTCCTCATTTTCTAAAATTTGCGTTACTTCATCAGCAAAGCGCAGATTGGATATCCTTCCTTCTCCGACCAATATTCCACTCCACTAGTTCTTCAGAGCTGTACTTATAATACATTTCCCATATACATTTAAAAGATCCAAGGGGATAGGTTTGGAGCCTTGTATTGTCCCTTTATGGGGTGTAGACGTTGAGGAGTAATAGCAATCCACTTTCATCCTTGCTAAATTTTCTTTGTTTCTGATACGTTCCGATCACACAGATAGGCAAGATCTTAACGACACAAAAGAAACCAAAAAATACTGAAGAGATTTAAAGAAATGATAGGGGCATACATATACAAATGGACGTAGAATGTGATGACAAAGTAAAATATGAACGAATATTTTATTAAACTTCTTATTACAGGTGTTTATAGTGTTTATTACTTATCAGTAACATAAATAGCTGATACTATGGAATTTCTCGACATAATTTGGTCCCTCAATAATACTTAAGCTGATAGCGCATGCATGTTATATGTTATTTTGCAATACGCACAGATAACCCAGATAAGATTTAGCTTTGCGAATCTAATCGATATTGGTACTCTTTATATTATTGGGAAGTACACAATTTTTTTTGTTTTTGCAAATTTACACGTATCAATTATATAGAAAACATAAACGACTTCAAGAAGCCAGGCCTAGAATAACTTTTCAACTAACAAAATAATTTTGATGAAAACTTGTCATTACAGCAGCATGATAGAGAATTAGGTACTGGGATGATACTTTTCCATTATTGTTACTAGAATTGAAATAAAGTTATATTCGATTGTCATGAGGATCTAACAAAAGTATCTAGTCAACAGAAGATTTTTTTACAAATCCTTCTCTGCATTTAGTCATTTAATTTTGTGTACCTAGAGACTTTAGCACTCTTCACATTTCTTATCTATAATTAAAAAGTGCTAGATGGCTTACCATACATGAATCCATGATAAGAATGGCATGGACATTTATTATTTAGTGTTGAAAATATGGCAGCATAGCGAAACCCTTAGGTTATTCTCTAGAAGTTCATTTACTTCTACAACTGTTACAGATATAATACCCATTTGTTTTCTTCTGTAATCCAAATAAGAAAATATTAAAATATTTATTTTCAAAATCTCTATTTGCTTACGGATTTATAAATTAAGTAATCTTCAGGAGCCATTACAATTAGCTAATGTAAATGCACGTTATGTCAGTAAACAGCTTACACAGCGAGTGAATATTTTACTTTCACCTTTATCAAACAAACGCAATGATAAATTAAGATAAGCCTTGTGATATACCCAACCTTTCCAACGGTTTCATGATCGATTATGATCAGTGCGTATATTTTTATTTATTTAAAGTTGATACGAACTGAAATTTAAAAAATAATTGTTACCAATTTACTGAAATTATCTGAAAACGTTCAAATATTTAGTATATCTCCCAGTACATATTATTGCACAATTATTTCTACAAGACAACATTGAAGCAAATGTAGTAATTTTGAAAAATGCTTTATTTACGTATTAGTCAACGTACTTTCTTGTTAACTCTCTACAATGGAGACCGTGTTTCACCACCTCTACATCTCTTTGGCAAAACTTTAATTTTCTCTTTAGTCTACACTGTGGCTGTGCAGTTATTAACAGTCCTTGATTTGACATATATTACTTTAGTACAATCTACCGAAATATTACTCGAGTATAATAAACACTAGGTTCGAGTTGAGCAAATTATCTGCCATTTGAAATGCGTGCCGATCGGTGTGAACGGATTAGGGTAGGCAAAAATTTGCAGAAACTGAACGGTAGGTATTATTGCTTTTATGTGCCAATATGCGTGGGACCAAAACTGTTCTCAGGAATACATGCCCCTAAATAGCCATATGCAAGATTTCTTGCAAACTCGTTAGTTTTGGTGACGGCAGATATTGCCTGACTACGGTAGCGACCAGATCGCTCACGAGTCGGACTACTTGTAAATAAACATATTTTAATCTGCTGAAGTCTTTAATTTCTCAAGTGAAGCCTTTGGGAATGTAACTTGTAATTTGTGGCGAGCTGAAACGTCTTCCGTTACACATATATTTAGTTACACGAGATAGACCATTTTACTAATTTGCAATTTTTGGCACAACCAACCAGTCGCGGCCAAACCAAAATTATTGGAAAGGTTTCATGAAACTGCATAACTTTGTAAAGACAACAACGGCTTTGGCGTTAAAGGAAAATCAGTTTAGTGTAAGTATTCCGCCGTATGGATGTAAACATTGTGTCTCGAGAACAACATAACCTATCACGCTGATTTCTCCGCCAGTTTGTGTGGAATATTAATTTAAAGAACTGACAAGCTTTGTTGCGAAACTGGTTGTTTTTCTTGGTATGTGTTTATCGATTTGCCTTCGAGCTATTAGTAATAACCGTTAAACGGTAGCGTACCTATGTCGACACAATAGTGTAGTGGTATGAATGTGGGCTGCTGAGCTTACAATCATGGTGTAAAGAATACAAGGTGAAACGTTCCCGGAGATGCGCAGTCGTCCAGAAAGTAGAGGGGAGATGTCAACCAATCCCCAATGGGCCTTGTCAGGAAATCCATCAGGTGTAACCATTTTAACAATATTTTCAGTTTTTGAAAACAAGTAGGCCTTGACAGGAAAGCGAAAACTATTTTATTTTCCGGTAAACTACCCTTTTTGTTCATGATACGGCAAAATTTTATTAAGAAAAGTTGTTCATAATGATAAATTATGGCCCTATACCAAATTCAAAAAGTTCTGTCGACATTAAACCGTCATTTTTAATAAATGCAATTTGTTTAATCTAAAAAATAACGGTTTAATCTAAGTCGACAGATCTTTCTGAAATTTTGTATAGGGCCATAATTTATCATTCTAAACAACTTTTCTTAATAAAATTTTGCCGAATCATGAACAAAAAGGGTAGTTTACCAGAAAATAAGCTAGTTTTCGCTTCGCTGTCAAGGCCTACTTGTTTTTCAAAAACTGAAAATATTCTTAAAATTCCCAGAACTTTAAAATAAAATTCATACATTTTTAGTCCATCTCACCTCTTGTAACCTCAATCCTGGGACACACTGTATATAACACAAATCTTAGCTCGTCTGGGTGTACCTGCGCTACCTCAAGTAACTCGCAATTAAAAATGTCAGGGCGCGAGGGTATAGCAGGTAACGAAAAGGCCGATAAGCTCACTATACAGGGGGGGTGGGGAAACACCATTTATTGAACCTAAACCCTGCTGTGGAATACAGAAACGCCACATAAAACAGTATATAAGGGTTTCGTAGGAACAAATAAACGCCTGGTACTGAGAGAATACACCAGAATAACATCTGGCAAAACAGTTTATAACTGTTTCGCAAAAGAAAGCAAGAACTGCTATGTTCTTTAGTAAGGAAAACCTTTTTACAGGCCACACGTTGTTGAGGTACAATATTTTCAAGATTGGCAAGACTCAGGATCAAATCTTCCGATTATGTAATGAGACAGCAGAAACGCTAGAATACACGCTTTTTGAATGCAACGCTGCCTGTCAACGTCGTTACAATGCATGACGATTTAAGTGTTTATTGGAGTCATAAAGTACTTCATAGATTACACTTCCAGCAGCCTATAAAATCCATTGTTGCTAATTACGAACAACCACAAGAGTAATCTATAAGCTTATGTGATACACGACGAAAACGTCGTTACGACTTGAATTTGGTAACCAAAATACCGTCAGTTACCCGATAAAACGGCACAAATCGGAAAATTCTCGGAACCGTTGCCCTAATTACCTATGCTACGATAGGCTGTAACTAAAGTTGCCAGCTAAGGCATCAGAAGAAGGGTTCCATAGACCTTAATCAGGACTACGACCCGGTAAACGAAATAAAGATGTTAAATGCCAGACGCCACCACTTTACTAAATCGGGAAAAACACAGGTGGGCTCATCGAGAAAGTGGAAGCAATGGCCCAACCTTTCTGATGCTACCATGGCGGTGCTTGAGCGACAATCCACGAACAGCTGCGTCGGACTTACCTTATTTGCATTCGCTTACAGCTGTCTGAATTCCTTTACATCACAAAATAACACATGCAAACATAAACCTATTAAAGAAAAGCACAATGTAGGTGAACAAAGAACATTAAAAGAAACACTTAATAAGGTTAGTGTAGTTAATTGCGCAGCGTTTAAACTAAATACAGGCTGTAAAGTTGCGGACAAACAATCTAACTGACTCAAGGATAGTAACCACTTTAGTTATACAATAAAGAATTAAACTACTTTCAAACAATAACTCTTGACGGTAAACTATCAAATCTGACTCAATAACGGTAATTACTTTAATATCACAACGTTAAGCGAAGTACAAACACTAAAAGTTGACTTAATTTGACTTAAAGACAATAACAACAGTTCAAACGTTTAATTTCAACTTATTAACAACGCTGCGTAAAATGGCGACACTGCACAGTGTGCGCTTATAAAATTACTACAAAATAACACAGCACCTTTGAGGGGTTCAGCTTGCTACGGTGATGATGTCCAACGGAGCTACAGGTTCTGCTCAAGCGACTGCTCCAAAATACTTGAAGGACTACGAGAAACGGCATAAGGTGCGATGTGTCAAGTGTGTCTAGATGGTGTTAAATACCCAGAGGGTAGAACGCAGAACGCAATCAACAGGAAAGGGTTGCGGTACGGTATACGTAGCTTCATTAACAACGATTAGCACAAATTAGGTTTCCAATAATTATCCGCCACAAAGGCGTCAATTCGGAGCTGCCGACTCACCGATACGAGGATTCCTCAGCTAATAACTACAAACAACGCCACTTAGAAGACCAAGACTTGACCGGTAACACCCATCCGGTTTCACTTCTTAATTTCGACGTTGGCCGGCAAACGCAAAACCGGAGCACTTGTTGTCTTTTTGAACTCAGACGATAGAATACTGAAGCCAAAGGAACGGGCGCCTGCGTTATTTATCGAACTCACTCCTACTCATACAGGAACTGCCAGCGTTGCGTCATTATTGCACCAATTCCGTACCCAAAGTGGGGAAGCCCGGCAAACGAAACGGGCCGACTGTTTGGAGCGGAAAAGCAATTAAGATAAGATTCGGCAAACAAGGATATGTGAATTTAAATCGACGATTATAAAATAAGCCGGACAACGTCAGTATTTGAAAGAAACGAAATTAAGTTTTAAAACTTAGCTATACTACCATTTTGGACTTAGATAAAATGGAAAAACTACTAATATTTGGAATACAAAAGCGGAAAAATGCGGAAAAGTGCTACATGCAAAAATTGTCCTTACATATGGCCTGGAAATGGCGAAACTCAACGGTGTTACTATTTTAACACTGCCACCACCACATTTCTCAAATAAGTTGGAATCTTTAGAGGTCGCAATGTTTTTTCTTTAAAAACACTTTACAATGCTGCAATGAGTCCGCTCACTATATATGATATTGCCGAATGTGTTGACATAACATTTGGAAGTACTGTGACACCTGCAAACACATCATCGTTATTACGTAAAACTCGAATCCTTTTTTATGACAAACATATATTTACAAACGCCTAAAGACGACATCTGAAATTTGGTGGTAGTTGTTGAAAATGGCAATCGCAAAACCGCCGCTTACAGCTCGAATTTAGGGGAAGAAAATGGACAATGAAGAAACCCTGTTGCACCAGCCATAAAAATACCATCTGCCTCTTCCTATAAAAAGACATTTATATACCGCAACTTGTGTGCGACAGAAACAAACAACATTACCTAGAATTACTGATACAAAAAGTTTCAAAAATAGTATTACAAAAATTCTAAATAAAATTCCTGATGCAGATGAACAAGATTCACAAGAACTATGGGCAAACTTGAGGAAGTGCATTACGACTATAATTTTGAACACTCAAAATACTAATATGTATTCCAAAAAGCCTTTGATAAGCGCAACAACTTTCAGCCTAATTGAAAACCGGAAAAAACTAAAAATCTACGGCATAAATACAGCTGCCAAAAATGAGGCCTATAATAGTCTCACAAGGGAGATCCAAACCGGTTGCAGAAGAGACAAGAACACATATCTACAAGACATATGTAAAGAACTGGAATTGCATGCGGACCAAAACAACACAAAAGACCTGTTTCAAAAAGTGAGATTAATCACCGGTAAATTTAAATCTCAAACGTGGTCAATCAAGGATCAGAATGGCACTGTAATTACCGATATTGATGAGGTCGTAGAGGTTTGGAGACAGTATTGCAAAGAACTTTATGCTGGTGAACAGTTGACTCCATGGAATAATGTTATAAAGTACGAATCAGAGCCGGATATACTTTTTTCTGAAGTGAAAGCCGCTATTAAAAGACTGAAGCCAGGCAAATCAGTAGGTGCTGATTTGATTACATCTGAAGCTATTAAACTACTAGGGGATGATGGTACATCAATTATTCATCAAATATGTCAGCAAATCTGGAAAACTGGATTATGGCCTGATGATTGGAAGACATCGGTATTCGTTCCATTGCATAAAAAGGGATCTCCCAACAATTGTGACAATTACCGCCTTCTAGCATTGATATCACATGCCAGCAAAATAATGCTCTACATTTTAAAAAGTCGTCTCGAACCATTTCTAACATGGCAAATATCTCCTGAGCAGGCTGGTTTTGTGAAAGGGCGAGGCACTAGAGAACAGATTATGAACCTTCGCCAGCTGATAGAAAAATCAAGAGAGTACTATGTGCCTTTGTACCTTTGCTTTGTCGATTATTCCAAAGCATTCGACAATGTTATATGGAACAAGCTTTGGAGTATACTTGAAGAAATGGGTACACCAACACATCTATCCGTCATGATACAACGTTTGTATAATGAAAACTCTGCAAAGATAAAAATTTCTAACATTACATCTGATAGATGCACCGTACACAAAGGTGTGAGGCAAGGATGTGTACTATCACCGATGCTCTTCAACATATATAGTGAGTACATAATGCGTCTAGTTTTGGAAGGCTGGCAGGGTGGCGTAACTATAGGCGGAACAAAAATCAATAATCTCAGGTTTGCTGACGACATAACCTTGATAGCGGGCAGCGAAGATGAACTCATCAGCTTACTACAGCGGCTACAAGTAGTTAGTGGTCTTTACGGTTTAAGTATTAACTTTAATAAAATAAAAGTAATGATAGTAGATCGGGCAAACAATAACAGACCGAACACCCATCAGATCGGCCAATGTGAGGTGGTCCAAAAAATACTATACCTCGGTACAATGATTGACAATACCGGAAATTGCGAAATTGAAATTCGTCGTCGCATACAGCTGGCTAGAACAGCAATGGCCCAGCTTTACAAAATATGGCGTGACCGAAATGTCACTAAATCTACCAAAATCCGCCTGGTCAATTCCTTGGTGTTTTCTGTATTCATATATGCAGCAGAGACATGGACCATCAGAGAAGCAGATAGACGTCGCATTGATGCATTTGAAATGTGGGTTTGGAGACGCATGCTGCGAATCCCTTGGACGGCGCGTCGTACCAATGCTTCAATACTCCGTGAAATTTCACCTGCTAAACGACTGTCCAGTACTGTCTATTTGCGCATTTTATCATTCTTTGGCCATATCAATAGAAGGGCGGATAATATGGAGAAATTAATTATTCAAGGCAAACCCGATGGCAAAAGACGGAGAGGACGTTCTCCAAAGCGCTGGA
Organism: Agriotes lineatus; assembly: GCA_940337035.1. NCBI lineage: Eukaryota > Metazoa > Arthropoda > Insecta > Coleoptera > Elateridae > Agriotes > Agriotes lineatus. The sequence continues at coordinate 59,393,525 of OW679199.1, read as the reverse complement.
TCGACACGACCAAAGACCTCTTACAAACCAATTTTGGTGAAGCTGTACATCTTGCAAACAACCGCAATAGATGGTATACCACAACTAGACGAGTAATTCGAAACATGGAAACAAACTGATACCAACAAGCTCACAAACTCAAAATTTATGGGTCACAAAACGTCTGTCAAGACGTCGTGATGAAGAAGAAGATACCGCAAGTATTAAAAGAATATCCCAAAGCAGAAAGTTTTAAACGAAAAACAGGATCACAAATTAAGAAAAGTAGGCATAACACCAACGGATACTTACAAAACTGCTATTGACGCAAAAGCATTAGAGAAGGCAAAGAAAACACTGGCTATCAACTAAAAAACGAGAAGGCGTCATTCGAAAGAGATAATTGGTTGAATCTTCTATTGATGATGATAATAATGTGGTTTGTCACGATAACTCAACTGATTATATGGATTTTCGTGATAGTAATGAAACCACCAGAAGTTGATAATTTTGTTATTGTACAATTTAGTAATAGCTATTAACATATCTAGGAATGTTATGAGTATCATAACATCATAACTGCCGCAGATGTTTTGAAATCCGAGGTCGTAGAGCGAATATTTTAAGACTTCTAAGGCTGTTATGATTCATAACATCCGTGATTTGTTCAATAGTTTATCGGTTGCCTTATGGTTATGGTTGCCATGTAGGGTAACATTCTTTTACTCTACAGATAAGTTATGACCTAGTTACCAGCCTACTTTTGTATATGTATACAAAGGCTTAATATCCTGAAACCGGTAAAACAATTTACTATGTTGCTAAAATCTTAAAAGAATAATATGCCAATGGAAACTATGAAGTTAAGCTATCTTAGAAAACGTGTTAGGTGCAGTGATAGCTTCGTGTTTCTATTAGATCTGAATCTCATCTTACTTCCTGAGAAAGACATTCAAGTTCATTTATCGAATATTTATCTCTCAATTAACGCCCCTATAGCTATAACGATTTTACTAATAGCCATATCAATATTACACACGAGTGACTTTTGAATACCATAACCCAACTAGTGCGTTTTAGTTTACGCAATAATGTTTAATGTAATCTGTGTTCTGATGTCACCTGGCCACCGAAAAGATTAAAACAAACAGGCACTGTGATTTCAAACAATAATTTTGGTTTTGATGCTTCTGGGGAGTTTATTGATAGGTGTGGATAAAATGTTGTACTGCAAGCATAGTGTTACGAAGTACTACTCACACGAGAAAATTAACCCACACAGGCCACGGCCTCGTAGGCCAAACTTTTTCTCTAGTGGGTAATACATAATACATAACACTACTTGTATAGCAAATAACTATTAACGCAGTATATACTTGTTAGAAAAACAGACAACACGATTTCTGCGTATTTAAAATTAGTTTTGATACACTTGATGCCCTGTAAATTTATTCTGCCCACTAATGTTTGTTTGATGTATTCCGTGGTACGATTATGTTGTTACAATATTGTAGAAATAAAATTTGTACAATACCCAGCCATTATTAAGTTTTTACTTCGGCTTTCAACCTCGCCCATTTTTCCAAATTTATAATTTGTGTCACAACCGCTCTACCAATCACGACCAACCGAAAATGAAACGGAAGGTCTCATGAAACTGCATAACTTTTATGAAAAGAGCGACCGCTTTGGCGTTAAAGGAAAGTCGGAAAATTAATAAATGGGAAGCATGTCCCGCCGCCTGGATGTAAACATTGTAGCTCGAGCACGACACAACATATCAGGATGATTTCTGCGCTATTTTGTGCGGAATATAATAAATTATTTGTATGTGTTTTTAAATTTGTGTTCATGATAACAGTAATAGTCGTTAAGCGGTCACATAACTACGCCTACAGAACGGTGTAATATTATAAGCTGCGATGCCTAGCTTAAGGTCACGAGTTCGAAACTCCGTCCCGGATTTGTTCTTGAAGTTATTGAAAAATTCGGATACAAATTTCTATACATTGTCACCTTTGAATGTGAAATGTCACATTCTAGACGTTCTCTTCCCCATACGCACTCTCTGCGAACAGTAATGATAAATCGCTTACTCGATTTTAAACCATTTTTCTCCATCTAGGCTTCGTAATAATTAGTTCTCGGCTCCTTTGCGAATTCTCTTCAGTCGAAGTCATAGCACATTTGGCGCGATCATGTATATAACATTGATCATACCACATTGAAAGCACCGTTTTAACAGATTACAAAGATTGAACGTATCTTGAGGAGCGTGCGTCTCAAACAGTGCATGGCGAAAACAGCTCCATATTAACACTGTGTCGAAGTATTCATAAGGAGCTTGCACCATCTCATCTTGTTTCTTTTTATCTCCTTCTCCTTTTTTAATTTTCTACTTCTATTACTAAATATCTGATTTATTAAATTTTATTACTTACAATTTTTCAGGTTAAAGACTTAGCTACTTTTTAGTTGACAAATTTTTTACGGAGGTTCGTTAATGCAAAAAAAAACTGAATTGTACTTTTACTTTTGAAATGTGTAAGCAAACTCTGACTGTATGCCTTTTCATTTGTTTGAAAACAATATAAATTGTATTGAAAACCAATAGAAACTTAGTTTGCTTGATGAAGTCATATACGTAGTTGTCTAGGAAAGAAAAATATAATGTTCTATTTGTCATAATTGCAACTTTAAATAGCAAAGATGGATTAGATGTTTAAAACTGGCAATTACAATATTCCATCATATTTTTTAGATTTACAATGCCGAAACAGTCGCAATATTATTTCCTGAAGTGCAAATGGATTTAAATATAACAAGATTTATACAACCAAACACAGTGGGTCTGTCCAGAGTTTGAAAAAATCTTTTCTTGAAATGACATGCAATGCAGTTTTTTAGGTATACTTACCCTACTTTTAGATTGATAACCACCTTCAATAATTAAAAATACATAATATAAGAAATTTATTCCTTGAAAGAGTATATAATATATTTTTTGCACTACTAGTCTCAGAACGCACCGCTATTGGTCTATCTTTAGGTCGTGAATTTGATTTTCTCCACCAAGGGAGAGAAAGTAAAATAAACAATTTTCACCGTGGTAACTGATAAATTGCTAAGTTACCAAATATGACTATTTTAATTTTGACGTTTTAAAGAGCTGTATTGTCAGGTTGACAGTTAACATATTTTCGAAATTTGTTGGGAATTTAGGTATTAAGCCGTTTGGTAGTGCAAAAAATAGTATATACACCACGGTAGCGAATCCTCTTATAACCTTCGCGGTTTAGATACTTCGCGCTGCGCGCTCAGTATCTAATATGCGCTCAGGTTATAATACTGCGCTTCGCTACCTTGATGTATAATATACTATTTTGCACTACTAGTCTCAGAACGCACCGTTATTGGCCTATTTTTAGGTCGTGAAGTTGATTTTCTCCACCAAGGGAGAGAAAGTAAAATAAACAATTTTCACCGTGGTAACTAATAAATTGCTAAGTTACCAAATATGACTATTTTAATTTTGACGTTTTAAAGAGCTGTATTGTCAGGTTGACAGTTAAAATATTTTCGAAATTTGTTTGGAATTTAGGTATTAAGCCGTTTGGTAGTGCAAAAAATAGTATATACATCACGGTAGCGAATCGTCTTATAACCTTCGCGCTCAGGTTATAATACTGCACTTCGCTACCTTGATGTATAATATATTATTTTGCACTACTAGTCTCAGAACGCACCGTTATTGGTCTATCTGTAGGTCGTGAATTTGATTTTCTCCACCAAGGGAGAGAAAGTAAAATAAACAATTTTCACCGTGGTAACTAATAAATTGCTAAGTTACCAAATATGACTTTTTTAATTTTGACGTTTTAAAGAGCTGTATTGTCAGGTTGACAGTTAAAATATTTTCGAAATTTATTGGGAATTTAGGTATTAAGCCGTTTGGTAGTGCAAAAAATAGTATATACACCACGGTAGCGAATCGTCTTATAACCTTCGCGCTTTAGATACTTCGCGCTGCGCGCTCAGTATCTAATATGCACTCAGGTTATAATACTGCGCTTCGCTACCTTGATGTATAATATACTATTTTCCACGGCCGGGAGTAGAAGTCCGTTTCTATAGCATCAAAATTGTGACAGAAGTAGGACATTTGCTCCCTAGAGACTAAATAAGACAAAAATTTCCCTAGGGAGTTTTCATTATGACTGACACAACAATTATGCCAAATTCGAGGTTATCAGGTTAGGTTTTGCGTCAGTTTTGACACAAACTGACGCAAAAACTAACCTACTAACCTCGAATTTGACATAATTGTGAGCTCTTGTCATAATGACTTACAGTGCCACCAACTTTAAAATTTCCCATAGGTTACTAATTTTAAAATAATTTTAACTAAAATGTCAATAAATGACGTTTAAAAAAACGGGTTTTTCGTTTTTAATCTTCCTGCAACGTGAAAAAAATAGTATATGCAACTCGGAGAGAATGCTATTTTGCTTCAATGCAATTTCTGACTCTCGGGCTTCGCCCTCGAGTCAGAAATTGCACCTCAGCAAAATAACGCATTTCTCTCCCTTATTGCATAATCTACTATATTATAGTCCTGTATTTCTAAAATTGTGAATTAAACAAGATTGAGTGGATAACATAGTTTTTAAATGCACGAGCATAACTATCGCTTAACTGAAGCAAAAGCGCAGACGACCATACTTTGTTCAGTTAAGCTGTAATAGGCTCCAATGGAATCATTATACCGCCGCTAATATTATGTACGTAAAATATAAGTGAATATAAATACACAATTAGATAAGAAACTACTTTAAATATTGTAGTTATACAGAATTCTCTATCAACTAAATACATCTACTAAATATATTTAAAAGTAGAACTAGCATATGAGTTTAGATGTACTAGGTAAGACAACAACACTGGCTGTATATTTGTTAGGCATTTCTAATTTAAGTGGCAACCTGTTTCGACGTTGCTATGCAACAAAATTATGTATTAAATGTAATTCTTTTGAACCTCGTTCAAGCTAATCAACTGATGATAAAAGCTCTATCAAGTGTTGTCCCAGTGTTCATGCATTGGATAGTGCATGAATTGAGCGTAAACATTATATTAAAGTTTTTCTAAAGTACATAAGTAGAAAACAGTTATGTCCCGAATGATCGATTTGCTAATTAATTGTATTTCTGATTATATCAATAGGAAATACTGCATTGATTGAATTATAACGTATTTTTCTATAACAGTGTCTTACACAGCAAAGGTTGAGAATAATTATAGCCCAAGCGTCAAGTTTGTACCCCGGGGGCACTGAGGAGTATAAGGCGCACGGGCTATCATACTATTTTTTCCACTATTATCACTTTAAATTCTAGCAATTATAGCCCGCGGTAAATGCAAGAGTATATTAATATCCACGACTATTAAATAGGTTGAATTTTAAATGTGTTTAGTCCTCTACAATTCGGCTCGCCCGAAGAGAGCGTCCGCCTACTTCGAATGACCAATGGCTTAAGACAGTAAATAATAAATTATTATTAACCACTGGCGAATTACGATCAACTTCCCGATACAAAATCGGTCAATAATGGTATGTTTATACATAGACTATTAGTGCAAAAAATAATTTTCTATGTTGGTGTAGTAGATGAGTGGAAAAATGGAGTAGAGTTAGGCTAATGCAACATAGACCAACTAAAATGTTACATTTAATATTAACGTTTAAAAATAAATTTTCCTGATTCTTTTATAGAGTAGTTGAAGATGGAAGAATGCATTACTGATAGAAATGTACAAATACTTTTAGAATTAAAGGTCTTACCATGAATAGAAACGTTTTAAACGCCAACGGATAAATTCACATTTCACCAAGTTAAAAAAAAAACACTGGAGTATTTGATCAGTTTTCCATTAGCCCATATTTTTCGTCCATTGAAACATTGCGCAATAAAATGTAAAAAATAATGGAAGTATTTGTCATAACTAAAAAATAGAGTAGAATATGCCCTAACGACATCTTACAAAGCTGGTTAGATTAATAATAATTACTCCAAAATTAGAGATAGCGGGTCTTATAATTGGATATTATTTCAATTGACATTAAATAATTTGTTAAGGTTATGATACAGACATACACTTCGACCAACTGAAAAAGCATGTCATTTGTGCGCATGTAATTGAAAATACCATATAAACACCGTGACATGAGGTAACAGAAACAATAATAAACACTAATTAAATTAAACAAATAAAATAGCTAATCACATACTATCAAGCACAAATACTTGACAAAATAGGGTTTCTTGTCCCCTTACAATACATTTATGCAGAGTTATTCACGTTCACCGTAACTACAATATTACAGTTAGTCAGCATTTTTACACATTCCAGTACGGTAAATTGGCTAGACTTTAATTTTTAACGTTTCAAAACGTCAACTACAAAATTTACTGCAGGCAGCTGGCGTAATGGCAACGGTGGTTTTGATATTCGAAAGCAAAGTCTCGAGAAAAAATATGTCGGTCAAAAGAGTTAATACAATACTCGGTGCGTTAAGCATTTTAAGCGCTCGGTTTCTATAAATCACTCCGCTTCGCGTCGTGCTTCAAAAATTAAAACCTCACGCTGTAAAATGCAACCTACCGCACTCGTAACATAAATAACTATTTAGTTAGAATTACTGGTATCTCTGATTTTGTTTTAATTATTATAATACTAATGCAAGCAGTAATGTTCTACTGTATTTGTTCGCTGCGAAAACTATACCTAGTTACTTACTATTAGTCAAAATGCAAGTATACAGAAGGGGGCAAGGAAAAGATTATGATAGTTATCTATGTACCAAGGGAAGATGTTTATTCCCCTTCGAGAGCGAGAAGCTTACAAGCCCAAGGGCCTTTTTCCCGAAAGTTTATAAGTCGTCCGAGAGTATAAAGATACTGTAATTATTAGATAAAAATTAAATTTTGTAGAGCAAGATCGTACATTATGCAATTATTTAAATTTTTTTGGAAACATCGTAAAATTAGATTTTTACTTATAATGGGAATACGTTTCTAAAACCCCATTATATATTACGTATTCCGGTATTCGTGTATAACTGTTGTCAAAAAAGTGTTTTTGTAGGAAGTATAGTTTTTGAAAACATTGCAAAATATTTTTTTTAAATACTCAAAATTATGGGATTTTTTAAACTGTTATCTATTACGTAATTACAGGTCTACTTCAGGGAAGCGACCCTGCCCACGCGAGCCGTGAATCTCTCTCACCCCCGAACTTTGAGAGGATTCATGTCCCAGCTCCATGGATCCTAGATACTCCATATTTAAATCCTACATACATCCTCCCCTGGCCAACACGCATTGGCAAGCGCGGCCTTGTAATGCCAACATCCCTCCATGAATAATGTCGAATTTGAAAAAGAGACCCCAGGCGAGTAGAGCAAAAAACTCACAATCTCGCACTGGTATACCAGTCTGCCCCACGGACTCTGGGGGGGGGGGGCAAAAATTCGAACAAAATCAAACCCAAACTAGACACAAACAGAAAACACAAAAAGACCATCCTGATCGCGACATACAATATCCGCACAATGAGACTAGAAGAACACCTAGTGAGTCTAGAAAATGAGCTCCAAAACCTAAAATGGCACATAATCGGAATATGTGAGACAAGGCTAAGAGGAGAATCTACCACAGTTCTAAAATCTGGGCACTTGTTATGCCAACGAAATAAAGATGATGACTTTCACTTTGGGGGAATAGCCATCATGATTCACAATAAGATAAAGCACCTCGTGAGTAAAGTAACAGCCGTTTCGGACCGAGTAATGTACATTATGCTGAAACTTAACAAAAAACTGAGCATACAAGTAGTTCAAGGGTATGCTCCAACAGGCCAATCAACAGATGAAGATGTTCAACAATTCTATGAAGACCTCTCAATGGCTGTAAATTCAGAAAAAACCAAGTTTAAAGTCGTAATGGGCGACTTTAACGCTAAAATTGGACCTAGAGCGATAGCAGACCCAGTGAACATCGGTACATTCGGACTGGGAAGCCGAAATTCAAGGGACAGTTAATGCTTGAGTTTTTATGCAGGAAGAACCTTTACTGCATGAACACCTTTTTTAAAAAACCGCCACAAAGGAAGTGGACCTGGAAAAGCCCCGATGGTAAAGTGAAAAACGAGATTGACTATATCTCTACTTCCGTAAGGAGTATGTGCGAAGATGTCACAGTTGTAAACCGCTTCAGTACGGGCAGTGACCATAGACTTGTTAGAGCAAGAATAAGCATAAACACTTACCTAGAAAGGAAAAAACAAATCGAAAAGAAAATTACACCATCAATATTAGACCTGGAAAAGAAAGAACAAGAGTACAACAAGATAATCGAACGCAAGCTAGAGCCCATAGAAAAGCTAGACGAATTAGAACTAAACGAGTTATCGAACAAAATAGCAAGTAGCATCAATACTGCCGTGAAACAAGTCTGCTTTCAGATGCCCAAGAAAGATCAGAAGTTTAGCGCTGCAACATCCCGCCTTATAACAGAACGAAGGGAGACAGATAGAGATTCGCCCGATTATGAGCAGCTAAACAAGAAAGTGAAAAAAGAAATCCGAAAAGACTTGAGAAGATATAATACTCGTATGATTGAAGAACTAATAGAAAGGAACACGAATATGAAAGTATTAAGATCCAAAAGAAGTAGAGGGTAGCTGATTATCAAGAAATTAAAAAATGACGAAGGAGTAATTGTAACAGACAGAAAAGAAATTGTAAATACCGTTCAAAGTTTCTACCGTAAATTATATAACCAACAGGCACAAATGACGGATGAGTTACGAGAGACCCAGCATGCTAGGGGTACAATTACGAACATTGGATCTGAAGATCTACCAGAGATAGACACAGCAGAGTTAAGAACAGCGATAAAACAAATGAAGACATGTAAAGCTCCAGAAGAAGATCGCATTACTAGCGAAATGCTCAAAGTGGGAGGAAGAACCCTTGAAAAGGCAATGCTTAAGCTGATGAATAGGTGTGTTGTCGACGGACACATACCCAAATCATGGCAAAATGCTGAAATAATTTTGATATATAAGAAAGGTGACACCACAAATCTGGAAAACTACCGGCCCATCAGCTTATTATCGATCTGCTATAAACTCCTTACAAAGATACTGACCAACCGACTCACCACTAAGTTCGACTTCTATCAACCAATCGAGCAAGCAGGTTTCAGAAGAGGTTTTAGTACAACTGACCACATTCAAGTAGTTAAAACACTAATCGAAAAATGTGCGGAATACAACATCCCACTCCACATCGCTTTTATCGATTATCATAAGGCGTTCGACTCTGTGGAAAGATGGGCAGTACTAGAAGGAATGGCAAGGGCACGGATTGACTCAAGATACATCACGCTTATCAAGCACATCTACGAAAACGCCTCACTTAAAGTAAAAATTAATGAAGATCTTGAGACCCATGAAATCCCAGTAGAGAGAGGAGTGAGACAAGGGGATACGATCTCTCCCAAATTGTTTACCCTCGCCCTCGAGGACGTATTCAAGACGCTACCCTGGCAGGATAAAGGTGTCAACATCGACGGGACAAGACTAAATGCGACGATTCGCGGACGATATAGTTTTGATCAGTAACAGCGCACAAGAACTAAGAGACATGATAAAACAATTAGACGAAGCCTCTCAAACTATAGGCTTGACAATGAATGTAGGAAAAACAAAAATTATGAGTTCTGAAAATATAAATGTCACTCTGAGAAACCAGACCCTCGAAAATGTCCAAGAGTACAATTACCTAGGACATAATATCAAAAGGGGTAAAAATAACCAAACCGCTGAGCTCAATAGAAGAATCAGTCTCACATGGGCAGCTTTCGCAAAACTCAGTTATATTTTCAGAAACTCTGAAATACCAAACAATCTCAAACGAAAGGTATACAACACATGTATCCTTCCCGTGGCTACATACGGAATGGAAACAGCAACGCTAACAAAACACAGCGCAAACAGGTTGAAAATTTGTCAACGAGCAATGGAGAGAGCCATGCTCGGAATTAGCCTCAGAGATAGGATTCGGAATGAAGATATAAGAGCCAGGACGAGGGTCGAAGATGTTATCGAAAAAATTGCAAAACTAAAATGGCGCTGGGCCGGTCATATTGCCCGAGATAGTAATAAATGGACGAAAGCAATACTACAGTGGCGACCCCGAGAAACCAGAAGAAGTGTTGGACGACCTCAAACAAGATGGCGAGACGACCTAAAAGAAATAGCGGGACGAAATTGGATGCTGAAGGCCCAAAACAGAGACACATGGAAGAAAATGGAGGAGGCTTATGTCCAGCAGTGGACCTTGAGAAGCTAGGAAGAAGAAGAAGAAGAATTATCTATGACTTTGGTCAATAACATTTTTTGTAAGATGTATAGTTTTTTAGAAAAACCAGAAAATCTAATTTTTGCAAGTAGTCAAAGAAAGTCGTGTTGTGACCACACCTTATTTTTACAAAGGTACAGCTCAGTAAATGATATTAAGGATTCTAATGTAGAATCTACCGTACAATTAACTTTGTGTAAGTTTTTTTCTAAGTAAATCTACTACTGTCCTATGACCTTTGTGTTCTGCCCATTGAAGTGCTGTAGCGTTTCCGTGATCTTTTATATGAATATCTGATGATAGTAAAAGCAAGTTAACAACAGCATCATGGCCCTTTTCAGCTGCTAAAATCAAGGCATTTCTTCCTTTTGCATTCCCTACTTTCGTGTCTGCACCTTTGGCTAACAGCAACTCTGCAATTGTTGCATGACCTTTTAATGATGCCATTTATGTTTGCTACATAAGTTAACAACAGTTTCACAGTGTCTACGTGGCCCCGCGATGATGCTAGAATTAAGGGAGTCGTATTACACTCGTCTTTTGCTTTCAAAAGCGACCCTGTTAAAAGTAATAGTTGCACAATTTGTGTATAACCTTTGCGTGCAGCGAAATGTAGTGCAGTCATGTTTCGAATATTTTTAGCGTTAGTACCCGTACTTGCTCCGTTGAGCAAAAAACTAAGAATGGTATTATAGTTGTTCACGTTTGTAAATATTAACAGTTTTCCGGCACTACGATTTCCACCTTCAATATCTATATAATATGATTTAAAATGAAGACAACTACGAATGAGTTTCCTTTATATATCGCCCAATGCATTGGTGTCATACGACGAACATCTTTCTCTTCTGTGTTTGCTCCTTTGTTCACTAGTATTTTACTGCATCATTAAAGTTATAACAAGCAGCTAAATGTAATGCTGTAGCTTTTTGGTTATCTTTAGAAAGTATATTTGCTCCATTCGATAATAGCTCATCTATTACTTCGGTAAAACCATATTTAGCAGCCAAAAGTAATTGACTCTTGCCATATGAATCTTTAGCATTTACATTTGCCCCTTTACACAGAAGTTCTTTTGCAGTGCTTCTGTGGCCTTTCAACTCAGCCATATGAAGAGCACTTCTATGTTCTTCATTTACTGCCAACATGTTTGCTCCCTTTGCTAACAGCGCTTTTACAACACCGGGATAACCACGTGCACTTGCCGTTCTACCAGATTTATTGTCCTTCATTTCTAAATCGGCTCCATTAGATACAAGGAAAACGTTACGTTTACATGCCCATAATAGGCTGCCCATTGAAGCGCATGCATACCCTGGTTGTCTTTCAAGTTTACATCGGCTTCTTGAGATAGAAGAGCAGCGGCCGCAAGCAATTGGCCTTTCCTTGCTGCTAGATGCAATGCTGTTAGCCCATGATTATCTTGGGAATTTACATCTGCTCCATTATCAAGAAGTTGTATCATGTCTCTGGAGTTTATGTCAAAGTTTTTGGCCAACAACTTAAGTAAATCCTGCGTGTGCTGCCCAATGGAGTGCAGTCATCTTGCGATTGTCAACAGCGTCAAGTTCTGGAGAATAATTCAGAAGTGTAGTGAACGTTTCAAAATGTCTAAACTGCACCACCTAGTGCAATGCAGTTTTGTTCTCATCGTCAGTTGCATTTGTATCTACTCCGCTGGAGAGCAACGATTTCAGAGTATCTGTCTGGCCGTACTTAGCGGCTTCTATTAGAATTAAACCTCGTTTGTATTCGCCTGCCCCTTTGCTTTTACAATGATCTATTAATAAATTCACAATATTAAAATGACCATTTCTTGCTGCGTTTTGTATGGCAGTGATGGGAATACGCGTATGATCCAAGTAGGACATTTCAACTATTTCAGTATCTGCACCATTTTCCAACAGTAGTTTTGCTAACTTTAGGTGACCATAACGTGTATACCAATGCAAGGCAGTTAAGCCTAAATAACCAATGCTATTGACATTGGCTCCATGTTTTATCAACAGTGTTACCATTTGAATGTCATTGCAAATCACAGCATTTAGTAACGCGCTGTTACCAGTACAATCATTACAGTTGATATTTGCGCCATGAGTCAATAGTAATTGAATAAGATTGGTTTTGCCAGGAGATGTTGAAAAAATTACATGCAGAAGTGGAGTAATGTTTTTGTGGTCTCCAGCGTCTACGTCAGCTCCGCTAGAAAAGAGCAAGGTCATAGTGTCTTAAAAATTTCGTTTTTCGAAGTTCGAAGTGTAAATCCAAAAAGTACAATTTTTCGGAAATTAAGCAAGATTTTAATGAGATTTTTTATTGTGTGTAAGTTTTAGCTGACTGAACAATCTCAAGGCCAGAAAACTTTTTTTCCTAAAATGTACAATTTTACTGATAACGGAAGTCACGTGACAACTTTTGTTTGGCCCATTTGTAATCACTTTGCAACCACCTCTGGTCATCAGTGTTTGATTTTCCAAAAAATTCTAAATAATTTGTTTTCATATGATGCCAGCTTTTTGGCGATCACTTTATTTATTATTTGTTTATAATAAATTTCTTACGTAGTGCACATTTGAATTCAGCGCCGAGATGGCCTTGCGCCGAGTTGTCCCGGCGCCGAGCTGGCGGAGCCGAAGTGGCGGCGCCGAGATAGCGGAACCCTGACCATTCTATTGAGCTTCGAACGAACTTGAAGCAATACTGGCAAGAAAAGGTGCTTCATGGAAAGTATCCGTCACATCTTAATAAATCTGAAATCAACAAATGTGATTCTACGTTGTGGCTGAAGAAAGGACATCTTTATCTAGAAACTGAGTAGTTCATTATAGCCATTCAAAATCGAGTTACACGAACTAGAAATTATGACCGACATGTTCTGAAACTATATGTAACCGATAAGTGCCGAAAATGTAACTGTTCGGGAGAATGGATTGAACATATAACTGCAGGAACTGGCCAGAACTATCTAATAATGCTTATCTGGGAAGGCATAATCAGATAGCAAATATTATTCACCGAGAAATAGACCCTAAACACAATTTATTGAAAGAAACGCCTCCGTATTATAAACACTCACCTTCAGGCGTACTAGAAAACGAAGATGTACTGTTATATTGGGATAGACCTATCATTACGGATAAAGTAGTAGATTATAATCGACCTTCTATTTACCAATAAAATCAACAAAAACCGAGAGAGAGAGAGATGGTTACTAAATACGAAAATTTGGATTTTGAAGTTAAACGAATCTGAGAACTTAACCTGCATATCAATTATTCCAATTGACGTGCCAGTTGAAGGAGTAATTTCGAACAAATTCTCCATTAATTTAAAGAACTTGAACTTACCTGACAAGTTAATACCAACCATCTTAACGGCTGCTATTTTACAAATCTGCCATATGGTTAGCACTTTTTTTCACTCATTTAGACTAGTCTTTTCAGATGGGTTTATACCCGACAGTCGATAAATTCTCGATTATCGTGAATTGTAAATGAAACGATGATAATAATAATAACACTTTATTAGGGAATTGGTTCAACTGGTAGCTGTTTTTCCACCAGTCCCCGATTCCATCTGCATAAAAGAGACAAGATAAGAAATGAACAATTTATAAGTAGTTATACGTAATTAAGTCCTAAAACCTATGTAACAGCTTCTACTTATTTTTAAAATTATATAAGTCAATTTGTTTCTAACCTATATCAGAAAGTTTCAAAAAGAGCAGTGAATGTTATGGTCCAGGTGCTGCAGCAAAAACTGCCTCATGCGATGTCCAGGATTCCCAGTTCTCCTTAACGGGTCTATTAAGAATGGGGGGAGTAGATTATGTAGCTTTAGGCACACATATGAGAAGCTACTTTTAAATGTAATGGTGGAGTGAGAGGGGATGTGAAGTTTATTCTTACATCTGAACTCGCTCCGATGCAAATTGCCTCATTTTACAGTAATGAGAAAGCCAGCGTAATGATGGCAAGCACTGCGAAGTATGATCTCGACGTATGCATGAAGCTTGAATTCGTCAAATTTGTTGTGCAAATTGGACTTTTTTATTGTTGATCACTAAGTAATATGGGATGCCGCATAATACGAAATATTTTCCAGGTCGTTATTAATTGATGAAATTGCTGTTCGCAGACCAGCTGGGTCAAAAGAAAAATACATATGCGTAATAATAAATAATAAATCCGCATATTTGTGTAATTTACTGGAAACTAATGAAGAAGGCATGTCAAAATAATAGATACAGTAGAATAAAGGGCCCAAGATTGACTCTTGAGGAACTCCACTTGCAGCTGTAAGACTAGGCAGAAGATCTTCATTGCATTTAGCTCTTTGTCACCTATTTGTAAGATAATTCTTGAAAAATATAACTGCAATGTTATCAAGACCTATGTAAGTCAGTTTAGCAAGAATTAGTTGATGGTTAAATGTATCGAATGCTTTGATAAAATCTAATAAGAAAGAACAGTAAGCTGACCTTGATCTCGAGCAATAATGACATCGTCAATAATTGACAATAAGGCTGTTGAGGCGCGGAGGCGTAGTCTATACCCAGAATGGACCCAATATATAATATTGTTTGAATATACGTATTGACTAAGTTGCTTGGCAACCACCAGAGTTTTAGATAGAAAAGGCAAAATAGTTTCCAGACCTTTTCACAGTGGTCCACATTTGCTCAATACTTTTGTCGCAAAGGAAGTCCGTGCATATATGACCACTCCACCTCTTTTAAAATATGTTCTGTGCCTGTGGAGAAGCTGATAATGAGGGTTGAAAAACTGGGAACTCTGCTTAGCACCGGAAAGACATGTTTCGGTAACAGCAACCAGACCATCATCCCCACTCTGGACATGTTCCGCAAATTCGCCTAAACCTGTGAGAAATAGACGCATATTTAAATAAGCAATCTTAACTTTAGTATTAATCATATGAAAGATTATAATCAAAGGTATAATAATTAGAGATTAAATATGATGTTAATGTAATTTTGAGTGAACATCCTTAAAATCAGAAGTTGACTTTATCATAAATATTTTACTATTTCGTTAACTTAAATAAAAATCCTGCCATCTTTTGTCCAAAGAAACTTTACATTATTTTGTCTTTTAAACAATTTACATTTGAAAAGTAGTTCTTTATAACATTTAGTCAAATATTCATTTATGTAAATTGACTTATCTTTATGTTGTGCATCATTGAACATAGTAGGAGCAAGGTTTGAGATTTTCAGATTTCTCCCGGCGAGTAACTTTGCTTTTTCCGCATTTCGGACGAATTTGACGATGATAGTTGGAACCAAGTTTATTCGAATTAGATTTTTGACGATAAGCCGCATCGATAAAATATGTGCTGATATCAACGTTCTGTGTACGATCGATGACTTCAACCACTGATATATTATTTCCACTTGACTGTTTATGTATCCCCTGTATTTCAACATGATTAGATACAGCTCGTTGGTCAAGTACGTTTTGTTCAAGTTGTAGTTCCTTATATTGTTTTTGTAGCAACTTATATGAAAACTCTAGTTCAGACATTTTATTTGTATATTGAGCGATAGTTTTTTGTTGTTTAATAATGATACCACTCGTATCTTCTATTTTATCAAAACATGCTTGTATAGATTGTTCTAACTCCTTGATCGTATCCAAAGCGGATCGTAAAGCGAGCAGTTCAGACCAGGTTAGCGTTGGCTCGCTCACCTTACTGGTTGTGGTGGTATTTACATCTGACGATTTCAGTGACGAGCTTGCAGGTTTATCTGTTAATGTGGTATTATTCATTATAATATTGCCAATGTTGTCAGCAGTTCCAAATATATTATTATTTAACTTGGGTATATCATCTTTTGACATTTTAGTTAAGACCACGACCGTGAAAGCATTTTGAAAAATTTCTAAGACCTTAAAGGTGCTTATGTTATTAAAACTTATCACTAACGGAATTTGACCAGTCTTCCATAAGAATTCATACGCGTCAACAAAACTAATTTCATTCGAGATGTCTACAGGCCTTAGAAATATTTGGGTAACTCTGCGCGAGTCTTCATTCCAAAGTGTTTCCAATTTCTTGCTTTCCATGTATTTTTTAACAATACTACAAATCGAAGTGTTTACAAAATCTTCTACCTTACTATCGCAATTTGTAATTATTATTACATTTTTGTCGCTAACTATGTTGGCCCAAATTGGTGTACTAAAGTCAGTAGTCACTTCAGCTGGTTGAATTGCAAATTGATAGCGTTCATGTTCAATTATTAGATCAATAAGTATTTTACGGATCTGATTTTTTGTTATGGTGTAGTGACCACCTAAGCGCCCGTTTGACCATTTTGTAATAATTGCAAGGAACTTTTCGGCAACATTGCATAAATTTCGTCCTTCTAATTTAAAAGGTTTAATAATGTTTTCAATTGTGCTTTCAATTATCTTATCTAATTGATTAACGTCTGGTTGTCCTGCCAATAAGTATAGTTTTTCTGAGAAGTTTTGGGCACCGAGTCTTGTCTTGTCTTCTTGTAACCCAAGACTTGAATAGTCAAACAAATAAGTATCGCCACCAGTACTGACTGTTTGTAAATTTGGTTGAAGGTCACTGTTTTTTAAAAAGTCGCATTTAGGAGATGCTCTTCTATTCGTGAAAATAATAAATATTTTGTCATAAGGTTGTCGCAAATGATTAATAATTTGTGATTCCTTAAACGAATTATTCCTGATTTTATTCTTAATATCTTCAAGACTTTCAAGGTAATCCTTTAAATTTAATAAAGTTTATTCTTTGTCTTTTTATTTAAGAATTGCTGTGTGAATTCTTTCCGTGATAAAGATGTTGGATTGGTTTGGTGCTTACACTGAATTAAATAAGCAGTACCATTATTAGAATTTGTTTTTCTGTAGAAAATTATGTCATCGAACTTTCCACAATAGGCAGAATTCATGGCAAGCCACATGTCTTCGGTTTCTTCGTCTAGAGACCTGAGGCATAGAAGTGCAGCCAACTTAAACTCGTACGGCCTTCCATCATCTAGCGTTCCACGCAAAACCTTATAATCCTACAACAAATTCTATATTAATTCTTACGAACGTACGAAATTCGGGACACATTACAATGTTCAAGTTTTAAACTAAAAACTAACTAAAAACGTTTAGGTTGACAATATAAAATTTATATCAACCATAAAAACAATGTGCGTTATCGTAGGCCATACTATTAAAATTTATACATTTATTTAATACATAGAATGGAAGACAAACGAGAGTCTAACGCCCTCTTGCTAAACCGATTAGAGATTAGAGATGAGAGAGAGGTTAGAGATTAGAGGTCCATATTCTCACCTGGTGTTTAATCATAACGATGTTATTTTAAATAACAACGAGAGATATCGTTTTATGTAAATTTGATGAGTAAAACAACGGATATACTCCTGTAATAATAGCAGAAAGTTAGCAGGAGTTAATCATTATATGAAAATAGGGCCCACAGACTTAAACAACGGTAAGTAATACTAAAGTAGAATTCAGCACAGCAAACCTATTAAGCGTTCGCCCATTTTTCGATGACCCACAAAAGCAAATGAAAAAAATTATGAGCTGGTAATCAAGGTGAGCACTTCATATAACCTTTGCATTGCAACATTCTAACATTATAGTACTTTTAAATATTACTCTAGTTCTATCATTGCCGTTCTGGCTCACAACTGCCGCTAATATGAATGGTACATAGATTTCAAATATACGAATTTGTAAACTAGGTTGGGAGGTGTTGAAACGATCAATATTGGTCTTGCTTATTTCGGGACCGCATCTTCGGCGTTATCTTCCTCAGTTTCTGAAATTTGCGTTACCTCATTAGCAAAGCGCAGATTGGATATCCTTTATTCTCCGACCAATATTCCACTTCTCTCGTTCTTCAGAATTGTTCTTATAATACAGTTCCCATTTAAATTTAAAAGATTGAAGGGGATAGTTTGGAGTCTTGGGTTGTCCCTTTGTGGGGTGTAAATGTTGAGGAGTAATAGGCATTCACTGTCATCCTTACTGAGTTTTCTTTGTTTCTGATAAGTTCCGATCACAAAGACAGGCAACAAAAAGTAAACAAAAATGGTAACGAAATACAGGTCCTGAATAGAGAAAGATCTTAACTGAGTTGGTACGACGATACAAAAGTAACCAAAAAATACTGAAGATATTTCAAACAATCCTAGAGGCAATGGCAAATGGACGTAAAATGTGATGACAAAGTAGAATATGAACGATTATTTTATTAAGCTTCTTATCAGTAACAGCATATAGCTGATACTATGGATGTTCTAAAAATAATTTCGTTCCTTCATAATACATAAGCTGACAGCACATGAATGTTATTTTGCAATACGCGCAGATAACCCAGATAAGATTTTATTTATTTATTTTAGCTTTACGTGCCTCGACTACTTTGGTCAATGGCACAGGTACAAAAAAGTTTACAAACAATGAACTAAAAATTAAGTTAACGCAGATAGAGGTTAACAGTATGCATATAAATTATTTCAAATTTGGTCATACATTTTAATATTTTGTAGGAAATTAATTATATTTCTAAAATTGTTACAACAGTTAAGGTCTTCTTTGAGGTCTGATTTGAGGCTATAACGTTGACGGGCTTCAGCATATTGAGGACATTCCGCGAGAATGTGCTTCACTGTTAGGCGAGTGTTGCAGTGCTCGCAGAGAGGTGGGTTGCCATATTCCATCAAGTAGCCATGTGTTGCACGGGTGTGTCCGATTCTTAGTCTCCGTAGTATGATTTTATCTGTTCTGGTCATAGGCGGTAAGCTGCTTTTATTAATTCTGGGTTGGATCGCGGACAGCTTGGTATTTGAATGTAGCCAAAAAATTTGCCATTTATTTGAAATTTCTTGCTTCAGAACGTTTTTGAGGTCTTTGTGGAGTTGGACTTCTTCTACAGGCAGGTCATACGATAAAGCTTCCTTAGCTGCTTGGTCGGCTCTTTCATTGCCGATGATACCGACGTGTGATGGCACCCAGATGATGGTTATAGAGACACTTTGGGCTGCAAGAAGTTGGCAAACGTCATGTATATCTTGAGCCAGAGGGTTGTCAGTGTACATGTTTTCTAAGGAATGAATGGATGCAAGTGAATCTGTGCATATTGCAACTGTCTCATTCACGCCCGTTGTCATATTAAGTGCCATCAGGATTCCGTACAGTTCCCCGGTATGAACACTACAGTTGGTGGGCAGTAGATGCCTTGCCATGGTAGCATCTGATGTGGTAACTGAGCAACTAACACCATTTTCGTTTTTTGATGCATCAGTATATAGGATGTTATCAAACTGTTTCGAGTTGATCAATTGTAAGAAGGATTGCACGAAGATGCAGTTAGGAGTTTCGTGCTTTTTGTATTTACACAGAGATGTATTGATGCAGGGTAACCTTTTGGTCCAAGGAGGTATCTTTGAAATTGGGATAGCACGGGTCTTGGTGAGAATACTGTTTCCTAATAATGGTTTTAATATTTGTGTGACCGAGGAAGCCTTCTAGGAGAGTTAGGTGGTAATATTTGAACAGAGTTGAGTATACTGAAGACTGGATTATTAGGGTTAGCAGATACTCTGGCAGAATACGATACGAGAAGTTGTTCGCGACGTAGTGTAAGAGGGAGTTCATGTGCCTCGCAATAGAGCGATTCAACAGGGCTGGATCTAAAAGCTCCAAGGCAAATACGAAGTGCAGAATTGTGCACTGCGTTCAGACTTTTTAAATTAGATTTGCTAGCAGAACAGTACACTAGGCTTCCGTAATCTAGTTTGGAGCGGACCAAGGCTCTGTATATTCTAAGAAGAGCTTCTTCTTCGGCTCCCCAGTGGTGGTGCGATAATGTCTTTAGAATATTTATACTTTTCGAGCAGTTTCCTTTAATGTCCTGTATATGTTGTCTCCAAGTAAGTCGACTATCGAAAGTTAAACCTAGAAGTTTGTGGTAATCTGCCACTTGTAACGGCACACCATTTAGTGTTATATGCGGAAAAACGTGGTTAGCCCTTCGTCTGCTGAATTTAATAACTTTAGATTTAGGGGCAGAAAAGTTAAAACCTGATTTCCTTGCCCAATCAGTTAGATCATTTACTGAAGTTTGCAGTAGATCGCATGTAGTTGAGGTGACTTTTCCTGAACAGTACAGAATAAGGTCGTCTGCATAAAGGGCATATTTAACTGGCGATTCAACGGAGGAGCATATATCATTCAGGAAACAAATTTTAAAGAATCTCATAAGCCTAACCTTAAAAATTATCACGGCTACCACTATCACAGGACTGAGTACGTACGAGCCAGCGGCGGAACTTCAATATTTGTATCCAACGATCTTTTTTCCCAAAAATTTCCCATAACGACAAGCTTAGAGGCAACAGCTGTAAATGTATGGTGCCCACAAAAAATTACGATATGTAATGTATACATACCACCGAATTATAACTTAACAGAAGCACAGATCTGTGATCTCGTAAATCAGTTACCTAGCCCATTTATTCTTGTTGGGGACTTTAATGCTCATAACGCAATGTGGGGATCCGAACACACATTCGGTAGGGGAAAAATTATCGAAAATGCAATGAATAATACCAATTTGTGTCTCTTGAACACAGGAAGCAGCACTCACTTTAATATCTCTTCAGGAAAATGTTCATCCATCGATCTCAGCTTCAGCGACCCTAGAACGACCCCTTTAATTTATTGGCGCACTCTAGATAGTCTGTATGATAGCAACCACTACCCGATAATAATTTCAGACAATACACCAAAACCAGCTGAAACTGTGACCAAGTGGAGAATAGCACACGCCGACTGGAACAACTTCAGATCACATGTAGAATCACAGACTGATATACTTGAGCTCTCCGATAACATTAATCAAGCAACAAACCAGCTTATCAACTGCATTACTTCGTCGGCGGAAAAATACATCGGGAAATATAGCATACAACATTCAAAAAAGGCAGTCCCGTGGTGGAACGATGCCTGCAAAACCGCTGTCCGAGATTGCAAAACCGCTTTAAATAAATATCGGAGGACCCGGTCTCAGGATGACTTAATTAATTTTAAGAAACTAAAGGCCAGATCTAAACGCATTTTAAAAGAAAGTAAAAACCAGTCCTGGAGCAAATATGTGAGCACAATAACAGCAGAGACTCCCCCTGGCCAAGTTTGGACAAAAATAAAGCAAATGCAGGGACGTAATACAATCTGCAAGATACCTGCCATAATCCATAACAATAAAATCGTCATCAATAACCAGGATATTGTCAACATTCTTGCCAACTACTTTCAAGCGAAAACCGAAAACAGAAACATTCCTCAATCTCCACATACCACATGCTCAGTAGTACTTCCTGATTCCAATTCGCTAAACCTCCCTTTCTCACCGAAAGAACTCTCTTTCGCCCTATCCTCCTGTAAAAGCTCAGCTGCAGGTCCGGACGATATTCCCTTCATTTTCCTTAAAAATCTTCCTCCAGCTAGTCTAAATAAACTTCTGGAATTATACAATAAAATATGGATAAGTCAAGAATTCCCAGATCTGTGGAGACAGTCCATTATACTGCCCTTCAAGAAAAATAATTATTGTACCTCGGCCCACCCAAAATCGTTTCGCCCCATCTCTTTGACATGCACAATGTGTAAATTGCTGGAGAAAATTATCAATAAGCGCTTGCTCTGGTTTCTGGAAAGACATAAGCTTCTGAATCAAGCACAATCCGGATTTAGACCGCACAGAAGCACTATAGATAACCTCGTTGCTCTTCAAGATGAAATTGCTAACGCTTTCGCTAGTAAGCAAGATGTGGTTGCTGTAATTTTTGATATAGAAAGTGCTTTTGATACCACCTGGAGACCTACCATCTACAATAAATTAAAGGAAATTAATGTATCAGGATACATGCTAACCTTTTTAAAAAACTTCCTAACGAACAGAGTATCAAAAGTGGCAGCCAATGGGAAAATTTCTCATTTGTTTAGTCTGGAGAATGGGGTTCCTCAGGGATCAGTCTTGAGCACCACTTTGTTCATCTTAGATAAGATTTTGTTTTGCGAATCTAATAGATATTGGTACTCTTTATATTATTGGGAAGTACACATTTTTGTTCTTTTTGCAAATTTACAGGTAGCAGTTATACAGTGTGTCGAGAAAATACGTGTACAACGTTTGATGACAGACTCTTGACGTCAAAATAGGTCGATTTAAGCCAAGTTAGTCATATCCGAAATTGATTCGTTTAGCCGGTAGAGGATGTCAAAGATTTAAAAAAAATGGGTTTTTCCAATTTTCTTGAAAACGTGCTAATTGATTTTAGTGATTTTTAGTGTCTTGTTTAACACTATAAAATGACGTTTTCTAGTAGTATAATGACCGGCTATAAATAAGAAGAAGTGATATAAATGTGACGTCACATGTAAACACTCCTTTTGATTTTTTGTGTCATCAAAGTTATGACAACTCAGGTATTTTTTTAGGTAAATGAATATTTAGAAACTTTTTTATCTCCTGAAAAATTTTTGTTGGATGACCGGTCTTGCCCGAAATAAATATTTTCAATTACCTGGATACACCTATTAACTATAATAAAAAGACAATGAGTAAATGTTGGAAGTAGTGCATATATTTTAAATAAATTGAAAGAACTAAATAAAACACTAATACTAATTAAGCAATTGTGCAGAATAGCCGCCATTTTGCCGAATACACTTATTAACACATTTTAAAAATATAAATTGGACTCTATTTAATGTCTCTGGATTATTAAAAAGGTTTCTTGCATTTAAAATTCGTGCCAATAGTTCATCGCGAGTATTTAACGGAGTCTAATAAACTTCTTTTTTAGGAGCGCCCCACAAAAAGAAGTCAGGCATATTTAAATCTGAAAAACATGGTGGCTATCTTATGGTGCACCATTGCCTCTTCCAATCCTTCGGTTGGGGTATTGGTCGTGTAAATATTCCCGAACAGCAACGGAAAAATGTGGTGGGGCACCATCATGCATATATCATAGTTTCCGCCGAAGTAAAAGAGGTAGATTGTCCAGAAGAATTGGTAATGTGTTTTGCAAACAAGATAGCGATCAATAACACCTTCCCAAATATTTCTTTTAAATTGATACTGATGGTGCGCAACTTTGATGGCATATGGATTTTCATCCACATAAACATGTGTTTTATGAAGGTGACTTCAGATCCTTTAAAGCACGCTTCGATAGTAAACAAAATTTTTCTACAAAAATTTCGAATAAATTGACAAAGTGTAAGGCGCATGGGAGGATCAATCGGTAAAATTTCATAAACTTTTAGCACGTGATATGGATGTAACAACTGTTCCATTGTAATATCATTTCCAACAGTTGTAGGATAAACTCTTGTTCTAAGCGGCGGGTACTGATACTTGGTTCTTCTTCAACTCTTTCCAAAATTTCCTCTTTTCTTTCAACAGTTCGAGTTGTTCGCATACGACCCTTACCTTCAAAGTTTTTCTTCAAGCTTCCCGTTTCCCGAAGATGACGCTCAATATTAGTAAATGTTTGGTGGTTTCGTATTTAGCGGTTAGGAAATCTCTCCATGTACACCCTAACACTTCGACGCCCATTTCCTTCACAGCACCCGTATACCAGGAGCATGTCAACCTTCTCGGAGTTCGTATAGTTGTCCATGTGTAACGGTAAAATGAACTTAGAAATTAAAAATTATTTGACAGTCAATAATCAAATTATTAATTGCAAAGCAACAAAGTCATCGAAAAATTATTGTCAGATAATTTTTTTATTACAGTTAATTTTATTACAGGTAATTGAAAATATTTTTTTCGGGCAAAACCGGTCATCCAACCAAAATCTTCTAAATACATTCATTTACCTTACAAAAATAACTGGGTTGTCATAACTTTGATGACAGTAAAATCTGGTGTGATATACGCACACACTTCCTTTTACAGTGATCTCGTAATTAGCCAAAAATTTGATTTTAAACTTTTAAGCATTTGTCAAAAATTTTCAAAGAATTACAAATTCTACAAAAACAGTACAAAATAGAGCGTTGGTTAAAGAGACAAATTTTCTCTAGAATTCTAAGCTGAATTCAAAAATGTAATAATATACCTGGTTCTATTTAAAATAGGAGTAAATAAAAAAAATTGAAAAAAAAAACAAAAGAAACCCACTTTAGAAGTATTCAACTGGAAAATGACCTATCTCACATCAATACACATTTAAAATTTAATAAAAATGTAAAGTTTGAAAAAAATTGTTGGAGCCGTTTCTGAAAAAAAAAACGAAAAAAATTGAAAAATTACAATAGTAAACACCTACTTCCAGTTATGTGATTCTCTTCAAAAGCTTGTTGTCGCATCTACATAGTATAAAAAACCTATATATGAAGTTTCAACGCCATACCTCTTTTCGTTTTTGAGATATTCTGTTCACAGACAGACAGACAGACAGACAGACAGACAGACCAATGAAAAAAAAAATGTTTTTTGGAATCAGGGGACTCTAAAACGTGAAGATCTGTTGAGAATTCATATTCGAATTTTTGGGGTGAATCCAATACTTCCTTTATCGTAAAAGGAAGTTAAAATCAAAAGGAATGTTTACATGTGACGTCACGTTTATATCATTTCTGGTTATTTATAGCCGGTCACTATACCATTAGAAAACGTCATTTTATAGTGTTAGACTATACACCAAAAATAACTAAAATCAAT
Source organism: Agriotes lineatus (assembly GCA_940337035.1). Taxonomy (NCBI): domain Eukaryota; kingdom Metazoa; phylum Arthropoda; class Insecta; order Coleoptera; family Elateridae; genus Agriotes; species Agriotes lineatus. The sequence continues at coordinate 59,368,366 of OW679199.1, read as the reverse complement.
TAGCAAGTTTTCAAGAAATTTGTGAAAAACCTAAAATTTTTAAATATTTGACGCCCTCTACCGGCTAAACAAAGCAATTTCGGATATAACTAAATTGGTTTGAATCGACCTATTACTATTACTTTTTAACTAACAAAATAATTTTGATGCAAATCGTACGACACGCATTAATGACCAATAGAAAAATTAGTTCACGAGCCGTAACCAAGACAATGAAAAAATTTCTTGGAAATTTTTTGTAGGTAGACCAACCTAACTGTGAGGGTTTGTGGCGTTACGATTTTCTTACCGAATCTGCATTCGAGCATTAGTTCATATCCGGAAATTATTTTCGTGCATTCCATCAACGTCCTAATTTGCCCTCGCGTCCCGCTCGGGCAAATTAATACGACGTTGTTGGACCGCACTCAAAAAAATTTCCGGAAAGAATTAATGCTCTTATGAGATTATATGTGAAAATCGTACGACACCCATTAATGACCAATAGAAAAATCAGTTCACGAGCCGTACCCAAGACAACAGCAAAATTTCTTGGAAATGTTTTGTAGGTAGACATTACTTCTTTTTAGGCTTTGTGTCGTTATGATTTTCTTACCGAATCTGCATTCGAGCATTAATTCATATCCGGAAATTATTTTTCGTGCATTCCAACATCGTTCTAATTTGCGCTCGCGTCCAGCTCTGGCAAATTAATACGTCTTTGTTGGAACGCACTCAAAAAAAAAATTCCGGAAAGAATTAATGCTCTTATGAGATTATTTGTGAAAATTTATCATCACATCAGCATTATAGAGACTTAAGTACTGGGATGATACTTTTTCATTATTGTTTCTAGCATTGAAATTAAGTTATATGTTATTGTCATGAGGATCTAGCAAAAGTATCTAGTCAACAGAATATTTTTTTACAAATCCTTCTCTGCGTTTAGTCAATTAATTCTGTGTACCTAGAGATTTTTGCAGTGTTCACATTTTTTATTTATACTTAAAAAGTGCTAGATGGCTTACCATAGATGAATCCATTATTGGAATGGAATGGCGGCACGTCGAAACCCTTAGGTTATTCTCTAGAAGCTCATTTACTTCTACAACTGCTACAGATATAATACCTATTTGTTTTCTTCTGCAAACCAAATAAGAAAATTTTTAAATATCCATTTTAAAAATCTCTATTTTTTACTTACGGATTCATAAATTAAGTAATCTTCAGTAGAAGCAGTTAAAATTAGCTACTGCAAATGCACGTTATGTCAGTAAACAGTTTACACAGAGAGTGAATATTTTACATAAGTACACCTTTATCAAACAACGCAATGATGAATTAAGATAAGCGTTGTGATTTACTCAAACTCTTCACCGTTATCATTATCGATTATGATCGGTGAGTATGTTTATTTCTGGTCGAGAATAACTGATTTTTTTAAAATTTGGATGTTACCAATTTACTGAAATTATCTGAAAACGTTCGAATATTTAATATTCCTCCCAGTGCATATTATTGCACAATTAATTCTACAAGACCATATTGATGCAAATGTAGTAATTAAAAAAAAGCCTGATTTACTTATTTGTGAACGTACTTTCATGTTAGCTCTACAATGAAAACCATGTTTCAACACCTTCCTTTGGTAAAACTTTAATTTTCTTTTTGGTCTACACTGTGGCTGTGCAGTTGTAGTGGAGCCATAAATCGCAATAACTCGTTGTCAACAGTTAGCGTAAGAATTCCAAAGAAAGGAAGCTCGACTATAAAATAAACAGTGCCTGTCCGCAATAAATATTTGTGAAATGGAAGCAGTTAGCTTAAGTACCATTAGAAAACTTTCTAGCAAACGGATGCACGCAGTTAAAAAGGTGATTTGTGCGCGGAATTCAATGGAGAGAAATTATTCAACGTCCCTCGAACTAAAAGGGTTTCTTAAAATACACTTTCCTAAATCAGAAGCGAAAGTGAAGTCACAATACAAAACTGCAGCTGTAAAAATCTAGTGAATTTCAAGTGGTGTCATAAACTCACAAAACTTCCAACCGTTGCGTCCCAAGTGAAAGTGAACGCATCCTCCGTTTTGTGAATACAATACCATTGTTGTCACTAGAATAGAAAATCCTTTTTGTATATTGTGTAAATTGTGTAACATGGGTATATAAACCAGAGCGATGGGGTTGAACAGGATCATTGCATATCAGGTCTTTGCCTGTTAAACCACTTTGGTTAAACAGACACGCAAAGAGTGAATTCCTCAATGCGTTTGATATTAATCTCATACTGAGTGGAACATTTACTTTGAGTGTTTTCCACGGGCCAAGTGTCAGATCCACAACCGCCCATATGTATGCCTGATTAAACAGACCTATTCGCTCTGCACTTGTAGTAATATAAAAAGCTAATCCGCACACGTAACCAGTTAATTTATGTCTGTAATCCGTTGCGTTAAATAAAGAATATTAAAAGTGGTGGAGTTATTCGTGTGTGTAATTTCTAACAAACACCGTAACTAACCCACTAAATTGGTGACCCCAGACAAGAAACACAACGGGCACCAACTAAATTGGTGACCCCGGACTAAGAACATCGTAAAATAAACAAATCAGTCCTCAGTGTTATGTACGTCGAATTCATCCTAAATTGGTGATTCTCGACTACGAACTACGCGGAAACAGCATAAATTAGACGATTAAAAACTCGCGTTCGCGACCGGGTAATCGGTAAACAGTGAATTAAAATTAAGTGAAGTCCGCTACGACATTTCACGATGGAAACAGAAGGCAACATATCTGTCACTACCAACAGCGAATCAACAACCAGTTCAATCGACAGAACTAACATCAGAGTACCTCCATTTTGGCCCACAAAACCTGCACTGTGGTTCGTACAACTAGAAGGACAGTTTTCCCTCAACAACATTACCCGAGATACCACCAAATATTATTACGTAAGTGCTAATCTAGACAATAAATATGCCCAAGAAGTCGAAGACATCCTCACCAACCCGCCACGTCAAGACATGTACGAGACGCTCAAACAGGCTCTAATTAAGCGCCTATCCACTTCTCGCGAGCAGAAGATAAAACAACTTCTAGAGCACGAGGAAATAGGCGATCGCACACCGTCCCAATTTTTGAGGCATCTCACGAATTTAGCAGACGGCGAGGTACCAGAGAACTTCATACGTACATTATGGATCGGGCGACTTCCAGATAGCATGCAGGCTATCCTGATGACGCAAGCAAGCAGCAATCTCCAAGCTGTGTCCACCTTGGCAGACAAAATTGCTGAAATCACCCCCAGGACGTTCCAGGTGGCATCCACTGTTTCTCGCGGCGACGACGAGAAAATTAATCAGCTGTGCAAGCAAGTTGCTGAATTATCCCAGCAAGTTGCACGGATGAGCCGGGAAAAACAGCCGCGAAGCAACAGCAAACAACGGTACCGTTCCAGGTCGCAATCTTCGTCGCGAATCTGTTGGTACCACCGCCGATTTAAAGACAATGCAACGAAATGCACTCAACCGTGCCACTACCAAAAAAACGATCAGGGGAGTTCGTAAACCCGGCACATGACTCCTTGTCTAACAATCGCCGCCTTTTTCTAACGGACGTGTCAACTAAATGGCTTTTCCTGATTGACACAGGGGCGGATTTGTGTGTATTGCCGAGAACATTTATAAAAGGACCGCGTGCGCGTACCGAGTACGAACTTAGCGCGGTAAACAACTCGGTAATTAGTACATATGGACATATAGTGTTAAACTTAGATTTTAAGCTGAGGCGAACATTTTCGTGGAAATTTGTCGTCGCAGACATCGACAAGCCGATAATTGGCGCAGACTTTCTCAGCCACTTCGGTTTACTTGTTGATATTAGAAACAAGCGCCTAATAGACAATGTAACCCAGCTGAAAGCAATCGGTGTAGTGCGGGAGTGTGTATCGCCACAAATAAAAACAATTTCCGGCGACTCGGCTTTCCATAAGCTTCTAGCGAAGTTCCCGGACATCGCGCGTCCGTCAGTTCTGCCTAAGAAAATAAAACACGCCACTACACATCGAATAATTACGTCAGCTGGACCTCCTGTCACGTGCAGGCCTAGAAGACTCCCACCGGATAGGTTACATGCAGCTAAGAAAGAGTTCCAGTTTATGCTCGATCAAGGAATAGCTCGCCCATCCAAAAGTAATTGGTCTGCAGCCCTTCATCTAGCGCCCAAGAAAGACAATGGATGGCGTCCTTGCGGAGATTATAGAGCGCTAAACGCGAGAACTCTGGCGGATTGTTATCCTGTGCCACACATCGAGGATTTCGCGCACAATCTTTTTGGTTGCAAGATCTTCTCAACAATCGATCTGGTAAGAGCCTTCAACCAAATCCCAGTCCACAGCGACGATATCTGCAAGACAGCGATTACAACTCCATTCGGAATGTACGAATTTCCATTTATGAGTTTTGGTTTAAAGAATGCTGCCCAGATGTTCCAGCGTTTTATAGATGAGGTTACCAGAGGACTCGACTTTTGCTACGCATTCATTGACGACCTACTGGTAGCTTCCACATCAGAGGAACAGCACCTGGAGCACCTCAGCCAACTCTTCAGCAGGCTCAGCGAGTATGGAGTACTGATCAACTCGGCAAAATGCAACCTTGGCAAGCCCAGCGTCAACTTCCTTGGGTACTCCATTTCACAAGAAGGAATTAAACCCCCAGAAGACCGCATCGAGGCTATTAAGCAAGTACCCAAGCCCAAGACAATTAAAGAGCTGCGCCGTTTCTTAGGAATGCTGAACTTCTACAGAAGGTTCCTTCCTAACGCAGCAGAAGTCTTGGCTCCGATGAATAAACACCTGCAAGGACCCAAGGTAAAGCCAAAAACGGAAATCCAATGGAACCCAGAGTCGGAAGAAGCTTTCTCACGCTCCAAAACAATACTAGCAAACGCTACCCTCCTGGCGCATCCAGCACCTGCAGTTCCAACATCAGTCATGGTTGATGCATTTGATGTCGCCATGGGAGCTGTGCTACAACAGCATGTGGACGGAGCATGGCAGCCCTTAGCGTTTTTCTCCAAAAAGCTAAACGCTGCCCAGAAGAAATACAGCGCCTACGATCGAGAGCTACTGGCAGCTTATTCGGCTGTGAAGCGCTTCCGCTACTTTGTAGAAGGCCGAAAGTTCACGCTCTACACCGACCACAAGCCATTAATATACGCGTTTCAACAAAAGCCAGAACGCGCCTCGCCCAGACAATTCCGTCACCTGGACTTTATTGGACAGTTCACGACGGATATTCGTCATGTCGCTGGAAGCGACAACATTCCCGCGGATACATTATCACGTGTGTCTGTTGCAGGTTGTTCAGCAGCTTTTCCAGGCAGCCCAATTAACTACAAAGCGCTGGAAAAAGCGCAAGAATCGGATGCCGAGCTGAAGACATTCCTACACCCTGAGGCCGTGCTAGACTTGAAGAAGGTCTACTTCCCGGATCAGGATGCGGATGTCTACTGCGATTCGACTACGGGAACACTACGCCCTTTTGTCACGAAGCAGTTCCGACGCCCGCTGTTCGTCGCCCTCCACAACCTCTCTCACCCCGGAATTCGAGCCACGACGTAGCTCGTCTCCTCCAGGTTTGTATGGCCTTCCATACGCAAGGACTGCAGCGTTTGGAGCAAGACGTGCATTCCATGTCAGCGCTCGAAGATCACCAGGCACGTAGCAGCACCAGTGGGAAACTTCTCCACGCCCTCCTCCAGGTTCGAGCACGTGCATCTCGACCTTGTTGGGCCACTTCCTTCATCGCTAGGCAATACGTACTGCCTGCCATGCATCGATCGCTACTCCCGATGGCCTGAAGCCATCCAAATCCCAGACATCACTGCTGAAACGGTGGCCAGAGCCTTCTTCAGTAGCTGGATAGCTAGGTTTGGAGTGCCACTGCGGATCACAACGGACCGCGGCCGGCAGTTCACCTCCAATCTGTTCAAGGAATTAGCCAACCTTTTGGGATCGCAGCACATGCACACGACAGCATACCATCCGGCAGCTAATGGCATGATAGAACGATTTCACCGCCAGCTAAAAGCCGCAATCGAGTGCCACACAGACACCAGGTGGACAGAACACCTGCCAGCAGTTCTCCTGGCATTCGCACAGCCATTAAGGAAGACCTCAACGCTACCTCAGCCGAGATGGTCTACGGCGAGAACATTCGACTACCAGGGGAATTTTTTACTGCTACGAAAGACGTACATCCAGCCGATTTCGTAAACCAGCTTAGAGAGCATTTTGACAAGGTACGCCCGACTGCAGCTCAGCATCATGGCCAGCGCAAAGCATTCGTCTTCAAAGATCTCGCGACTTCCACACATGTGTTCGTGAGAAACGATGCCACGCGCAAGCCGCTGCAAGCTGCTTACAATGGCCCATTCCCGGTGATCTCCAGAGCAGCAAAAACCTTCAGCGTCGAAATCCGCGGCAAGCCAGTGACGGTTACGATACATAGGCTCAAACCCGCATATCTTGCAGCTAAGCCAGAGCAGAAACAAGCTGCAAGCAGCACCACGGCGCACAAAGACGCCGATACAAACAAGCAGACGACAACCACCAGAAGTGGACGGCGAGTACATTTCCCGGATTACTTCCGGGCAGCATAATCTCGTGGCTTAACCACTGGTAAGGGGGTCATGTAGTGGAGCCATAAATCGCAATAACTCGTTGTCAACAGTTAGCGTAAGAATTCCAAAGAAAGGAAGCTCGACTATAAAATAAACAGTGCCTGTCCGCAATAAATATTTGTGAAATGGAAGCAGTTAGCTTAAGTACCATTAGAAAACTTTCTAGCAAACGGATGCACGCAGTTAAAAAGGTGATTTGTGCGCGGAATTCAATGGAGAGAAATTATTCAACGTCCCTCGAACTAAAAGGGTTTCTTAAAATACACTTTCCTAAATCAGAAGCGAAAGTGAAGTCACAATACAAAACTGCAGCTGTAAAAATCTAGTGAATTTCAAGTGGTGTCATAAACTCACAAAACTTCCAACCGTTGCGTCCCAAGTGAAAGTGAACGCATCCTCCGTTTTGTGAATACAATACCATTGTTGTCACTAGAATAGAAAATCCTTTTTGTATATTGTGTAAATTGTGTAACATGGGTATATAAACCAGAGCGATGGGGTTGAACAGGATCATTGCATATCAGGTCTTCGCCTGTTAAACCACTTTGGTTAAACAGACACGCAAAGAGTGAATTCCTCAATGCGTTTGATATTAATCTCATACTGAGTGGAACATTTACTTTGAGTGTTTTCCACGGGCCAAGTGTCAGATCCACAACCGCCCATATGTATGCCTGATTAAACAGACCTATTCGCTCTGCACTTGTAGTAATATAAAAAGCTAATCCGCACACGTAACCAGTTAATTTATGTCTGTAATCCGTTGCGTTAAATAAAGAATATTAAAAGTGGTGGAGTTATTCGTGTGTGTAATTTCTAACAAACACCGTAACTAACCCACTAAACAGTTATTAACATTCCTTGATATCTTACTTTACTACAATCTGCCGAAATATTACTTTCGAGTGTTACGAATCATAACTCGAATATAATAAACACTAGACGTTCGAGTTGAGCAAATTACCTGCCATTTGAAATACGTGCCGATCGGTGTGAACGGATTAGGGTAGGTAAAAATTTGCAGAAACTGAACTGTAAATATTATTGCTTTTACGTACCAATATGAGTGGGACTAAAACTGTTCTTAGGTGTACATGCCCCTAAACAGCCATCTGCAAGGTTTTTTTTTGTAAAATCGCTAGTTTTAGTGGCGGCATATATTGACTGACTACGGTAGGGACCAGATGGCTCACTAGTCGGACAACTTGTAAATAAACATATTTTAATTTGCTGAAGTCTTTAATTTCTCAAGACTCTAGTGAAGCCTTTGGGAGTGTAACTTGTAATTTGTGGCGAGCTGAAATCTCCTTCGTTACACATTTAGTTACATGGGCTAGACCATATTTACCAAACCAATCAATCGCGACCAAACCAAAATTATCGGAAAAGTTTCATGAAACTACATAACATTGTGAAAACAACAACGACTTTGCCGTTAAAAGAATGCCAGACAATTAAGTTTAGTGTAAGTGTTCCGCCGCATGGATGTAAACATTGTATCTCGAGAACAACATGCAAAGAACTAAATCTTTTCGGCGAAACTGGTTGTTGTTTTATATGTGTTTACCGATTTGAATAACCGTTAAGTGTTCACGTAACTATGTCGACACAATAGTGTAGTGGTATGAATGTGGGCTGCTGAGCTAAGGTCACGAATTTGAAACCTAGTCCCCTGTATTTTCTTTTAATTAATGAAATACTGCGATACAAACTTCTGTCCACTGTCTGCTTTGAATTATAATGCCACATTATATGCGTTCTCTACCCTATTCGCACTCTCCGCTAACGGTAGGTATTGATAAATGGCCGACTCGATTTTAAAGAAATTTCTCTCTCTCGGCTTCGCAATGGTTAATTCTCGTCTCCTTTGCTAATTTTCGTTAGCCGAAGTTGTCGCACATATCACCAGATAATATACAGTGTGTATCACCAGCTATCAGGCATAGCGATACTAACATTGAAAAATTATTGGGCGATCAACTTTGCTGTGTAGACAATGAGGTACGTGATTGGTCAAAAATGACAAACGTTAAATTAATTTTAAATTGTTTTTTTAATCCATCGCGTATCTCTATGTGTACACAACAATCGTTAATCCTTTCATAATTTCCCAGTGTTAATTTTCTTATCTCAGATACTCTGCGAGACACACTGTATATAACACAAATCTAAGCTCGTCTGGGAGTGCCTGGGCAACCACAAGCAGCTGGCAATTAAAAACCAAGTTACCCGGTGGTGGGTGCCGGAACACGAAGATATAGCAGACAACGAAAATGCCGATAAACTTACCAGACGGGGGGCAATGACACCATTTATTGGACCTGAACCCTGTTGTGGAATACGGAAACTTATAAAACAGGATATCAGGATATGGGAAAAATAAATAAAAGCCTCGTATTGGGAAAATACACCAGAACAATGTCAGACAAAACAGAAATGCTCTGTTCTTCAGCAAAGAAGACCTAAAAACCATAACTGGCCTTTTTACAGGCCACACGTAACTGAGGGCCATGTGTTCAGAAACGGTAGAACACATGCTCTGTGAATGCAACGCTGCCTGTCAACGCAGACATATTTTCGGAATGGCAGTAATGACGCTTATTTAAATACGGGACTCGAAACCCAGAGACATTCTAAGGTTTGTATAATGCGTAAAACTGCTCTCCAATGGGCTCATAAGTCACAAAAGAGCCATTAGGGGTCGAGGTGAATGAATGCATATTAAGGCCAAAGCCCTGAATACAATACAATACAATAACACAACATGATAACAGCCATACCACACTAAAAGTACAGTTTTACTAGATTATGAAAACTGAATTAATGTGTCTTAATAAACGGGCATTCCAAAGAACGCATGGCAAAAACCACACCATTTCAACACTGTGTCGGAGTATCGATATGGAGCTTGCATTTTCTCATGTTGCTGAAAATTGATTTTTACACTGTTTGATCCTATAAACAAAAGTCATAAACACATTAAGGTAATAAAAAGCACTTTTTTATTACAGAACATTTTTCCCTAATATCGTAGTATGTACACTTAAAACTATTTAAAATGTTAGAAAACTAATGGTAGGTACCATCAGGACTTTTTATCGACCGCCATTAATCTTTCGCTGACAACAGGAAGCCATTTAAGGTAAAAAATATATAACACGTTTACTTCTGCATTAGTTTGAATCTTCTTTATTTGAAGAATTCCATCACCTTGGTTTTTATCGCATGCCTCCACTATGCATTTCGTCGTTAAAGAATAAAGTGTGATTAGAAATATTTAAAAAAAAACATATTGAAACCAATCAAAGGGAACGGCTGCGGTTTCCTTTCCTTTTTTTACTTTAAAATTGTTCTTTTTAATTTTTTGTCAAAAAGTCTAACTTCAAACATTAGTAAAGACAACAACATGGAAGAAAGTACATATGTTCAAGAGATTTTTGCCATCTGTTGCTTAGTTAAAGAAATATAAAAATTATGTATTTATGATGCTATACATTTTGAAACTTAAAGCACTCTAAGCTTTAGGATTGCTGTATTTAAGGAAATTATTTGTAATATCATGCTGAAGCACCATCAAACAAGACTGTGCAGGTTCATTCATGTTTGCACATGATCAGGCCTATTAATCTGGCATTGTGATGTGTCAGTATTAAGCTGACTGTGAGTTTGTTCACTAGTGAAATATTTCCTTCCTTTCTGTTTGTAATTTTTATAGGACCACAAATTCGGTTATTAATGGCTCACGAACATTTTGAAGGACTGTTAAATCCACTGAAGAAAGCAGCCTGGTAGTCATTCAAACGTTTATGTTGCAATTTTCTTGGAAACCATAAAGCAGAAAACTATCGTAACATAGTGGGTGATCTTCTGCATTCTTATAAAGCTATGGGATGCAACATGTCTTTAAAAATGCACTTCTTGGACTCTCACTTAGACTTCTTCCCCGAAAATCTTGGAGCTGTCAGCGATGAACACTGTCAGCGTTTTCATCAGCAAATTTCTACAATGGAAAAGAGCTACCAAGGCAAGTGGAGTTCCAATATGCTGGCTGACTACTGTTGGACCAAGAAGAGAGACGTTCCAGATGTAAAATATGCCCGAAACTCACTATCTACCACTGTCTAGGTAACTCAGAATGAGTAGTTATAATTTTGAGTTAGATAGCTAGTTACGGATTTTTTAGAATATTATAAAATATTCAAATGAATATCACACAAAACTCCTGCCCCATGGGGAAAACTCAAATGATATTTGAATTCAGCACCAGAAATACTTTTAGAATCTGTTATTTTAATTCTTGTGAAAGAAAAAAAGTTCATTTTTGTCGACCAGTGTTATTAAGTAGAACAAAATAAATAGTTAACATCAGCCAAAAACGTAGAACAAGTAGCACAGTGTGATGTACGCTGGAAAATGGTTTTAACAGGAGTAAAATGTCAAAAATATGTTTCTGTAGCTGCAGTTAACATACCCAAAAAATCTCTAAAGGATTTTACTGAGAACTTCCTTCGCAAGTGGACGTTGTGACACTAAACAATTTTAAAAATCAAATTAAGTTAGGAGTAAAAATATCTTAAAGTTTTTATAATACTGAAACAATAAAAGGAAAACTTCTTCAAATAAAAAACATACCAGTGGTGGCATTTGAACTACAGCGCCTGCGAATGCGATTTCAGCTTCGCACTTTTATCTATTTCTCAGTTAAAGCAAAAATAAACAGAAAGTATTTTTACGGTGCTCACCTTTTATATTTTGAATCCGAAATAGTCCCTTTTTCTTCAAGGATAGAAACCTGAGGTATGTGAAAATTTCATTTAAGTAATAGCTCTTGAGTTAAACAAAAATAGGAAAAGAATTATTATTTTAAGGTGCTCATGCTATATATTGTCTCGGTTTCATGCCAGGAAGATATATAATCTGCATGCAAAATATCGCTTTCCTCCAACAAATAGATGTTGAGTTATACCGGTATCAGACAAATAGACAAACAGACAGATACACCGAATTGGAAAACCTGGAAAATCCTAAAAATCGTTCCTGAATCCCGGGAAAAGTTACCTGCAGCGTGATCTATCTGCCAAAGTACCACTTATTTCTCGTCGTTATCAGTCTAGTATATTTGCAATTGTTTCTAAACAGAAATGATATTGGAAGTTTCTACAGATAATTTGTTAAAAATATGCGGATACTTAATTTTGCCAAATTTTTCCAAAAAATATGTAGAAGGTGCTTCGTCAAGGTGCTTCGAAAATGTATGAATTTACTTAGGGGTTTAAAATAAGCAAAACAGTTCGTATGGACATATAGTCTCTCTGGCCCCCGATCTTCGCCGCCGAGATCAGTAGATTTGGCTACTTTAAACTTTTACTTTTGAAGTAATTTTAAATGTTTTAAAAGTCGGCCTAGTAAAGATGTTTAAAAACGTGTGCGACTCGAGATTTAAGAAAATGGTTTGTGTGTCGAGCAGGAAAGCTTGTATTCAGATGCAGGTTGACCATTTTGGGCAATTTCTTTAATTATAGCTTCTTGATATAGTAGTAAATAGTATAATCCGTCTATAACGTTTAAATACGAGGTGTCATTGTTAAAATAAAACCTTTTTTCTATGTATAACAACAGATCGAACCCATGCATGTTCATATGAACTTTATTGCTTTTTAGACTTTTAAATAAGTTCCCAACATTTCAGAACATCTTTGCAGAACATCCCATATATATAAAGCCACGATCAAATGTTGAAAAATATTAATCATGTCACCACCTACGTAAACTACCACTGGCGCGATTACCACCGACTTGGATTGCCACCGACTAGGTGAATTTTGTGACAATATATGAAATGCCACCGAACTGAAACAGCATCGATTTGGTTTATCACAGACTTCGATTATCACCGATGTGGATTTACTCCCGAATTAAAGTTCCAGCAATGTCAAGTATCACCGCCCGTTTACCACCGCTTGGAAACATCTCCGACATCAGTCCTGCAACACGTCTTACTACGAAATTGCTCTTCTGTTGGTATCCTCACCCTCAGCAGCAATTTATAAAGTAATCAACTATTTTGTTGATTGAAACTTCTAACTAATTTCCCAAATTTTCGGAAAATCTTTAAGGAGCACCCAAAGATTTTAATCGGCGCTTCTATTCTGCGCAGTATAAATTAACCTTTAACATTAAATGTCGGTTTCATAGTATGAATTTAATGCAATTCGCAGCGATAATAAAGTACGTCGATGCGGGCACAAATAAAGCAATTTTTCTGAAGTACGTCCTGCATCGGCTATAAATTCGCAGATAACAGCGCCGGATTAAATTTCATATTCATCGATAACACGGCCGTAACTCGCGTCGCAGGTAACCGGGAACCGCAGCTTCTGAAAAATATTTATCAGCCGTTTTCCACAATGCCAGTCCGCATGCACCAGGTATGCAAATTCTGCAATGGTATGACTAGTTGCAATAGATCAGGCGGGATCGTAAAGAAGTCAGAAAGCTGCATTATTCCACAAGAATGCTCGCCGCATATTGAATAACAGCCTTAATTGGAAAGTGACACTGCCACTTGGCCGATATATCAGCTAGGTATCGAATGGCCCCTCGCGCTATTAGCCACGTAAATATTGATGCTATCGAGAGGCAACTTCATATATCAGAAATAATAGCCGGTAATAACGCGGCTAGTTAAATATGTGCTTATATTTAGGTCGCTACATATTATGCGTAGGAAACATTAGCATCGATAAGATGACTGATACACGTTTCGTCCACTTTATGGCGGCTAACTGCAGGGCCGGACGCCGCATAAATCATGTTGTTATAAAACCTTGTCAGATGCATATCCGCGCCCGGGAAAATTGAGCTGCTTCGATGGCCTATCTAGCACTTAATTGAAAATTATGCTAGTTGCCTCTTTGTCCCCAATTTATGGGCCCCTGGAAACCGCATTTTCTAGGCTGAACGAGAGGCGAGCCACAGAACCAACAGACATGTCATGCCAATAGCGAATTAAAAAGTCATTACCTCTGGATCATCATTATTTCTGCTAGCTCCACCTATAATGTAAGGGACCAATGGTACAAAAGACAAAAACTATTTAGAACTTGCCAATGTGACAGGGGCTTTTGAAACATACTTAGCTACTCAAATGATTCCCCCGAGCTTTTAGTGGGAAACAGCATAAAAACATTTTTAATAATACTTTAGTTGTAGTTTTATGGTTACTGAAAAGGTAAATTTTATCTTCAAATATTACCTTTAAACTGCTTATTTAATAAAGATTCCTTTTTGTGCAAAATACAAATGTATTAATGGCGTTGCACAGTATAAATTTACCTTTAAATCTGTCAGACATAATGGACGAAATAAAACAATAAAATAGGTGAAAAATCTCAATCAAACCCATATATTTATTTGATAATAAAACAAACACAATCTCGGTTTTCAGTGGAGAAAATATTTTAGCCCTTTTATTCAGCATTTTCCAGGAAATTAGTTAATTTGTTTTTCTGGAGATACTTAATATATTTAGTAAGTAATGAAAGTGTACCCCCGCATTTTCTATGTTATCCTTATAATTCTACACGTTTAAGTTTTTGCATACTAAAGTTAAGCGGATGTAATTACCTCGACCATAAAAGTACTGGAGATGGATAATTGAAGATCGAGCGTAAGACACCGATTTACTATGTATTCTATCTTCTCTTTGTATTTAAATTGTTAACTGACATTTAGAAATTTAAAGTTATAGTTTGTGGAGATAAATAATGTAAAAAATTGGAAATATGTCTTGTATTAATAATGCATGATTTCAATTATTAGAATAATAAAAAATCAATAAGTCGTAACATGTTTACTATTTTAAAAAATTACAAGACGTTTCGCAACTTATGGTTGCTTCATCAGTTTAACACGCCTCGGTTTATAGCTCAGCGGTAGGGTTACTTCAATGGCGTCGGTTTCGGAAGAGGAGGGTGGGCGTTACCCTCAGCTAGACACTGGATTTGATTGGAACAAAGTTTATTATATTTACACTACTAACTAACATACAGATAAGCTTATAACTAGGTAACATATATGTACAGAAAAAGAAAATGGCGGATTGGCATCCGCAGTTGGAAGCTGGTGTGGTCCTTCGGAGGCGGTGCCGGCGGCTAAAGTGACTCCGTGTCCAAATCCCACGAAGACGGCAGGCTCTCTGTCCAGCGAAGGCGATTGGCTCTAAGTCCAACGAAGGCGGTTGGCTCTGAGTCCAGTAGATGCGGCAGGCTCTATGTCCAGTAGATGCGGTAGACAGCTAAGTCCAGTGGATGCGGCAGGCTCTATGTCCAGTAGATGCGGTAGGCAGTTAAGTCCAGTGGATGCGGCAGGCAGCTAAGTCCAGTGGATGCGGCAAGCTCTATGTCCAGTAGATGCGGTAGACAGCTAAGTCCAGTAGATGCGGCAAACAGCTATGTCCAACGAAGGTGATAGGCTCTGGAGAGGGCTGGGGCTGGTAGATCCTTGGAAGACTGGAGCTGCTAGCTGGTCCTGGAAGGCTGGATGCTGTTGGCTGACTCTCCTGGGTTGAGTGATGCTGGTTCGACCCGCCGAGGCAGAGTGATTTCCTACTGCCAGTGTCCGACTATTTAAAGGTGCCAGTCTTTTGTCAGACGCGATCTCGCAGCTCATTGGTCGAAGTAGAAGGGATGTTTTGGCCCGTTTTTGATGTATTTCGAATTATCGCGTTTAATTGAGCGGCGTGATCAATTATCGACTTGATTTGGGTTGCAATCAATAGTCGTTGAAATGTTGATTCTAACGACACCCAATTTGCTAGGTTTTGGTAAAGGTTAATTGAAATTGGAATTTTTAATTCCGTGTTCGGCGTAAAACTTACTTAAGCATTACTCTTATTGCGTATGTTAAGAAGTTATTTTTGCTTCGATTGGTTGCGCGCTAATTTTATATAAATTTTGATACCTTTCACGCCTTCCTGGGATGCTTCCTTCCGCTAATTATAATTTAATTTGTTATATTGCACCCTTGCCCGCTGTATTCGGTCGTGGCCCTAATTTCTCCGTTACAAAATGCTTTTCCGCCGGGCCGCTGTGTACGCTGAATTTCGTTTTTCTCGACCTGCCTGGGTGCTAGAGACTTGGGGTTGATTTTATCAGGTGGCGGTTAATTTTTCCTATGGGCAGGTATCCTTATGTGGGGGTTTTGATTGGGCGCACTCTGATTTAAGAGCGTTTTAGTAATTGAACTTGGATTATTAATTTGGTAGCGCGTTCGGATTTGTTCTCAGCGGCTCCGTTTTTTGTCGGCTTCCGGATTTATTGGGATGTTTTATGTGCTTGCAATTTTTTTTGTTTTGGGGTCTGGCGAGCCGTTGGCCCTTTATTGTCTTTGTTGTGCAGAGGTTTGCACTTGAGAATTGGTGCTCCTTTGAGCTGGCATGCCGCGATTTATTGTTTTATTTTTGTAACGGTTTTCTTTTAAATTCTTGTAGGATCGGGGCGATTTGCTGGTGAACAGATGTTTTTGTAATTTGTTCGCTGCCTGCTTGGCGATGAAAAATTACTTCGTTGTCTGTTAACCGGTTCATATTAAGTTGTTAATAAAAATTTAAAATTTGGTTTACATTTCTGAAAGGGAATAAAAAACACAGATTAGGGAAT
This sequence comes from Agriotes lineatus, assembly GCA_940337035.1. Lineage (NCBI taxonomy): Eukaryota > Metazoa > Arthropoda > Insecta > Coleoptera > Elateridae > Agriotes > Agriotes lineatus. Next base: position 59,352,042 of record OW679199.1, on the reverse strand, counting down.
ATATTCATTTCAATTAAAACCTGTATACTTAAATAAAATTATTATAAAGTTGAAAATTGACATAGTGTTGAAATAATTACGACCATTTTTCTTAAATTATGAACTTCCCATTTATTGTAATGTTAAAAGTTGGGTATTAATGAGGGTAACATGTTGAAAAGCAATGGCACAAATTTTTCTTCAGCAGAGGGGATGCTGGAAAAAGACCTGAAAGATAAGCACACCACCTAGTCAGGTGTAGAATAAGAAAGACTGGAAGTAGCCAGACACCCTTTGAAGATGTTCCTTTGCCCTTCGGTCTTAGACGGGCGTGTTAAGCTAGTTTAAAATAAAATTTTATTAATTTTCGACCGAAACCTTCTCTGTGCTTCCAAATCAACTGGGGCAAGCTTATTGTAATACGTCTAGTATGGTCAGCCTTTTCAAACGCTTTAATTTTAATTGAAAATTGAGCGAAGAACTAAAATATATGCGAAAAACAGAACTTGCGATATCATGCATAAATGAATACAGAGCTGGACTTAAAAAATTTCTTTATCGGTCTGTTAAAATGTGGATTGGTACATGCATATCGTATTATAAGATCTATCTGTTTTTGTACATTTCTAACGGTTTCCGATATTCCTGTAAAAAGATTCGTGATAGATGATTAAGTTGCTACAAAAACCTTCCGGTATACAAAGAAAAAGGATTCAGAATTAGGAAGTTTGTCAGATCAAGTTGGAAAAGATAGAAGATATTCTAAGAAAAATGAAGAAGTAGAAGAAACAAATATTTTTTTTTGGCTTAAAATATGAAATGTTCTTGAACATTATGGGTGGTGCTAAATGATCTAGAGATGTTTTTGTGGTTTCCAACTGATTTGTGACAGTTTTGTAACAATAAAGTATTCTTACGAGGTAAACGACCTGTTAGAAAAGAATTTTCTATTAGCTGTAACTAAGATGTGGAATGTTATTGCGCAAATACAGATGGTGCTAAAAGATCTGAAAATGTTTCTGTTTTTTCCAAGCGGTTTGAAATTGTTTTGACCTGCCAGAGAAACACTTAGTACATCAAACAAAAGACAGATTCAGAATTGGACATTATCCTTAGCGAAATAAGTTGGAAAAGGCACGAAAAATACTAAAAAAAAGAACAAACCATTAATTTCGCTGTCCTTAAATTGTAAACTGTTATTTCATGTGCGAACTATATGAAAGGAGCGGGAAATGCTTCCGCAAATCCAATTATTCTGGACATTGTTGTAAAACTAGATGTCCTCAAGAGTATTATTTGTTCATTCTTACTTGGAACAATAATTATTATTTCAAAGACTATTTTCCCAAATTAATTAAGAATAACATAATACAGTGTAACATATAAAATCTATTGGCTTTATGAAAAAGTCTTGAGAAACTGCATTTACAGGTTGCATTATTGTTGAGACACAACAAACTCATGTTTGAGTATGGTGTTACATTAAACGCTCTTGTTTAAGATTGAGAATTTTGAGGTTATTATTATTTATATAAAAATTTTCCTCATTTTATTATTTACACCAAACATCAATTTTTTCTGGGTTTATAGGTGAATCATAAATAAAGTACATTTTAAGTTTTTCGACTTTTCGGAAATCACATTTGCCATTATCAAGAAATAAGGTATGTACGTGAACCTATAGATAACAAAAAAAAAACATGAGTTTCATTAAACAACAATGTCGACAAAATTTAGCTATTATAAAAAATTTATAAATAATACTACACATTGAGTAGAAAAATCTATAATTATGAAAAAAAGCATGAGGTTATGTTGAATGCAACATTTAAATGCGCAAATAAGTACCATTCTATATTATATTTAATAGGAAAAAATGCTAAAGGCAACTTTCTCAGAACCATTTTAACTGAATGAAGATGAAAGCAGATGATATCAATTCAAAAAATCAGAACTCTCTAAACATGAACTGGAGGCTATAAACTGTCAAAGCCTATTAAGTAAAAATAGCGCACCAAATTTTAATATAAAATTACCTTTCGTGTGTGCTTTTAAAAGAACACCAGTAGCTAACACAAAAAACCGGAACCTGCTGCAGTTCTTTCAATAACATCACACTTCAGTTTACAGGAAATCTTTATAAACATTTCGTTTAATTATAAAATGACGACTTGGTATCAATTTACTTTTTATGTGAACCATTTTCAAAACAATCCTATTATAACAATGGATGTGCCATAAGTAACCGATGGATTTGAAAATTGAATATACAGCTTCAAAAAATGTTGTTTTTTCAAGAGTTCCCGTTGCACCCCAAAAAGTTCTAGAGTTCCTTGCTAATTTTAAAAATAGTTCTATGAATTTAAGAGAAAGAATGTGGATCGAAGATTAGGGGTACCTACTAACTTCACTTTCTCCTCGGACAAATTCCACTATAACTCTTTTTCGGTCATACTTATTGAAAAATGTCTCAATACTTTTCGATAGAACTCGTCAGGGTGCCACTAGAACGATTTAAAATGTGCCATGAAAGTAGAAATAATCGTATGTTGTCAGTGGAGAGGAGTTTTATTGAACATGATTCGTTTTCCTAACCAACAGCGTATTTTTGTTTGAAGCATTCTTACCAACACATTCTAGAATTCAATCGCAACTTTATTTCGGTCGTTATTGCAACGTCTCGAAACACGATTTTAAATTGATTTTAACAGGATGGGGTCACTGCCCATACTGCGCGGAATAGTATGAAGGCACTTACAGACGATTTCCTGGAGGTGCAACCTCTCGATTTGGTGAACTAGATTACCGGGCTCACCAGATTTAACAATACCAGATTTTTGTATAGGTTTAGTTTAAAAGTAACGTTTATAAAACACATTTAGCCACAACAGAAGACCTGAAGGACAGAATATTTGAAGAGATTGTACGTGTTTTAGAAGATATGGTGACAGAAGTTATGGGTGTAATCCGTGAATATTATGAGTATGACGGTGGATATTTCCGCTGTAATTAAAAAAATCTGTAAATGGCTTTACTCAGAACCTTCCTTTCATGTGGACGTTGTGACACTAACACCCGTATGTATAGTCGTTCGCCAGCGGCTCGCCGGCGACTCGCTGGAGTTTCGTTATGGATGGTATGTTGGTGGCACTGTATGTCTATGTCAAATTCGAGGTTATCAGGTTAGGTTTTACGTCAATTTTGACACAGACTGACGCAAAACCTAACCTGCTAACCTCGAACTTGACATAGACGTACAGTGCCACCAACATACCATCCATAACGAAACTCCAGCGAGTCGCCGGCGAGCCGCTGGCGAACGACTATGCATACCGGTGTAAATATTTTTTAAAATCAACTAAGGGTAAAAATATCTTCACGTTTCTAATAATACCGAAACAATAAATGGAAACTCTTGGTAATGCAAATTATATCAATTTTCAAGTAAAAAAACATTACCCGCGCGGCGGTCGAATTCGAACTGCAGTGGCCCCGAATGCTATTCCAACGTTTGGAAATATGCTGCAAGCACGGCGCCCGTTTTCTATATGTGCTATGAAGCACTGCTTGTGCCCTTGCACTGCGTTGCCTGAAATAGAATGTATCTTTTTCTGTGTTACAGCATTTATCTTGTATCTTTTGGGTCCCATTTTCGTCAAGGGTAAAGCGTGAACTATGTGAAAATTGTTACTTTTATCTATTTCTCAGTTAAAGCAAAATAAACAAAATTGTATTTTTTTAAGGTGCTCCTCATGTACATATTTCTCCGAAATTTTTTCGGTTTCATTCCACGTAGACACATAATCTGTATGCAAAATGTCGTCCTCCAACAAATAGTTTTTGAGTTATACCGGCAACAAAGAGACAGACAGACGTAATTGAGAAAACCTGTTTTTCGTCATCTAGAAAAGTAAAAATGGATTCTAATACTTATTTCTAATCTTTGATGTGTAGTTTGGTTGTGTTAAAATTAAATAAAGTTCTTTTATCTACTTTGATGAAACACTGCGGTGATTATAATACCAAAAATAGTGCTATAATAGAGCCCATTATAGCACTGTTTTTGTGTTGTTATTTTCATATGAAAAACGTTGAATCAGCCTACTTCGTTTCAGACAACTGACAATAACTTATTGTCACAATTATGAAATGTAAAAGTTTTTGTTTATTTTTATGAAAAGTAGATACAATAGTATATTGCACTCGTTCAATAAGAGGCATGCAGCACTAGTTCCATTGGAGTACTCTTCGCTGCGTTTCTCGTGCCCCAAAACCCACTCGTGTTGCAATAGACTTTTTCATTAAACTAGTATAATAATATACAATTGTGCAGGAAGTGTATTGTATTAAAAACCGCCAGTTATTTATGCCACATACATGATTTGGTTTCCTTTTCTAAAATGTTAACATCGTCAAAGTGAAAACTATGCCCCAACTCAATGACATGTTTACAAAGGGCGATACATAGAATTATTTTTGTGGTTTCGAATCCTATTTTTCAAAAGTTGCCTTGTTTGTCCTATGTACGCCAAATTACAATTTGTGTATTCTAAACACAATGTATCTTTAGTTTTAAATTTTGTGTATACATCTTGAAGTGTATGAAAGTTTTGCTACAGTTAAGATTAGCTTTATGAAGAATACTTTTTATTTTAGAAGATAGCTTACGCAAAAACTGGAGGACAATATAATATTGAGATTGTAAAAGCTGTCTTTTCTTTCAATATTTGTTATTAATGTAATTAACTTTTTTATACAAATAAGGATAAGTATTAATAAAAGAATTGATATAATTATTTTTCTTCCAAGCATTTTTGACCTTAACTGTGTTGGCCGGTGTGAATCTGGGTTCAGAAAGACTAACTGCTCTATCGATCAAGCCGTTAATAATACTAACTTTAAATTGTCTTTACGTGTCGGAATTATAGCTAATAAGTAAAAATATTTGTTTGTAATTCTGTAACGTTTCGCTCCCATTTTAAATGCTACTTAACAATAATCGATCATTGTTGCATTTAAAAGTACGCTTTTAACAATTAGCGCTCCAACCTGCAGAATCTCCGCGGTGCGCCAGCCTAACGTAATTACGTTTTCGACGCATCCCTGCTCCTCGACCACGAAGATACTCGACGAGCCGAAGGCAGCGTTTAAAAACCGAATGCCCCGCAGTTTGGACCACCAGAAACCGACCGGAAGATTTCGAAAAATATTAACTCGATCTCCCCCAGGTACCTGCCTATATAAACGTATTTCTGGACTCGGACTGCGTTTATTAGGATTGATTTGTAAATTGAAAATAACAAGTTTATTTCGCACAAATCTGGTATCGGATTGTGCAAATTTTATTCTTACAATTCTGTCGCGTTCGTCACGAGTGTTCGCATACGAAATTAAGATTATATTTGGTTATCGAAATAACTTAGTTTCGTGGGCAAGCGATCCAGGCGATCTCACTGGACAAATAAATCACAATTAAGCTTGGCTGGAATATCGGTGAGTTTCAATTGGGTTTATTCCGTAAGAATAAAACTAACATTCCAGTATAACAACGGAGAGCACTGAAATAGCAATAAACGCGAATCTAGTAAAGTCACGAAAGACCTGTCAAAGTACAGTTAATTTCAAGGGTACATCCGAGTACATTAAAGTAAAAATCATTTTTGAATCACAGAATTGAAAATTACAAAACCAGTCCATTATTTTACGCGGGGTTAATTAAAGTATTGCAGAATTCAAAAGTCACCGACCTTGTTAAAATATCTTCGTTGTGTATATGACCTCCGCACGTGCCGGAGCGCAGATAACAGTAGAAAGAATTCGACCTCAGGTCAAAGGCTAAATGCACTTCCTGGTTATCACTAAAACGTGCACTTGCATAGATATTAACACAGATTAAACAACTCGTAGTTTCAATCAAGTCACTTTATAGTTGAAATAATTACAAAGCTCCCGTTTATTTACATGAGTACTAAACTGTCATTTTTAATTTGTTTTGGGATTACAGGACTGCCAACGTAAACGTGAGAACCCTCGATTTTCCAACAACCTGGCGTCGTGAACACCACGATCCTACACCGGTGTATGAAGGGCAGCCTACACATCCAGTAATTAACCAAGGATTCACGCAAAACAAATTATTTTGTACCTAATTCAATATATAATTTATTTTTAAGTTATTACATGTACATAATAGGTAATAAATGTATATAGTAGTCAAACCTGTTTCTTTAAGTCCGTCAGAGTAATCAGGCCCTGGACCCCATATAAGCAGCTACCATTTACAAGGGCATATTTGATAATGCTATAGGGGCATTTTCCAAATTAAATATAAACCTGATATTATTACGAAGCCCCAGTTAGCATTACAAAATGGCGTCCCGAGCAGGAACTGAACTCTGACTGATTTAAGGAGAGTTTTCAGAAACCAGTCGTCACCGTGGCGCCCGGGCAATCCAGAAGTTGTAAGATAAAATAATAACTTATATAAACTACAGTATAAGTATAAGAACATATTCTAACTTTATTTCCGAGCTTTCAGAATGGACGACAAGGCAACTACGGAAACTACGCTAACGTCCCCCCAAAGACAGCAACCCCGGCCAAGATAAGAGTATCCTGGATCCACCACCTGCCGGTGGCAACCCTAAGGGAAGTCGTGGCCCGTGCAGGGTTGAATAGCCAGGGAACCGTAGACCAACTAAGAGCCAGATTAAAGGCATATCTGAGAGAGGAGAACCCTGCGGAAGAAACGGCTGCAGACGATACCGATCTCGATACGAGGGAAGAAGATACAGAACAGACGGTACCTCCAGGTCCCAACAAGGCCCAGATTTGCAATAATATTAGGAAGTGGGGCCTGAAATTTGATGGTTCTACCGACCCCATTTCCTTCCTGGAAAGAATAGAAGAGTTATCCGCCTGCTATCAGTATAGTGAACAAGAAATACTTGCCGCATTACCGGAGCTCTTCAAAGGCAAAGCCTTGCTATGGTACAGGAACAACCGGCAAAGCTGGCCAAACTGGGATCACTTCACGCAAGCATTCCGAACCCAGCATTTACCTCCGCGATTCCAGTTTCGAATGGCCGAAGAGATTCGGAATAGGACCCAGGGGCAAAAGGAGTCGGTAGTCGATTACGTCACTGCCATCCAAACCCTCCTACGCAGAAGCGGAGTGACCGACGAGAGCCTACAATTGGAAAGGATCTATGAAAACCTCCGCCCAGAATATAAGCTATATATTCGCAGGAAAGATTTCCAAAGCTTAACAGAACTTACCCAGATGGCGGAAGAGTACGAAACCGTACAGTTAGAGCAAGCCTCATTCCAACCGCCTCCTACGGCTAACCAGGCGTACGTCTTCGAGACGGCCTACCAACCAACCCGAATCAAAACACTAAGCAGCACCTGGAAGACGCCGTCCATTGCGGCAGTAAGCAATCCTGGAACGTCGGCAGTTGCATCAGTCCCGAGACAAGGGAGCCCCGCTACGCGGCCTGCCTATAGTCGACTGGATCATTGCTGGAAGTGTGGTCAGAGGGGCCATCAACGGTTTAACTGCCGTAGACCCGCCAAGAAGTTTTGCTCCTGGTGCGGCCAGGAGGGAATCCTATCCAGGGACTGTAAGTGTCCGAGGTCGGGAAACGAGCCAGGCCGTCGGGGAGACTGAGGCGCCCGCGACGAAGAAAGGCCCGAGCCTCCAACCGCCGTAAAGGCGCCGAGTGGTCACAATGGCTCCAGCAAATCGAGGCATTTTATAAAAATACGAAAACCTCACCAGTAGCCATTATCGACGCCAGACTATTCGTCCCAGTAGTCATCCGGGGAAGGACGTTCGACGCCTTAGTGGACACCGGGGCCGCACGATCTTATGTAGGAGAGAAGCTCCATCGCTTTCCAGAAAAACAAGGTATATTAGTGCAACCGCGGACACAGTCTCACGTTCAACTGGCCGATGGAAGAATTACAAAGACCAGAGGTTCATACGAACTTACCCTATTCGTCCAGAACCTCCCTTATAAACTAAAGGCTAGCTGCGTGAGTAGCCTATCGAGCGACGTCATATTAGGACTGGATTTTATAACAAGATACCAAGCGGCCCTCTTCCCTTCCACACAGACGATGCTGCTGGGCCAAAACAGCGTTCCCCTACGTTCTCGGAGAAACTCCACCGGGCTCGCCGGCGTTCAACCTTTGACTTCAACCGAGTCTAATCAGTTAGCACAATTTCTGAAGGATGAAATGGCGAAGTTCAAAGGCACCAAAGGACCCACTACCCTGGTTGAACATAAGATCACCCTTAAAGAAGGCACCGGGCCGATAAAACAAAGATATTACCCACGTAATCCAGCGAAGCAGGCTATCATAGACGAGGAGGTGGACCGTATGCTTGACGAGGGAGTAATAGAACCGTCAAGTAGCTCTTTCAGTTCACCGGTGGTATTGGTAAGGAAACCCACGGGAAAGTACAGGTTCTGCATAGACTTCCGAAAGGTGAACGAAGCGACGTTAACCGACGCATATCCAATACCGTTTATTGACGGTATCCTGAACAAACTGAGGGGTGCCCGTTACATCAGTACCTTGGACTTGAAGCACGGGTACTGGCAGATCCCCCTAGCTCCCGAAAGCCGCCATATATCAGCCTTTACAGTACCAGGGAGAGGCTTGTATCACTTCAAGGTTATGCCCTTCGGTTTGCATTCGGCGGCGGCGACCTTCCAACGGTTCTTGGACAGCATCATCGGGCCCGAACTGGAGCCCAACGCTTTCTGCTATCTAGACGATATAATAGTGGTCAGCGATTCCTTCCAAAATCACCTACAACACCTCCAGGAAGTATTCCGACGGCTCAGGTTGGCGGGACTCGAACTGCAACCAGAGAAATGTAACTTTTGTCAACCTGAATTGAAATACCTGGGTCACGTGGTCAACAGAAGGGGAATACAGACCGATCCCGATAAGGTAGAAGCCATAATGTCCATGGAACCTCCTAAGAACCCAAAAGCAGTTCGCCGCTTCCTGGGGATGGCTTCCTGGTATAGGAAGTTCATCCCGAAGTTTTCCCAGATGGCCGCCCCCCTCAACGGACTCCTGAAAAAGGACACCAAGTTCAGATGGGACGACCCTCAACAGAAGGCCTTCGACAATATAAAAACTACCTTGACTTCTGCACCAATTCTGGCCTGCCCCGATTTCTCAGTCCCGTTTGTGCTTCAAACCGATGCCAGCAATTCAGGCCTTGGAGCGGTCCTCACCCAGATCAAGGAGGAACAAGAAAGAGTCGTCGCCTACGCAAGCCGGTCCCTGACGGAGGCGGAAACTCGTTATTCGGCTACTGAACTCGAATGCTTAGCGGTCTTATTCGCCATCAAGAAATTCAAAGGATACCTGGAAGGTTACCATTTTAAAGTCATTACCGATCATAGAAGCTTAAAATGGATACAAAACCTACCCAATTCTTCTGCCAGATTAGCTAGATGGTCCTTAGAACTCCAGCAGTATGATTTTGAAGTGGAATATCGAAAGGGCTCGTTAAATCACGTAGCAGACGCTCTATCCAGAGCACCAGGTCCTCCTCCAGAGGGGCTGTCTCCAGTGGCGGTCCCTCTACCCGAAGAAGGATGTCCGTGGATACAGCGAATGATGGCACGAGTCCAGGGCGATCCCGATGCGTTTGATACCTGGAAAATAGAAAACGGTCAGTTGTATAGAAGATTTCCCAGTACCTGCGAGGAGGTTGCTGAAGGGTTCCAACCAGCCTGGAAGCTGTGCGTCCCTCAGCCTCAACGAGCGCGAGTCCTTCGCGAATGTCACGACGATCCGTCAGCAGGACACCTAGGTATCGCCAAAACGGTAACAAAAGTTCAGAAATATTATCACTGGCCCCGAATGCAAAGAGATATTGTTAAGTACATACGGTCATGCGCTGTATGCCAGGAGCATAAACATAGCCAGGTTCAGCCTTCAGGTAAAATGTTATGGTCGCGAGTCCAAGGCCCCTGGGAAGTGATCAGCACCGACTTGATAGGACCTCTTACCCGTTCCGCCAGAGGAAATATATGGCTACTCGTGTTTCAAGACAGATTCACCAAATGGGTGGAAGTACACCCTCTGCGAACTGCCACTGCTGAGAAGGTGACCCAGGCGCTGAAGGAGAAGGTCATATATAAATTCGGCACCCCGAAGGTGATCATCTCCGACAACGGCCCACAGTACACCAGCAAACTGTTCAAGGCGTTAGCAGCCGAATTTGGCATTAAACACCAGCTCACTCCGACCTACACGCCCCAAGCAAATCCCGTGGAGAGGATGAATAAGGTCATCGGCACCATCCTCGCACAGCTGTCCCGGGGCGATCAGAAAAAGTGGGATTCGTGGCTCCCTGAAATGACCTTCGCCATCAACACGGCGAAACACGAATCCACCGGCTTCACTCCAGCCCTGCTGAACTTAGGCAGAGAGATGCTGCCGCCGAAGTCACTGCGGGAGGAAACAGAACCCATGTTTGACCCTGCAGCTGAGACTCCTCCCCCAGGTCTGTATCGAGAGCAGCTCAAGAAATTGGACAATATAGTCAAAGTGGTGCAAAATAACCTGGCGAAAGCGTTCGCCCTCCAGAGCCACCACTATAATCTTCGGCGTCGAGAGTACCGTCCCCGAATAGGTGAGCAAGTATACAAGCGAGAGCACCCTTTGTCCGACGCTGCAAGGGGGATCTCGTCTAAATTAGCCCCAAAATACTCTGGGCCCTACAGAATAAGGAAAATAGTTTCCCCCGTTATCGTAGTGCTCCAGGACCCCCGAGACGACCAGGAGATAGGAAGAGTGCACGTGAAGGACCTGAAGCCTGCGCATCACGACACTCCCACTCCGGCAGCAACGAACTAGGAGGGAGAAACCAGGTGAGAGAGGCCCCTATATTAGTCAGAGCCCCAGGTCCAAGAGTTAGTCCTGATCAGCAACTGAAGTCAACAAGATGCCTCCAGTACGTAATAGGAACCTTACTCGTCCCGGGCCATACACCCGAAAGCCCAAGAAAGGAATCAAGATCCGGCCATGGGCACCTCAAGTATACGCAAAGTCAGTTTCGCCTACCTGGGAACCGCTACCTCCTTGGAGCCCGGTGCCAGGCCTGCTCTCACCCTTGCCAGCCACGCCGGAGGGAAAGAGAGCAGCAAGCGAGGCAGCTCCCAGGAATACAACTCCACCGTCCAGCCCAGGGCAACGTCTCACACAGGACATGAAGGCCCGCCAGCTTGCAGAAAAGCAATTAGTCTTATTCGGGCCTTCTCCCCCGACACCGACGTCCTCTCCGATGAAAATAAGCGAAGAGGATTCACCAGTCCCTACCACGCCGACGGACCTTCCTCGAACCCCCAGGACTCCCGTCCACTTGACGGCTGCGACCGATCATCCCGGGATAACCCCAGCCGAAGTACCAGAAGAACTCAGGACCTCCGAGATGTCTACGACCTCGGTGGAAGAAGCCCTGAGACCTCTGGAAGCCGCCAAGGAAGCAGAATTCCCGATCCTCCATTTGACCGGCGCCCCCGTCCTCCTGATCAGAGCGACAAGCTCTACGTCTTCTTCCTCCTCGGGGAGGGTTACCAGGGGCCCTAGACGCCGCAGGCGAACCTTCAGGATGCTCCTGCCGGGGGGAAATCGCCTGAAAATACCCTACATAGAAGCCGTCGCGCTCGGCTTAATAAAGGAACCCTGAATCCAGAAAAACAAATTCCCGTAGAAGCCCGCTAGTCACCTGAATCCGGGAAACAAATTCCCGTAGGAGCCCACTAGTTACCTGAATCCGGGAAACAACTTCCCGTAGAAGCCCGCTAGTTACCTGAATCCGGGAAACAAATTCCCGTAGAAAAGAAGCAAGAAGTCAACAGTAACCTGAACCCGGGATATAAAAGAAGAACGCCGCTCCAGCGAGCTCCAAAAGCTTCGCTCGCTACACCTGGCCATTTATATCATAAAGATGAAGCGAGGCTGACACCGCAGATAGCTTCGATTTATGCACCAAAAATCAATTTCAACTTCAAGCACTCCCGTACCTGAAAGTTTATTTGCGAGAAGTTGGAACTACAGGACTAACAACCGACCTCCAGGTGTCTTCTCGACGTCTTCTCCAGCAGCAGTCCATCGCTTTCCGAAGAAGGGGCCTGTGTAACGTTTCGCTCCCATTTTAAATGCTACTTAACAATAATCGATCATTGTTGCATTTAAAAGTACGCTTTTAACAATTAGCGCTCCAACCTGCAGAATCTCCGCGGTGCGCCAGCCTAAGGTAATTACGTTTTCGACGCATCCCTGCTCCTCGACCACGAAGATACTCGACTAGCCGAAGGCAGCGTTTGAAAACCGAATGCCCCGCAGTTTGGACCACCAGAAACCGACCGGAAGATTTCGAAAAATATTAACTCGATCTCCCCCAGGTACCTGCCTATATAAACGTATTTCTGGACTCGGACTGCGTTTATTAGGATTGATTTGTAAATTGAAAATAACAAGTTTATTTCGCACAAATCTGGTATCGGATTGTGCAAATTTTATTCTTACAATTCCGTCGCGTTCGTCACGAGTGTTCGCATACGAAATTAAGATTATATTTGGTTATCGAAATAACTTAGTTTCGTGGGCGAGCGATCCAGGCGATCTCACTGGACAAATAAATCACAATTAAGCTTGGCTGGAATATCGGCGAGTTTCAATTGGGTTTATTCCGTAAGAATAAAAACTAACATTCCAGTATAACACGGAGAGCACTGAAATAGCAATAAACGCGATCTAGTAAGTCACGAAAGACCTGTCAAAGTACAGTTAATTTCAAGGGTACATCCGAGTACATTAAAGTAAAAATCATTTTTGAATCACAGAATTGAAAATTACAAAACCAGTCCATTATTTTACGCGGGGTTAATTAAAGTATTGCAGAATTCAAAAGTCACCGACCTTGTTAAAATATCTTCGTTGTGTATATGACCTCCGCACGTGCCGGAGCGCAGATAACAGTAGAAAGAATTCGACCTCAGGTCAAAGGCTAAATGCACTTCCTGGTTATCACTAAAACGTGCACTTGCATAGATATTAACACAGATTAAACAACTCGTAGTTTCAATCAAGTCACTTTATAGTTGAAATAATTACAAAGCTCCCGTTTATTTACATGAGTACTAAACTGTCATTTTTAATTTGTTTTGGATTACAGGACTGCACGTAAACGTGAGAACCCTCGATTTTTCCAACAACCTGGCGTCGTGAACACCACGATCCTACACCGGTGTATGAAGGGCAGCCTACACATCCAGTAATTAACCAAGGATTCACGCAAAACAAATTATTTTGTACCTAATTCAATATATAATTTATTTTTAAGTTATTACATGTACATAATAGGTAATAAATGTATATAGTAGTCAACCTGTTTCTTTAAGTCCGTCAGAGTAATCAGGCCCTGGACCCCATATAAGCAGCTACCATTTACAAGGGCATATTTGATAATGCTATAGGGCATTTTCCAAATTAACATATAAACCTGATATTATTACGAAGCCCCAGTTAGCATTACAATTCAATATGTAATTATTGTTGCTTTTTTCTGTTCAGTCATGTCTAAAAAGTTAATACAATTATTAATTTCTTTTTCTATAGTTTTGAAGCCTTCCGTGAATATAATTAAATTATTAGAGAAATTCATACAATTTGTTAAGGGAAACACTACCCGCAACGAGTAGTATCTTAACAACTACTTGGGTGTAACGACCCCACGGAGTCAGATCAGCCTCAAGCTCGCCACATCTTAGTGGTGAAGAGATGAGTGACGTCAAAATCTGGGAGAAGCTGTTGGAAAGCTTCAATTAAAAGTTGTATGATAAAATTAATCTTTTACTTCCCGTGCTTCACTTTTCGAATATGTGACGAAATATGGAGTTTCAAGACGAAACAGCATTTAAAAAGTCGAATTTTCCAATGTGATTCGTAAAAAAAAACACTGTCAAGAAATGAAAAATAGCAGAAACTGTATTTTATGGAATCCAAGTCTTTAAAAAAGAGCTTATAATTTAAGCTACTGTTGGCAATAATGTATAAAGTTCATTAAGTACACAGTGTATTACCCAAAGGTTAGAAAAAAACTTTAAAGGGCTTTAGTCAGAACTTCTCTTACAAGTGGACATTGTGATACTAATCAATTTGAAAAATCAAAGGAAACTTGGGGTAAAAATATCTTAACGTCCCTAATAACGCTGAAACAATAAAAAGAAACACGAATTACGTCCATTTTCAAATTAAAAACATCAACGGGGGTGGGATTCGAACTTCAGCGTCTGCGAATGCGATTTCAACGCTCGATCATCTGTCGCACGCTGCCACCCGGAACTCTTTGATTTCTGCGATGCAGCTACATTAAATACACTGCACTTATTCGTTGCCCCTTTTTGTCTGATACAACATTTATCCTGGATCCGTTGGTATAATTTTTGTCAATTAGTAAAGCCTGAGCTATGTGCAAATTATTACTTTTCTCTATTTTTCAGTTAAAGCAGAAATACATAGATTTTATTTTATTAGGTGCTCACCCTGTCTAGGTTGGATCCAAAATATACTCTTTTTCGTGAAGGGTAAAAACATGAAGTAAATTATGTGCAACGTACTAATTGCATTTAAGTACAATTCGTTAAAAGCCCCTAACTACACAGCTATTTAATAACTTGGCGTTAAAATGTGCGAGAGTTCTGACTTTCACTGGTGATTTGGCGATAAGCATATTTTCAGCCAACCTTTGTCGTGCTAGTTTCTCTAAGACTACTAAAGATGACAGCTTAGCTGTCGAAATAAGTATTTAACGGTTGTTGTATGGTTAGGGGTTTTCTAACAAATTGTGTCAGATTCAAACCACAGGTTCCAGCAGTATTTTATTCATGAAGCTTTACTGAAATTTTCTCGGATTTATGCCAGGAAGGTATATAATCCGCATGCAAAATATCGTCTTTCTCCAACAAATAGTTTTTGAGAGAAGTGATTCTTTTCGGCCTGGCGGCTTCAAGCCTCAATTTTTCTGTCGTGGTTTATTTGTAAAATAACTCGTGTTCTATAAATAACTATTATTTTATACCACACTATGCGCTGTAATGTGTATTGCAATCAAGAAATGCAATACATGGTGACTAATAGCTAGTTGTATACCTAGTATTCACGTTTAACTTGAGTAACACATGAGATATAAAAAAGGACTTTAGTGTCGAAGGCCACATGTTTTCTTTAAATTGAGAAATCATTTAATTAAATTTTAACCAACTCTTGTAGGTTACATTGACGTTTTTTGTCTTCCATCTGTCACCCCGTCAACTGCAAAAAGTTGTAAAACAGTGTTAACTTCACTGCCGATTTCTCGTATTTTAAACACATCTTAAACGTGCTTCACTGCTGCTTTAAAAAAATATTTGTATTCATTGACACCTAAGTGATACAATATGGCACCTAATGTGCATTAACCTTCATCTAAAAATAAAAAATGCGACACAGTATGAAATAAATCGTTGTAAGTTATGCGTCGCAGTACTAGATCTAAATAGATTCGGCTTCTTTCTCACCTCGTCCATAAACATCGAACTAATATTGTAAAAATTAATTTATTTTCATTTATTTCATTCCTTCAGTGCACTTTATTATGAACACTTGCAGCGAGCATATGTAGGCAGACGAAAATCTGCATGGCATATTGGAACCAGACACACAACAGTTCAGCGTCAACGTTTGAACGGGTATTAGTACTCTCCCATGGGTTAAAATGAATTATTTCTGGAAATTTCCTAGACAATCATCTACTTACATTATTATAAGACGTTAATGTCGCTGCGATTCATGAACCATAGTGAAACAGCAAATTATTTTCGGATAATTCGTAAAAAACGTTGGAGGAAATTTACGTAGAGATGGATTGGTCGAGATGGACCTACTCCATAACCTCCTCGCTCTCCTGACCTAAATTCGCTTGGCTTTTATCTTTTTTGACATCTGAAAAAAGTCATATTCACTTCACTCCAGTAAGTAATGTATAAACACTTAGGGACCACGTTTTTGATGAGTCCATACAATTCGATACAACCTCGGAATTTTTGAGCAAGTGAGGAATTTTATGATTGGTCGTGTTTAGTGCTGCATTCAAGGTAACTGAGGATATTTGAAATGTTTTTTGTAAACAATCATCTTGTGCTTCTAAGAGCATTTCCGACCAAATTTGTATTTGGGACGTATTTACTCGTACGGGCTCTCCAGAAATTTAGTAACACCCTGTTTTTCTACTGTATTTTGCGAGCGAAACAGCGATAACATTAAGCGTTCGATAAAGCGTACCAAAGAAAACAATAATTTTTAACTAAAATTCCTAGACAAGAAAAAACTTCAAAGAATTTTCAAGTATTTAGGCTAGCGTGCAGTTTAATGAGAATTCAGCTGGCTTCACTAATTCCAGTTTAAATATCCATGTCTCAGAGTGCTCGTTTTAGCGGCGACTAACAAAAAACATGTCGGCTAATAACAAATATCTGAGAAAGCCAAAGAATTCAAAGGGACGCCTGTCGTATGCACAACATCAGATAAGGCGGTCGAATTAGTTATGTTAGATACGCTTGATTGTATAATGATAGTATTACCGGAGGTTGCTGCATAAACTTTAATAGAACTCCTTTAAAAGCATTTCACCAGCCAGCTAATTATGAATAATTCCGCAATGAATTTCAAAGCGTTGTATTTTTAGGTACGCGCGGGATATTATTTATTTTCGAATAAAATCACCATAAAATTTCTGGCTCAGCGGCAGTAATTCATTAATTTGGATTTTATAGAGCAATTTTTGTAGCGTAAAAGTTTTAAATTCTGGAAATAGCACATGTCAGCGAGTTTTAAAATTTTTTGTTATATTGCGTAAAAATTACATACATATTAAGAAAGAACAGCGTTCCTATACGTTTATTATTTATAAGAAACTTAAACAATTCTAAGAATGCAAACTAAGAGGCGCTTACATTTTAGAAAAAAGTCGAATTTTGCAGACGTTGCACATTTATGGGTTGTTACAACAGAAAATCGTTTTGAAATTTAGATCCTCCACTATCACTGTTACACCTAAGAGGAATTCAACCTGAAATATCAATTTGAATATAACACTTTTCAAAGTATCTCTGTACAGGTGTGCGAAAAATGAAATATACAAAAATGAAGTATTGCTTATTTAATTGATTACTGCAAGTAGGTGTGCAATTCTGTAGTAATAAATCAAATTCTTGATATTGCAATGCAATGTTTGTAATATTAAATAAATATATTAATGAGTAAAATTTTGGGCAATTTATAAATCGCACAATTCTCAGATTTAATACTTTTGTACTGTGGTTTTACTTTGCCTATCAATCAACTACGGCTGGTTAAAAATTAAATGTAATAATTAATTACACAAATAAAATGGTTGCAAAGCCCCTCTTTTTATTTTTATCTAATTGCAATATTTATTTAGGCTAGCTCTCGGCAAAACACAAGTTCTATTCTCAGGGTGGAATCAGAATTTAACTATCGCCATAAATTTTAGGTTATTTGACTTGGAGTAGCTCATTTGCTCGCTCTCAGCTGATAATATTAGTAATCTCTAGTTGACAGATAACACACAAAATGTCGCCAGTGCACATCGTATCTGAACGTTTAAACTCGTGAAAATATTGTGAAAAACGCGCCAAGTAAATTATTTGAAATTCTCCCGCTTGGCAACTATTAAAATCCCTCGCCTTGGTTATTTAGCATGACGTCACCGCCTCTTGCTTGTTCTGGCGTAGAAGGTACGCCAGTTCTTTCAATTGTTTATGAACGCTTGGATTCTCGCCAAACCCGGCACAATCTACTGACTCCACTCGCTTTTCGAAAAACACGAAGTAACTAGGACCTTGGGAATACACTAGGCCTCTCCAGCAATGTTTGATCTCGTATTTTGGTGCGTTTTCCAAAACCTAATCCGCAGGCTTAATCCTACCTCGTTATGCAGGCTTCGGAGCTGCTCGTAGTGACGCTTCTTATATTTCGTGCTGGAGATGCTTCCCCTGATGCAGGTGTCGACGGCGACGGTCTTGCAGACTTGGCTGAACACTTTCAGTGCCGATATCTGGGCTCCGATGACTCCTTGGGCCGGAATCGAAGTTGAAAATTTTCACTTGGACGGCTCGCAATGTCCTCGGAGGATGATATTGAAAATTTATATTTTGACCCTGTGGAACCTCTCACAAACACTCCCACATAAACATGGACACATAGGCAATAAAATGCGATACTTTTCGTATGATAATATGCTCGCTTATTAATATAAAATTGTATTCAAATGTGGAGCACAGTTTCGACAAACTTCAGATAATTTTAATTCAATTGTTCTCCTCTTTTTAAACAAAATAGCATGAGGTTGCTAAGTTACTGTTGATTTTCTTATGTTAATGGAAATTAATTCTGATAATGAAAGGTTACAAATGGAATTAAATTTGAGTACATAATTAATATTTACAATTTTCTTAAATCTAAATTATTGTCTTTAACCTTATAATTAAAATTTTTCGATAGCGTTACACACACAAACGTTATTTATTTATTATTGTCACGGCTCTGCTCTGCACTATTGCAATTTATTTTTAAATACACTGACTTTTGAGTTCACTATTTTCGCGTCACTATCTTTTCTCTTCTGTTGTCTTCTTCTAGCATTGCTCTTTGCAGTTTTATATAATTATATTATGCTTTATCTTGCTTTACCTTTTTGCTTTACTCACTATTTTTACGATCCTTTGCTTTTACTTAACAACTACGCTCCTTTTAAAATGAAGCTAACAAACCTTTTGTGTCAAATAAATTTTATGTGGTCTGGCTTTACATGTGCACAAATCTTTCATTTTAAATTATATTAATTTATTTACAAGCCAATTCAAACCCTTTGAAATATGCTTTGTCTTTGCGTGCCTTTCTCAGACTAATTACTGTTTCTCGCATCTTATTATCAATGCATTTAATATTTTATTTTTGCTTAAAATTGCAATTATATACAGTATCCCAACTCTGTGCTTTATTGAATCGGTTAATTATCTTGCACTGCAAACAGAGCCAAGTTGTGGGCTTAATACAATCTCAATATATGTAATATTTATTAACACCCTATTTGTGATTAAAACATATTCAGTTTTATATATTTATTGTTCCAAACTAATTCTGTTGTCATACTTTTCTTAATATTGATATTCAGAATTTTTTCTTGGAGTGGCGTGTACGGGGTTTTTTTATTTCGTAGTCAAACATAAATCTAGTATCTATCAGTAATCGAATTATTTAGAAGACGATAAAGCAAATGTGAGTTATATTAATTTTACAATAGTATTAAGCCGTTTGCCTTGATAATGGAACTATTTCTTTCCCGCAAGCTATAGGATAAGTCGAAATTATGCTTCTGATTGTCAATGTTACAGCAGAACACGACAAAGGAGAATAGGTGTGAACCAGCACATTCCAGTTAGTGTATCTCGGTGATTACATTACAAAACTGACCATGTATTAAGATGAGTGTAACAAAAAATTTGCAAAATTACTGCTTACAAAAATTGATGTTGGTGGATAATTTGAAAAACATACCTACAAAGAAATACCATTATCTGCATAAAGCATGTTTATTTTATTGCATTCGAAGATTGACGATGTCCAGCATTTCAACGGCCAGAAATGGAAATATACCAAATGATGCTCACGTTTGCTTTTACATAACTTTTTCCAACTTTTTAAAGTTGCAGTCTTTGATTAAGTCCTCAGAACTAATCTAGGTAATACATGTGGTTGTATGCTTAGCATACATAATATATAAATCGTCTCTTGTTGCATAATTTTTATTTTAGAGTTTTTAAAATACTTGAACGTTGGAAATGAGCGATTCACGTTCAATGTTGTCGTTTAAAATTATATTGTAAAGTTTGTTGTATTGAAATAAATTAGTACTCAAGTTCTCTCAAATCATCAATTACATTTTGAGAACGTTGACAATACTCTTCAGTTTTGGCAATTGACGTCGCTATATTTGGAATAACACTTATAAAAGAAAATATGTTAGCTATTTACGTCTTTACTTTTCTTCTCATCTGTAAAAGGTAGTGATACAAGATGTTATGTCGACATTCCCATCTTAAGTACACGTTTTGCTGAAAATTTCGTCTTAGTACGTTTCTGTACGCTTTCAAATAATTTGTGAGCACGGTTCGCTCGCGTGGTGATCGCATTTAGATAATCTAATGTTAGAGAGACAGCTGCTCTTGTTTACCTCCGCGTGTTTCAAGTAGATTGTTTAGATAAATTTGTGCTTTATCACACCCTTGAAAATTTACAATTTCAACTCGTCTATCAAAAACTTCCCCGTGCAGTCATCAAGCCTCGTGACTGAGCGCGTGATTGTGAATTCGCTGCGTTGTCAAAGACGGTAGCAGCCTTGACGTGAAAAACTTTTGTTACCGCAGGTGGGAGAAGGCACCGCTGATTTTAGAGCGAGATGACTGAACGCGTCCCCCGAACTTTGAACGCGAAATAGATTCATTAATCGCCGACTATCGAAGCAGTTGAAATGTTTGTCGTTATTACCCTGCCTCCGGCCATGCAGTAACACATTTTAATTGTCTGTCGAGATATCTAACAAAAACTCGTAATCGAAACTCAATGCAGTCAAGACGCGGGCATAATTTTTTGCCCCCGGGGGTTCTGCGTCGGAAGGTTGAGGGGTTCGCTGTGAGAGTTGAGTGCAATTAAGCTAACGTGTCGTTGAATAACCAAGTCCTACCGGGTAATATCCAGATCGGCATTTTGCACCGATTCCATCTACTGAAGCATTACGAATTTGAAGCGTATGTCGTTTATGCGTACCTAAGAAGCGACTTAATTCAATCTATAATCATTCTTAAAACCCGAGGCATAAACTTTGTACCGGTTTGGATGTTTGAGATACCTTTATTCAATCCCAAGAAGCGATCTTTGTGTTGGCCCGGCCTGCAGTTGGAAAATGTTTGTATTCGAGACACCGTATATCTGTTCATATTCTTATATGGGTATTTCGCCACTCTGCAAATTAAAATATTAAATAACGAAAATATTAACAACGAACGTTTCGAGGGACAATCTGCCCTCGTTATCAACGAAACGTTCGTGTTAATATTTTCGTTATTTAATATTTTAATTTGCAGAGTGGCGAAATACCCATATAAGAATATGAATTATGAATTCACGCCACAAAGAAGTTTCAGAGATTACCGTATATCTGTCCCTCTGGATTTGATTAGAACCCCAATTAATCAGAATTGGACCAATTTCAATCTTCCCTTGAGTGTCAGCTCTTCTCAGGTGCTGTAGAAAAGTACATTACCGAATTTGTGAACCATTTGGTTTTTTGTGGTGCCATCTTGAAGCAGCGCCTTGTTCGGGCTACTAAACAAGATTGAACTAACTTAATTTTTTTTTGTTCTTGTTGAACCTTGTAGTGCTTCTAGCACAATCATAACTGTTAGTGTAAATTTGGAACCCTTGGTACATGTGGGCTTGTGCTTTCTTTTGTCAATCGAGAGTAATATTTGGTGTTGTGCCATTAACAATGGATACTGCGACGGATCAAGTCAACCATTTTGGGATCGAACTCTGTCGTCGTTTTTTTATTATTATTTTCTACAGGGGCCTTCACATTTATGTAATAATGTTTGTGGTGTTATATTCTATGATTTATTCGTGTATTTACATTGCATATGTATTCTGTGTTTGTGTTGCAAACCCTAGTCACCTATAAATCAGAATGAACCGTATCTGTCAAGTTACTTTTGTGTTTGGTAAAAGTTAATGTGTCGCGAGTATAAGAAACCACGCTCTTCAAGCTCTTAAGTGTTTGCTGTAAAGATAATTGTAAAGAAATGTAAATGAGAGTTGACCTTTGCTAGCTAAAGCATTTAGCTCTCTAACTAACAAGCATTTAGTAAGCAAGTAAAGCCAGATGTAAGTATTTTTATTACAAACCCTCTACTTGGCCGTGGACAAGACAGATACAGACAGCTAAGGATCGATTTTTTAAGGTGGCGCCTCGGCATTTTACCATTTTGACTATTCTGAACAAGACCGGCCTTTACGAGTATCGTAGACTACCCCTTTCTGCTAGCTAGCAACGAATGATCGGAGGCTTGATTACCGTTACCTCCCAACGCAAACTGACTTGTGGAAAGTGCGGTTCGATTTTGCCGTAAAATCGCGATTATACCGTAAGAATGCTACCTTCCTAATTGCACTATACTAATCTCTATCTTACATTTCATCTGTTGACAGAACTAGATCGTACAATATACCACTCTAAGAAAAAGATATCTCAACGAAATCACAAGGGCAATCAGTGTCGAATACAATCTTTTTTATTTAAATTGTTCTTAACATTTTTCCTTTAAACTGCCTTAAACATGCAATATCCACAACAGGAGAATACAATGTAGCAATAAAAACCAGAAGATTTAACATCTAAAAATTATGGGGGAACAAGAAAATATTTGGACAAATGGACCATAATTATAATGCTGAGGAATCACACTAATCGAATAATGAGGCACAGCAAAACGACGGGAAAAACCTGTTTAATCAGAATCCCGAACATTTCTATACATACATTGAGCAACAAATGTCAACAAAACAAGCCATATCTACATTCTGTTACCTCGGTAACCCTTGACAGAAGAGTGCTCACAAATTCCCGGACCTTTTTTTTTAACAATTTAGCAGTTTATTTATTAACGAAGCAACTGCTCGTATACCCAATATATATATCTCTAGAATCACTACGAGTCTCTATGAAATCATCTTAAATTTGACCAAAGCTGAGCAATTGCTCATGAATCTGAATACCAATTCTTCTATTAAACCTGTCGAAATTCACCCCTACACTTCATTAAGCAACGTGCTCTGAGCTCCGTTATAGCAGATCTCTTCAAACATATATTCGAAAGAACTATGTTATTCCGATATACAAAAAGAGTAAAAGAGCAGTAACCGCAAACTACCAGTCTATTTTATTAACATCCTTATTAACAAAATGCATGGAAAGAGCAGATGCATTTGAAACAATAGAATTTTCTATGAGAAACGAAGTCTTTGGAACAAACCAAAATAGATTCCTATCTGGAAGCGCGGCTACAGCAAACCTGGTCAAAAAGGATACCTTTACGCAAATTTCATTAGACAGAATTGTGGATCTATGAAATAACTTATCAGCAGATATTGTTAGTTAAAACACAATTCAGCGATATACACTGCTTAAGGCAATTAGAGGACATGTAATTATATTTGAAACATAGAAATAATCGAAGATGTTATCTTAACTGCATGTTTTTTAAAATCTAGTTTTTATGAAATATTATTTAATAGTTTTAAGCAGTTTAATTCATTACTACGTTATTATATTATTCAATTTAACTGAATTAATTTTCGTACTGTAGTAATAAGTAATTAACACCCCTTGGAAAATACGTTTCTTCGTTTAATAGAATCGTACCTCTTAAATAATGCACAATACTACATGCCGTGCTAAACTGGCAAGGCGCCGTTCAACGGTTTACTATTTTTGAGTTTTTGTAAATAAACTTCCCATTACTTTTAATAGGGATATTATCACAGAAAACCATTACTTCTTATGACTATTGTTTGTGTTTTTTTTAAATACTACAAACACAAGTACATTTAGTTTAATAATAAGGAAGGTTCATTACTGCCTTATTGAATGGGACCCAAAGTCGTCCACACGCTCCGTTTAAACACACCCTTATTATTTCTGTGATAATTGTCTAATGTGTAGCAGTCCTACATTTTAAATGCGCCATACGCCGCGGGCTATAGCTAGTATTTTGAAGAAAGCATGCACTTGAACGTTTGGTTTACAAATATCCAATTCCTATTTTACACATTTTGCATATATTACATAGTTGCTGCACAGATGAAGTTATTTTGCATATGACTGTATTTTATTGCATAATTTATTATGCAGAACTGTGATACGAACGCTGTAAAACTATTTTTTGGACTCCGCACTTTTCACTTGCAGTTTTTTGGATCTGTTGATATGATCTCTGCGACCATTAACAAATAGTTAGCGAGAGGTGTACTGTTTTTATAGTACATGTAGATATGGTTGAAACCTTTTATCACCTGTGAAATTGCTTGTATTCGTTAAAATGACATCACTAAGATCAACTTCACAGCTCTCCACAGGATAACAGTATTCGATCAGATGGTAATAGCATGTAGTCAATTTAATTGTGAGCACTGGAACATTCTACTTGCATTGAGAAACGAAATCTGCAGCTTGCTATCGTATGGTGTTAAAGGTTATGTTTCATTTTCTTATTGTATACATGCCAATACACACCGAGTGGTGGTCGCTTTTACACATGTCGAAAATAGTGTTTAACAATGCCAAAAACTTGAAAGCGGTGGATAGCACATTTAAAAGCGCAGAAAGTAATAGTAATAATGAAGTAATACATATTTTCTGTAAAATTTTAATATGTTTATGTAATAAGGCTGGTGCTTGGGAGTATTTTATTGTTATCCATTTAATTATCTTGGAATTTTTATATCCCTTGTATAATACACGAAGGAATAATTGTAATCGCGATAAAATCACCTTCCGAGATTTCAAATCTTCACGTTTTAGTGTCCCTAGATGACGAAAAACTGGTTGGCTGTCTGTTTCAGTATAACCCAAATACTATTTGTTGGAGGAAGACGAAATTTTGCATGCGGATTCTATATCTTCCTGGCATGAAAACGAGACAAATTCAGTAAAATATATACAAGGTGAGAACCTTCAAAAAATTGGATTGCTTAAATGAAAGTATTGTTTTGCACATAACTCAGATTTTTACCCTTGCCGTAAAAAGGCATATTTTGAAACCAACAAATAGAGGGTGAGCACTACAAAAAAGAAAATTTTGTTTATAGTTGCTTTAAGTAAGAAATAGATAAAAATAATACGTTGCATATAGCTCAGGGCCTACCGTTGACGAAAATGAGACCCAACAAATACAGGATAGATGTAAAAAGACACAAAAAGTGGCAACGAATAAAAGCGGTACCTTTAATGGTGCTGCATCGCAAAGATTTCAACGGTCCTGTGTGGCGACGTGGGTCGAGTGTTCAGTTCTCATTACCAGGATAGAAGTTCGAGTCCCATTGCAGATGTTTTTTATTTTAAAATTAATGTAATTCTCATTGTGAAGTTTTCTTTTGTTTTAGTATTATCAGCAACTTTAATTAATATATTTTTCTCCATGCCCATCTAGTAAGTTACACTTACTGTGACATATCCATTGCAGGTAAGCTGATTTTACTGTTTGTTTACTGGTTGTCATGACATTAGGGAAGTAAGTACCTACTCCCCAAGGGAAGTAAGTGAATTGCGTGTTATTACAGTAATTTTAGTTCTATAAGTGATTTGAACGGGTTTGAACTTAACTGATCCTAACCTATTTGAAATTTAAAAACTTGTTAAGAGATGGGCGGAGCCCCAAGGTCTCCCTTGGAGATGGGCGAAGCCCCGGGGGCCCCCTTGGAGAGGGGCGATGCCCCGAGGGCCCCCTTGGAAAGGGGCCGAGCATCGCCGGCCCCCTTGGAGAGGGGCGGAGCCACGAGCGTCCCCTTGGAGAGGGGCGAAGCCCCGATGGCCCCCTTAGAGAGGGACGGAGCCCCGAGGGCCCCCTTGGAGAGGGGCGGAGCCCCGAGGCCCCCTCGGAGAGGGGCGGAGCTTCGATGGCCGCCTTGGAGAGGGGCGGAGTTCCGATGGCCCCCTTGTAGAAAGGCGGAGCCCCCAGGGCCCCCTTGGAGAGGGGAGTAGCACCGAGGGACCCCTTCGAGAGGGGCGGAGTTCCAGGGCAGAGCTTAGAGAGGGGCGGAGCCCCGAGGACCCCCTTCTTTGGTCAGGCGGCGGCAGGGGAAGGCAGGTGCGGGTTGTGTAACAGAACAGAATGGCCCAACATAATGGGCCTAAAGATGATGGTAAATTGAATAGGATATTTTATTCAAATTTTTGTTGGGCATGGAGAAAAATGTTATAAGCATGCTCGGGAAGTAACTATCTATAACCAGTCTCGAACGACCCCCTAGCGAGCGAGGGCTGGCAAACTCGTTCTCAACTGGTAAAAGCTACTTACTTCCCTTGATGCTTAAATAACTATTTACACCTAGTGTTCTTGATTTTTAAAATGGTTTAGTGTCACAACGTCTACTTCGGAGGAAAGATTTGAGTAAAGCCCTTTACAGTTTTTTTTTGTATTTGGCATGTTTAAGAATTTATTACAAAAAAATATGCAAGCCTTTCTTTTGCAATAGTTGTAAGGGTATTTTTATATTATACTTGATTTAGAAGGACAACATCTTTTACAGGTAATTACACTTCAGCATCTATGTGATATCCAGACTTTTTATAGTAATTTCAGGTTTAGTGCATATATTCACACGGAAATGCGTGCAATACTGTCCTGTCAGTTCGTTGTGATCATAAGTAAATGAATGACTAAACTTTTGTATTGCTGGTTTGCTTACAGTAATCGATGATTTTTTATAAATCTATGGCTAGTTGCTTTAGATACATATCTTCGCCTTGTTCAATAAAAAACACCTCGTTTAAGTAAAAATCCAGCAATAAAAATAATAAAATATAGAGTTTAAGGGTGTGCTGTAGTGGTGAGAGAAGTAAGGCCACGATGTGTATGATGATCCCTTTTCCAGGCCTAAGCTCCTGCCTATATTGCTTAATAGTAAATGATGAGCTGAAATAGTATACTAGCCTTGATGAGAACTTTCCTTAATTTCTTTTCGATATAGCTACTACTAATATTTTATTTATTGATAATAAAATTCTAGACTTTTCTAAAAAATCTAAGGTTTCTACGAATTCAGAAAAAAGGATTTTCTAATTTATTTGTGACGTAATTTTTTCACAAAATTTTAAATATCGAAGTGGGGAAAACAATATTGTGTGGGTTAAATAATCATATAGATATAATTCCACTTTATTTTTAAAAATGCTTCCATAAAAACTTGGTTATATCTAGATCGAAGAGCGACTTTGTTATAACGAAAGGTTGAAATGCAATGTAACAATTAATTAAAAACAATATTAACGTTAAACATATTAGCAAAAGCTTTCTACTTAAAGGTTGTAAGCCTAAACTAAGCAATTTTCCACCGTTTATCGGATCTCGGATTTGGAGATGCAAATCAGTGGAACAAAGTAATGCTGTTGTAGCTTTTTAATGTACAGTTTTCGATGTTTTTGCTAAAGCAGTTTAGACAATAATCCAGAATCATAATATTTCTTAAATTATTGAAAAGAAGCAGGTTGCAGAAAAATGACCGAAAAAATGGAGAAAAAAATTATGAAAACTTAGTTCTAAAATTAGGTAGGTTATTTATGAAGAGTGCGGGTTTTGTAATATGACTTAAAATTTTATTTTTACAGATAGTGAAAATCTAAAAAAAAAATGTAAAGCAACTTGAAAACTGGCACAATTTTTCAAATTAGGGATTTACATATAAAATAAATCAAATAATCAATTTATAATCATTTCAGATTGCATAAGCATAAAATAAAAATTCTGTGGTTTCTCCAGTTTAACTCTGTTAAAAATTCTTTTTAGATTAATTAGGTGCGTATCCCATTTCATTTAAATTAAAAAACCATTTATATTTAATTAACCTAGCACATATGATCACACCGCACAAATGCGTCTCTTTAAATGTTAATTAAAGAGCCCTTAACCACTCTCCTCCTGCTTGCGCCCATTTTGGTCGGTTTTCCAATGATTAATTACAAGCCAAAGTAGGTAATTAACAAATACGGCCGGGCAGGCGAGTTCGAAGGCGGTTTTTCCATTTATACCCATAATTATTGTAGGAGTTGCGGCTTGGGTATGTGACAGTTCATTAATGCATTTCTATAATTAGCATAAACGTTTTTTATTAATAACGTGCATTCGCCGGCTAATTATTAAACGTCTGCTTGTAATAATGCAATAAAGAAACTTTTAAGCCGACTCGTGTACTTGCTGCAATAAACGCTGGTAACGCAGACGTTGATTAAGACTATTTGCTCACGGATTTACGACTTTTATGCTGTGGGAGGTAATTATAATTAATCATATTGGAAACTGCGGAATTCTGCAGGTGGAACTTCGTTACGCGTCCGCTTTGAATAGAAATAGTGGTTAATTGCGAGGGCGAACGTAATTTTAAGGTTAGCGCTGTTCCTGTTCTGCTTTTAAAATACGCCGAAATTTTTGCCATTAATTTGGATAATTTCTGAGTGCCCCACTTCTTAAACAGATGGTAATGAATAATTTAAACAAAAAAATAAATTTGTACAAAACGTATCTTCAGCATTTTTATTTACTCGTTTATCAATACAAACGCTCAATTACTTTGTCTTTACAAAAACAAAAAATGTTAACCGTACATTTGAATTATTTTAGCCCATTTTTAAAACAAGCTGTAAATTTAGCATATCAGATTTTTAAGTGGACATTTCCGTATTTCCACGCATCGAATCAGATTTAAGAGTAGGTGAAAAATTACTACCAGGACGATAAATAACGTTTAATTATAATTAAATCTGGAGGTTCATGCGAATTGTGGTGTCTGACAAGGCATAATTCAGAGGTGCTTGCTATATCATTATCCTAATTAATTGTCTAATTAAGCCATACATGTTCAGGGGTTTTATTAATGAGTGCTATGATTCCATTCGAATAATTACTTGTAGTTTCAGTTTATCATGTCGAGTAGTTTATTTTGTTGTTCACTGTACGAACGCTATTCGTAAGCAATTTTTTTGAGAAATCTCGTATCACTTTTATCATAATTACCTGTATAATTACCAGTGTGGTTGTTAATCTAAAAATATATATTGCAATAGCAACTTTATTTTACAGCTATGATCAAAGTTACTGTTAAAGATTTTCACAATAATTGATCACAGTCACGAATGCATCAAAGTCTTCTTAATTTCTTTAAATGATAATAATTATTCGAAAAAAATCGTACCTTCATATTGGCTTAGCGTTGTCTAACATAATTTACAATTGATTTAAACATTGTTAAAAAGGAATTTCGGCTTAGACCGCGTAGTCTTTGTAGTTAAACGCCCAACATCCTCTGGCTTTCAGCGACTTTCACTGTGACAATGTAAGCTGCAATGTGTTGCAAAACGTTAGTCAGACGGCAATGAGGCTAAATCTGCCTACGTATCTTTGTTTTCAAGGTACTCAAACAACACGAGCCACCAAAGACCATGGCCATCGCATCGATTCTTGCTCGAGTTCACAAGGTGCAAGGCATATTAAGCCAGAAGTTCATCTACGTAGACTACGCAGTGTAAACCGAAATTCTTTTTTTGACAAGAATAATTCGAGTAACTGCGAAAGTCTCAAACAATATATGATTTAAACGTTGCCAACTTTATCAAGTATTATTTTAATTAAATATATTTGAATGAAGATAATCATATACAAAAATAACAGATCTAGATTGAACACACATATAATGCTATGAAAGACAGTTTCCTATCTATTAAGATATCTAAGATGCAGTAATTTCAGTTGGTAATACCAGTGAAAACTAATTGTTTTTTTCAAAAATACCATAAAAGACGATGGTCTAAGTCAAAAAAGTAGATAATTCTACAGGTATCAGTTGAAACACTACGTTTATTTCGCCTCTCCGCCTTAGTAGGAACGTTAAACTTAAGTGAAACGTCTTATATACCTTAATATTTTTCTAAGTTATTTTCCTATTTGGTACCTTGCTAGCTCAGTACGCATTAATACATTTTAAATCAGTGGTTTCCAAACTTATTTGGCCAGAAAAAAAATACTCAGCGCCCCCTGGCAATCTACATTCTTTAAGCGAACAAACAGAAAGATATTGTAGTAGTAGCTTCTTGAGACTGATAATTATCTATAAGAGTATTTCTAGGTAGGGAATTATTTTGAAAGAATAAATTAATTAGCAATTAAAAAGTACAAGGAAGGATTTGTACATTAAAAGTACAAGATAAATATTTGAGAATTGTTTAATGAATGATACATTAGCTACAGTTACTCTTAAATTGCGAATAGTTTATTAAAAAGGTTCGAGCATATAAGTTGATTTAGTTGGGGTAGTTGTTTGGTAACATCAGAGCTTAGATTTTAATTTGTAGGTATTAACTGACAATCGGAATAACTAAAGTGAAGGCCAAACTCAAATGATTATCTGAAAAAGTCAATTATGACATGTTATAATAAAATATACCATATAGAAATTTTGTATAAATTATTATTGCTAGAGAAAATATTTTTAAAGTAAACAAATCTTTTCTGAATTTGTAACCTGTATTTTCAGTAAAACCAAATTTGAATAATAAAAGCCCTTTATTATAATGATATTTACTTTCTGGATGGTGTATTAAAGGGTGTGATAAAGTAAAATTAAAGAAACGGAGAATAAACAGACTGAATAAATAAAGTAATAAATGGTATGAAAAAGAATAAGAACATTTAATAATGGTAAATCCTCTTCATGGAATAAATAAATCTGTAACTTGCATTTTGTGTGTTTATTTGGAAAATAATGTTACACTATGTTACACAACAGATGAAATATGTACGAACGGTTTCTCTAAATCTGCTTATCTTCTAATCCTTCTTTAAGCTTTCACTGCCCCCTTATTTTTATTCACCGCCCCCCAAATGCACCCGAAGCTACTATCGCCACCCTGGATCGTTCCAGCACCCCCCAAGGGGCGATATCGCCCACTTTGGGAATCACTGTTTTAAATAACCCAGTCGCTGTAACGAACAATCACTATTTGCTAAAAACAGGAAGCTGGTCTGCCCCTGTAGTGTTCTTGGGCTGAAACAAACTTCAAACATATGCACAAATAACCCAATTTTGTTACACAAATATATTGCTTTTAAAACACAGATTAAATTATAAAGGAAACAAAAGACAATAGAAATAAAGCCCCAAATTAATGCTCATTCCTAAGCTTCTTCTTCTTTTTCTTCTTTTTATAGGACAGTGCCTTGATTCTTTTCCAATTCTACCTCTGTCTTCTAACCGTCTTGGTACACCAACATCCATGACTCGTGCCTCGTGACCCGCCTTAGCGGCCTTCCTATGTCTCTCTTGGCATTAGGTTTTTGTGTTTTAACTAATTTTGCTACTCTCTCTTTATTGATTCTGTTTATATACCCCTCCAATTTCTTTTTCGTGGTCTAACCCACTTAACAATGTCTTGCACATTGCAGGTTTCTTGGACAACTTCACTTTTTATTCTGTCATGGAGGGTATGCTCTGTTATTGTTCCAAGAATCTTCATTGCTGTAGATTTAGACATTTAGACATACATACAACCATATTAAAATAGAGAAACTGGATTGAGTAACCAAATTTTAAACGGTGTGACGTGTGGAAGTTCACCACACACGATAATCCCTAACTGCTACGCTGGTGCCGAAATGGCGGCTGATGTCACGTGACCACAATTGACGAAAATACGTGGCTGCCGCTCAATTTGTGTGCTCATTCGGTATATGATGAAAATGTAGTCTTGTGGACACGAAAGCGCTATTTGCTGCATTTAAAGTTATTCAGAAAACTCCAAACGCTGTACGGCCTCAGCCGCTTCTATTTATTTCGCCGTATGTATAATTTACTGCGAGCCGCTTAAAGACAAGCGGTTTCAGGCAACGCCCGCAAGCAACTGCTGTTCCCCGCGAACCCCCAGTGCTCGAAAGGTTTCGATGGGTTGCTGAACACACCAAGCTCTGCATCCGCGCACATTTGACTATGCTATTTTACAATGTTTAAGTCTAGTTAACAATAAAAAACATGGAAATACAAACTGGCTATAAATATTAGCATAAAAATAGGTCATTCAGGCAACAGAGCCATTTTCGTTTCATTTTATGCATTTAAATTCAGAGGCTTTAGGTCATATTCTCATATAGCTAATTTTCCTCAAACAATCTGTATTTGAAGTGTAGATTTAATTAATTTCTCACTATGTCCAAAATCCTGGAGCTCGATCCTATATGAAGCATACATACATGTCTGTAACGACGTTTGGTGACATATTTTTTGTAAGTTATTCTTCTTTCAATGCTATGAAGATTATAAGCACCGTTACTAAAATTTATTTTCTCATTTTGACAATTAAAAATGGTTTTTTACTAATGCACGTAATAATAGTGTGGATATTAGTTTTCCACATAACTTTACTTAATTACTTTACAGTTTCCACTTTTTCAATAGCTGAACATGTCTTTTGTTTGGTAATTGGTTTTCCCAATAGGAATGTATACCAATATTTCTGACTATTCAGTTCACCTGTCATCTGTCCAAAGTGGACCTATGAAAACGTCAGGTTTTGCATTTCATAGCCAATCAAAATAAATTGTAGTCACCATTGTACTAATACCGAATTGTAGTGACTATTGTACTAGTACTCCAGTGACTATTTTGAACAAACTAAAATATTTATTGGAGATGTTTACACAAATTATATTTTAACATGTGTAACTAAGTATTGAGTCTTGTTAATTTGGAAAATGGGTTTTGTTCACTAATAGTCTTTCGAATACTATTCGTAGTCAAAGTTAGGTAGGCTATTTTAGGGGTGGTATCACTCATTGCGTGTCCATTGTACCCACACGCAATGAACCTTCCTTATACATACTACCCCAAAAATAACCGACATAACTTTGAGTACTTATAGTATTATAAGTGAATATTTTCCTAATATTGTAAAACTTCAGTTACGTATTTGAGACAGCAACTGATGTTTGTAAAGCGCATTTTACACGTTATACCTTCAAAGTTGTAGTACTTTTTAAAACAATAGATTTTTGGTTTGCTATTTGGCATTATTGTTACTTTATTTCCAATGGTGTTAGTTCGTTTTTTTTATATTCTTGTATTTTAATGGCGGTAATAGATCTTTTAACTTTGAACTAGATTTAATTTAATCAAAACCGAATACAAGGTTTATCACCTCTATTGATACCTATAATAAAATACAGGATGTTTGGCAAAAAAAGAAATGGAGTTTAAAAACGATTAAAAAAGTCCTACACCTTTGACAAGTACAGTCCATATTAAAATTCAGATGAAAGGTACCTATTGATATTGATTAAAACTAATTTTAAAAAATCGTAATTTGATAGTATTGAAAGCAAGACCAAAGAGTCTTTAGAAGCGACAAGAAAATACATGGCGTTTCACTCGGTGTTGAAATTTGAAGATACACCTTTATGAACTACAGTTTTTTTGACACAGCCTGTATACGTACGGTTAATTTTAAAATATGGCTGTTTACTTCTCTCGTCTAAAAGACGAAGAAAATAATTTAATTGTGAAAAAATCACCTTCCAATATTCTTCAGATATTCACGTGTTGCTCGATGACGAAAAACATGCCTTCTCAATTCCGTCTGTGTGTCAATCAGTCTGTCTGTTTGTATGTCCGTCCGTTTGTTGGAGGTATAATAGCTAAAAGCTATTTGCTGGAAGGAGACGATATTTTGTATAAAGATTATAGCTCTGCTCGAAACCGAATATACTTCCGGTCAAATATATTGCAATGACGCCCCACCTATTAAAAGGCACTAGTAAATAAATAGTTATTTAGACCACACGTGTTAGAAGTGCAACATTTTTTCACAAGTGTGGAGAGTTATTAAACGAGGCGCGTGAAAAATAAGCACGCTAACAGGAGTTGTCTATAAGATTTTTAAAAAATTTATTAAATATTCAAATCCAAGCCTATTTTGTATAGAATTGTATTTGCCTTCATTTTAGTCAAGTACGTTGGTCAGTTCTGGTAACTAAGGAAATGTCTGTTTAAAATCGTTCATTACTAAATTAAAAGCAAAGTGTCACTTTTTTTACTGAGTGAAAAAAAGTGGCACTTCACACACCGCAATTAATTATAAAAAGCCTAATTTTTTAAATGAAATTAAAAAAAAATTAATCAGGGCAAATCACCACAATTTATAAATCAAATGGTTTTAATATTTGAATTTTATGTCAAACTCAGAGCTAATGAAAAGATGTAGTAATTATTATTTCAATAAATGGTTTATTGCTCTCTGTATTTCATTTATTTTCAATTAAATAGAGCTTAACTCCGGTAAAACATGAAATAAACAAATTTAACTCTTGTCTCAGGGGAGTAGGTTCTTTTACTTTGTATTACAAATGCATTGCTGTATGATAAATTAACCAGTATGGCAGATGCGTGACTTTGTATTTGACAGGTCTATAACCTCAAAATTTAGTGTACACGAAATGATTGGTTCGTCCACGAAATTTAGCATAAATTGAATTACAGACACCAAAAAAGGCAAGACCACATCAGGTAAATGCTGCTAATTATGTGACGTAACTTCCGGCTAACCTGTTTTATTTCCGATGACGTAGGTGGCGCCAAAACTTGCATTTGTTTAACTTCCCCTAATGTTGCAAAAATCGGCTTTCAACCACAAATTTTAGGGCCGCTATCTCGATTATTCGAATCTGAACGGATCTGGGCCGCTGGAATCACGTTCAACCCCTCGTACGATGTCCAAACTTGACAAACCTGACGGGTTATGGACCTTCGGCAACGCTTTCCTGTGGAATTTACCTTTTGAAGTGGTGTTTCGATACTGGCTCGCAGAATGAAGAGACGCCACGGCTATTGCACGCTTGTTGACGACTTATTCCTCAAAATCCCCCCCCCCAGGCTCTCCTGAAGATCGTCTGCAAACGTAGCACACCCAATTGTTGCTTGCCGATGTCTCGAACTCCCCGATATCTTGTCCAAAGTCTGGCCTCGCTATAGGACACTTTCTGTGAAATCTTGCTGGGCTGATTGCACTTTATTGGAAACTGCTATCACTGGGAAAATTTGCCACAAAGATGCACTACACACTGGTGACTATGATTAAATACAATTTTGGCTCAACAAATAATTTTCTTTATTAATAATTTTGTAAAAATTGGGAGCTCAACTGGCACACAGCCTAAATGTTACAAGCTTCTATTTGATGTTAGAATTGACATTCTCATTTCTTAGCGATATCGATTTACATTTTGTTTATAAGAATAAAGGTTTGATTTACATGTTTACTTATGGACTATAGTTGTGATAGAATGTTCTTGCTTAAACACTAAAATGTTTTTTTATTTGAAATTTTTCACGTAGCACTTTGCTCTGCTCTGTACTCACTTGCCTTACTGCTTTTTGCAATTTTTACTTCCTTTTACTGCTTTGCTTTTCCTTTCCGTTACCTTGCCGTGTGTGGCTTATAAACCTTTAATATTTATAACGCTCATACAATTTCTATACTTCACAAAACATCTTGTATTATTTTAATTATTGTTTGACGTTATTCAACTCAACCCTGTCAGCTACATAATTCAAGCTGCATTTGCCATTCCAAACATTAATTATGACTGAAACTCTGAACGTAACCCTTCTGAATATTATCTCATGCCAATCTTTCTTACTCAAATTATAATTGCTGTTGCTCATATCAGGTTAATTTATTAGTATAAAACTAGCAGCCCAGTGAGACAAATGTCTCATTTAAAAAAACATAAAAGACCGTTTTTCAAATAGAACACGTATTAAATAAAAACTGTACCCAGACCTGGAAGGTGTCAAAGTGGTTGCCTAACCGATCGACGTTTGAAGGTGCAGAGGGCATCGGAACATTCTGGAAGCTGTCAAAGTGGTTGCCTAACCGATCGACGTTTTAAGGTGTAGAGGGTCGCAGCTCCGTTTGGCTGCTGAAACAGTTTTTATTTATTACGCGTTCTATTTGAAAAACGGCCTTGTTTGTGATTTCTCGAAACCCGGAAGTGTCACGTGACTGAAATTCGGTTCCTGACCTGACATGACCATTCCAAACATATAACTTTTATAACTTCTTTCTCTATCTCTTACGGTTTGGCTGCTGAAACAGCGTCCCGGACAGACAAAACGGCGTCCCAGACAGACAAAACTGCGTCCCAGACAGACACGTCTATTAGATAAAGGATTATTGACTTTCTTGCAATAAATAAAATAGTTAATTCTGTGTTCATTTTTGAACTTACTCATTCTTGTGTTAACTAGGCAATCAGAATTGCTGTGGGCAGTAAACCATTACAATATATAGTGTCAATTATTTTAAAAAATAAACTTATGCTTGTTTTTGCTTTAACTCAAGGACTATTCGTTAAATAAAGGTAATATTTTGCACATAGCTCATGAACTTGACGAAAAAGGGAACATCTTAGACCCAAAATATACAGGGTGAACAAGCCCATAATATAAGCGAGATTCCGTGGTCTAGAGTTGGAGTACCGGTTTAGCATCGCAGTCAGTGTCGCAGCCCGAGTTCGAATCCCACCGGCCACAATGTTTTTTTAATGCATTTATTTTAATGTTTCGCGGAAACCCCATTACGAATTGATTTACCTTAGAGAGGCTTCAGTAACGACCAGAAAATAAAGATGTTTCACTCGGAGCTAATTTATTAAAGTCAGTTAATTACTCGGAACTTACCCCGCAAATGCCGGGCTCCATAGCTCAGTGGTAAGCATTCTAGCTACTGATCTAAGGGTCGAGAGTTCGATCCCCGATCCCGGTGAGGTTTTTAAAAAATTTAAAAAATGCGGATGAAAACCTCTACAGAATGCCATCATTCGTAAGTGATGTAAATCTGTGGGACCCATGTTACTACGATGTGTAGTATGTAAAAGATCCCTTGCTAGGGTTGGAACTCCTTAGTCTCAGCAAAATTCTAAGTAGAACTAAAGTGCCTGGTACTCTGCATGCCAGACGTTATTCATGGGGTTGGCAAAACAGGCCTACGAAGGCCTACTTCCTAGACTAGCTAGAGTCTCCCCAAAAATACCACTACTACTACCCAGCAAATGGATATTTTGAAACTAATAATTTTAAAACTATCAAAGAAAAAATAATGGTGTACATCCAGTGTATTTTAGGTAGCACATAACCTTAGCTTCGCTTGTAATGAATTTATAATTTGCGCATGCGCATTGTTTAATTATTTTTTCTAAATTCCTCTGATTTCCATTGATTTCCCTATGATTTCCTTAATTTCTCCTGGTTGCCTCATTTTCGGACAGCAGATTTCCCTTGCGAATTACCCCTCGGAATTTTTGTTGATAACCATTTCAGTGTATTTCCTTGTGTGAAGCAAATAAAGGCATCTAGAAGCATAAAATAAAATTACCTAAAACTGAGTTGGTATAACAATATGACAGAAAGTGAAAGTTTGTATACGGTAAATAATATTATATGTACCATGTAATACTACAACTCCAAAAAGTCAGACGGTAATGAAGTAACCAATTTGAGGTCAATTTTATCTGTTTGTTTGTTTGTTTGTTTGTTTCAACTACTACTGGAAAGCATAATATATTTTAGAACCTCTTTTCAGTACTACCCAGTTTAAGTATCTACTAGGGCAATTTCTGCACTAACAAACATTATGAACATTATGAAGGGTTTTGAGAATTTAATTTTTATACAAGTAGGAGTCTTTCCTAACAATCTCGTTATTAAACTGGAACAGTATGGTTTGGTAGCAAAAATTTAAAACCGACTTCTTTAATAAATACAGCAAGTTACCTACATTCAAAATCAACTGTTGTTAAATATGGAGTGGTACAAGGATCAGTGGTAGGCCCTCATTTATTTATAATATGTGTAAGTAATGTTCTTTGTGACGCCGAAATGGTAATTTTTCTGCAGACGTTGACGTTTTCATACATGAAGATATTAAGCGATGAGTTACATAATATTTGCGGTTCATAAAACTTATTCAAAACGACTGTTAAATTTTACACAAACTTGTGAATAATCATTTTTGACAGTGCATCAGAAATGTAGTAACTAGATGCTGAATATTGGTTATGTTACTTCTTAGTTCTTATGTGGTCACATGACACTATCATCACAAATTATAAATATCCTACTAGAATTCACAAAATATTCGACTGTAAAAAGCTGCGATAAAAGACACCCTCCACTCTGCCATGGACTACCTTTTTTTAATCTTCTACCAACTTGTTTCAAGGTCATCTAATTCTACGTAGATATTCCAGATTACTCCAAAATCGTTTTATCTGCGTTGTTATAATAAAATAAAATATTTAAGACTAAT
This sequence comes from Agriotes lineatus, assembly GCA_940337035.1. Taxonomy (NCBI): domain Eukaryota; kingdom Metazoa; phylum Arthropoda; class Insecta; order Coleoptera; family Elateridae; genus Agriotes; species Agriotes lineatus. Next base: position 59,313,788 of record OW679199.1, on the reverse strand, counting down.
GTACCGGGTGGCCAATTAAGAAGGGCACTCGGCCCTATCTCGAAAAGTAATTGTCGTAAAGACTTGGGGTAAAAAAATTTATGACTAAAGCGGCCAAGAGAAAATGCTGGAAATTATTTTTAAGTTTCTAGAATGGCCGCCAGGAGGCGTAATCGCATTCTTGAATTTTAAATCCCGATTTTTGAGAAATATTCTTATATTACAGATAGCTAAAATGGACACCGTTTTAAAGCTGAGATAAATTTGATTCTTTTTTGTTAAATGCTTTTTGCTCTATCTCTTAAGGGAAAGTGGTGGGGGGTGTCCGAACATTTTCGGAAAGAAATGTCAATAACTTCAAAATGGCTGAACGGATTTTGTCAAACTTGGAGTCGTTGAAAAGGGCTTTTCTTAGGCTATCAATGCTGCCTTGAGCGGATTGATTTAGATTGCTTGTGTCGTCGCTAGAGGGCGTTTTGCGACAACACTACAAATGAAATGGATTTTCTCAAAAAAATTAAATGCAACGATATCACTTTTATTGGAACAAAAGATAGCCAAATAAGGGCCTAACACGCTAGTGAAAACCGCATTTCGATATTTGTTTCCTAACCTAAAATATCAGTAAAGGAAATTACAAATCGAAATAATGTCGCATCTTTGGGAATATTATCAGTATACCTGCCATTATTAAATCCTAATTATCCTTCTTTTAGCAAAATATATATAAATTTACTGTTAAAATACCAACATTATATTTAAAATGTCAATAATAATTAATCCTTTATCTAATAGAGTTGTCTGTCCGGGACGCTGTTTTGTCTGTCCGGGACGCTGTTTCAGCAGCCAAACCGTAAGAGATAGAGAAAAAAGTTATGAAAGTTATATGTTTGGAATGGTCATGTCAGGTCAGGAACCGAATTTCAGTCACGTGACACTTCCGGTTTTCGAGAAATCACGTGATTTGAAAACCGGAAGTGTCACGTGACTGAAATTCGGTTCCTGACCTGACATGACCATTCCAAACATAACTTTCATAACTTTTTTCTCTATCTCTTACGGTTTGGCTGCTGAAACAGCGTCCCGGACAGACAAAACAGCGTCCCGGACAGACAACTCTATTAGATAAAGGATTAATTATTATTGACATTTTAAATATAATGTTGGTATTTTAACAGTAAATTTATATATATTTTGCTAAAAGAAGGATAATTAGGATTTAATAATGGCAGGTATACTGATAATATTCCCAAAGATGCGACATTATTTCGATTTTTAATTTCCTTTACTGATATTTTAGGTTAGGAAAAAAATATCGAAATGCAGTTTTCACTAGCGTGTTAGGCCCTTATTTGGCTATCTTTTGTTCCAATAAAAGTGATATCGTTGCATTTAATTTTTTTGAGAAAATCCATTTCATTTGTAGTGTTGTCGCAAAACGCCCTCTAGCGACGACACAAGCAATCTAAATCAATCCGCTTAAGGCAGCATTGATAGCCTAAGAAAAGCCCTTTTCAACGACTCCAAGTTTGACAAAATCCGTTCAGCCATTTTGAAGTTATTGACATTTCTTTCCGAAAATGTTCGGACACCCCCCACCACTTTCCCTTAAGAGATAGAGCAAAAAGCATTTAACAAAAAAGAATCGAATTTATCTCAGCTTTAAAACGGTGTCCATTTTAGCTATCTGTAATATAAGAATATTTCTCAAAAATCGGGATTTAAAATTCAAGAATGCGATTACGCCTCCTGGCGGCCATTCTAGAAACTTAAAAATAATTTCCAGCATTTTCTCTTGGCCGCTTTAGTCATAAATTTTTTTACCCCAAGTCTTTATGACAATTACTTTTCGAGATAGGGCCGAGTGCCCTTCTTAATTGGCCACCCGGTACATAGAATTTTGATACACCTTGTTTAATATTAATAATTTTCTATTTGGGTCATAATATGACATAGTAGCATGTTTACATAAAACTCAATTAGTAGGAAATTAATATAATTTCCGTTATTTCTTGGTGGGTTAGTAAATTTAAAACTAAATTAAAACGTGCAAAATTTCTTCTGAAAGTCAACAATAAACCTAGTAAATCTTTTTTCAATTTAGCAGATTGTAAAAATAGTCATTCGGCCAGTTGGCATTGTTGCTACACAAACCGTTACAATTATCAGATTCCTAGATCGATAATAAAATTAAGTCAAGCGCGATGAGGAATAAATTAATTGCTAAAGGCACCGCTGGTCACCAAGCGCTTTGTGTGGAGCCATAAAAATAAAATTCCAAACGCCAGTGACATAATGGTTTGATTGCTTTTATGTCACAATTAAGAAAAACAGTAAAATATTAACTAGCAAAACGGTCATTAGTACGATTGCTGGGTAGGTTTAAGGTGCGTAAATCTTCGATGGAAGCTTTTATGTCCCACGTCCTACCGTTTGATGGACGTGGCCTGAACAGAAAATTGTAAAATGCTTGAATTGCGTCCGATGTCCACCGAGATGCTATAAAGATATTTCCTACACTCTACGACAATAAAACCGCAATAAAATAAAACCGAACTCTCTTTATTAACCACTAAAAGCAGCGTTAGTGTCGTTGGCTTTATAAATCTAAAATTAAATGTGCCACGAAATGACCAGTTGCAGCCTCTTGCAAATTGCCCCATCTCGTAAACAGCTTTTCTTAGTACCCTTGGAAGTAGGTGAAAAGATCAAATTATAACGGAAACGATAAAACCCAATGGGTTGCGGAGACATATTGAGAAGCAGAAGTTCAATAAATTCTTCTCAGAACTCGGAGAGTAAACTAATTTCTGCTAGCTGTTTTAAACCTAACTTCAGCAACACTCTGACAACAACGAATTATTTTTTAACTAATAAAGCTGTGTTAGTAACACGTCTGTTATGTTACAGGCAATGTGTTTGACAACAATTTTCGTTCACTCTACAATAGCAATTAATTATTAGGTTTAGGCCTATAATTCTGTTGCAGGCATGAAAAAAATAAGTATCAGCGCTGCTGATCGAACTACTAATTGCAAAATCAATTTTTGACCCTACCCCTTTGCAGTTAATCACAGGAACACGAAAAACGTTTTCTGGCCTCAACGCATAAACAAGGTATTAAACCCAATTTTCCAAGCACCTGCAAAACTATCTGTTAAATGACTTATATTAACAATACATTTTAGAAACCCTAAATAAGCATCTCTTTATTTTACTTATGCAGTATTATTGTTCTATGTTTTAGCGCGAATTTCTTGTTTTTCCTATTACTGTTCCTAATTTTCTAAAGTTTACCAATTACAAATGACCAATTTACACACACTTTGGGGATTCTTCAACTAATTATACTTTATAGATAAGTGGTTTATTCATGCAGTTAATAAACGCTTGATGGTGAATACCTTGTGTAATATCATTTAAGTTGCGAAATTATTAATGAGGTTTTCAATAAGCGTGATTCTAATAGATAGGTACACAAACAGTAAAATACTAAGAATGTGCCACACAGCAATAAAAATTATATAAATTAAACCAGAAGATTTTAGTAACATTGTTTTGCAATTTCTATATTTGTTTTACCCAGCGATTATTAAACTCGAGTTTACTAATTACCCATGAGAGTCTATAAACGACCATAACGGCTAGATCATCCTACGTTGTGGTGAAAAGTGGATCGCATTTTCATTTTTCTGGTTGATCTTTTTGCCCCATGCTGTTATGTATTTAAGTATTGCTTCATCAGCAGTCTTTTAGACCGATCAACACCTAAAGGTATGTAACAAAATCACTATTTCACGTGGTTTAACGTTATGGAATTAATTTGAAGGTTTTTCTTGCGAGCAGTTTTGAGTCCTCTTTTCGCTAATAAAACCAATGTTGTTTAGCGACCACCAAAACGCTCCTTTTACCACTATTATATTTTTGTATGGCGTCTAGACATCTAGAGACCACTGGCCATGAAGACCACAGAAGTTGTCAGAGTCCTATGGTGATCGCTCAGTTCTAACTATCCAGAACGCAGAAGGTCACCGAAGACAAACAGCGCGTTTGCTTCAATTTAGAGCCCCCAGAAGCATGTAAGCTTGATAAGTTGTATACCAAAGTCATAATTTATATAATATCCATCCATTCATTGGTTGTTTTTATCAATTTTGCATGACGTATGTCTAAGCAAGTAACCTGTTTATCGGCTCGATCTGTTTGTGCAGTTTCATATATTTACATAACGCTGTTGTTTATTTAGTGACTATCGCGTTAAACGAAAGCTTGTTTTATGCAGCAATAATTTTATGCAATTATATATGCGCTCGTTCTCTCGAGGCCTTTGTAATAAGCAACGCGTCCGTGGAAGACTTAGGGACATAGCTTTTTGGAGTGCCTGATGAGACTTCTATCTTTGTTTTATAGTTTCATGTGTATAATTATTCAATTACTATTGCTTAATTAATTTCCTTATACCATTTATTTCACAAATATGTTGAAATACCTCGTACTTTAATCATTTCTTTTTTGAATTTAACGCACCCGTGTACTTTAACTTCTGGGGACTTTGGGTATAATGAACCTACTGCTATTTGTGTAATACCAATTCTGATATAGCGTTTTGACTGTGGTATTATTTAATCCTTAATATATAGTTTGTGTATAAGCGTTGATATAGAATTTTTATAATACCGAATTTGCGTGAATCCTTATTATCGCTTTGCTATCTATTTTTATTAAAGCCTTAGTACTTGAGTTTTACTTCTTGTAATCTCTTGTATTTGATCCATTCATACCTTTTCTAATATTACGTTTGTTTGAGAAAGTGGCCGTCAACGGTAAGTGCAGTTTGTTTGGAGTACTGGTTAATTTTATTTCCATTTACTAGCTGTAAGAACAATTTCTTTAATCCGACTCAAAAGTTGTAGGGTGGGAAAAAACATTTTAATTTTCCTTACCACAACTTGGTATACTAATAGCTTTTTATTTTAGAAGCTGCGAGAATTGTTTGTTCCAGAAATAAACATTGCGACCTACTATACTTGCTTAAGGAAGCGATGAAGAAATGAAAAATTAAAAAATAATTATTAGAACAACTATGTTATTAGAAAAGACCTTTGAAATATTATTAACTAATAACAATTAGAAGTAATTAGGTTATCAAACTTTACATTTCTAAATAATGAAGTTTTTATATTTAATAAAATCTCGGAAATAATTTCGTTAAATATTAATATAATGTATATTATATTAATTTAAAACAAAAGTGCCACAAAAAGATTGCAAGCACTTCGGTGATGCTACTATAGTAATAGTGACCTCCAGCTTTACAACTTTTTCGATTTGTTGTTACTGTTGCTTATGCAGTTCTTTTCTTCTGTCTCTTATTCTTGATTGCTTGAACACTTTTGATTATCTTTTTGTAATTAAAATGGGACAAAAAGGTCATCAATTTGTAACGTTTCTCCCCCTTATTAAGGGCGTTATAAATTTCTACCTCGCGTTAGCTCAATCGAATGCAGAGTTCGCCAAAAATAAAATATATACAGTAAGGAAAAACACCATGTAATTACCAAGAATATATTGTGTCTAGCTATAATTACAAAATAAGCAATAATTCAAATTAAAACTGAGTTGTACATTCTGCAAATAAAACAATTCTACTGGGAGGGAGGGTTCTGGTTTCCCTGGTGATTTTGGTTGGTAGGTCGGATGTTCCCAGAGGTTGACCTTCTAGGTTAGCCATTTGCTTACAGCTTTCTGCAATTAGACGTTGAATTTAGCAAGTCTAAGGGTTACCTGGGATTGGTGGTGACGTAGATATCAGTGCGGAGTGTGCTGGTGTCTTATAGTGGTCCGGCGTTGATCCTGGAGCGGCGATTCGGCGAAATTCTGTTGATAGCGTTTGTTCGCTTTTAGCCGGGAAAATGGATTTAACAGATCACCTGCGGTGAATTCGTGAAAGGCGAGCTTGATCTTCGGAAACCAGAAAGTCGATTTTAACCTTCTAAAACGACCCTCTAGGTAAGTTTAATACGTGCGGCTATAGGGCTCGAGCCGCCTCATTATGATTCCTATATATACTATTATTAGTAAATTTAGGTTACTTTGCGTGTTAAACGCCTCGGTGAAGTGCTTTAAGCGGTTAACCCTGCAAGACAGTTCAACAACCAAGCTAGGGGGTTAGCAAGGATTCGATTTCCCAAGAAAGTTCAGATACCAAGGTAAAATCGAATTTTAGCGGCTTCGCTTTACGGGTACGGAAAGTTTTAACTTCGGGGCTGACAGTTCAGCTTGCCACCTCCCAGGAAACCTGGACTGGTAAGGGCTGTTAGACTGTTAAGCTTGCCAGATCGGAGGACAGGAGGAAGATAGTTGAGGAGAATAAATCTCAAGTTGGGACTGAACAAAATCAGGACTAGGGACTGGGCCTCAATTGGACCCAGTGTTGCTGGTCAGGATCGGTGGGCTCAAGCATAGGCTAATAATTCCTTAGACCTCTGACTAATGGTCATCGAAATCTAGTAGATGTTAGAATCCGCTCGAAGATGGCGCTAAGTTTCGAATTTATCACCGCGGTACGTTACTGCCAGATGATTAACTGAGTGAAACGTCACCATTCTCGTTACGTGTTTTCTTTTTCTAACGTTTACGTACTAATCTGTTGTTTGTCTGGGTCTGATAAGGAAGGGTTCAATATGTTTACCTGAGGAATAATGACTACTTATTTAGCAATTTGTTTGTAACTTGCTATATTTGCATACAATCAGTGCAAGTTGACTTCACATTATTGTATTTGTTCTTGTAAAGTACAGTCTCATAGGCTTGTTAGCCTGTGACAGAACAAAAGATATTTACTAGTTTTTGTGAATTTTTGGAAAAGTTGTACCCCTAGTGTTTTTTAATCAACTTTACGAGACAAAATGTCTCTAGCAGGCAATAGGCGTGCGTAAAAAAATTGCAGGAAGAGTCGAAGAACCAACCCAGGATTACATATGTTCACATTTCCCATTAAAGATGAAAAACGGTGTAAGCAGTGGATTATAAATTCCGGAGGTAAGTTTAATAGATACATACGTTATTTTTGAATCTATGCAAAAAGGCGCTTGAAAAATAATTACGGAAGAAAGGTCATAATTATCAAAATTCAAGTAAGACCCGTCTGATACGGCGACGCGATATTTTTTTGTGAAATTTAGGAGAAACAATTTTTTAAAATTATTTAAAAGTCTTTTTTCCTTTTCTCCGCTTACCTATACAGGGTGTTATAACAAATGAGTGCAAATATTTTAACCGGTAATAGAACTTGTTAAACTGAACTCCATTTATCATTTTTTCGAAAACGCCTTCAAAACTGAGTAAAATTCAAAACAATTTTACTCTAAAAATGCATACCCGCCTATGGAATAATATTTTAATTTTATAGCGCAAAACACAAAAAACATTTCTTTGACATGCAAGCCAACAAAAACTGCGTAGGTACTGATAACACTTTTAGTTCACATCTTGTTACCAACCCACTTTATCTATTGAAGTAGGTAAGTTATTGAACGTGTGTTTTTTGTGCAAGAACTTGGCAGTTTTAATATACTTCTGTCGTGCACATTTAGCTTAGATTTGCGTACCAAACGGCTCGCCAAATTTAGGGGAGATAAATGATTGAAAAAATTCAAAAATTCGTAAATGCATCACGAATGAAATATTTGTAAACACTTTTTTTTAGCTCATATATTTACTTCTGTAGTATTACTTTATATACAATAAATATGTATATATATATATATATTGATCTTTCATTCCTTATCGGAATATTGATCGCTTTTTTACAAAGCTCTTCGATTCTTTTTTCATGGTGAATCACTCCATATATTCCCTTGTATGTTTTCCTTTTGTTATAGGTTGCGTCTTGCCTTCTTTATGTGTTAGTCCATTCTTGTCTGTTCCTTGTTAGTGTTCTCCAATCGTGTATTCCTAGCCTCCTTATATCCTCATGTACTTGGTTTTCCCATTTTATTTTGGGTCTTCCTCTGGATCTGTTCTCCATTGGTTTCCAATTTGTTATTTGTCTTATTAGTTCCTGTGTCTTTCTTCTTTGTAGATGTCCGAACCATTTGAGACGTCTTTCTCTTATGATGCTAACAATATCTTCTCCTTCCATAATGTCTTTTATTTCATGATTCATTAGTATTCTAATTTCTCCTTCTTGTACCATTTTAGGGCCCATTATTCTTCTAATGATCTTTCTTTCTATTATTCGCAGTCGTTCTTGGTCTTTGGTAGATAGGCACATTGTTTCTGCACCATATGTGAGGACAGGTCTAATTGCAGCTTTATATATCTTCATTTTCGTCGAATTACTTAGTGTTTTGTCTTTCAGCAGTTTTTGGTACTTCCAATACGCTCTGTTTCCTGCTTGTACTCTCTCAGTTATTTCTGTACTTCTGTCATTTTCCCCATTAACTACTGTTCCTAGGTATCTGAAGTTTTTCACCCTTTCGAATTATGAGTTCCTATGCCAATATTCTTTATATGTGTATTTTCTTTCCTAGAGCTTATCATATACTTTGATTTATTTTCATTTATCGTGAGTCCCCTTTTTTTTGCTTCTCTTTCCAGTTTTATTAACGCTTTTTCTAGGCTTCCTTTATTCCTCGCTAACAGAACTATATCGTCGGCGTAAGATATAATTTGTGGTTGGTACTGTGCTATAGTCTTATTTATTGCTGTAGATTTTACCACTCCTTCCATAACGATATTGAAAAGTATTGTCGATAGGGCATCCCCTTGTCTCACCCCTTTTTCTATTTTGACGGTTTCTGACATTCCTTCATTTGTTATAACTTTTGCTTGCGAATTTTCCATCGTCATTCTAGTTAATCTTATTAGCTTGGCTGGTATATTCATGTACTGCATTTCTTTTGTTAATTCTCTTCTGATGATACTATCAAATGCTCGTTGGAAGTCAAGAAATAATATGTGAAGTTCGATTTGATGCTCGTAACTTTTCTCGATTGTTTGTGTTAAAATGTGAATGGCATCTACCGTCGATCTACCTTTCCTAAAGCCCTGTTGATGTTGTCCTATCTCTTTTTCGGTGTGCTTTGTTAGTCTATTTTTCAATATTGTTGTTAGTATTTTATATGCTGTATTCAGAAGCATGATTCCTCTGTAGTTTCTACTATCAGTTGAGTCCCCTTTTTAAAGATTGGTGCTATCAATCCTATTTTCCATTCAGATGGCATGTTTTCTTCTTGCCAGATTTGAACTATTAAATTATGAAGCCGTTTTAGCAAGCTGTCACTACTTTGTCTGATTAGTTCGTTATTGATTTCATCAGGACCAGCTGCCTTGTTAGATTTAAGTTGCTTAATTACCTCTGTGAATTCCTCGTAAGTGGGTGCTTCTTCTTCATTATCTCTGTCATCTATAATTTCTGGGCTCTCTTCTTCCTTGTTGTCTTTATTTGAATAGAGTTCTCTAAAGTATTTTTCCCATGTTTTTTTATTAATTTTCCCGGTTGTTTTTTTGATACCTTGTCGTTTAATGTACCCAAAAAGTTTTTTGTTGTCTTTATTATTCTCCTCGAGTTCTTTCATCTGTTCGTTAATCCAGTTGGTTTTTTTCTTTTTGCATAGTTTTCTTGCCTCCTGTTTTAGCCTATTGTATTCTTGTTGTTCATTTAATCCTCCTGTTCGTAACCATCTAATTCTTGCCTGTGTTTTCGCCTTTACCTTGCCTTGGCATTCTTCATCAAACCAGTCCTTCGTACTTTTGTGGCTTCTTTGACCTATGGTTACTTCAGTAGTCGCAATTATGCAGTCTCTTAGGGTTTTCCATTCTTCTTCTATGTTGGTATTATTGACTGTTGACAGGGTTTCTTCCATCCTACCTCTGTAACTTTCTCTTATCTCTGTGTTCTTCAGCTGTTGTAGATTCCACCTCTTTCTCTTCTCTGTTATTTTTGTTTCCCTGATTATTTTCATCTTCATTTTTACAATTACAAGCGAGTGATCGGTATCAGCATCTGCTCCTCTAAACGATCTTACGTCATGTACAATTCTTTGCCATTTTTTCGATATAAGAGCATGATCAATTTGATTTCCATCTGTTCTGCCTGGTATCATCCACGTTATTTTGTGTTGCCTCTTATGTTTGAACCTTGTGCTTATTATAAACGTATTCGATAATGAGGCTAGATTACATAGTCTACTTCCATTGTCGTTTGTGCGCTCGTGGATGGTTTCCTTTCCTGCTACTTTATCGTTATAATCTTCTTTCCCAATCTGTGCGTTGAAGTCTCCTACTATTACTAATATATCATTTCTGGGTATTGTTTCAATTACTTCTTCTAGTTTCTCATAGAATGTCATTTTGTCTTCGTCTTTTGCTTCTTCGGTGGGAGCGTAAGTGTTTACTATAGTTAGATTTGCTTGTTTGTTTTGCATTTGAATATACGATATTCTTCCATTTATTGATTTAAAGTGCATAATTTTTTCTCTGAATTTGCCATTTATCATGAATGCAGTACCATTTTTTCCCTGTTTATCTTCCCCTGAGAAGTAAAATGTAAAGTCTTTCTTGTCAATTCTGCCTTCTCCTTTCCATCTTACTTCCTGGAGTGCCAGAATGTCCATATTGTACCTTTTCATCTCTTGTGCCACTTCATTCATTTTACCCACTGCTAATAATGTTCTAACGTTCCAACTTCCTATTCGTATTACATTTCTTTTACTTTTCTTGCTCATTGTCCTCTTCGTTGCGGTCGTTATCTGGTTTTCTTCTGCTTCTATTATGTTTAGGGCTTGAATTTCCTTTTGTTTCCTCTTTCTAACTTTGGGAAGTTTTTTGCCTGTTCGAGGGTATGAGTTTATGTATATATGTATATAAATAAATATAATATTTGAAATTTTTTATTTATTTTTGGTGTTCTTAGTCATATTTTCTAGTTGATGACTATTTCTACAACAGGTAAAAGTATTTGCGACGCCGGCCGTAATGAGCGGTGACTAATATCTCTCTACCTGTTATAAAAGATAACAAGGGTCAAAGCTTCCCAGATAAGTGGTTCTTAGTTTTCTTTTGAATGTGTACTTGGTGCACTACAGTAACTAGAGAAACCAGAGCCAGTAGATATAGAGAGTACCGCCATTCTTTGATCCGTGAAAATGCCGCTATCGCCGCCATTTTTGTTCCCACCAGCAATGACTGAATGAGGTATGTCTAAAATTTTACTTGAAATTGGCAAGACTGTAAGTCTATGTCAAATTCGAGGTTAGCAGGTTATGTTTTGCGCCAGTTTGTGTCAAAAATGACGCAAAAACTAACCTGCTAACCTCGAATTTGACATAGACTTACAGTCTTGCCAATTTTAAGTAAAGTTTTGGATTGCCAACAAACGTCACGTTGACGGAATTGTGTTACAAACCTCAAAGTGACGCATATGTCAGAGGAATAAACATGGCGGACGTGGCGGTACTCTCTATATCTACTGGCTCTGAGAGAAACCAGAGCCAGTAGATATAGAGAGTACCGCCATTCTTTGATCCGTGAAAATGCCGCTATCGCCGCCATTTTTGTTCCCACCAGCAATGACTGATTGAGTTATGTCTAAAATTTTACTTGAAATTGGCAAGACTGTAAGTCTATGTCAAATTCGAGGTTAGCAGGTTATATATTGGGCCATTTTATGTCAAAACTGACGCAAAAACTAACCTGCTAACCTCGACTTTGACATAGACTTACAGTCTTGCCAATTTTAAGTAAAGTTTTGGATTGCCAACAAACGTCAAGTTGACGGAATTGTGTTACAAACCTCAAAGTGACGCATATGTCAGAGGAATAAACATGGCGGACGTGGCGGTACTCTCTATATCTACTGGCTCTGAGAGAAACAAGCATCCAGCGCCATCTCGTATACGATTCTTACAATACTTTTGCCGTAACCGGCCTTGCATTTAGGTTAGAGGTCTAAGGAATTATTAGTCTATGGCTCAAGTGAGTTCAAATGGAAGTGCAATATTCGTCTATATTCTTCTAACGGCTTTATCGGTGTTGCAGTTCGGGGTTCCCCTGGAGTAGGAAACCGACGCGCATAGCGGAACCCTTCGCGTTATCGGAAAACCAAGCGCCGGATATATGCAGCGTCTGATAACGCTTAAATAAGCGAGGTATAAATTAATTACATTGGTTAATGTTCATTTATAAATTTATGCAGATGCTAGCGTTACAAATTAATTTCAAATACAAACGGATACGCTTAAGTAAAGGCAAAAGAAGTTAATTACTTCATCAATCACAGCAGATACTATACTCTGTTCAAAAATAAAAAACCAGCAGCATCGCATTCTTCTCGATACTTACTATTGGCAACAACGTTTAGTGGAAAAATTGGTGAGAATTGTAATTTTAAGGTTAAGTGTTTTTAAGTATCAAATTTGCCACTTCATGTGAATTATAATATAGGAAGTTACGCCTACCTCTAAATTTAAAATAAGAAAGAACAAAATGGTCATCTCAGTGCTTCTCTGAGTTAGGCTATTGCACATGTTTTATATTGCCTTTATATATTTCTACGCACTTCCAGTTATTTACGTTATTCTTCTTATTTTATCAGTAACCTGATATTACTTTATTTGGTCGAAGATTTCTTGTTTCAAATGATAGTAACAGAAGATTCCTTATACCCTGTGGTATTGCTCTACAAGGGCAATTATTATAGTTTCCAATGTCTGCGTGTAAGTAAGCATCAGGGTTTCTTAATCATAATTTTATTATTTCATATCATCTTACAGAAACGGGCTAACTAGTTTTAATTATTGTAATCTATTGTAACGGACAGTGCGAGTATGGTCCCGTTCAACGGCGGTCGCAGAGAACTTAAAATACAGTCGCATCCGGGCTGAGCCAGAAATCGCATATTTATAAGCGACTCTTACTGAATGTTGCTTGCGGTGAGGTAAATAAAAGTGGCTTAGAAGCCGCGCAGCAAATAGAGTTTGTCCATAGTGTTTCTATGCAGCAAGCAGTACTTGCTCTTTAGGTAAAATGCAAAATAACCGTGTACAATGTAAGTAAACATTCGCGAACCTGTCAAGAAACTTCCTGACCTACCATTTGTTGCTTGACGTCATCCGCTAGAGAGCCGCCAGAACTAGGAGCCTGGTGATTACCTCGTCTTATTTGTGCGAAAGTTTTATGCGGGATTGATGACGTAATTCTAAGTGCTACCCAAGAGTTCCCAGGCCACGAGTTTAAGCTAACTGGATGGTGGGCATGTTTGCAGTTTGAGTGATAAGAATTCGCTTCAGGCTGTGTTGTAATGTGAAAGAATTCATTTTATATACAAATATATATGTACGCGAGACCAAGCCGGTTTTTATGCATCACATCCCGACGCGAATCTCGATGCAATTTAATGATTGCATATTAAAGACAGTTGTTTTGTTATCGTTTTAATGTTATATACATGTAAATATATTGCAGATACAGTTGACTCGTTAATGCGTGTAGCTACGAGCTACTGTGCGTGCATGATACATTCATATTTAAAATGTTTGTGTTTGAGTTTAACCTTGTTGTTTTTATTGTTTTATATGTGTGTACTTAAAAGGTGGACAGGTTCATGGATATTTGTAGAAATAAATTGGTTTTTTTTGTGCGTATTTCAGCCCCGAAAATACAAATGCAGGCCAGCATCTTTTGAAACTTTCTATCTATAAGTTGAGGCAAATTAAAAGGGTAATGTGTACTGAGCTAGCTAGGTAAACGTTGATGTATAAAATTGCTGAGGCGTGCGAAGACGTCACATTTGAATTTAACGCCTCAACGAAAGTGCTATCAAATGACTCATTTCAACATATATTCATTGCGCCCTGTAAGTACTTACATGTTTGATGTGTGTTATCCAGTGCTGTTTGTTATGGTGATATGGTTTATTGTATTTATTAGTTATTTATCACGATCTTTGTAATTTTCGTTAAACATGTCCAATAGTATCTTTTCAATTTTTAGGTTTGGCTTGCTTCTGCTTTTTTTACTCCATTTTGGGATTAACTTTGTATAGTTTTATTTTGGTTCTCTGCAACTAAATCCACATTCGTGATAAAAAGTTGAACTTGAGTAGCTTGGTATACAAATAACTATTATATCGACGAGATTTTTTACCACTACCTCGTGAACGTATGTTTCATGATCATAAAAACGGGCACAACTTGGCAAGTAAATATTTTTATGTATCATTTATGATTCGTATCTACGCTAATGTCGTAAATACAGGATAGTCATTTTAAAGGACGTCATTTAAAATAGAAACCATTAGCTGATGCAAAACATGATTCAGAGAGTTCTTTTCAGTTCAGCATACCATTCGTACCATTCGACATATTTACTTCTTACTACGAGAAAAACCGCTAACGACCATTACATAAAGATATGCATCCAATAATCGCGCAATAATAAAACTGGTCTTTTGCATGTGGGTACGAGCAGTATTTCACGGTTTATGGATTTTAAATTAAAGCCCCTTTTTCAACTGCCCACTATCGCATAAATGGGGAACATAAATAAAGGTTATGAAGTTTCCAGCAAACATTTATATTAGTAAAGCGCAATTTATACCAATATTTAGCATTCAATAATCGTTGCGTAGCGATTTAAGGAGGCGTAACTGGCAGTTTGCGGATTTTCTCGAAAGCGCGCCGTGTGGGTAGGCCGGCAAGGATTATTAATTTCTCGTAACGCTTAATATGAAAATAGCCTCAGTTCGGATGGATTTCCTTGCGTGCTCAGTGGTTTTTTAGTATTTTAATTAATTGCGTCGCGCTCGCCCAGTCACATTTCTAAGTTGGCAACCGTAAAAAGGACCCGGGGGTCTAAAATTTTATAAAATCTTGCAACGTCCAGGCGGAAAAGATTTACGGCGCGGCTGGGAAATAAATGTGCGTGGAAAATAAATAGTCGCAGCCCGTATTACATGCAAATAATCTTGACTGTCAGAACAAAGTATTAATTCTGGCGTATTATACTCACTCTTCCAGGATGTAACGCTGCTACCATTTTCTTCGCTATCGGAGAACCAGGAAGGCCATCATGGCCAACTAACGTATGCATCAAATGGGCGTGCTAAGACAATGTACCGCAATAAACTGCGGTTT
Source organism: Agriotes lineatus (assembly GCA_940337035.1). Lineage (NCBI taxonomy): Eukaryota > Metazoa > Arthropoda > Insecta > Coleoptera > Elateridae > Agriotes > Agriotes lineatus. Next base: position 59,298,672 of record OW679199.1, on the reverse strand, counting down.
ATATTACAAACTATGGGAATTTGCATCTGAATTATTTCAATTAGGTTTACATGCAATTGCCTTTTATTGCGAGTTATTTTTATAGGTTCGTAAGAATGCCACGATATCTCGTCCGCTTGATATCTCTCGGATAAAATGCTTGTCCTGACTTTTGTTGTAAAAAGAAATTTAATGAGGTAATTTGTGTTGCTAAAGGGTTAACGTATGATATTTTGAAAAGCAACTGCACTTCCAGCTGCATTTTTGAATGCATATGCAATGTAAGGTGGTAAAAGTAGCAAAATTTGTCATAAAACCAAGAAATTGAAGAAAAAAGTTTTTTATTTCATTTCAACAAAATACATGAAAAAAGTACCCAAGAATCATTCATTGTAAAGGTTCTTTATTTCTTCATATTTATTGTTGTTAATTGCATTTCCAGCTTTTTGTGGATTGCATGCAATTTTGCTATAATTACATACTAATTATAAAAAAAAATAATTTGGTACTAAAAGTTCAAACGATTTCCAGTAGCCCCTCTTAAAATCGCTATATTCATGAACCCGTAAATGAGTTTTGCGAAATATGATAATTTACCGAAAATAACTCATTACCTAAGAATAGTGAGCATTTGCAATTTCAGTTAGTTGCTGAATTGTTGCAGCATATTTTGTTTTGCCAAAAATGATGTTAAGACTCATAAATTGTGTTTTTAGTGAAACTTGGCAAAAGTACCTCATAAATATCGAGAGATCCAAAAAAGGATTTGCGTCATTTTGTGTCATAACTGACGGAAAACGTAACCTGATAACCTCGAATTTGACATTGACGTACAGTGTCACCAACATATTATTCATACGTTGAATTTCCACAGCCCGCTGAGGAACAGGTTTTTTTGGATCTCTCGATATATACTCAAAGAGGTTTACAAGGAGAACTATATTTCTCGTTCACGCGCTTTTGAATTACACAGGAAGTTTCCTGCGGGTACAAAAGAAGTTGAAATTGAAGAAAGCACAGGACCTCCGACCTCTGCAACAAATTATGAAAAGGTCGACAACAGACAGACTTTTATGTTTAACAGTGATAGGTAAGATGTCAAATATAATTAGGAAAGCAGTTGGACAAATTTGAAATGTTAATTTAAGTATGAAAAAAGTCTGGCCCAAAATTGTTCTTGCGGTCGAAAAGCTACTCTTTCTAATTTTTGCCGTTTATCGTACACTATTCTGGCTGACGCTGTCCTTGTTTCTCTGATTGTTTACATTTTGTAGTTGAACTCGTATTTGGTGGCGGCGCTCAATCCTTTCTGAACAATTTATCGATACATCTTCCGACCCGCTAACAGACTCATGATGACTTTTCGTTTATCAGGCTTACAGGTGTCTCGGTAAGTTTCAGCTCTGATAACTTTCTTTTGGCCCGTATCTTTCTTTTGCACACCGAACGCATGTAGAATTCCGTTGTTTTGCCCGTCGTCCTTTAGGAATTTTAAAGTGGTTATGTGGGTTTTCTATGCTCTGTATCCACTCGCAAAGTTCTAGGATGTTTAAATTGAGTAATTCAAGGCATATTATGGCACCCCTTCTCTATGTAACTTCTGCTTTATTTGAAATTTTACCCTCCCCCCTCCCCCGAGTGGTCAAAATTGAGCTGCTACTTTTGTTGCTGAATTTCGGAATCATTGATGATGCTTTCTTTGTAAATTTGCGAGCTTTTTTATTTGAGTGATTGCCGCTTATGCCGCCTGTTTCCAATCCGAAGCTTAAACGCACCGGCTAAGTTCGAATTCGTCTCAAAACTGCAGTCTTGCCTGTGCTAATTTTGCAGTAATTTTTTACTTACGGTAGTAATATTTAATTAACTCCTTGTGCTTGGCTCGACGGCGGCACCGTAAGCTTGTAATTATGCATTAATAAACCGGACAGGCAAGTAGTAAGAGAATTGTTTACAACATAAATGTTTAACTACATTTCTATGCTGGGCTCATTTAAATATTTGTGCCTGCTTACTTCTTAGATAAAGCCTTGTAAATTAGACATTTTTGCAGTCAAACACCCTGATATCACTGATACCTTGAAGTTCTGGCAATTAGCTTGCATCACTGGTTGGTTCTAATTGCTATACTTATTACTGCTTCTAATATAATTTTTTTCACATAGTATCTTTGGTTTCATGTATTGCTAATGCAAGTAATCTATACAAAAAACCTTTGTGAATCTGTTTCAGATCATAGCGAATTCGTCTACGCATGTACGTATTAATGAGTTTAGGACTTCTAGTAAGCGAATGGATATATTGGTTGTATTTAAAGACTCTTTGGCGCCCCTGTTATTTGAACACCCTTTGATAATAATGTAATAGTCTGCCTTCTGATGCTTTCGTTTATTCTGAATGTTTGTATGGTACGATTTAAAGATGGTGTTTAGTATTTGGGTCTGATTTATTTGTGGCTTGAGTTTAATTAATTATTGTCTTGCTCGTGATATTGTTCTTAAAAATCTTAGATCTGATCAGAATGAGTCTTAAATGAATTGTACTGACATTTTTGCTAACAAAAGCAAAATCGAGGTTTCTTAAATTCCTTTGTTTACGTGTGATCAAAAGTGAATATGTTAATACGGCCGGGAACTAAATGAAAGTTCATACACTTGAAGATTCCAATCACTGGAAAAGAAAATCGAAATTTACGTCAATACTTACAGTGACTTCCATGTTAAGGGACTTCTATAAGCTGAATGGCTTCCTTAAGGCAGAGCAGTTGCGCAGCCTATTAGGACCGATATATATTATATAAATTGAGGAAACGGGTTTAAAAGAAGAGACCTGAGTATTGGACAAATAGCTGCATTTTGCATGACAATGTGCCCGTTTACAGTGCACTATGGCAGTTTTTGGCCTCCAAAACATTAGCATTCTCCAGCACCGCCATATTATCCTAATCCTACACCATGACACTGCTTTTTACCCCCAACATCAACAATAAATCTAAAGGTACTCATTTTGTAAGCATTGAAGGCATGAACAAGAAAATGATAGATCTTATTAAGGCACTGACGAATAATGAGTTATGTACACTCACGACGGTGTATAAATGAGAGAGGAACTATTTTGAAGCATACGGTATGTAGGTGCTGTTTAATACAATTTTATAATTAAGGTAGTCTCGTTATTTGACATACTCATATTTTAAAATTCAGTGTGGTAACATTCTCGATCCTCAAATAACGTAACGGAACTGTCATTATCTTTACTTTGCCATATTACGTGCGTGAGCAAACGTTCAAACTTAAGACATCTGCGATAATATGCGAGGTTTAACTATTTCAAAAGCAGTTGAGCTTTAAATTCTTCTAAAATTTTACTTTGATAGAGAAAATGGTTTAAAGTAAAGAATTGAAATTTCTAAAAAAAAAACAAAGTTACTGTTGAATTATATTTCTGCATTAAATATTTATTTAACGAATTGTGTTGAAAATTATTATTAATATTGCATTTGCTCAATAGGTTCTGGCTTTATTGTTTATATAAGTTTAGTGATTTACGCTGTCGCCTCAGTAAAGTAGTAAAACACTAAACATTTTTTTTATTTTTTAATATATTCGTTACAGAAACATTGTATCTAACTTTTTCGTGCTTATTCGGAAAAATTACCTTCTCGAACTTGTTAGGTAAATAACTATTACAGTACTCCTGAGTCTTAACACTGAAGATCTTTCTTTCAAATACAATTTATTTTGATATTTCCTAACGTAATCTTTCAGAAATATAAAAATTGCCGTATGGAGGAAAACACATATTACAAGATCGGTGTAAACTGCTTTCCTATTAAGAAATATAAATAAATAAAACCTTTAGAATATTAAATATTTGCATTTTAGGCAGTTACAAAAATTCGTAGATATTAAATCCTATTAAGGCTGGTGACAAAAGGGCAAAGCAACATTTGTAGATAGGTTGGCGTTGTAAACTTTGCAACATCTTGTTTCAAGCGGTTTGAATCTGCGTAAGAAGAAAGTTTCCCGAGCAGGATTAGAATCCAATAATTTCTGGAAACCTCCACTGAGTCAGCTAAACTATAAAATTGCTATGTATATTGCTATGAACACGTTTTAAGCATTTATGATTATAATATTTTAAGCATACTAAATATTATTTTATAAAATGTACCAGAAATGTGCTAGTTTAACTTTTATAAATAGTACAAAATAGCATTGGCCTTGATAATAATTTGTAAAACTGTATCAAAATGGCGTTAGCCTTGATTTGAATAAAATGTAATCAGATTAGGCTTAGAAATAATGTAAAACAATGTAATATCGAAGACAAACAGTTGGGAAAAGGAAGCCAAGTTGTAAAGTGGTATTAATTTTGGCTTCCCCAATAGATCATGATTAATACGTGCATAAATACTCTTTTCCCAATTCAGTGCGTTTAAAAATTAATTTCATATCGTTTGGGTACGCTGTAGTAGAGTGCATTGATTCGTAGCACTTCTGCAGAGGTGTAAAAACATGTTTAAGTTCTACATCGGGCGTTGGCTGGTTTGCCGATATTGTGTACGAGGTTCGAGCAGGGCAATTGGTGCCCTGTGAGCTAGAGGTAGACAGCGGCTTTCGTGGTAAGCAGTTGGAGCTTAGGTGTTAAACAATGGCTGAATTGGAGGTGCTTTCGCAGCGGTCAAGCTACAGGAGTCGTCCTGCAAGCGTAAGCGGCTTGTATCGGCAGGCTAACAAAGAAGGAGAGGCCCATACATCGTGGGACTTGCTGGGGCTCCAGTTAAGCCCTAGTTTTCATTGGAAAAGCAACAGAAAGGTCAGTAAGGTTCACCCTAAAAGATTGCATTTAGTGAATTCCAAAGGTGGCGTCGGTTTTATGTGCACTTCCGGCAAGAACGTTCTCTGAGTGTTTTTGTTGGTGACGTGTATTTACTTACTGCAGTTGTTATCACCTAGGCAACGGTTTAATTGCATAATCACAGATGATTATCGAATATTAGCGAACTTGTTTTGCAGAGGTTGGATCGCCATATATGATTTTAGTTCCCATTAGTTAAATAATGTCCAGTATTTTAGCAATCCCTGTGGTTAAATCAGCATTGCTCAAAGCATTTACAATTTTAAATTATTAAAAATAAAAATCAAGTTGTTAGCAAATGTATTCAAATAATTTATACAAATCAAGGTAATATTTGTTAGGATGTAGAGACCCGACCCATATGAGATTAAGGAATTTTATTTTAAATAAATAGTAGTAACAACCATATTAATATATAGATGCACATCGAAAAAGATTGAAGCCTTCATGAGCATGTAATATAGGCAACTCATTTAATACTATGGGCAACAACGTTAAGAAAACGCATGTCTGCCAGTAGCAGTGGCGTGCCACATATTAAAGAATTAACATATTAGAACAAACTGCTTATTCAGAACACTTCTAAGGTAAGTAACTTAGCTCTGAATGGAACTGCTGTTGATAAAATGAAAATCAAGTGTTTTAAGTTAAAAAATAAGCACAATGTTGGAATTCAAAACGACACCAAGAAAGTGAACACTCAAAAGAGTATGAGAATATTAAATTTACTAAATTTTCAAATGTTACGTGGTTTTTAATCATTATTATATTATATCTCTGTGTATAATATATGGTGTTAAATATTTCTTATACAATTTTGTGTAAGTTTCGAAAGACATATATTCTGACGCAAAGAAGTGAAATAAAATACAGATAATTTTTTAAATAAAATTATTGACCTTACATGCTAGTAGTTGCAGCTTTACGTGACTTTGGCGCCCATTTTTTCCGTTACCCTATCCGTTTTGCGTCTTGTGGGTGTGTCCTAATATGGACCTGCGCCTTTTCACTTGCGTCTAGATGGCTGTTCTTATGTGGCTTTTAAATTCACTCCAAAATCATTCACAAAAATTTTACAAGGAAGTAATGGTAAATATTTGTTTATTTTAAGAGATTTTTTACAATTTTATATAGGTACATGTTGACGAAAAACTAAGTAGCACTGATAAAAGGTTGCAAGAAAGGTTTCTAACGTATTGAGCTACTGATGGTACAACATTACGTTTTCAATTTGCTTTACACAGTTATATATTGACGTATATTTTCAACCTTTTTAGACAAAAACTTATACTGAGAAAGATGAGTTTCCAAACGTTTGACTCCTGAACAGAAAAATTTTCGCCGAGGATTTATTCAAGAAATTCTGATTTACTGACACAATATCCAGACAAAATAGTGGCAGGAGATGAAACCTGGGTCCATTATTGGCATCTTGAGATCAAGCAAGAATGAATGCAGTGGGTTCATAATAAAGCTTGTATGCTAAGTTAAAAACGATAATCATTTCAAGCATCTATCATGTTAGGCCATTTTCATGAAAACTAGAGTGTCGACATTTCTACGATAGATTTATTACAAAAATTCTTATCCCGATTTTAATATATAGCAAACGCAATGTTAACGTTTTAATGTGTTTAATTTCCTTTAAGCAGGCAAACATTAAGTTTTTAAGGAAAAATTCTGCATTTTCAGTTCATAATAGAAACTGACGTGTAAGCACGTTGCTGAAATTCTTAAATTTTGAAGCACGTCTATTTAAATTTCTTAGATATGTAAATTACACTTTAATAAATGAAAATCCATTTTTCAATGTAAGTTTTTTTTAATATTTCCCTAACTATAGTTACTCAAGGGCGAGATAAAATAAATTAAAGGCGTGACATAATTTTCTACTAAAAATGCAGGAATGTTGTATTAAAAATCAGAAATGTACTATTTACTCAAGTGCCTTATAAAATGGGAGAACTTATCTAATTAGAGCTAGCACGTTGCAGATAACCTTTATAAGTTGCTACTCTCACGAAAACTGAGTAATATTATAATGAAAATTAGTACAAAACTACGTTAAAAATCTATATATTTTACGCCCTCAACGTTACAATTAATTTGCATATCTTAATGATGATGAATAAAACACGCAAATGATTCCAAGTTAAAATGTTAACCAAATTATGGCGGCATTTCTGTACAGACTTTTACTATAAGTAGTTTGTTTGGGGTTTCACTGCGATGTGTAATTAGATTAATCACATCCCCAATATTAGTAAATGCTCTAGATTTTTTCAAGTTTTAATATTTATCTTCTTACTTATCTCATCAGCAACTACAAACTAAGAAAGTATCCTCACTAAGTGAGTATAATTTCCTTTGAAAGCTAACTGCGAATAACATTAGATGATTAAACAGTTTTGCAAAAGCCTTTATATTGAGCCATAATACTTTTATGTAAGACTACTCTAAACGTGTTTAATGTCAAACCCTCTTAAACATCAATAAATATCTGCTTATTAGCTTCGGAATATTTGTAGTTAACTTAATCTATAGGCATTGAATCAAAGTACCGTCTACAACTTCAGCAATCTTAAATAAAGTGTAGTCTATGGAGAGAACCAATCTTATGAATTCGTGGATTATAATTCCATAAACGGTAGATATACAATTAAATATTATTTATATTGTAAATAGAAAGAAATTGCAGCAGTGTTGCCAAAGACAGAGTGAGGATATTCAAAATCGATATCTGAAACATATTTTTTCTGCAATTTCAACTTGATTACCATATTGGGCATTGAAATAAAGATAGTGCTGAATTGAATATCACCTTAAAATATTCAACTATTCCTCTTTTAAACTTAAAAAACTGTAAAGAGATTTACTCAAAACTTTCCTTCTTCTTCATTTTTATTATGTCCCCGTTTTTTAATTTACTTAGGAGGCGGAGGTCTAAGAATCAATCCATCATTTGGTGGTCTGCCAGGTGGTCTGCGTGTCGCTGGTTTCCCGTCTCTTGCTATTCTTGCCAGTCGATTTTCTGCCATTCTAGACACATGTTCGTTCCACTCCCTCCTTCTTCCTCTAACCTATCTTACAACATCTGGGGTGTAGCATGTTTGTCACCTTTGCATATTTGGTATTTTGTCCTTTAGCGTGTGGCCTGTTATTTTTTGAATAAGTGGAAGTTGCGGCACTAACATTTTTGAAAAGTCAAAGAAAACTAGTCGTAAAAATATCTTAACATTCCTAATATTAATAAAACAATAAGAGGAAACACTTGGTAATGCAAATGACATCAATTTCCAAATAAAAAATATTGCAAGCAGTGGAATTCGAACCCAGCGCGATTTCATCACCTGTGAGAGCGATTTCAACGCTTAACAGCGCCACGGGCGCCACCCGCCCCGTTAGTCCCTTTCGATCACCTCGTATTTTCCCTCGTGGCTGAATTATATACGAGGAGCTTATTGTTTCCCACTTTTGTCCTTTTTACAACATTTACCCTGTATTTCTTGGATTCCATTTTCGTCAACGGTAAACCTGAGTTTATATATTGTCCAATTAAAGCAAAAATGGACATGTTATTTTTTAAGGGGCTTGCCCTGTATATATTTGAAAATATATTAGTTTTCGAGCCAGGTAAAGATATAGTCCGCAGGCAAAATATAGACTTTCTCCAACAAGTAGTTTTTGAGTTATACCGCCATCCGACGGACAGATGTATGGACATACAGACGAACAGAAAAACAAGTTTTTTGTCATCTAGGAACCCTGAAACGTGAATATCTGAAGAAGAGAGGGTGGAAAAAGAAAAGCGAACAAGTAATAATCTCATGAATAGCCTGAAAATAGACACAAATGGAACAGCGATATTACAAGTAGCAATGAAAAATTTCATTAAAGAACATTTTTAGATAGTAGATATTAAAGTCAAAGAAATATGTGAAAAATCTGTCAAAGAAATATGTGAAAAACCTGTCTAATAAATTTGTGAAACTAAAGAGGCAAAGTGTAAATGGTGGAATATAAGTCCGAAAATGGCAACGGAAACTTCCTCGCTCGAATTACAGCAATTTGCGAATTGCTGGGATTCGAACTCCGCGCTCCTAGGCGAATATTTCGAGTCCGCTGCTCGGGTCGGCCACTTCCAGCCGCTTGAACAGCTGACGCACGACCGTGCTAAAATTGTATGAGCTTCTGCTGCGTTATAAAGACACCATGCTGTTCTGTCTTATTTGTGATGTATACCGAGTATCTGTAAGGTCTCATTTTCGACAATGATAAAGCCTGAGCTATGTGCAAATATTACTTTTATCTATTTCTCAGTTAAAGCAAAAATACATTTTTAAAAATTCGTTTAAAGTGCTTACCCTATATATACCGTGTGTCCACAGGAGTACGCACCATAGAGATAAGATAATGCTAATAGAATATAAATATCAACCAGTGCTGTGACCACCGTCCCTTTTGTTGTACCATTTATAACAATATTGTTTCATACAGTGGCGAGGCAGAAGCCAGAAAACAACGTTTTAGCGTGCCGACGATCACAGCATTAGCCGATCTTTCTATTCTATTAGGTTATCCCTATGGTGCGTCCTCCTGTGGACACACGGTATATATATATATATATATATATATATATATATATATATATATATAAATTTCTCCGATATTTTCTCGCTTTCATGTCAGGTGGACATATAATCTGCATGCCAAATATTGCATTCTCCCACCAAATAGTTTTCGGTTATATCGGCAACAGACAGACAGACAGATAAACAGACGGAATTAAGAAAACCTGTTTTTCGTCTTCTAGGGACCTTGAAACGTGAAGATCTGAATAATCTGGGAAGGTGATTTTTTCGCGATTACAATACTACTTCCTTTGTCTTTTAGACAAGGAAAGTAAAAACACTATGTTGAACTTATAGACGTGTTACATGTTGAAAATATTTGAACCACTATGGTCGACTCCGCTTTTTTTTATGAGACACCATGCTTTTTCACGATATCATTTGCTGTGACTTTACCTACACGTGCATATCTGACTTTTAAAGTTGTAATCAATAGTTTAAAAATCTGGTGTGATACACGCACACAACTTCCTTTTACAGTGATCTTATAATTAGCCAAGAATTTGATTTTAAATTTTTAAGCATTCGTCAAAAATTTTAAAAAATTACAAATTTTACAAAAACGGTACAAAATAGAGTGTTTAGTTGAAGAAACAAATTTTCACACATAATCTCACAAGAGCATTAATTCTTTCCGGAAATTTTTTTGAGTGCATTCCAACAATGTCGTATTAATTTGCCCGAGCGGGACGCGAGGACAAATTAGGACGTTGTTGAAATGCACGAAAAATAATTTCCGGATATGAATTAATGCTCGAATGCAGATTCGGTAAGAAAATCGTAACGACACAAACCCTAAAAAGAAGTAATGTCTACCTACAAAAAATTTCCAAGAAATTTTTTAGTTGTCTTGGTTATGGCTCGTGAACTAATTTTTCTATTGGTCATTAATGAGTGTCGTACGATTTTCTCTAGAATTTTAAGCTGAATTCAAAAATGTAATAATATACCTAATAATAGAAAAAAACAAAAGAAACCCATTTTAGCAGTATTCAACTGGAAAATCACCTATCTCACATCAATGCACATTAAAAATGTAATAAAAACGTAAAGTTTAAAAAAATCGTTAGAGCCGTTTTTGAAAAAATCGAAAAAAACTGAAAAATCACAAGAGTAAACACCTACTTACGGTTATGCGATTTTCTTCAAAAATTTGCTGTCGCATCTACATAGTACACAAAACTTATATATGAAGTTTCAACGCCATACCTCTTTCCGTTTTTGAGATATTTTGTTCACAAACAGACACACAGACAGACAGACCAATAAAAAAAAATAGGTTTTTTGGGATCAAGGGACTCTAAAACGTGAAGATCTGTTGAAAACTCAATTTGGAATTTTTGGGTTGCATCCAATACTTTCTTTATTGTAAAAGGAAGTAAAAATTATAAATTTATTTTCAGAAAAATATTAACAGGAACGACTGCATTGGCTGAGAAATCAATTTGATTCGAACGGTACATGTTTACGCGAAACAGCTTTCACAGCCAATTATTTTGGCAATCTTTTCAAACCGTGCTTTCCATATTACACCAACGATTTTTATTTACAAAAATGCGAAGAAAATAAGTTCCGGCTCTTGAAAGTTCTCAAAAAACGACTTTGGTAAAACATTGGAAATTACCGTATATCTGTACTATGTCTGTATGTATATGTATATCTGTATGTATATATGAGTTGGCTATATCTATCGATGTATGTCGGTTCCTCTACATCAGACTTATCGATTATCAATATCTTCATTTCTTGATCCTCTTCCTTTTCAAGCGTCCTCGTTACAGCTATTTGGTGATTTTTTTGATCATATCTTGATGTTAACCTATTCTACCTCATCTGAGTTGCCCTAAACGCACTTACTTATCATTATACGAAGTTAAAAAGGATATGGATATAAGTTTCGAAACGGTCATTGTCGAATTGTAGTTTTGCTTACGGTCGGGACTACTAACTGCGCTTATTCAACAAGCCATGTGTGCTGCCTCTTAGTAGTGATGATTTTCTACGAAAATAAACCCTTTATTCAATTAAAATGTTTACTGAGCTGCTTTGTCGTATGAAGGTTAATGATTGGGTGTGTTTCTCACATCATAAAAGTAACTAAGGTAACTTGCAGCTGAGGTTAATAATTAAGAATTAATATAGGTGGTCCATGTCAATTTATGCGCAGCATTTGGAAATTGTTTTATCCGACATTATCTGTTGAGATTCGCAGTGTTGTGTACCTGCTTTGTGAGTCTATGAGGTTGGCTGTACGATATAATGTGGTGGTGTAGTAACTGTCTAATGCTGATTAAGACACTGTGTTGGTATTAGTGTATTTTTGTTTCGGTTGTTTAGGATAGAGACAATATAATATAACAATTTGGGGGAAAATGCAGCAAACAATCTATTCAGGTTTCTGTGGAATTTTATTTCCAACTTCGAATGAACGATATTTGACTTCTAGGGACAAGCTGAGTGGTCGTTATTGTTCCCGATTCTTATTTGTGAATAGTTAGTGTCGGGATATCACCTAGGCGGCGCAGTTGATTGACTCCAGCAATGTTTATTTGATAAGCCATATGATTCTCCCTATTGGAAGCTTTCTGATCCAATTTTATTCTATTCTTTAGGTTAACAAATCCGGACTATTCGTAGGACTGGATAAGACATGATAAAGCCATTTTTAATCCGGAGTAAGATGTTTAAATGAAAGACACCGCTGTGAGTTAATGACACCTTTATTATAAGGCTTCTTGTAGATGGTGGGTAGTATTTGTGGATTGGTTTCTTTTTGCTGATGGTTCTGTTTGGTGGAGTATTTTTGTGGAAGGTTTTTGGTGAATGGGCTTTCGTAAATTTTCTTGTCTTTGATCTGCATTGAAGGCGGCAGATAAACACTTTATTTATGTTACTTAAGTAGTTGGTCACAATTTAAATTATTTTAAGGTAGTGTAAACATCACGTCATTGAGATACTTAGTGAGGCATTATGTTCGATATGTATTTCGTATGTACTTTTCATTTGGAATATTTATAATTACCAATTTAATGTTAGCGCATTGTGATCACGTCGCGAATTTGCTATGTATTGTTAAATGACATAAATTCAGCATTGCATATATCAGTACGAAAAACTGCCTCTTTTCTACTTACAATAATTGTATATATATATCTGAATTTAATTGTACCGCATGTATGTCTTCTTTTTACCTTAACAAGGTATAGCTTATCAGTTGGCTTGCATTACATAGAGGCAAAAACTTTTCAAATTTCATCTTCATTGCAAGCTAACGATACTAATAATATCAGAGAATCTTCCAATTTAAGTTTGTAAATTGTTGATTATTTAAATTGGTGGCACCAGTATTTAGTTTAGTGTTAACCCACTCCCCACTGTCGTAGTTTAGTAGTTAGTGAGCCCCGCTAAACGTAGTGGTGACGGGACCATTTTTGGGAATTCATAATTCATTATCTGGTTTGCTTTGAAGGGTGTTCTGATTGTCGATGGTTTAGTTTGGTGCTATTAATTATTAGAGCGTTCAACGGCGTAACACCCTCTGCCACTTTTTTCCATTGTGTTCTTGGTGGACTTCTTCTCTGTGACGGTGTTTATTCATACATTTTTCTTGACCATTATATGCAGATGTTTATATCAACAATCGATTTTATTTTATCCTGTACTCGATTTTCATTTTGTTTCGTACTTCTTTGTTTGATACTTGCTCCAACTTCGAGATACTGCAAGTTTTTCTTTATTTTCATGTTTTTTTTAAATCTTTTCCCACATTTCAAACCCCTATGTAACTATACCTTCCATTGTTACATTGCCTATAAATTTTCTATGTCTTTCGTCAAGTGGTGGTCACTACATAGCCACACTTTTCTTAACTTGTTGTACAATATACTCTTTATTCACACGTGGTGGAAAGGCAAGGGAAATTCATTACCAGCTCAAGGATCTTTATAGGGACACTACTCTTGGTAACTGTACCGTCCGCAAGTGGTTAGGAAGGTTTAATGCCGCTCGAAAAACAACCAAAGATGATTCCCTTTCTGGAAGACCAAATTCTACAATATGGCCAGTAACCATTAACAGAATCAATGAGTTGATAATGGAAGATCGGCGGTTGACTACTGAGTAACTGGTTGCTATGGTAGGTGTCTCTCATGGTGCAATTCCGCGATCATAACAATTGATTTCAAAACACCCACTGAGTTTATCTCGTACAGCTGCACACCGAATTTCGCTTGTTATCAGTATATTTGCAGTTCATTGACGGCACCTTTACGATCTTGCACGTGAACGACAAATTTTTCAGTTTTTAGAAAGTTTGGCCTAGCTCCACTACTGCGGTATAGCTATAATGCCATTTGTTGGAATAAGACGATACTTTGCATGCGGACTAGATGTCCACCTAGCTCGAAAACGAATACACGTTAGGTCAAAAAATATATACAGGCTAAGCACACAAAGAAAATAAAGTTCTGTATATTTTTGTTTTACCTCAGGAATAGACGAAAGTAATAATTTGCTCAGGTTTTTACTCTTGACAAAAATTGTACCAGATAGATACAAAGTGTACACCGTAAAGTCAACACGTTCTTTATAACACCATCAAAAGCGAACACAATAAGTCCGTCTAGGCAGCGGAGTGTCATAAGCGTTTGACTAGCAATCGGATTCCGCTGGAGGGCCAGTTAGATTTTTAACAGCTGTTTCATTTTATATTTGAAAATTGATGTAATACGTGTGTTTGTTTTTACAGTTTCAGTATTGTTTTTACCTATGTTTACATAATTTTATCACTCTTAAAATATATAACTATAAAAATGGTTTGATAAAGTAGCAATCTCGTGAGCTGTATAGAACCTCAGTTTCTCACATTCCTCGTAATGTTAGTAAATCTAAAAAATTAAGTGTTTTTTCGCCCAGGAAATTACTACATTAAAACCACTTGAGCTCTAATCAAACGCCGACAGACAATTCTTAGTGTGTGTTCCATTATGCTGCATTGCTTCTTTGGTATATAGTAATTATTGCCTAAATATTGCTTTCTTTACTATTTTCAAATATTTTTGTTTCATAACTTCCACTTGTGGGGGAAGTTCCGAGTAATGACATTTTTAGATTTTTTGGGATTGGCATTTTCCCGGTATCATATAAGGTAGTTTCCATAAAATTTTAATATTTTCTTCCCTAAAATTCACAGCATCTATTATACTGGCTCAACTTTTATATACTATATATATTTCAATGTATTTTATTACTATAAAACAATATGTTTCTGTGTGGCATTGTGTATATGGTAAAACCTTTTTTTGACCACTGTAAGCACTGGCACATTGCATGCCAGCACAGCATTAAAATTAAATAAATCGAGTCTACTTATTCACAAGCTTTATGTATACAGGTATGGTTTATATGAGCGCACAGATGCATAGATATCTGCAAAAATCTGGTGCACTTTGCAGTACCGCCCACTGGATGCATTTAGATGTTAACAACTGCTCCTTGCAATGCTATGCCGGTGGTACGATGTAGACATGCACGATACGCATATAATTGAAACATCATATCGAGATCAAACGGATGCACATCTCCGCCGCCGCGTACGCTGAATATTTCATCCTTCTAGCCGCCATAAGCATTGTTCTCTAACAAGTGTGTCATAAATTAAGTGCATTCGCCGCAGCTTCGCAGCTGTATTTTGGTCCTTGCGAGGGCTACGCAATGGAAATTCGATTAGCACGCCGGTCGACGTAGGCGCTCGCCTAATTAATTGCAAAAAATTGCAGGTGATGCTGGAGTTAATCAATTTTATTAAGCCAATTTCGCGGCTGAGCTTATAAAACGCCATGACAGGTGGCAATTAAAATGCGATTTGGTTTATTTCTACGCGTTTTACTGTCCTGCCCGAAATTTGCATGCGCGATCTTGCGGTGCTTCTGGGAACTAAATTAGCATGGACGGTTCTTAAGTCGTTTTTGTTGATGCGCTAGCTGGGTGAATTTGTGCTAAAGAAAATATCTGTGAAGCTGTGACTTTCGAAGCAATAACATAGTGTGAAAGTTTTATTGATTACCCTGGGAGTTTTTTCGACGTAAAATACGATATTTTGACTGTAAAGTTTACGGTTCATGCAGATGCCAACTGCTGAATTGCAAATTTAAATTCATTGCAAAGCACTGTATCTTTAACCTGAGAATGACATATTTATGCTAAGTTTCCGTATGGGAATTCTTGCAGATGGGGTTAAGGAAACCTCAGAAATTTTTGCTGATTATAATACCTAAATGAGATAGTGTTATAACGTTGCGAGATTTTAAAATTATAAACCTTTAATTTAGCGGGAAATAGTTGCTCTGGAACGGTAATTTTACAATTAACCGTGCTTACTGTAATTGCTATTATACTGGACAAACCCGATGTATATTTCAGCGGATCAGTGAATGGTTTAAAACGCTCATTAGCATATATTGCAAAGGTCCCACGTTGCGGCGCGTATAAATATGCAATGACCTACCCGGCTGTTTGTTTGTTTAGCTTGGTACAAAAGTTATAAGTTAAATTAGGGAAAATCACCACACAATTCTCAGGTTGATTTTTATACTGTGCTCACTTTGCCTGGCAGTAATTTAAGGCTAGTTAAAATTAAATGTATTAGCTGATGTTCAAAATAAAATGGTTGGATGCCTCTTTCTTACGATTTTATTGAACTGCAATATTATTGAAGCTAGCTCTCGGCAAACACAAAACTGCTTATCTCAGGTTGGGTTCATTATATTCACAAATTAATAGTTCATTTTAGATTATTCGTCCTTGAGTAGCTCATATAAGCGGTTCTAGTAGATAAAATTTACAATCTGTCAGATGCACAAAAACTTCGCCGGTGTAACAGCGATTATTTGAATGTTTAAAAAAAATCGTAAAGTTAACCAGGAATCGTCAGGTAATTTGATTCAATTATCGCTTGGCAACAAAACATCCACCTCATTGTTACAGGAATGACGTAGATAGGACGCCATCCATTCACCTGTTTCTGCTGCTTGGAAATCCGCCAATTTCACAAAATTTGATGACGCTATGCACTTTTTGGATTATTACGGCGTAGCTGGACCCTTGGATATGCGATAGGCTTCCTCAGCAAGGTGCAATCTCGTATTGTAATAAATTTCCCGAACTCTGACACTCGATTTATAGTTAATTCCTACCTTGTAAAGTTCTCGGAGATGGTCGTAGATGACGCTGCTGGAATTTCTCTGCTTGAAACGCTCCCCTGGCTGCAAATTTCACTCAAGATGCTCCTGCAGACCCCGCTGATGTGATGCGTAATTGTGTCGGAATCGAAGTTCTAAAATTTCAGTTGTCGGCTGCCGATCTTCAGTCGCAGATGAGATTGGAAAATTTTAAATTTTATCGTGGCGGAAAATGCCACACACACTTCCACTGGTGCACGGTGATGTGTACAATAAAATGCAACACTTTTTATAACTGGTAAACACTTTTTATTTGCAGAAATATTAATTTTAAGAGAGCGCAATTTCGCTCAAACTGTCTTAATTTATAATTTCAATTGTTCTCTTGTATTTTACAAAAACGCATCGCGTTGCTATGTTACCTCTATAATTTTTGTTAATTAGAAATTAGTTTTGATAGCAAAATACACAAGTAGAGTAAAGTTTGATTACATAAATCTTAAATTAACATTTTCTTAAATCTAAAAAAATGTCTTTTGCTTATAACTATCATTGTTCCTTCCGTTACGCACACAAATGTTTTAAAATCACTGCTCTGATTTTTCACTTTGACTTATTAATGCACTGGAAACTGAGTTCTTATTTACACACGTTGCTCGTTTTCTTTCTTTTCCGTTGCATAATTTTGGGATTGCTCTTTTTGCAATTTTCTATTATCCTTTATTCCGATCTCATTTACCTTTCGGATTGCTTGCTATTCACTGACCTCTACTTTTATTAATAATTACGCTCATTTCGTCTGCACATAACAAACCTTTTGTGTTAATTAATTTTATTTGGCCTGGCGTTAAATATGCACAAACCTATTTTATTTAATTATATTACTTTATTCAAACTCTCTGAAATATGCTTTGCTTATGTGT
The DNA here is from genome assembly GCA_940337035.1 of Agriotes lineatus. NCBI lineage: Eukaryota > Metazoa > Arthropoda > Insecta > Coleoptera > Elateridae > Agriotes > Agriotes lineatus. Next base: position 59,281,104 of record OW679199.1, on the reverse strand, counting down.
GCCTTTATCCGTTTAATTACTATTTCTCGCATCTCATTACCAATGCATTTAATACTTTTATTAATGTTAAAATTGCAATTTCAAAAAATATATTAACTCTGCGCTTCATTGACTTGGTTAAATATTGTACACTGCAAACAGAGCCAAGTTGTAGGCTTAAAACCATCACAATATCTAGTCTTAATTAGCTATTAGATACAACATAGCTTTTCTTCAAATTTTCTTACACTTTAGATTCATTTTCGACAAGTAAAAGAAATAAAACTGCACACAGCTGGCATCAGTGGGGCATGGGCGGGGTTTTACTCTGACAGTAGGCGTCGATGTCTAAAAATTAATTTGGTGAAGACGTATAAGTTGTTTATAATTGATGGGCGCCACTGAGTCAACTGCTGCAGCCTAAAGATGTTGATGACGTTCCCAACTCAGAATGAGATGTCGAAGGAGTCGTGAAAAGTTTTAAGTACATTTGCTGCATGAACTCGCCTTACCTCCATGGCGCTTATTATGCTTCTAAACGTATCTGCATATTCATCTTACAAAACACAGTTATATTGATTATGTCAAAAATACAGGTAAACGAATCAAGGGGCAACCGAAGTTGCCTGTTGTCAAGCTATTGATATGGGACGTGTGTGGGATTTTTCTAACTGTGACGTTACGGTATGTACATGTTGTGGCAGGGAATTTTACTAGACTGGCCATAATAAAATCGACACATTAGAAGGGGTTTAGCCTTCCCATGAGGAGAACAGCTTCCAACTTGCGACAATAAGGTAAACACTCGAACATAAAAGCAGTATAAAGTTCAATTATTAATTCAAAGAAGCATAAATATTGTATCTAAGAGAAGAGATGATAAACATGCAGGAGGTACACATAGTGAAAAGATAATTTTTAGTGTAATGCAGTTATTAACAGTACCCACTTGAAGACAAGACCGAGATTCGGGGCAATGGAAGAATTAGGCCCCATCAGGATCGATCTGTGAAGTCCAACGGTAATTCAATTAACGACAAACGGAACCTCAAAACTAGAACGTCATTCCGTCAAAAATACTGCTTCTAGAGCTATGCACCACGTAATCTAAACACTTAAACCATAATAGCCACAAAAACCAGTGTGGATTGGCTGGGGGTACTGCACCTTATTTCCGTCAAACCGAATTCATGCCCGCTTCGCCAGCAGCCTCTCTGCTCTAAAGCGACTTCAAAACTAAAGGGTCAAGAGCGGCTGATGTTGATTTCCTAATTCGCATTCAACTCGAAAACATCCCTTTCAACGGGCTAAGATCAGCGGGGTACGCTTGAAATTGTACCCGGAAGAAAATGAACAACAATTTTTAAGAGAATCATGTTAACCTTTCAAATTTCAAAAGCAAATTAAGATTTCGTTTTCTAACAAAGTATGACGGATGATGAGTTTGTAAGAAACAGATGTTATATGAGCCTAATTCCGATTAAATTATAGTGCTTGAAATATCTAACACAGTTCGATTGATAACGATTATTGTATGAGAAAAATTAATAATAATTGCCGAAGTCACGCTCGCTTTACCAGCAGCCTCTCTACTCGAAAGCCACTTCAAGAATAAGAGATGAAGAGAGGCAGATGTTGGTTGCCTAATTCGCGTTCACCGCGAAAACATCTCTTTTAACGGGCTAAGATAAGCGGCGTACGCTTGAAATTGTAGGCGGAAGAAGATAGACTATAATTTTTAAAATAAACATTTTAATATTTCAAATGTCCAAAGCAAAATAGGATGTTTTCGTTTTCTAACAGAGTATGATAGATGAGAGCAGATGCATTTGTAAGAAACAAATGTTATATGAGCCTGATTCCGATTATATTCCAATTCTTGAAGTATCTAACATAGTTGAATTGATAACAATTATCGTACTTATAAGGAAAATTAATAATAATAATAATAATTGCCGAAGTCATGCCCGATTCGCCAGCATCCTCCCTGCTCGAGAGCTGCCGATGTTGGTTGCCTAATTTGCGTTCAGCGCAAAAACATCCCTTTCAGGTTAAGATCTGCGGGGTACGCTTGAAATTGTGAGTGAAAGAAAATAAACAAGGATAATCATCTCAACCTTTCATGATGACAAAAACGACGATCTTGATTGGCGCGTTCTTGCATTTCATCACAAAATAAATTTCTACTTTCTTCGTCTCAAATATCCAAAGCAAAATAAGATGTTTTCGTTTTCTGACAGAGTATGATCGATAGGAGCTGATGCATTTGTAAGAAATAAATGTTGTATGAGTCTAATTCCGATTAGATTCTGATGATTGAAATATCTAACACAGTTACGTTGATAACAATTATTTTAAAAAAAATAGTTTCAAAGTTATAATGAATGTTCGAAAGGTTCACTTTTTGCTTGAATGTATGTCCCACATCGATCAGTCAAAGATTCTTTGACACTAAGCATGGTACATGGTACACGGATCATTTCTTATGTTATTTGCTGCTTGCGGAATCTTTTCCATAAACTGCCACGATTATTAATGTAAACCTTCTATACAATTTGCTTCAGGAAATCCAAGTATCAAACCCAAAGATCGTGATGGGCAGGTTATTGGACAGTCCATTTATTTTGAAAGATCATTTAGCCAATCGCTTACTTGTCTTCCTCTATTCAGTGGTGCATTTTCGTGTTGAAACCAGATATTCTATACGATACTCGTATCCAGAGGGACATCGTCAATTAAATCAAAAGGAATAGTATCTAAGGATTGCCTATACAGAGCTACTTTTAAAAGATCATTTATCACCTGCAGATGTAGTAAATTATGGTTTGAAATTCACCTCAGAGACAAAAGCTTGCTCTGACCATAAAACATGTTTAGTTGCTGTGTCTCTAGGCTACAATTCCTGTACATTTTCGTGATGCTGCGAATATTCATTCTGGCATTTGTTTATCCTTCAGTTGTATCAGGGCAATTTATATTATCTCCTGAGATTTTTTAAATCTTTCTTGCGCAGTATTTGACATAAAGAACTCCAACATTTTATTATAATTTGCAAACTATTACCATGTGTCGAAACTAAGTGTCTAAAACATAAAGTTGTCTTTCTGAGTTCCTTCGACTTTTTACTTCATTCCAAGATTTCCTTTCAGTTTTCCATTGTTCTTCTACTGTTCTTCTCTAAGAATTGGTTTGGACTCCGTGATATATGTTTTTCTTTGATATTGTAAGAAAGAGTTTGTTTTTTAATATCCTGGTTTCGTTTGTGAAGAGCATCCCTCATCCCTTGACGTTGTCGTTTACTAATAACTTTTTCAATTACCTTTCGTTTCGTTAGTGCCCACAATTCTTCATTAGAGATTTTATCTGGCGTCAATATATTAAGTGTTTAACTCCATATTGGAATGAACTGCTTAGAGTTGCATATGGTTTAAATGCTGTATAGAAGCCTACAATTAGTTTTTTATTTGTTATTATTTTCTCATCATCATGATAATATACCATTTATTTTTCTTACGCTCAATTTATTTTGATATACGATCTCCAGTCAGACAAAAAACCACAACAGGAAGAAAGTGAAAAGAAAAACGAGCAAAAAACATGGAAGAGCTGATGCATGTTCCGGGAGAGACGAGAAAAGAAATGAAGGACGAATTTAAAGAAAAGAGGAAGAAGTTAAAATGCTAGAAGACGACACACAAACGCTAACGGAAGAAATGAGAAGGAAACAGGGATTTGAAATGCAGAAACTAGAGAAAATATTAGAAGAAAAAATAAGTCAAAAACAAATAAGAACATTTCTATTAAAGCCTAAAGCTGAGCGAAGAACAATTAGAAGAAGGAGTTAGATAACTCTGAATTGATAAACTTAGAGTGCAATCAATATTGTAAAGCAGACTTTTGGAACTGCAAGGAATCTGTTAAAGAAGGCAAGCGTAGTAAAATTAGAATATTGTAATGAGAAAAGCGAGATAATAAAGAAAACAAGGTATATATACAGAACGATTTAACGATGAAAGAAATGGCAATTTAGAAAACAAATAATTGAATTAGCTAAAGACTACGCAAGAACAGGAAGGAGAATTAAAATGGGTTTTCAAAGGTTAATGATTAACAATAATGGTATAGATGGAGGGCTGCACCCTGGACATTTTCTATATAGGACCTGAATCTAGTGAAAAAGACGGGGCGGAATATTAACGATTATAGAAACGCAGAGGAAATAGGAATAAAGAAGTAGCAGGAAGTTAATACCTGCACAAGAAACAAACAAAAATTGGAAGAAACTAGTGGACTTTGCACATACTAAGAAAATTGTAATTGAGTACCATGTTAAAATGAAAAAACTATGAAAATAGATATGGTAGAAATATAGGCCAACTACTTGTGAAAGATATTCGCTGAATGCGAAGAAAAAAATAAAATGCACCAACCAGAAGAAAATTTTGTAAAAGAACCAACGGATGAAGAATTTATGGAAATAGTAAAGAAAATAAGAAACCACACGATTCCTGGCGTAGACAGAATACAATCAGAACTCATCAATATGAAAAAAAAGGAATGCCAGAAGAATAAATTAAAGCATTTGTTTTCTCCATCTATAAAAAAGGTAATAAGAACATAAGCACAAACTACAGAGCGATAGCATTATTAAATGTAACACGTTCTAGCTTATACGATTAACCATAGACTGAAACAAGATACAGAATGTACAATTGGCAGAAATCAGGCCGAACTGAGAAGTGGGAAATCAGTAATACGTAGTGATTTTTTAAAAACTCAATTGTAGCAGACCCTGGATAGCCTGAATCAGTTGGCAATACTGAAATGTATTGTTGGTGGCACTGTAACTCTATGTCAAATTTGAGGTTAACAGGTTAGGTTTTGCGTCAATCTAAATCACTCGGTATCTTAAAACAAAATCGAGAAAAATACCTTATACAGGCCGTTTTTATCGACTTTTGACAGGCTTATGATAAAATAAAAAGAACTGCAATTAGTGGTGGTTTGTGTTAATTGTATTTGAGGGGCTCTTAATTGTTAACAAAAACTAAATAAAAATAATAATTAATGACTCATGTACATTCCGTCGATATTTTAATCCGAATATAGCAATGATTTTAATAAGCCAAAAGGAAACAGAGCAAAGAGTATTCAAATACAACACAAAATATATATAAGTGTTAAAGAACGAGACATAATTTATTTAATAATGGAAAAAACAGAGCATGTAATGCATCACATCTGCAAATCCATTTGGTTTTTTAGTAATATCTACAGAAAAATGTCTTGTAAAATTGCAGTTTGCTAGATTGAAATTTAATACAGGTGTAGGCCGTCAAAGTTATTTTTATTTAACCTTTGCAGTTAACGGTAGGCTTTTAAAATTAATCATGAGAATACTTAAAAATGCTATTCTGCCATTTCTTGTATAAAACTGTTTGAACCAAAAATAAGTAAACACATTTTAACTAGTGGCGATATCGTGATTTTTCAATAGCACCTTGAGGCGCTTCTCGTCGTTCTGCCAGCATTTTAACCGATAAAAAATAATTAATTAGCGAAAGAGTGCTCGGACCTACATACAGTAACACAGCTTAATCGACCGGCTTTAGAATTAATCACCAAATATTATGTTCAAACACGGCCCACAGGAATGCACTGGCATTCATTTTCAATGTCAAAGATTGCACCACATTTGATATCGGGCGGTGCTGGTTTTATACTCGGATTTCATTACATTTCGGAAGCATTGTACGAATATTTGTCAACATGGCGATAAGCCCGCGATCTTACGGCGAACTCAGCTGCAACAGCGTTAGCGTACATGCCACATCGAAACTGCTATATCCCAATTCTGCAGCGACAGCGTTTGCGCCCGTAATGCCCATACATGTTGTTATGTAAGTTGGGCTACTAATCATTGCAGACAAATCGAATTACATGATCTTGGGCAGGATAAAACAAGAATGAACTCAGAACTTGACTTTTAAAGCAATACATACAAATAAAAAGTATGTAGTGAACTTAGCGAACAGTGAAGTGTGTTTGTAGGTAGAGATGACAAGTGATAGGAACCAGGGAGTTACATCTCTATAAGGATGGCCATGGGCTCACGTGGTGTGGGAGTCTTAAACAATTTACTGTAAAGAACAAAAACGTAAAAAAGCCAGTGAAGTTGAGCCTATACAAATCAGTAATTAGTCAAGGAGTGACTTTCGGAAGTGAAATGTGAAATTAAAGAAATATACAAAAAACCTATCTTAGCAGAAGTTGTCAGACAGAACAGATTGAGATAGTTAGGACATATAAGAAGAGACAATGTAGAAAGGCTGGTTAGATAAATGCTGGATATGGAGGCAGAAGCAAGAATTAGAGAAGTAAGACTAAAATGACATGTTGGGGCAATGTGCAAGAAGCTATCCAGAAATTCGGATTAACAAACTGGAGAGCAACTATAAACAATTTATGGAATTCATAGAAAAATGCTTATTGTTTGAAATATATGACAAGCCGATTCTGTTCAAAATTTTTTATTTTATTTTTTTTTAAATCAACTTACGCTGCTATCTTTTAATTGTGACGCATGTCTAAAAACAAGTGAAAAGTGCTTGAAATATTTTGTTATTGCATGTCTTGTTTAATATGTCACATTTAGCTGAGCAACGAACCATGGTTAAACGTCAAAAAATGGTTCAGTTTACAGTCAGTATGTAATCAACATAAACTCATACCGACTGAATTATGATATTTATGACACCTATGACACAACTTATTACAAATTGGAGGTTAAGTTTGACAGCTCCAAGAGCTACAAGCTACGTAAACAAAATTTTATTCAAAGCACCCTTGATCCATTTTATTTTAAACACTCTTGTTAATAAATATACAGTTTATAGTTTTTTTCTTCGATAAAATAGTTGTTGTTTAGATATATTTTGTAAAATGACAACATAGTTGGAGTGTTCTAATTAAGTTTTTGAAAGTTTTTGTTTACAGATATATTAAATATTGCTTTGTATTTAATACAATAATTGTATATGTTTTTTTAATCATGCCCTGGTTGACTAGTATAACCTTTCTCATTTTTTGCGATTTGAATAAGAAACTAATAAACATTTTTGTCTCGAAGTAAAACGATTAATAATTAAGCTAATTGGAAACATTTATTACTCGATTTTGTTTAATGTCAGTTACATATTGTGGGCTTTATAACTCAGTTAAATGAGCTATTTATTGTGAATATCTTCCCTGTGGTAATTAAACCATTGTTTCACATAATGACTTGCTAGACAAGTATAACAATGAAAAACACCGTTCAATTTCCTGGTACATAGACAATTCGCGATTAAATGTGCAGTGGGAGAATAATATGAATTACTATATTCCCTTATCTGAATACTTATAAAATGCACCTTTATAACGCATAAATTATGGAAATTTATTTAAAATAATATATTTACATAAAAGTAGAAGTTTTTATGACGGAATTTTTAATAAGTTAAGTTAGAACATTGACAGATAAAATCAGCTTCGTTCTAAAAATTTGTTTTATTTACACGTTCTATTTTTGTAATGCATAACCTCTAATTTGCATTGTTATCTGTAACAGCTAGACAGCTGACTATGCGCGCGTCTTCACACTAACGGCTCAAAGATAATATGAGCTTTGATATCCAGTTAAATGCGTTGCACTTTAAATTTTAAATATTCTTCGAATAAATCTTACTGAACTGACGTTCTAATTATAAGATAAATTATTGCACTACGTCACTACATTTTCTGAGAATATTTGAAATTTATTTATATTAAATAAACCGCTTGCATTGATTTGATTCCTACAACTGCACTATGGCGACTATTTTTTTGCAGTAGCAAAAAATCGGTGTTTTTAAATAGCAAAATAAATTTTAACTAAGCTCTAACAATTTAGATCTGATCAAAACCGACTACTTAGAAAGAAGCAGGAAAAAAAACATATTGACAGCTGTTAGCTAGCCAAGAATAGAGATATCAATGGGATCTGTAGGATAAACGCTTTTTAAGCTGTAGGTCCTAAATGGGTTGATTAATTAAGTAGATCCACTTGTTCTTTTCGGCTTCTTGTTGCTGACATGGTGCTGTCTTTGTCGTTCCCATATGCACATGCAGAAGCGATAGCCAAACAAATGATGGCTGTCTCGGGAAAAACAAGCAATTTATTTTGCTAAGCAGGTGATTAAACAATACATCTTGATTTACCACCCAGTAACAAGGAAAAAAGGCGTTGAGGATGTTATCTCCGATGTTAGCGTTTGTAAGTAAAACTAGTTAGTCCTAGGTTTTTGAATAGTTCATTCTTTGGTTGTGAATTCACTTTAATAGTCCTTGTGACGAACACACCATGAAGAAAGTTGCTCAAATGCTCATTATATCGATTTATTATAATAATGTCGAATATGTACATGCACTACTATACATTTTAATAGATTAAGATTAATCCGAAATTTTCTGAAGTAGCTTTTAATGTTTAAGCAATCCTAGAAAATATTTTATGAGTTCAAAAAACCTTCGAAAGAGTAATTAGCAAAAAAATTCAATTACTTTCTTCCATATATCCATCGTATGCATTATTGACGGATAACTAGAAATTTGGTTTTATCTCTACAGCGTGATTCATAAGTAGGATAATTAACTTTAGGGGTAGTTAGAAGACAGTAGACAGAGTAACTTTGCATAATAACCTATACGTCAAAAATTAATAATAATCTCACCAAAAATAAAACGTTTAATTGCTTAAACTGATTGATGGTCACTGGAATTAATTTCTATGTACTGTAATGGTATGATGCTTACAGCAATTCTGGTTGCATTGCTGAAAGATTCAAATATGCCCAGAATTAGTATTGTATTTATTGCAACAATATAAGTCACTAGCAAACATTGATAATTACATAAGACATGATTAGCAATAACTGTAATTTAATTAACAAAGGTTAGTAATTGAATAAAACAGTATCATCAGGGTTGCGTCCAGTTTGTATAATTTGTGATTACTAATAGATTAATTTTGTAACGTCAAGACACGATAATGAATTCACTAAAAAACCGAGGTGTTTCGAAGCGTTACATAAGTTTTATGCAGCGTTCTGTATTCATATAATAATGCCAATAACCGATAACGCAGCTAAAGCGTTATTAAGCAGTGTAAGAAGGAGCAATGATGTAAAGAGCATTTGAAAAGCAACCTTAGAATTAAAGAAAACTACAAGAAAGTGCTAATAGCTTGTGAATCGGTGTTTATTTAACTAAAAGGGAAAAAATGCAACGAATGTGCGGTTATTGTGTTCTTGAATGACATTTAAGAAAAAAATTAGAAGTTACGGATCAAAGATTGTACAAACTTACTAAAACAATTGTATAACATGTTGCTATGGTGGCCTACATTGTCAATTGTTGCTGTTTATTGGGGAAGCCAAGCCGAAAGCTTGTGTGTAGTTTTGGTTCCCTGTTTTTAATTAATTTCGTTGATAAAAGTACATTATTTGTGCCAGTTGTTGAGTTTTATTTGTTCACCATTGTGCAGAGGCCAGTTGTAGTTAATTTGGTAGTGTTCAGTTGTGCATTTCCAGAGAAAACTCAACTTGGAGCTGCGCCTATTTTTTATTGTCTTCGAAGTGAAGTGTTGGCTTGTTTTGGAGCTGTGGAAAGCAGAAAGCAAAGTGCAGTGTCTAGAGGAGCCCTTGTGTGTGGTTTATAAGAAAGCATCAGCAGCTAAAATATCTCTAGAAGGCAGGTATAAGCATGGCGTCCCTTTCAACCATGGGTCGGTGCGAGGTGAACTTTCGAGCCCGATTCAACAAGGCTGGAAGCTACGAGAAGCGGACAGCAGGGTTCAGGACCTGGGAAAGGCTTTTTTTGTTGTCCAGAGACGGGCACCAGCCGCTGAAACCGTTCCAGAAAGAAATTACAAGCTTGGTGTCATCTTTTTGCGGAAACCGGAAGTGGATTTGGCAAGAAAGCAAGAAATAAAAGCAGGTTGGCGTCCCTTTTCACTTGAAAAATACAAATTCCAGATTAACCAAACAATTTGATTATTTAAATTACATTGTTATTATTTACCTGAGGAAAACTGATTAATTGTTGTTTTATTTGTGTTCAAAATACGCTGGACTTCTGTGATTCGAGCAGTTTTGTTTACAGTCAAATATTTGGGGTTATCTGTTATTCGTTAAAATCGAGCATTTGCTGTACAATGATAAAATTTATACTGTGGAACAACCTAACCCTGGAGATACTTGAGTTTCAATAGCTAGCCGGCGCAAAAATGTAATAAGTTGCCAATCAATAAAATATAGAAAGCAATATACCTTTATTGCAATAAAACATAATTGAATAATTATAAATTTTTAATTGGCCCGAGAAGAGGCAAATCAAATTAAAACTTGTATTGTGGTTGCTAGCTTTTTATTATTTTTTAATTACAAATAATATTACAGTACATAAGTTTGCACAGGTGGTTAAGATAAGACCGAATTTGGTTAAAATACAGACGCAAAAAAGAGTGTTTTGAGTATTGAGTATCACATCTAGTACATTAGGTTAATGTACTCTTACTGATTAAGCCAGTAGTTCTCAAAAGTCTGCACCAGACTTTAATGCCATTTTTTCCGTAAGTTATTAGTTTTACGTGCAATAGACTTCTACCAAACTCTTCGAAGCGAACTTTTGGCAAGTTTTGGAGCTGTGGAAAGCAGAAAGCGAAGTGCAGCGTCTAGAGGTGCCCTTGTTTGTGGTTTGTAAGAAGTATACACCCATTTAATTTAATGACCATACGTATGAATCATTCTGTAGATATATCAAAGATTCTTTTTGCTGTTAGGTAAAACATCTGCATATTAGTGCAAGTACTTATTTGTCCATTATATATCCTTCCCTGGTGCTTTTAGTGTAATTCCTGAAGTTATTTCAATGGCTTTTATGAGTTTCTTGTTAATGTGTATTCTAGTTTTAGTGTAGGTGTTTAGTTGTTTAATCATTTGTACGATTTCCATGGGAATACAATTTTCTTCTAAAATTGTTAATATATCTTCTGGTCTTATCGAAAGATTTTAGTCAAATTGATGAAGCACACACTTATATGCAGATTTGTACTCAATCGCGTTTCTCCAAGTTGACGTATTGTCAAAATAGCATCAGTACTGCATCGGGTGTTTTGAAATCCCTGTTGCTTCTCGTAGAGATTAATTCTTTCCATAATAATCAATTTCAGAATGTTGGTGTTACATGATAGAGTAGAGTAATGAGGTGCCCCTGTAGGAGTCAGGATTCTTTTTATTTTTTATTTTAAATATGGGACCGTTATGTAGTTCTGCCAGTCTTGCTGTTGTTTTCCCCTACGTAGCACTGATTGCAGGAGCTTTGTCGGTTCTATGTTAAAATCATTCCCTCCGTATTTATGCAGTTGATTACATATTTTATTTTATTATATTGAAACCATAATCTTGTTTGTTGGCCCTCGATAACGGGCGTAAAATGGCCTTTAAGGCCCTAGGGCCTATAAGGTTTCTAACCAGTATAGCAAAAACCAACAATCTAATACAGCAACACCAATAATCTAATATAGCAGCACCGACAATCTGACTAGCAACCACAGCATACTAAAAATTCAAAGAGCCAGCACAACAATAGCTTGTGCCCAAAATACTAAATTCTGGAATTTGGCCCATTTCGAAAACTAACATAAAATAAAACTTTGTATGTACGACTTGCATAATCCACATTATATCTTTCGGGAAAGTCGAAGCGTCGCGCGTTAAACATCCCCTCATGCTATAATCTACTGATAATGTCCTTAGTACAAAAATAACTATTGTCTTGTGCCGGAGCTTTACAATTTCGGATTTTTCTTGTAGTTTCTTGCACTTGTTCTTCTGTTATTTGTGTCTGAAGTTTTACGTCTTGTGATATATCTTTGATCGCATGGTTGTGAGCAGATGTTTCTGTTTTGCGTGTATTGATTATGAACTATAACCTGAAAATTTTCAATGCTGCTGATCTTCTGTAGTGAAGAGTTACATTTTTAAAGATCTATAAGAACGTTTTAGGAAAGCTTTAACAATAGTTATGTAAGTTATGTAAGTTAATATCTTTCATTACGACATCTATAAATAATAAGTCTGACATATCTGGCATACATACCAGAAATAATACAATTCAACATTTAATATTTTTATAGCAATTAATATTAGAATGTAAAATTCAATATCTTCAATGTGAAGTTTATTTCCTTTAGAATTAAAGTTGATTGATTTGATCGTATTTAAATATTTTTATTGTTTATTGAAATGTTAAACGGTGTTTAACATGATCGCGTCCTCGAATGTAAGATACATTTAACATGCATCCACTCATTTAACATGCATGCACTATAGCAACATCACACATATTCATGATAGTCCGATTTCGATTTAGCAGTATTTAGTAATTATTATTGATTCAAAATTATCGCCTCAATGAACAATAAACTAATGAACGCATTTCGCTTCACTGTGCTCGCTCGAGTTAAGACTGGGTTACCCCTCTAAATACGTTAATTACTATGATTATCGTACATAACTTGATCGATTTGTGTGCAAATGTCACAATAAACAACGTATTGTCAGTGAAATCAAAACTAGAAGGCAAATGATTAAATTTTACATTGAGGTCGCCGATTTAAAATAATTGTAAGTTATTTGTCAAGAAGGTATTTTAATATCTAATTATAAGTGCGAGTGTTTGGTAAACAACTATGCTTGAAAGCCGTTGAAACATTGTTTTCTATGAAAACAATTTTTAGTTTACACAGGTATATTTTTTACTTTTGCATTGGAAATCGCAAAAAACCTTTAAGAAACCTTAAAAATAATTAAATTGGGACGGTACAGTTATTATTTCCGAAGATATTTATATACGTATAAACCTATTAATACTAAATTAAGCAGGGAACAACAGCTCAATGTATTTATAATTTAGTAATTAATCGTGTAAGCCATGTCTTTTTATTAGCAACATAAGATCTACATAATTTAATTTTGATTTACGTATGAATTTATGTGGTTTGTTTTATTATTAAAGAGCCAGACGTTATATATCTATATTTCTATCTAAAGTTTGATTACTTTCTAGGATGATACTATGTAACCCTCTTAATCATAAGCGACCATCACTTTTTTGGTTAACCTCTATCGTTGCCCCCTGGCATCGCCTTCGCACTACCTCAGGGGCCGCGGGCGTCCTTTATTAAACTAACCTTAACTAAGCGAAACCGGAACGCCCGGGCCGGGAGTTGAACTCTCTCCCGCACATTTCGTATTTTCGCTGTGACATCAACTGCAGCGGCAGACGCCGCTATACCATCGACCACCACTTAGAAGGGCCAGAAACGATATGTGGCTTAATCAACAAATCGGACTATTCTCAATGTTTCTTCGCAGGTTGCCGACCGAAGCTCCATAACATCTTGCATCTATATTTTACTTCGTATTAGAAAAAACCGGAAACTATTTTTTCTGATCATTTTAAGTTGCAATTGCGAGTAGGTATATGGTATATGCTTTTGAAATAGTATTTTATGACAAAGATGAAACCATTTTTTGTTTGTCATTCCATTTTGGCGCCCCCTGAAATTTTGTCCTGAAGCCCGAGCTTCTCAGGCTTCTGCGGCAATACGTTACTAGCTTTCTGGTCTCTTTGGTCTAATCAAAGTTAGCGGTTTATATAAAAGTTTGTTGTTATTGTAAATTTGGATGCAAGCCGTGTAAGAAATATTTAAATTTGGAATCGGTTTCGATGGTTTTCTACAAAAATTGCTTTCGCCGTCGGAAAATTCACTTTCAGAAAATTCACCGTCGGCCGATAAAGTTTCAAATAATAATAGTTATTAGTGGTGCAACTGCAACTACGTTGGTTTAAAATATAATCACAAAATAACATTATTTACAAGTCCAACAAAATAAGTTACAGAAAATCTTCGAACAGCAATTGTACGGTTTCGTAATAATTAGTAAGAGTCTTAAAAATATTAAAACTCAATATTGGGATAAACTGTGGTCATTAACATTTTTCAGAGATGGAATTACAGATAATTTCTTTATTATTTAAGAATTTCAAAAATACAGATCTTCGCGACGTTGAATCAGGCCGACTCGAATCGGATAAACGGGGCATTTAACGTACGGCGAATAGGCGCCACTGAATCGGCGACGGCCAATCGGCGACGGTGAATTGTCCCATCCCCAGATACAACTAACGACGCTCTCTTCACAAGACTGGTTTGCAAGATAGAGTAGCAAGACTGCACCTAAAACATAGACACACACGTGGCTTAGAAGTAGCACAGCGGGCCCATGTTAAAGCGCAAGTGAGTGGTTCGCCCTCCACCCAAAAACTGAAATGCAAATCAAAAACAACACAGAATTTTTGTGCAAAACAAGCAACATGGAGAGATTCCAGAAGACCACATTTCACATCAACAAACTACTGACCAACACAGGAATATTGTTTGACGTAAAACAAGTTAACGAAGAACCTAACCTAGACAATAACTAACTCTATATTTATGTGGAATAAACTCCCCAAAATATTTGAAACATTTCCTCCAAATATGTGCTGAAATGAACATGAATGTGGATCCGTTAGATACACTTCTACATCATTATTGATTTTTTTACAGATAGGTAACGCCCTTGATCTGATTCTGAGTACATCGAATAAGTACGTCGAAAGTAGAGTAAACTTGAATCTACAATTAGACGATTTAAAGGCAGTCTTACCCATTTTAATGATTATGGGTCTGGATTGCCCATTGAATTTGAAATTGCATTGGTATGTTAGCAACTTTGTAGTTGATAAAAGTGCAAAAGTTTGAGAGCATTTTGTTAAAGCAGAGCGTGCCATGGAAACACATCAAACGCGGTTTTAAAATTTCAGTAATTGCTTGTTCTATTCCTGGATAAATCTTGGGTTCTAAAATTTATGAGGATAAATAAGTTTTAGTAGTCTTAGTGGAAGAACAGTTTTGTAGATAACTGGACCTTTGCACAATAAAGAGCATCAGTTATATGCTTTCTGACAATGTTTTCAGTAATTTCCAATTGCTTCGCAAGCTTTTTGAGTATAACATTTCCAAAATGAGTTGGAATTTATCTGTACGCGAGTGGAAGGACCGTAAAACTAAGTGTGTCTTCTCAGCCAGCAACTTCCACGATCTCTTAATAATAACTGATGTTTTTCTAAGTAATGCAAAAACAACCAAGTTCTCCATAAGTAGTTCATGACTACAATATAACAATGGGCGCAGTGGATAAATCTGACCATCTTGTGTCAGCATGTAATCTGGAATGGAAGAGTAGACGTCATTGAATGCAACAATTCTATTTTGTTAATGTTAATATAAATAACTAGAATGTGTTATAAACTAACAGTCACACAAAACCTATGTCGCATTTGACTTTTCATATCGTGTGTTCCAAAAAAAAAAAACTCATTCTCACCACGCCATGATTAAATTGAAGTTTGCCGTAACTTGAGATATACCCATCGATGCAAATGAACTACCATAAATCAGAGAGAATTAAATTACATCTTCACCTTGAATTATTTTTCTAAAAATATACAACACACTTAAGAAAAACAATTTTATTGACCCTTATGATTATTACACTCGTTGTGGTTGTGTAAATGCCATCTTATTTTCCTTTTTGCTTGATACAAGTAAATTTAATGCAGTATAAACAGATGTTTTAATAAACAAAATGCAATCTGACATTCACATACAGACGTAAGTAGTTAAGACTTGACTAAATTTTCTATCTGTCCTTCCAAGGCCTACCCTAAACGAGTTTTTTTTTGGAACACACGATAGTGGTTTTCTACAATTTTTTCGAGACCCTCTGGAACTCTGCCACATCATTGTTGTCCTCTCAAAGTGTTGCTCGTTATTCTGTCTACTCCTCTTCACCGCAGTATATGCAGAAGCCATTACTAGGCTTTAGTTGTATATATTTCTTCTAGGAAGCTTTTTGGGACAAACTGCATTCATGCTTCAAGGCCCTCTATGCGAGATCTGTTCTCGGAGTAGTGTGCCTATGTAACATATTTTTATTTTATTTTGAAGATTATTGTGGTCCTTTCAAGCGCTGCTGCGACACCTCATTTTTCAAGATTTTCCTGTGACTCCCCGCTAGTCTTTCGTGTCCCCTTGTAGTTTTATATGCTTTCGTTAAGTATCTAAGTACCGTTGTATTACATCATTTTTGATGAACGGTGACATGCCACCGACTAGCTCGGCAGAACGGAGCGGGGTCAACTTACCTGAGAAGAGGTGATAACTAAAATAAAAGGCGCCAAGTGGCTCTACCTGGCATGTTCGCTGCTGATTACTTGACACAACTAACTACTAAATGCCTGAAAGGAATAAAGGTATCAAATGGAACTCTAGTTGCAACGAGGATCATATAATAATAGTAAAATAGCACACTTAGATGGTAACAAAATATAAAATAAGGATTTCTAATTAGTACTGATATCTCACACACAATCGAAAACGTATAAATGTATAAAGATTAATTACAAAATGGTATATATCACAGACCAAACGTAAATAATACTTAAAGATCACGGACTATACTTAAGTAGTTGATTGGGTGTCAATTCTAAATTTTATTTAAAAGCACTGAAATTCTATCACAGAGCATATAATGAATTATTTATAACCAGCAAATAAATCGTGAAGACTCCTCGCTTGTAGTACATGACTTATTTACATTTAATAGCAA
Organism: Agriotes lineatus; assembly: GCA_940337035.1. Classification (NCBI taxonomy): domain Eukaryota; kingdom Metazoa; phylum Arthropoda; class Insecta; order Coleoptera; family Elateridae; genus Agriotes; species Agriotes lineatus. The sequence continues at coordinate 59,264,329 of OW679199.1, read as the reverse complement.
GTAATTACAACGCTACTGAAAATATGGCTCTAAAATTATCACTTTATAGCTGTAGTGCTATTCAAACATTTGTTTTATTTGCTGGGACAGTAAACTAGCATGCAAATTGGGTTATTGAAAGTACTGGGCTCTTAACTGCTTTTTAAAATCGTGTAAAAGTTGTTTTCAGCTATTGAGACTTTCTTATTTTTGTACAAATACTATCTTTAAACTGTATTAAATATGCCCTGGCACTGCAATTGCTCCTCAAGCTCCTAGAAAATTTAAAGGGTGAAGCCTAGGTAGTTGAAAGAGATAAAACAGCATTTAAACAAATAGCCTTGAACAATAGTTAGGTACTGAATTTTCTTTACAACATAAGCTGAAGCTTCTCTAATTACTCAGTGATGTTACAAATACATTTATTTACATAGCAAGCCACTGACAATTGCTCATCTAGTTCAGCTGAATCTACCATCTGGATACATGAACGTCTCCGCAAAGAACAGCGCATGCGAGATGCCTGCAGGACTTTCTGCAACAACATCGAACAGAATTAGATTAAGACCTCGAAATTCACCGCTTACGCCTCTGCCATAAAGAGTTGCCAACGAAAAGTATAATTAGAGGATGAATCGACAAGGAAAATTAATGCTTACCAAAGTACTGTTCCTCATTAGGTCTCAACACTACTAATTACTTGATCAAGCGGCACGTGGCTGAATGAGGCGTGAAGATACCACTTTAATATTCCATCTTCTAGCAACAGTGAACAGCAAATCTTCCCTCACGGACTCGCTACTCAATTTAATACGGACATCTGAACCCTTTGAGTTTGTGGCTTCCAAAGGGGCCTCAAACTTAACTTTCCTCAATGCTGTCACTTGAAAAATATAGGAAATGTGAGCATCCACTCATTAATATCTCCTGGCCCAATTCTTCTCGTTCGTCCAAGAGTTCTGGCATCCAATTTCTGCAGGAAAACTCATAGTTTGCACAAAGTATAGAAGCATCCTGAGCGAATGGGCATTCCGGATCGCCCCAAAGCTACTCTTCCTTTTCAGGAGGCACCTCACTGTTCACCAGCACCACAGCTCCGTCCAGGTAGAACCTCCCAACGCCCAGAACTACGCATCCTATAGGTGGTCGTACCGTAGTTCGCCAACTCCACAGCTGCGTTCAAGTCGACCCTCTCAACGCTTGGCAATACACACCCTCTAGGAGACCGAGCCGTTGTTCATTCCCGCTACTCCCATACTCAGGTCGAAGCAGCCCCTCGGGTTTTACTTTGTTTTTCTATGCCTCGCACCTTGGTTGAGCACCTCTTTGAGTCTTTGCCCACCACAAGTTTGGAATCTCCGCTCCGCAAAGAAACAGCAACCACCAGCACCACCGCCAGCTCGTAATCACGCACTCTAATCGCTTAATGTGTAATTATTGAACATTTATATATCTACATGAATGTAATAAAACCATAGTCAATCACCGCTCCAATGTACCGATTAACACACCAACCCCAAGAAGCTGAGCCGAGCTATAAGAAATATACTTTTGTGTTAACTTCATTTTTTTTAGGTTACGTGCTGTTATTTTTCTGTAGCTCTTTTTCGGACTTTTCCTGATCATTTTTTCTTTTTCTTCTAACCATATCTTAACTGAAAAATGCTTCGTTTCAGGTTGGTAATGTATTTAACATATTCTCTGGATATTATAGTAGCATCTATCTGATGAATAGCTTGTCCGTCTGGAGATGTTCAAGGTCCCTTATATACGTCCTTATGCTGAGACTCTGCACTCTTCATATTTGTTTTTGTTTAATGCAAAGCTTATCGTTATTTTCTATAATACTCGTTGCTTCTTTGTATTTGACGTACATAGTTTCCTATGGTCGGTTTGTAACTTTGCAACTTTGTATTCATACCACCTAGTGCAATTTTCATATCACCTTCTGATATTGGTTTGGTAAGTTCTGTCCAAAACTCATAATTTTTTCTTCGCTTTTGTCCTACGTTGGTTCGTAGACAATAATCAGGGATATCTTACTGTACTGTTATTCTTGACTTACACAAAAAATCTCATACTGACTAGAACTCTACTTCTCTTAATTGGATTATTTCGCTTTCTGTATCGAGATACCTACCTTGTTTTCCACTCTTAAGTAACATGTGTAGTTATTTTTCTTCTTCTCCTTCCTCTTCTTCTTCTTCCAACTTCTATATGGACTCTAGCCCTGTGCATTCTGATTAATAGTAACTCTTTCCATCCACTGATCGGTCATCCGCGGGATTTTTTTCTATTTGCGATTTATCTCTAGCCTGGCGTATTAAGTCGGCTTCTTCCATTTTCGATATGTAGTTGTTCCACTCTTGCCTCCTTGTTTTAATCGACTTATTTCTAGGTTGCACCTTGACTGATTTCGTATGTGCTTCGGGTGCCGTTCATTCTTGTTTTGCCGACTATCTTCCTTAGGGTCTTCATATCACTATTTCTATTCTCCAAGTATTAGAGTTATTTGAATCTTTGTAGCAGCTTTGTTAATTACTTTAGTAGCCCTTCACCACATATTTAACTAGCTCATTACATATTGCCTTATATCCTACAGATTTCCAATTTTTAAGTTCTCTAACTGCTTCTATAATTTCTTCTCTTAGAATTTCTTGTTCTGCCTCTATTATGATTCAGTCAGTTACTACATATAATTTCTTTAAAAAATCATTATTTTGAGTCAATATTGTTTATTTCTGCCAGTTCCTTCATATCCGCTTTATTGTTTGGCTTGCACCAGCTGGTGATGGGTCCCCGTTTAATATTTTATCATATGATATAATCGATGGTTGATTTTTGCCCTGCTGTATTATAGTATGTCTGTATGAACATTTCTCCATTCGGATTCAGTACCGCTTCATTGAATCTTTGCATAACTTCTGGGATTATTTAATTTCCAAATCGGACATGCACATCTCCCATGATGAATATCATATCCTCTTCGGCTCTTTTATTTATTTCATTGCTGAGTGCATCGTAGAAATCTTCTTATTGCTATTTGAGTTTATCTTCTTCCTACGCATATTCTTCTTACTGTTAATTTCAGTTATGCTACTTTTGAATTTATTATATAGTAATAAAGTAATACTCTCTTTCGCCGTTTCTTCTTTGTTTACACCGTTATAAATTAGATCGTAAAAGTGATATTGTCTTGTTCTTTTTTCCTTTTTCTTAGTCTGTGTGAGCGCACATATTTCTATATTATTCCTTTCAATTTTCATCATTATTTCTTGATTTCTTAGATTCCAGCTTCTAATATTCCTGGTAGCCCCTCTAGCATGATTCGTTATCCATGTTCTCGTTTCCTTCTGATTATTCGTCCTGTTCCGAGACATTGTATTTATTCTATTAGTGTTAAATCATATTACGAAGGGTAGGTTCCTGACCTGTTCCTCCAACTGTCCTCCTTTATACGGGCTTGGGACCGGCAACGGCACTGATGGGCTACTCAGTCAACCCATCATATACCACAGGCAGAATTATCCAGTTGTGTGTCATTTGCTTCTAGTTTCGTTAATAGGTATTCCATTAAAATACGTAAGAGACGTAAAGCTTTATTATTAAAAAATGGGCTCATTTAAATTCTTTATAATAAAAAAACAAAAATAACTGTAATGTGACCACATTAATAGTATAAAAAATTGATTTTGACTACTTGATTGATTAAATGAAAGGTTGGCTATGACCTCCCATCTAAACCTGCGTTACGAATACACACAATAGTGTGATTTATCTATATATAACTGTGCTAGTGCTGTTCAAAACAAAATATAGTGGGTAACTAACTATTGTAGTGACAAATTACCAGTACAGATAAAATAAAATTTAATGTAACATTGCTTTAATGTCTTGTACTCAACTTTTGAGTGGGTTATGTCAATTCTGCTGTTCACATTATAGCTTTGGAGACATTCCTGTTTCATTAGCTTTCAGATTTTCTTTATTATAATGTATTATTTACAATATTTTGTATTCTATAAAAGTCCCATTCTATACTTGTAAGAGATACAATTTTATGAGTTTAAGTATAGGTGGTGTACTATAATTGCACGTTGTACGAGTATACCAACTAACTCAAAATTGAGGAAAAATAAAAAAATAACTGATTAATTGCAATGACTGTAAAAAGAGTAATATTAGTTTCATGCATATCAATTATGTTATGCAAATTTCGAAGACATCTTCATGAATGCAGTTATCTGCATAAGCAATTTGCAATTATACCGAAGACTACTGGAATTTTGCGTATGACGTCGTTGTGCCTACATTATGTGTGCACTTCGTCGTTTTCGTACTGGTCATTTAAAATTAGTAAAAGAAGCAAGGCCAAAGTTTTAAATAAAAATTCCCTGACAGGGAATGCTTTCAATGTTTAAATGGCTCTCGGGATATCCGTCTAACTTTTGGGGGAGACGCCGCATATCATAATTCCATTATGCGCTGTTCACAAACCGGAAACAACATTCAGCATTAACCAATTAGTGTTTAGCGTAGGAAGGAATTATATATTCTTTCTTTGGCTCTTATATATTTTAATGTTACGCATTAATAAACGTCTTGTAGAAGTCGCCAAGCGGATCCTAAAACCATTACGACTTTATTTTTTTTATTAGCTTGTACAGCTCGTTATTAATATGTAAGCAGTTTTTTATTGTAGAATTAATTTCGGTTTTTAGAGACTTCGCGGCAGCAGTTGTTCGCTTCTATTTTTAACCCGCAAATTGCATCATTATGATTATTTAACTACGCGGACTTCTAGGACTTCAATGTGGCTTCTAAATAAATTTGAATTAGTTAATCGCTTACGTGGATTTAGATAAAAAAGACTCGCGGACGCGGTGCCATTCCTCTCTTATACTCGCAACAGTAGCGCAGCAATTAAAAAAAATACAATTCATTATATCCTAGCCTGTCGAATTATCTGCACACGCTGGGGTTTCACTCCTACTGTTTTATTATTCCTCTTGCTCCAGCACGCAATCCTTCTATTCCTTATTGTGTAATTTTGCAGTTCGCTTTTGAAAAAAATGTTGCGTGTTATTAGGGCTATTTTGCCTTATTACAGCAATTACTTTATTCAAACGCGTGCATCTCGCAGCCATATATCAAATATCGCATGATTGTAACCAGCGAAGAACCACCAACGAAGATGCTTCGCCGATCATAAATCAGCTTCACACCCATGCTGCAGATAACAATAAATTGCTGCAGTGCTGTTAACTAATGCTGCTGTCGATCGGCTTTGTGTTCTTGCACCTCATTTATTTACAATTGCAACGTTTTATTCTTTAAAAAATGCCAGTTATTAATGTTAGACATTCTCTACTAGTCTGTTAGAGAGTTCTTTACTCATTTCGCGCACATACATTAGCTGCAACAATGTGTCAAGGCCGTAGATCCTAACAATTCATAAACGCATTTTGATATTTTCTAATAGAAATGGAATTTGTGTAGTAGATAAGGTAGGTATGTATAATTGTAGATGTTGAATTTATGTGTAAGTGATTATTTTATATTTTAAGTGTGTAGCATTTAATTGAAGATTCAATTTATAATGTTTTGCGGAAACTAGATAGACAAAATCAAAACATTGCATTAAGCTGCCATTCATTTGCTTACATAATTAACAATGCTGACTTTAAAGGTAGTAGAAAACTAATAATGCTGAAAAACTTCTATGACTTATCAATGAAATTGACCTTTATGTAATGCCCAAAAGTGTTTAAAAACAATAAATTTTTATTTACAGTTATATTTTATTTACGCTCTGGTTGGCCGTGATATTTTTAAGTTATATTATGTTGTTGATGTTCGAATTTCTGATATGCAATTGCCAGTTTGAATTTTTAAGGCGATCTTGTAACCTTTATTTCAATGTCATTCTACAATACACTTGTAATAGTTATGTCGCGATATGCCTAACGTCGGGATTTTCATCTCGACCCTGATTACGCGTTACATTCATTAAAGGCTTCAGTAACTTAAAATATGTTTATTTACAAATTATTCGTCTCGGCAGCAATCCATTCGCTACCGATGTCTGTTAAAATCTGCCTTTACCAAAATTCCCGCTGTTAGGAAAGGGTGCAGCGGGCTATTTAGGTCATGGAAACCTGAGGAAAAAATCGGTCCCATGCATAATGACACATACAAGTCATAATGTTTATTATCCTGCCCTATTTGGGCTGCGAAATTCCTATTATTCGTGCGGAACGTACTTCCAAGGACAGATAATTTGCCAAACTCGTCCTTACATAAATACATTTTATTTTAGACAGTAAGCTATGATTAAGTAATATTAATTACTCACGTCCATTCTCAATATAATCTAGTGTTTATTATGTTACAGTTAGGATTGCTAATAGTTACCTAGATATTAAGAGCACGATCAATAGATTACAGTATGAGGACATTTTGAGAGCACGGCGTGAAGCGGAGTGCTTTAAATTTCCCCGATAACTACAATCTGGATTATGCACGTGGTAAATTTAACGTTTTGTGTTATGTTGGTTGCAGTAGTATAGGCACAGTCCATTACGTCATCGTTGTGCTGTCGTAGTAAATGTTTGGTGTGCTATGGCTTCTATGGATTACTGGTTTTGCTATATTGCTTAGAAACTGCTTAGCAAGTTTACGAGCCCACGGGCAATAAAAGCCATATTACGCCCGCTTTCGAAGGCCAATGAAGAAGGTTATGGTTCCAAAATAAATAATTGTTATTTATGCACCAAAGATGTATTAAGTCGTTTATGGTCCGAGGAGTAAAAATTAAAGAATGAAGCGTAGATTTATAATTTATATAGATTTGGACAACCTACCATGCCACTGACAAACAAGACCGGGCTGTAAAGTAATTTATCTTCCACTGGTCCCTCTCGAGAGGGCATAATGAACGGGCGTTATCATTATGCCCGCTGATAACGCCCTAGGACGTTATGGACTGCTTTGCAAGCTTTTCAAGTTATTTGTGTATTCAAAGTGGAAAATAAAACGTTGTATGCACCACGGGCATTACTTGATGTTCATAGCCCTCGAGCGACTTATAAACCCATAGGCTAAAGACCTTCAGGCTTGTAAACTTGTCGCCCTCGAAAGGGCATAAACATCTTCATAACGCCCTTGGTACATAAATAACTATTAGAACTCGCTGAAGAATGAAGAGCTACATCTGGTCGTACATATTTTTGGTTATAGTTTCAAAGTATTCAATAAGTTTTAATCAATATAGAATAAGCTGAAATTTTGGTGCGTGTTATATTAAGCACCTGATAAATGCTTTAAAATATATTGCTATGATATCAGTTTGTGCGGTGAAGGTTTTTAGAAATTACTGTAAAAAGTAACTAACAAAGTTTCATTCCCTAAAGGAAAACTACAGGCACAATCAGATTTCGTTGCCGTAAAATTTACCGACAATTGTAAATAGTCACATTTAGAACATAGGTTTATTTCGAAAGTAAGATTTAGGAGATTCTTGTAAAGAGTAGCCTATGACTCATAGTCATTTAAAATAATTACTATTTGAGGTACTTTCATAATTTACCGGAAAAGTATGGGATTATGTTTCGGCCAAACCAAGCTAAAAAACACTTGATTAACTTATTTTTTAACCACACAAATAGCCAGCAAACCGTATAGGGCAATATTTTAGCTTTAGTGAGCACGCAATAATGATGCAAAAAACTAAACATGGAAGAGTAATTACTTACGTTTAAAGTTCGTGTAAAATCGGGTCCCAACAACAGAAATCACACACTCGCTGCAATAGTGGAGCAAATGAAGCCGTTGCTGTACGCTTGAACTAGTATAAAAAATGGTCGATTGAAAGCCGAGATTGCCAGTAACACAATATTGGAGCCGCAGCTACAAATTCAAGTGACGTAGCTGAGGAGTGAGTGTGTGTTCCAGAACGGGGCGCTTGCAAGCACAGAAAAATGAGTAGTCTACACATGAAAGCTACGAATTTACGTACCAGTGAAATTAGAGCTATTGGGAACTCGTTATGCACCAGGTGTGCTCCGTGAAGGGGTCCTTGCAAGTTGCAAAACAGGCACATACTTGGAGGAGGTGTGCTTGGAAATATTGAAGCATTCATCCACTGGTAGAGCTGCTGAACTGTTAGATTTCGTACAAAATTGCAGAACGGAAGGGTCACGTTTAGTTATGTGTGCAGACTTTTGTGAACAAAAATTTTCCCCGAAAAGATAACATTCACACACGTGCAGCAAAGCTGTGGAACTACGCGGCATATCTGGGTATCCGTGGCGCGTAGCCCTATACATTCTAGAATCGCTTCGACATGGCACAGTTGCGGATAGATGTGATTTTCGGTACATGCGTGCTTCGAAATGTGCTAAAGAGAATGGTGCAATTAGTTTTATGTTTAGAAGTTTTTGTGTATTTAATGTAAGCATCCTTTCAAATTAGCGTTAGGCATTTGTTCATTTGCGCGTCACTTGGCAGTTGTTCTTAAACTGACGTCAATTTCAGGCAATTGATGGCTCTGGCATCTTTTGTTTTTCCGAGGGTATAAATAGGAACGACCCAAATTAAAAAAAAAACTTGTTAATTTTAATTCGAAGGGAAAGCCACGTCGGTTTCTCGTCATTTTTTAGCGGTTAATGTTTGTTTTGTTGACGTATGTTGTATTTTGTTTTGTGAAACAGTTACAAGAGAAACATGCAACGTGCATAACAGATATTAGAAGCAAAAGAGGAACAGACTACAATCGTAACCACTTGATGGTGTAAATAAAGTGTAAGCAATATGTATAACCAATAAGCAAAGCCACGGCAGAATCCATAAGCAGAAAATATAGCATTCCCAAGCAAGTGAAAACAAATTTACTGGCAAAACGGAGGAAATATTAGTGAAACTAAGTGAGTGCAGTGAAAAGAAATAAAAATAGTATCTGATGAATCGAAAAATCAAGGCCAAGGAATGATTTCATCAAGAATGCAAAAAAAGAATGCAGAAAGAGCAAAAGCAAAACTAACTTGACTAAACCAGAGAACACCAAAAAAAAAGTTGAAATAGTTACTATGAAACAAGGACAATAACTATACGTATAAATATGTAGGAAAAAGAGGAGTAAGTGTAACACCCGCAACATAGAAAAACTGGAACACAATACTACAATAACAAAAAAATAAAAAATGAACGTAAAGAGAAGCAAACACAGAAGCAACCCCAGCAAAGCATTCTGCAAAGATAAAGAGTGTAATCTCATAGGAGGGTAAAAAAGTAAAGTTCGGACTCTTCATTCTATGTAGGAACATGGCCTGAGGGTCGCCGAAATATCTCTTTCCGAAACCCAGCCAATCTGACACACCTTTAACGGCGTACTGGGTGGTGTGGTTAGCATCACGCCTTCGACCACTGCTTTACTTTCCCTTCTTCCACAGCTGTAGTTTCATTACCCAATTTTTAAAGCGACTGGGTGGATCGACCGCCAGTTTCCAGATGTGGGGATTGAACCCCGTACCGTGGCACCGCAGCCTGAGCTCCCTCACCGCTCGACCATGCTGGTGAACATAGGAGGGTATATAAGAAACGTTTTGAAAGCCTGAAAGGTACGATACCGAAGAGGAAGTGATAGGCAGGTAAAAAGAAGAAGAATAACGAAATAAAACAACCAAAATAGCAAGAAGTTGAAAAAATAAACTGCTTAATTAGCTAATATTTGGAATATGCAGGAAAGAAGAACGGCTTCAAGAATGGCAATAATATGTCCCACTTAAAGAACAGAAAACAAGTCAGATTGTGGAAATTATGGAGATATTGCTTTACTAAATACGGCCTATCAAATACCCACAAAAATACTAACTATGAGATTAAAGGTAAGCCTGGAACAATATTTGGAGCATACCAAAGCAGCTTGAGACAAGGAAGATCAGTAACGGATCGTAGTTTTAGTACTAGACAAACACAGGAAAAATGATAACAAGATAAAGCTTACAACAAATCAATCAATGGGGAAACTCCAAATAACTCAAATATCCATGGAAAGACGAATGCTAGGCGTATCCCTGAGAGATCACAATAAAACTCAGAGACGACGCAGAAGTTTTCGCAAATTTTTAATGGAGTTATGCAAGTCACGTTGCCAGATATACAGAATGGAAGCTGGTCCAACAGTATTTTAAAATGATGACTCTACTTAGAACAGTGATCTAGGGGACACCCCCAATGCGTTGGACGGACGATATAAGACTTAACTGGATGCGAGAAGCTCAAAATAGAAAGAAATGTCTATAAATGAGGGAGCCCTATGTCCAGAAATGAACCGATACTGGCTAATTGAGATACAAGCCTACAATGGTACTAATAGGAAAGAGTGTATAGACTAATGAATGAGACAGTTGCGAATAATGGAAAAATTAGTGAAACTAACTAAGGTAACACTAGAGAGCACCAGAAATCAAGTTCAAATACAAGAAAACCTAAAAGAAGAATTCCAAACAAACAACAGTTTAGGACCAAGAGACACAATTTCTTCAGTGCTCTTAAATTTAGTCCTGGAACAAAATAATGCATAACAAATGTAAAACCAATAAGGACTTACGCGAATGAAATATGGACGCTAAAGACTGGTGATCAAATGAAGCTAAAGTATGATCAAAAATGGTTCTCATCTAGTATGGCTATGGAATAGCTCATAATTAATGAATGCAACTATGTTTATACTTGAATGTCAAACTTAACATTTGATTTTTATGTGACTTATAGTTGCGTTCATAAATTAATAACTACTCCATAGCCATACTACAAAAATTTTTTTTTGATCATACGATAATTATACGGGAGAAGAACATTTTCGAACACAAAAAGAAGAAATGCAGGAATTATACAACGTGTTTAAAAATGTTCGGATATTTACCCACTTATATACCTCAACAATACAAACAAATAAGTCCTAATAAACATGGGCCCGGAAACGCTTCGATTTCGAGATACAGGGGGTTGAAGTTTAAAAAAGCATTTTTCATTGTTATCTATAAAACGCCTTAGGCGATATTAATGAAATTTTTACGGTTTGTCTACAACTTTATGAGGTGTCTTTTGGACCTGTTATAGTTAATCCAGTAATTCCAGCGGCGTGTCCATGGGCGATGTCGTGTAGGTTTTTTCACAACAAAATAACATCCAGCAGAATTTTTGCAATTGTCATATATTTTTTAGCAACTAAAAGAGCAACTTTTTTGTCGCCTGAGTTTCTTTCCTATTTGGTGTTGTTTTCAAGAAAAAAACCCATATTTTTGCACGCCTTTGAACCTGTCAAGACGAAAACTAAAATGATTCAATATCTGAAAAACCCTTTAGCCCATTTTAGTGAAACTTTGAAGGTTTATTGATGCTATTAAGGTTCATGTTTTGGCCTACTTAGATTTAAAATATTAATTCCGGACATATGTTTATTATGACTTTTTTGTTTGTATTGATGAGATCTATAAGTGGGTAAAATATTCTGCGGTATTTTTAAACACCCTGTACAACCAAGAATATCAAAAATCAAACGTTGCCAAGTTGTTTTATATTTTTGTATTTTACAGCGCTGGCGCTATAATGATTACTTTATTTCGTTAATATTATTAAGGGACATATTGAATAACATTTTGGTTGCCATAATAACGGTTGTATAGAAAGTAATTAAATGATTCTTAGGTTCGCCAAAAGGTTAAAATCAGATAAACATCGTTCTAGCAAAAAAGCTGCTTTTATAAGACATCGCATACGTCAACTTAGCGCTGTTTTTCACTCATTGCATTTATAACAGATTAGCTCTTCTTACAAGTATCGTTATTTGCATTAAACTGTCATTAGTAACTTTTAAAATAACGTTCTCGTATAAAAACGCTATTACGAGTTATTAATAGATGCAACACCAAAATAATTCTGATGTTTAAAGAAATCTTCCTATTTACATTTGTATACATATTAATAAGCACGCTAATGTGTTGTTAACATACGTACTCGTATATGTGGCATGTACTAAACATAAAACAAGTAGTTGTAATACAGAATTTTAAATACCAAGTACTCGTTTCTTACTGATCTGTGCACAAAGAAATTCTAAAGACGTAGCCCGTGGGCGAAATATGCAAATGCCATATTTCACACTTCAGCTTTTTATCTCGGTGTAATTAAGCAACGCGAACATTGAGGATGATATATTGCTAACAAATCAAAATGTGATAGAATGTAAACTGTAGTTTTAAAATTCAGCTAAAACAATGCTTGCTTTTTCTACTATTTGAGCTGAATAGTTTGTCTGGATCTTACTATTTGATCGATCTATTAATTTTAATTTATAACTTCGCCTTCTTTTAACTTTTGTTAAGTGATCTCGTCATGCCTACTTAAAAAGTATGTTTTTCAGCAAATTGATCGTCATGTTTTCTCAATACCTTCACACTTCAAGCACCTAATTTTCCACTTCTTATAAAAATGTAAACGGCTACATAATTGCGAGAAGACGAAGCTGTTGGGTGCTTTTATTAACTCGGGAATAAAAGTTGTCATTCATCAGCGACCTTTACAACAAAATAACTCCCTGTTCCCAAAGTGGTCATTAGAAGCTTACAACTATAATTTCCCCCTAATCTTATTATAATTCCGCCTATAAAATCTTAATGAAGGGTCTCAGCTTCCTCGATCTTTTATCACGTCCTGAAACCACCTAACCAGTCCGCAGATCGCGTTTAGCATTGCAAGGCACAAAATAAAAAGAGTTTTAATTTAAGCTATTAATAATTATTATAATGATCCCGGAGCCCCAAACCTTGGGTTCGCCAGCCAGGTAATTTCGTCAATCACTTGGGCATATCATTTCTTAGATGGCATAATTGGAGTTTTATGTACCCGAACAGAGCGATGCATTAGATATAATAACAGTACCATTATCTCGGATATTAGGCGTATGTCGATCGGCTCGTAGGAACCATTTTGTTAATCGGACGGTATCCATTTCCTCATAATGATCAGACGAAAGCTATTAAACCAATAAATAATGTCCGGAGGTATTGTTCGTCGATATTCGTTCTAATGGAATATTTATTTATTTATTGCCACGCTGCAGGCTACATTATTGCCGCTTTCTGTATCTACCCGAAAATATAAAATCGAAGCCGTGCGTGCACTAAATAAATATACAAATAAATTTGTCCCCAGTATGTTATGCTAACATGCAAATGTGCTGTAAAAATGAAATAGTATGTAATGCTGCTACTACCGAATTTTACAGTTACGCTGGCAAATAAAAGCTGCCAAAATTTAAGGTCATAAGTACGAACTGATATCCTTCAATGCTTTGCTTTGAAACTAGCACAAAGTATAACATGCAATTTTGTTATCTATATACCCAGTAATTTATTTTTTAAATTCAACTAAAAACCGGATATGATTCCGATAAGAGCCAAGTACATAGAATTTTTTTATTTCGTTTGGTTTGTACACATGGCGGATCTTATCGTTGATTATAAATTCTAGGATTATTTCTTTTCCTAAGGAAAAGCTACCTACAAAATATTTGTAGCATAATGGAAAATAAACCTAAACGAAAATTTCAAATTAAATAACAGCTAGAGACAAATCTCTAAATTTAATGTACAGAGATTCCAGTTGGATGTGTCTGCGTTATTACATTTTCATAACTAATTTTTAAAGTCTAGATTCATCCCGTTGCACATAAAAACGTAGTTTCCTTACATTAGTTCCTTGGTAGATCTTCAACTTTGATAGTAGACGAACGTCGAGCTAAACTTCGACAATAAGAAAGAAATAGAAACGAAAGAAGCACTATCTGTTTACCTGTGCTATCAGTTCACTAACGGCGTTCTAACAAATACACTACGAAAAGTCTTACATGATCAGTACCTTAGATTAACCAAACGTATTTACTGGAATCAGGCTACAGGAATAAGAATAGTGTGGAGTCTAATAATCTTTTCAAATTTGTATTAGTATCAATACTTCGGAGACGGAAGTCACGCACCTTTTCTAGTTTCTTCTGAAATCTCCCATATGATTAAACGTAAAGTCTATGTATATATGGCGGTTCTGAGACACAGGTAACAGCACCTTACCTGTACGTGTACAGGTGTGCAGGTGTACAGGTAATTTACCTATGGCCCAGAACCGCCATATATACACTACTTTTGAATTAGTTCACCCTGGTTTATTTTATTTTGTATATGTTTCATGTCCCCATCCCCACCAGTGGTTGCTGAGTAGTTATATCCTTCAGTATGTTTTCCCATTTTATATACACTTTCTAAACCTGTTCCTACAACTTCTACGGCCACATATTGCATTTTGTTCATCTTTATGTCGAGATCCCGTTTGCCATATGTTTCTATCAATGTTTTCAAGACGTATTCTTTATGAAATAAAGTCATATTCCCAAAATGATCGATAAGGGAAACAACTTACATGGTACGGTCATATGAATGGAAGAGTGCAGGTTACAACAAAGTTGGAATGGATTTCAAAAGAGCAGAAGACTATGCAACAACTGGATGAATTTCATACAAAAGAAAATGATAAAAGGAACTAAATGAAGATGACTGTATATGTACATCGGAAGAGGTAGTAATTAGAGAGCGAGAAAAGAATATACAAGTATATTCGACATATCGGTTAGTGGCATAGACACGAATGGTATACGCTACGCAGGTGAAGCTGCAATTTTCGTAGATAATCCATGAAAGTGGCAAACGATATTGTTTATCATTAAATTGCAAGAAATGAATTATATGGTAAAACATGCGTCTCTCTTGGGTAGCTTTATCTTGATAACGAAGCAGCGATATGTGACAAGTCGCCGCAACAAACTCGCCGCCAGCACATTCACGGCTATACCAACTCGCCGCGGCGAATAATTACACTTGTACAAAAAGGTAGGTATTTGGATAAACGATAAACTTAGATGAATTTAGATATTTATTTAATAATTAGTATAATTATAGACATTTATTTTGCAATACCTAATGAACCAATACTTGATTGGTTCGAAGATAATTATGTTGGACGAAGGAACAGACCCCCCCCCCCCCTTTATTCCCACTTTAAATGTGGAATGTATATCAGTGTACTATAAACGGAACCTATTGAACCAATAATGTTGAAGCTGCTCACCGACGATTACAAATTGAATTAGGTATCAACAATCCTACTATGTGGAAATTCATAGATGGTATTCTTAAAGTGCAGCATGAACAGCTTGTGGCAAGACAAAATCCTATTACTAAGTTAAAAAAATATCGCGATGACGATAAAAATATACTATTCTTAGTAAGAGACTATACTAATAGAAGCAACTTTGAATATTTGCTAGTCATTGCCCATAAGTACGATAATTATACTAATTATTAAATACATGTCTAAATTCATCTTAGCTTATCGTTTATGCAAATACCTACCTTTTTGTTCAAATCCTTATAATATTAATTTTATTAAATAATTTCTGTGTTGTAAAATACATCTTTATAATTATACTAATTTTATTCAATAAATGTCTAAGTTCATCTAAGTCTATTCATCCTATACCTTTTTGTGCAAATGTAATTATTAGCCGCGGCGAGTTGGTACAGCGGCGAGTTGGTACAGCGGCGAGTAGGCTGCCGGCGAGTTGGCGGCGGAGACTCGCCTGTGACGAGTTGTCCTAGACAGTGAAGCATTAGGAAAAAGAAGATAATATACTTAATGAGGGAGCACCACGTAGGAACAGCGATGTCGTCGATAAAAACGGAATGTAAAAAAGATAAATTCAGAACATCATTTGATAGAATGGATATGTGTAATTAAATTTGCTTAAATATAATGTTGCTTCAGTGGAGTTGAATTCTGAGTTTTAACTGATGTTTGCTGTAAGAAACTACAGGTATTTGAATATAGTAATATCATCAAATGCTTATATATCATAGCGTGATCATGTTTCAATGAAAGAGTTTTAGAATAAAAAACAAACATACATAATCAGTATTCTTCTTCTAGGCCGTTTTTCCCTTACGGGTTCATCGTCTTCAGCTTCCATAGTTTACGGTTATTCTGGTTTATTTTCTGAAGGTCCTTGTTCTCTATTACGATCGTTATGTACGTTTTCCATTTTAAGTACGGTCTTCTTCTCAGTTTCCTTTAGAAGATCGCTGGACGATACATCCTGGCCATCTTGTTGTTTCCTGCATCCCCTTTAGACGTTGATATCATCTGAGTGCTCTATTTCCAAATTTCTAGTAATAGATGATTTTATATTTATTTTCTGCACTATTCTTTCTGTTCTCCATGTATCGAATTTAGTTAAGTTAACCTCTGCTTTTTTCTGTCGTGCGCATAATACATTATTTTCGTTGGTGCTGCGGAATATGATCCTCTTTGTACCTCTAGCCAAGTTTTTATAACTCCGTGCAGAGCTCCTGTTGCTACCTTCATTTGTTTAATTCGATGGTTGACATCTTCCTCTATTTACAGTCTGCTGTGATTATTTATACTACTGTGACCTATGAGCTCATTATTATCATGAATGTCGCTGTGGCCTCCTCCTATTCACACATATTCCGATTTGCTAATATTTATTTTCAGCCCACATTTTTCAAATTCTTCCATAAATACTTTAATTATGTAGGTCATATGTTGTTTTTGTTTACTATGTGGGAAAAGTAGCGCCAGCGTGGCTCTGATGGTTAGAGCATCGGACTGCGGCGCGGAAGTCTGGAGTTCAAATCCCAGATCGATGCCTGGCGGGCGGCCTACCCAGTCGCTTTAAATAATTGGGAACCTGCGTTCGAAAGAACAAGGGGTAATAATGCGGCTGTCTAATGCGTGGTGCTCACCACATCACCACGTGTCATGAATTTGACACGCGACAGTCGGGTGTGAGAGCGAGGATACGGAAGCTCTAACCTTCCGCCTTGCAGGCCAAGCTCCTTCATGGGATGTTAGTGCCTCACCATTATTATGTACTTTTCCATCTGAATACATAATAATGATTGTAGTGTGTTTCCTTCTATTGCTATGTAACCCCACGAGCATTTGCTTTTTGTATTCTTCTAAAGGCTGCTCTATATGTAATATATTAAACAGCGCGTGTACATTTATTTCCTTTAAACTTTGCATTTGTTTTCCAATTTTAATCTTTCATGTTGTGTTTGTGTACAGTTGTTTAACTACGCTGATCCACTTTTCTATAATTTTAAGTCTTCGCATTCCTGGCTATATGTTACATTTTGTGACATTGTAATATGTTTTTTCTAGATCAATGAAAGTAATATGTCTTGCTCATTTTTTTCTGTGTGTTTCTCTAGTATTTGTCTTAGCACGAAGGTATTGCCTAAACAAAATCTCTAGACTCGGACTATAATTAGCATAAACATTTTAATATTCTGCGATTAATTTTTGTTTCAAACATCACTGCAATTGTTCTTAAAAGTGATGTCAGTGTCAGCCGATTCCCGGCTTTAGATTTAAGCATTCATTTTTTAGTTTTCGGAGCCTATGAAAGGAAGAAGCGCAAGAAACCAAAAATACTTTTATATTCGACGGAGGAACCTAGCCCTTTTGTCGTTCAATTCTAGTGGTTAAATTAACTGTTTTGACCTGCGGTCTGTGAAATTTATTGTTTTTAATCCAGATTTAGTGCATGATTTATCCTGTTTTGAGATGATTATACAGCTACTTCGAAAGAAGCTTCTTCGAGTTCTAGCTTGCGTCCATCTTGAAGTCACTTGGTAGAGTGGTGTGGAGAAACAGGTTTACACAATTATTCTGTGTTATTATTCAAGTCATAGCTAGCGTATTTCATTGTAATGTTGAGCTCCATAATGATAATTTAGTTGGCGAAAATGGGTACTTGAAAGAGTCAGTAATAAAACAACGTTTTCTTTTTTCGATTCTCAAATAATTTAATTATGGCTTACTTACATGGACCCACAAACCTTTGTGCGGTAGTGTGTTGTATTTTATAAACCCTGCGTTGCTACGTGTAAAACAAGAATAATAATAATAATAATAATAATAATAATAAGCAGCTTTATTTCCCATATAACCAAAAAATTACAACAACAAAAAATAAACGTAATTTCAATTAATTTATAGGGAAACCCCAAGGCACAGGTTCAATTGCAGCGATATGCCGCTCTTAATCTACCACCCGAATCTTGCATAATAAAGGTTTTTTCTTAAATTTATATAATTCTTAAAACTATATACTACAAACTAATACAATTCGACGACAGTTGGTCGTGGCTATGATGAAATAATAATAAAGTAGCATGTAACACATCGTATCACAGTTGTAAAAGTAACATAAATATAAATGTATAAATAAATTATTGTTGGCGTAGCAACTCGATCTTAATTTCGTACATAATTTTTGTTTGTAAAAAACTTGTTACGTGTGCCCAAACTACCAAATCCTTGCAAAAGGCAGGTATCAAAATAAATTTTAAGAGCAAGGGTATCGGTTCTGGCAAACGAATTAAAAGAGCCGGGCTCACTAGTCCAGTGGTTAAGCATTCTGGCTACTGATCTTAGGGTGGAGAGTTCGATTCCCGATCCCATTGAGGTTTTTAAGAAATAAAAAATGCGGATGAAAACCTCTACAGAATGCTACATTCGGAAGTGATGTAAAGCCGTGGGTTCCATGTTATTACGATATGTAGCACGTAAAAGATCCCTTGCAGGGTTGGAACTCCTTAGTCTCGGCAAAATTCTAAGTAGGACTAAGGTACCTGATACTCTGTATGCCTAGACTTTGCCCACGAGGTTGGCAAAAGGGCCTATGAAAGCCTACTTGCTAGACATCAGTCTCCCCACAACAAATACTAACTAAATACTAACTAATACATTGGCAACTTTATTTTAGCATTAATCGATTTACCCATGCTAGTATCAATTGCGGGTTTTGAAATTACAATGAAATAATCCAGTTTCAATTAGTTTCTATAGTCACTGTATTGTTATTTTGTTTACAAACACCATTGTAATATTAAGTAATTGCCCTATGACTAATTTTGCATAATTCAGCCATGTACAGTCTTACATTATTCTCACTGTATACGTGTTATCATAAAAAAACCAAAAATTTAAAATAATAGTTATTTGTATACCGAGGCACTGAAGTTTAACTTTTTATCACGAATGTGGATTTAGTTATCGAGGGCCAAGGCAAATAAACCACATGAGGGAACTTCAGTGCCGAGGGGTACATTGTTTTTTTTTAAATAGCGAAATTACAACTTTTTAACCAACTTTTGTAAGTTATGTTCACGTCGATTGATGTTTATCTGTCGCCTCGTCATCTACTAAAAGTGGTGATACAATGGATTACTTCACTGCCGATTTTAATGACGATTTCGACATTCTTTACTGCCGACTAAAAAAGGCTATTATTTGACAATAGACATAGTTTCCATAATTCCAGGTAAATATTTACAGAGTAAGTGTTGCATGATCACATTACGTTTACATTTCTAAAGAGATATTTTTCATTCTTGAATGTTATGTATTTATGGCACAATACCTGAGAAAAAATAATGTCTTCGGTATTTGCTTCTGTAAAAGTAGCAACGATGTCAAGAGTTAGCTATTTTCAAACGCTAACCATGAACATATTCAGAGCTGGGTGTATAGCAATTTTTTACAAACCATTTCTCAAATATTTTACGAGCTCATAATGTATTGAAATGAAGTGCCAAATGTGAATTTACAGCCACTTACTCCTAAAACACTTTTTCAAGGATTTTTCCAATTTTTTCTTACCATATATGATACGAAAAATAAGATACCTACGCAAAAATTTACTTATTATCGAATACGAAGGATGTACTGTAGAAATTTAGTTTTGCTCACCTAGCAATCAGAAAATTACGTTAATCAAGACGAATGTAAAAAGATATTATTTTTGTGTCCGACGTAAAGAAACACACTTGTCTTCAAAATATGTAATGATAAACTACTCAAATGTCAACAAGAGTTATAGCAAATAATTTTGAGAATTCGAGAAGATGCAGGAATTTTTTTCAAGAATAACATTTTCTGATAAATGAATAACTGAATAATAATAAAAAGGTTTTCCATGTGCCCAAATGTATGCCGACTAGATGTTTGCAGAACTTCTGATTTGTATTTTAATTCAAACTCTATACATTTCATTTTAATAATTATTATTGCCATTGTAACTAACTTTTGTAAACTTAGCATAGATATTTATATGTGGAGTTTTAATTTAATTTCGCATATTGCCAGATTGGTTCATAATTTTTATTCGAAATTCAAATAAATATTAGAAATATTACTTAAATAGCTATTTATGTATCAATTGCAAAACGAAAGTGTTTTTCACATTATACTTAAATCTACAAAGTTTTCATATTAGCACTAGTGTCAATATGAAATCTCATATTGCAACTATTGCGAATATAAGCATCAGTTTGACGTTGAGAACGACAACAAAATGTCATATTAGGTCATTGGTGTGTGAGTGTTTGTGAAAAAAGTTGCCTTAGTTCTTCCATATGGATATCACTATTAAAAAATTATTGCATTGTAACTTTATGTTAAATTTCAATAGCTACTCAAATAAGCGTTCATAAAATGTAATGCAGATTGCGAAATCTTAGGCTGCGTTTATAGTTCTGGAATACAAATATTTAAGAAAGCTTTGCGTGTGTACCATATTTTGATAAATAAATTTATATAGTAGAGTATGTTACACATATCAGACTTGTAGGAACACAACATTAACATGCAAATGTACTGCAAAAGTAAAAGTCAGATAACGCTCGCATTGTATATGTTGCATGCTTAAAATTCAAACATTTGCAAAACGACCACTAACTCAAATCATTTTATTACGTGCCCTCAGCAACTGTAGTCAGTGGTGTTATTAGTAACTGCAAGGGCTCCTTAATGAATGTTTTTGATTTTCAGTTACTACTAACATAACGGTTTTGGTGCTGAATATATACGCTTCAGAATGTTTACTTCTACGTAACAAACAATGTGAATGTTTTTTGCAATTTTTGTCAGTTTAGTGCCTTTTGGTTCTTGCGGGTATTTCCTCGGTCAACTAATCCTCTGCGGTTTGTGCTTTTAACATTATAATACTCGGAATACAAATACAAACTCTACTATACATACACGATACACTCTCGCATAAAATCCTTTATCTAATAGACTTGTCTGTCTGGGACGCTGTTTCAGCAGCCAAACCGTAAGAGATAGAGAAAAAAGTTATCAAAGTTATATGTTTGGAATGGTCATGTCAGGTCAGGAACCGAATTTCAGTCTCTAACACTAATTATTATCTTAATTATCCTAATCCTAACTTTTTAGGTTAGATTCTAGGCAAATTTTATTAAGGCGAATACGACTGGTAGTTTGCTACCAACAATGACGTCACATACGTACGTGTGGTGAATACGCGTTCTATTTGCAAAACGGTCTTTTTTGTTTTTTTAAATGAGACATTTGTCTCACTGGGTTGCTAGTATGTACCTATTATAAAAAAATAGATAAATTGTAAATGTAGCTTATTAAACTAATTTCTACTAAAAACTGGGGATACTAAATGCTGTAATATTAACTTCAATATGGTGGTTTCAGACAGCAATCGCATAAACTGCAATAGGAAAAATAGGAGCGACAATAGGAAGGAAATGGGGAAATGGGGAAATGGGGAGACGTGCTAGCACCGGGAAAGAATGCAAACGAAATTACACAAAACGTATAAGAATAGATCATGTTGTTCAGTTTTTTTCTAGATTAATAACTAAACGTATAAATCTAAATTACGCAACTGTAAAATGGAAAGTGACAAGAATAATTTTCATGTATAAGAAAATCTACTAGAAGACTAATACGAAGGAAAATATGATGAGAAGTAGAATGGTTTTAGAGCGAGCAGGTCCTGTTGGGATAATTTCTTTATATTATCCTGAATTATCTTTATAAAGGCGAGCTAAGCTTCTAATACAACGATAAGTCTGTGTTTTACGTAGCGTTCCTGGCCGAGTGGTTTTTTTGAGAATTACTGTATATACTTTAATAAGTGTTCCGTTTGTTATTCATTTTAATACAGCAACCGATTTTAATATACAGCAAAGATTTTTTCTAACATGGGTGGTGCAAGTGGAAGGCTGGACAATCAATAGGAAAAGTAGCAAGATACTGCGTTTGGAAAACCGCGAAAAGCTTGTAGGCAAAGTTGAAATCAAGATATCAATAGACTTAACCAATCTACTCAATGCATCAAGAACTAAGATTACATTTCCACCAACGTAATTTAAAGTTTATGTTGAAGCAACCGTGAAACTAAAAGAAAGTGTAACAGAATGAGAATATGAAAAGAATCAGAGCACTTCATTCCACATGTAGGAATATGGCCTGAGACACGGCAAGTCAGGGCGCTTTCGAAATCCAGTTAATCTGGCACACCGTTAACGGCGTACGGGGTGATGTAGTTAGCATCACGCCTTCAACGACTGCTTTACTTTCCCTACTTCCACAACTGTGGTTTCGGTACCTATTTTTTAAAGCGCATGGGTGGGCCGCCCGCCAGTTGCCAGATGTGGGGATTGAACCCCGTACCGTGGCACCGCAGCCTGAGCTCCCTAACCGCTGAGGCACGCTGGCGCTGGCGATATAAATTAAAATATCTGCTACTCCTACCGTGCTTTTGGCAAGCTTAATCTTGGTTGATTTTCTTCATTTTTTATAACTTTATAACTTCTTTAGACTAATGTGTTATTATTTGTTCTATATATTAGGTGACTCAACTATCTTAGTTAATAAGTTTAGATTTTTTCTGTAACGATTCGACGTTTAAAGTTATTCGCATTTGCAACCAGCTTGTTGATGTAGAAGAACTTAACGATTGCGTGCGGGAAGCAAACGAACACGGTAACTCAACTCAACGCCAAAGGCCAAATCCTTTAGCAGAGGCAACGTATCCAATAATTCTAGAAGAGTTTCGCCTGTGGCGTGGTCGATAAGTAAAGTTGCCGTACTTTATTTCTTCCCAAATTGTTGACGAAGCCCCTCACGAAAGTAGGTTAATCGTCGAGTTCTTCTGCCTCAACCATGCCACAATCCAGTTCCAGATGTTGTTTATTGAATAATAACAATTGCTTCGAAATCCTTCGAAATCGTCTTAATAGAATTTTTGTTTTTTTTAAGAATTAGTTTTCACTATGATACACAGTCACTTTTTCGTATTTGAAAATTTTTTCTTATTGGTTATGGTCTTGTTTATTGAGTAATATTACCCTTACAAACTTGTTAATTAGGTTAAGTTCAGCATCTAAGCTTTCTTAATATCTTACCTAAGGTGTGTGCAGCTGTCTACTTGACTGTTGCTGTTCTATAGTGATTATAATGTTTTCTCTTCTTTTGTCTGTTGCCATTTTACATTTCTTGATCATCATACCATTGGGTTTTAGATTTCTATTCGAAATTGTCAATTATATCAAACTGGTTCAAGCTTATTGAGCCCTACTTTCGCTTGGTTTCTGTGTTCTCTTCTCTTGTTAAATATTTTGTTCATTAAACTTATAAATATCATGGAACTCAACATTCATTCCTGTCCATTATTATGTGTGTAAAATATATTTTACAGTTAATTACTTACCCACTTAAGTACTCTCAGTTTATAAGTGTAAATTACTAAAGTCATTCCGTTTTTTTGTATTTCAGAGTAGTATTTTACCCTACAATGTAGTACAGAGTGACTTATTAGTCCACTGAAAACTTTGAGGAGGAAAGCTAGTACAATTCTAAGCAAACAATTCTATATGAACATAGCTTTAACGATTTAACACAGCTTCAATGAGCAAACAGCTACAATAAAAATTCCTCAGCATGAGTAATCTCTTACATGATTTGCTTCCTAAATTCTGTCTAGTAACTCTGTGCTACATGTGTGCTCTTACACTTTAACATATTTAAATCCTGAAATCGCAGAGGGCTCTATTACCACGCATTTGTTTTAGAAATGTTTACTTAACTAACGGCTGCCTTATCTTCTTCGATGTGTTGGTGCACTGTCGTGCTGATATCACGGATTTTGTACAATATCATCAGCAGTATCTAAAGATTGTCCACAATACCTGTGGAAGTAGTAAATTATAGTTAAAAAATTTACTCCAAACATTGACACGGAAACGTTTCTGAAATTGACAAATTGTAGTAGTATGTAGATTTTGCAACGACTAGACATTATCATAATTATTTGTTGCACCTACTGCATAAAAATGCTTTATCGGATCACATCACATGTGAAATTAGTTTCATATTTTGGGTAGGTTGTAAAACAAAATATGCAAAAAATCAAAAACTATTGAATTCTATAATTTAATATTTTTGCCAGTTTTAATGCAAAGCAATTAAGAGAAGGGAAGCACTGCAATAAGACAAGAAAGGAAAATCACAACTAACCGATCAAGAGATGAAAGAGATGTGGTTAAAATACTAAACTGAATTATTAAGCAGTCAACCAGCACAAGACAATAGATTAAAAAATTGGAAAGAGAACAACGCAGGAATTTAAAGAAGAAAACATATAGCAGATGGGTATAAGCGATACAGAAAGGGCGCTGAGAAGCCTGAGATAGGGACATCTGACGGGCAAGAAAATATAAGGATCTGATGGAACAGCACTGCTACACAAAATAATAAATTGTGCCTGGAAAATGACGAAAATCCTGAAAGATGACAGACACCAATAATCGTACTTTTACATAAAAGGAGTGACAATATGAGCTCAAAAAAGTCGTTTTACTCCTGAGTGTAGCGTACAAGATATACGAAAAAGAATTATTGAAAGCAGACTAAGAAATATTGTAGAGAGAACCGTTATAAAGTGGTTTCAGACCATAGAAAATCACACAAGATTGGGTATTCAGTTTAAGACAACTTAAGATTGGGTATTCAGTTTAAGACAACTTAGAGAAAAAGTAATAAAGCACAGTGAAAAAAAATACATATCTACAATTAACCTTGAGAAAGCGTTCGCTAGTGGAGCATTGAAAAAAATTGGGAACTAAGACAATTAACACAGAACTTATATAAGGAAAATAGAAGCGCTATACGGATAGGCCCATAGGCGATCTCAATACAGACGAATTTAGAACCTACAAATGAATGAAGCAAGAAGGAATCTTACACCCCTTGACACATATCCTAATAATGGAAAATGGATGATGTAGTAAGTATAACTGAAAAGAAAATCAGAAGCTTCAACGTTGGGTTGTAAATATTTCTGTAAATATACAACCAATAGAGTCGGTCTGGTCGACCCTACAAAATTGCATCGAGCAACTTTAAAGTAAGTAGGGATTAACGGTTGAAATACTGAACATTCTTTGTGGGACGGGTTCAGGCCATACCTAGCCGTAAACAAAAGTCTTCATAAGTGTGAGTAAGTCGACGTAAAATGGGTTGATCCCTTGTTAGGCTGCAATTGCTCGGTTTGCATTTTGCAAGGTCGACGGAAGCAACTATAATAGTCAAGGACTTCTTATATGACGATTATAATAACTAGAAAGACCTACAAAGAAATGTTGAAGTATGGAAAGGCATCTAACAGAATTTGATATGAGGATAACTTACTATAAACAAGACAGAAGTGATAGTTTTTTCTAAACAAACAGATAAGGTTAATACATACTTAGATCAACACAAAATAAAACTGAAACATACCTAGGTACCTAGGTTCGATAATAAAGGACATGGAAGGACTTAAAGGCGAGAGAAACAACAGAATAAAAGCTTTGTCAAGGTTATATAACGGCCTAAACAAATCATTTGTAAGGAAAACAGTAGTATCCAAAGAAAACAGTAGTATGCAAAGAGACAAAAATTAAAATATATAATACGTGCCAACTTTACTATATGGTTGTAAATCCATGTTTAGTGAAATACATGCAAAAGTAATGGGAATTACTCGAGAATATGAACTAAACATAGGAAAACTTGAAACCATAATGGAACCGATACAACTAACGATGCCGGAAGATAGTATTGTGAAAGAAATATGGGAGATGAGAGAGTTATTGGACGTCGCGGAGGAACGTAGAACTTTAGAGTCTTGCTTAAGATTCTAAAGAAAAAGGAAAGTAACTGGGTTCAAGCTAATATATGTGCAGCAGACAGAAAATCTGTAAATCGCTTTACACCAAACTTCCCTCGCATCGGTCGCTACATCTTTTTGTCCCCGCTAACTGCGGTCTATGGCGGTAGCTGCACATTTCCCTTTCTTTTACTATCTTTGCGCTGTATATGTTAGATCCAATTTTTGTCAAGGGTAAAAACCTGAGTTATTGCAAATTATTATTGTCGTCCATTTCTTAGTTAAAGCAAAAATAAATAAAAAATTATGGTGCTCACTCTGTACATATTTGACCGAAAAAATATTCAATTTCGAACCTTGCAGACATACAGTGACCCCAAAAAGTCGGCATAATATGGAAACATGTTTTTAGTTTTATTTTTCAAAAAAACGTTTCACGTCAACAATTTGTGCTTCTCTAAAAACCTATTTAGTCCCTATAATATATACCGAGTGATTTTTACTTATTTAGAAAATGGAGTGTCTCGAAATTCGTAAAATTCAAACATGCTTTTTTCTACTCATGACATTGCAATCAGTCATTTTGACATTGATTCCGGTGGTTGAAATTGCATTTCACCCACTAGAGATTGAAATGCTCGGACTACCGGCATTTAAAACTGTTTGACATTCAATTGGTGACAAGAGAAATGTCACTTGATGTCTATTTTTTTCTAAAATGCATTAACTTGTTAAAATAAGTGAAAATTCGTAGAAAAAATAGTATATGTAACTCGTGGCTGATAAAATTTCAACGTCTCGAGTTACTTTTTTCAACTCGCTCCGCTCGTTGGAAAAAACCACTCTCAAAGTTGAAATTTTATTTCAACCACTTGTCCCATAATATACTATTTTCGAAAATTAAGTTCGATTTCTATGATATTTTTTTAGAGTGTGTTATGGTTAGCTAACTGAACAGTCTCAAGGCCAACTTTAGCTAAAAATTAATTTTGGAATTTTTTAAATGTTTTTCAAAATTTCAAATACCAAGACTTAATATTACAATTAAATTTTTTTATGTGAAGACTTAATGTTAATTACTTTATTAGATTTTTTATTATTTTTGAAGTTCGAAAAACTCCACTTTCTAAATAAGTAAAACTCACTCAGTATATATGATAGGGGCTAAATAGGTTTTTAGACAAGCACAAATTATTGACGTAAAAAGTATATAGTATTTCTAAAAAAAAAAAAAACAGTTTTGGAGCTATACCGCTAACAGGCAGACAGAGAGACGGTTGGATTAATAGACGGACCGACGCACAGACAGACAGACGGACAAAAACATGTATTTCGTCATCTAGGGACTCTGAAACATGAAGATCTGAATAAATCTCAAAAGTTTTTTGGCGATCACAATAGTTTCTTCGTCTTTTGAACGAGGGAAGTGAAAGTGGTGAATTTTTTGCTGTTTCATAACCAGCAAGAACGCCAACTCGCGACACTGACGGGTAGAAGAGGGAAGCGGATAAATAAGTAATGTAGGATCTCGTTATCCTTTTGCTATTGATCATAGTTCAACGGTTCTTTGAAAAGCGAATGAAATATCAGTATGTAAAAGTTGTTTTTCACTTTTCGCTTTAATTTAAATAGTTTATGCATGTTACGATGACAGTACTAACTCTTTTATTCTTTTATAAATAAGATAATAATCGCCATCAATGATATTGATGTTTTCAGTATAAATAAATAAGATATTAAAAAAAATCTAATCCTTTTATGTAAACGTTGTACTGATCATTCTAAATGCAAGATGCAAAATTAAGTTTACTGAACACATATGCATAATAAACTGCTCAAGTACAGGTCTAAAGAGTAGCTTCAGCACTGCGAAAACATTAAGTATTATAGTGCACCCAGAATGTGTAGTTCAAAACGTGACCACCGAACTTCTGTAGATGGCGCCAAGTGGACAAGCCGCCACTGTGCTACAATGCTTGGAAATTTTGCAAAGTGGAAAATCGCCACCTTTCGCCAAAACCAAATAGCGCATGAAGGTGCTCGGGACCTTAGCAACAACTTTGTCCCCTTTCAAAATTTCGATATCTGTAGCCGTTCGAAAGTTACAGGCGATCCAGACAGACGGACGGACGGACGGACGGACGGACAAAACGTTCGCATAAGTACGCTGAAGCTACTAATAAAGAGCCAACATAGGCTAACCGCTTTTAAAATTCCATAAGCGATTTATACCAACTCCTGCTAAAGAATCTGTGAGTATGGAAAATCAACTTAAATACCATCAATTATTCCTCCACTTTTGTAAGTCTGTGCTATTTAAAATATAATTTCTCTAAATTGATTCATAGTTACATGTGAGCGTTATAGCAAAATTTATTTAAATTTACAAAAACTAAACTACTAAAAGAAATTAAGGGACCAAGATTTTGTAAGTGTTTTGTCCAGAAACAGCCGACGCCTACAAATTAAACAAAATAAGATAATCTGACAGCTGTATAATTGATTTGGAATATATATAACGTTTCTATTGCAGTTTGTCTTCTAAAAAAGTTATCAATTATTGATTAAGTGACCCCTTATTTTTTTTTGAGTAGTTTATTTTTGTGACAAGGTTTTTCGATTCTGCAGTTTTTTATTTAAAAGCTCTTGGGGAAGAAAATTTAAATTCTTAAAATATTGAACAATAATGGCCCTCAGTGGAACACTTGCGCCACACCTATTTGAGTTGCCAATGTTTCGAAGATGAAAACCATTAATCGACATGAAATGCTGTTTGAGAGATAGGGGTTGAGCCAATTGAGGATATCGCCACCCACACTGACCAGAACAAACTTTTCAACTAAAATTCGATGGTTAATTTTGTCAAAAGCCTTGTTAAAATCGTTTCAGTTGATATTGACCTGGTTTCGTTTACTAATATGTGCGTACCTATTTCAAATGGAACATTAAATTTGATTCGATGGATCTTTAAAAACATATTTGTTTTTTACTAGAAAAAATATAAACTTATTTCAACAGTTTGCCCATTACACAAAATTTGCTTGTCCAACGATAATTGTTGACATTTCTTGTATTTAAAAATTGGTGAAACACGCGCAGTTTTTTACCTTTCAGGAAATATAGATGTGCTTTTAACAAAAAGTACTGGTATTCCGACGGTTTTGCCAGGGTTTTTAGCCTCAATCCTTTTAGGACCTCATTTCAGACAGTTGCAAACGGC
This sequence comes from Agriotes lineatus, assembly GCA_940337035.1. Classification (NCBI taxonomy): domain Eukaryota; kingdom Metazoa; phylum Arthropoda; class Insecta; order Coleoptera; family Elateridae; genus Agriotes; species Agriotes lineatus. Next base: position 59,235,023 of record OW679199.1, on the reverse strand, counting down.
TTATGTTGTTATTGTTTAACGTTGTACTAAAATTCTTTGTTTTTACGCAGATAAATTGTCAGAAACATTTGATTTTAGTCTTTATCTGGACAATTTGAGCATATTCAAGTCGCTAATATTACTGTTTACTTTCTTTGACAACTTTAATTGTCGAACTTGAAAAATCTACAGCAAAGCTACATTTTGAAAAGGAAAGTAGCAAAACTATGGGAAAAAAGCGGAATGTGTCCGCAAAGGAAAGCAAGGTGGTGTTTATTATGCAATATCGATACTACTGAATTAAATATTCTATTAGGCGCCTAAAAATATTCTCACGTGCATGCTTTCGTTCACACAAAAATGGGAGGTGATTTATTAAAATATTTTTATTTCTTTGAGCACGAATAATATCGAACACAGCAAAACTGAATTCGATATCAGCGGGCGGCAAAGGTTGCTCAAAGTGGAGCAAGGAAATATATACAAAAGCCCACATAAAATTAAAAACGCTTCCTAATTACTGCCAACTGAAGCCAACCAGCTCGGACATGTCCAGCTGGTCTTGCAAGGTAATTTATCTGGAGGTAATGTAATATTTAATTTAACTTTTCTCGTGTTCGCATCTATTGTACCGCGTGTTGCTGGAGGAGAGCAGCTGTTCTCGAAGTACACGTTTGATTTATTTAGTTTTTATAGTTTGCGTTGTGTGGTGCCGACATAAATCATCACCCGAAAAGAGGTTTAAATTTTCGAAACGCGTGTAATAATACTCTTATGTAAAAGACATAAATCATTAACTAAAAACAGCCTAGGCAAAGTGGCTGGCAACCAATTTTTAGCAGCATGCTCGCTTATTAAAATAGAAGAATGGTTTAGCCTAGCCTCGCCCGAATTATTTGTTTTCTATTCTTTAATTAATTGCTAGCATGTCTTGTCAGACGCACCTGTGTTACTAGATGCCAACATGGAAATTGTGTTCGACCCAGATTAGCTATTGTTAAAAATATATCTTTACGAACTAACATTTTCAACAAAACTCAGTCATCTACTGTTTTTCTTGTAGACTACCTTTCTGAATAATGTATAAATACAAAATATTCCAAATGAAGTATGTGTAACATCCAGTTAATTCCAGGATCTCATTAATTTTTGTGAGAAATAGTTAAACGTAGGCTGCCCGAACAAAGTTCCGTCTAGAATATTTTAACGTTCAAATATTCAATTCAATTTCAAATTTAAAATTTTTATTAGGCGAAGCAAAGATAATTTTGCCTTAATTTAACAATTATTTAAATGTAATACATTTATGGGTTATTATATTTCTGCCTGTCAATTAGAGAACTTGTTTTTAGCCGTAAAGAATAACCATCTAAGGAGCAAGATAAGAAAATGGATAAAAATAATAAGCACAAGCTCAAAGGCAACATTAGTTGTAATTTAGCAATTATTCTTTCCGAACCGTCGCACAAAGACTTGCCGTCTACTGGCCGTACAATATGCATTAATATTTCTGGAGTTTCTAAATTTCTTGAATATTTGAATCTCTAGTTTCATGTATCTTAAACATCATTAATATTTATTTCTTCATTTTAAAAATATATACGTTTAATGCTGTTATTAGAAAATTGCAATTGTTTCGTTTATTCGAAACCATGACAACGACGGATTGATGATTTTTTAGAAAATGGAAGAATTTTTCTTTCATTTTGTTGTGTTTCGAATGCTTAAAGTTTATAGCATATAGAATATTTGTTGGTGTTAATCATATTAAGTTGACGTAAGGAAATGTATTTGCAGTGAAAAAATAAAAAATGCCCCTATCTTCGATACGCCTGATTTTGATATTTTCAATAAAAGAACTTATATAGAAAATTTTACACAAGCTTTAACAGCGTGTCCAGCAAAATATCTGTACAAAAAAATGTATATATCTCCTACCAGAATTAACGCCCTTGGATTCAATTTTTTTCTTAGATTGTGACTGTATTAGAATTTTATATAAATTGTATCTCAGAAAAACCAGTTGGTTTAGTCACTTTTCTGGGAAAAATTAGATACTAACAAAGCAAGCAAAATTATAAATCTTTGGAAAATGACAATGTTGGTGGAAATAGAGACAAGTCAACTCGCCTTGACAAATTGTACATAAACGATTCAAAAATCAATTTTCTTGTAATGTGCTTCTATAAGCAGCTTGTACATATTTTAGCAATGGCAACAATTTTTACATAAAACCGTTACATTACTCTAACTTGGCATTTATTTATTTATTTATTTATTTATTTAATTCGCACTCAGCCAACAGCCGTTAGGCCAATTATAGGCGTCGCTGTGCAGTTATGAGGACTTCCAACCCCACTAACGACTGTCATGATGTTGTATGACCGCCGGGACCAACTTTTTTCCTTGATAGCCGTACCACGAGGCGCCGAGAGATGCCTCCCAACCAAGTTCTGACCAGAGAGAGCGTTGCTTAACTCTGCTGATCGAACGTGAACGCTTGTTCAAGCTACACCACCCAGGACCTCAACCGATTACTTTGTCAAAGTCATCTTGTTTGGGTCAAGTACATAAGTTGAATTCACTAAAGTTTAATTGAGGACTTACGAGGGAGGGGGAACATTTTTGCTGTTGTCACGCTTATCTTGTGCCTTGAAAAACAACATTTTGTTACCTTTCTTCTTCTTAGCTTGCTTTATCCGTTTCGGACGTTGGCGATTAACATGCCATTTTTGACTTGATCGATGGCTTTTCGAAATAATTCGATAGAAGTTTGACTGAACCATTTTCTCAAGTTGCACACCACGAATGTCTTATTCTGCTTGTCCCTTTCTACTCTCTACCTTGCCTTGTAGTATCAGTTCGTTACGACGTGCCCAAAATAGAGGAGCTTTCACTCCTTATTCTTCTGCATTCTTCTCAATACCTTCTCTTTGGTAATGTGGTCTGTTCATGATATGAGAAAAATGCGCCAATAGACTTACATTTCAAACGCCTCCAGTTTTTCAGTAATGCATCAGCCCATACTGCAAGACCACCAAGACATAGCAATACATCATTCGAATTAGTCGTACTCCAATCTCTAGCTGCAAACAAATTTCTCATTTCCTTAAATGCTGCTCGTGCTATTTCTATACCACTGCGAATCATTGCAGCTTGTTCCCAGTTTTTGTTTACTAGAGTACCCAGATAGTATACTTCTCAACACGCTTGATGGGTTTATTGTCTAGTATAATTATGGCAGGTGGTGAGAATTTTTTTCCCTGCCATTCCGTATCTTCTCGTAAGTCACTTTGGAAATTTTCGTCTTCATTCACATAAAGCTTTAGATTTTATAGTCGACTTAGTTGAGTGTGTTGCGATAGTTTCTGGAAATACATAAAATTGAACACCGGCAGTGATTAAATTCTTGACTAGGCAGGGTGTTCGTTTTAGTGACTTAGCTCAAAGGTTGAAAAAAGTACCAGGATAAATGAGTTTAAGCGTAGCAGAGAGTCTCAAAAATGATGGAAGTAGTGGAAGATCTATGACAAAGTGAGGAAGTGGTTAACTGAAGGTAGGTTTTAAAACGGTATTCAAACGTTAGATCCATACTGCATCGTATTTTTCATATGAACAAGGTGTTAGCCCGATGGGTGGATCGAATGTCGACTCTCTTGCACAAACAGGTTCGAGTAAAAATTGCTTTTCGCTAGTGCCGATGTAGATTCTGACAACTTTTTGAGAAAATTGGCACTATGACCAAAAATTAGCTCCATCATTATGACATCGGCACCACACAGCCAGCATGGTGTAGCGGCATTCCAACTCTCCTCCAAAGAAGTTCAGAACGAAACCGTCGGTAGGCAAAGTGATGCTCTCGCTTTTGAGGATTGGGCGCACGACCTTCTAAACAAATTCGGGACCAAATTATGATCGAATGCCGTGGATGACTTCAACATTCTTCTATACCCAATCTATTCGCTGAATCTTACACCTACAAATTTCATGCTGTTCGGGAGATTAAAGGCTTCCTTATAGGGCCTTTGAAGATGTGATTATGGAGTTCAAACGTCGATGGGTCAAATGCCTCGATTTGGCTGAAGACTACATGGAGAAGACGTAATATATCAATATTGAGATAAAACTTCGGCTTAGACCGTGTCGTCTTTGTAGATGAACACCCAGCATTTTTTCGATTTATGTATCTTACAACTTGTAAAGCAAAACAAGGATTTGTATGATGGTTATGTTCTTTACTGGCTCGTGAACCCGTACACAGCCACCCATGAGTTGGAGCAATTTGATCCTAATCATGCAAGACATGTTAGTTTATATTATTTTTATTATAAAATTTATTTATTTGCTTTCTGTATAAACTACAATAAGCAAAATTGATATATAATGAGGAGTGACATGAACGGACATAATAGTTGGTATTCACTGAAACTAACTCAGAGATTTCTTTAAAAATAATGTGTCTGTCGACTACATCCTTTATCTAATAGACTTGTCTGTCCGTCCGTCCGGGACGCTGTTTCAGCAGCCAAACCGTAAGAGATAGAGAAAAAAGTTATTAAAGTTATATGTTTGGAATGGTTATGTCAGGTCAGGAACCGAATTTCAGTCTCTAACACTAATTATTATCTTAATTATATCCTAATCCAAACTCTTTGGGTTAGATTCTAGGCAAATTTTATCAAGGCGAATGCGACTGGTAGTTTGCTACCAACAATGACGTCATATACGTACGTGTGGTGAATACGCGTTCTATTTGCAAAACGGTCTTTTTTGTTTTATTAAACGAGACATTTGTCTCACTGGACTGCTAGTAATAGTTAATAGGTATAGAAGACATAACATTAGCTACTACGTAAATCTATGTGGCAAGTCAAGTGGCTTAATTCTACAGTCTTTGGATATTTGCACTATTGCCGAGAAAATTACTTGCTAGGTAGTTACGGTAATACTCTAATTTCTTCAGATATCTTTAATTGAACGTCAGTCACTATTGTGTCTTTCACTGTACGTAACACTTTCGGTTGAAAGCGTTCTATAATCTGGATGTTGGTATCGGCCGCTGTACCCCACAGTTGGACGCAGTAGGTCCATATAAGCCTGAAAGCTACATTATAAACAAAAAGTTTGCATAGTAGATAATAATTTGGATTCTTTTCCAAGAAGCCAATACTGTTGGCTACCCTTCGTTGTTGTTTCAGTTTTTCCATGTTACAGCCCCATCCAGGCGCATTCCCAGGTATTTTTCCTCTGTAGCCTGAGGCGGTGGTTTTTTATTCAACAAGACTTGCGCTGTATTTCCTCTGCATTTCGTGAAAGTTACATGAAAAGGTTTGGATTCGTTTATTTTTATTCTTTGCCTTTCAGCCCATTTTTCTACATCTTACTATAATAGCTATGACGTCAAGAAAGGTAGCTATGAATGACTGATAGTTGATGGGAAGATCAGCTGGGATGAGAAGATATAGAAGATGCCCCAGTACGCTCCCCCGAGGTATTCCAGATTGGAGTGGGCAAAGTTCAGTTAGCTGCTGGCCATCTTTAAGTTCAAAATATCTTTCTCGTTAGTCTGTAGGAGTGCAGGGTGCACAAAGATCAAATTTGTAGAATTTGATTTTAATATTGAAGTAAATAATTTAGGGTTAAACAAACCTGCCAAAATGTCGATGTAAATTCATTCTGGAGGAAGGCTACAAAAATCTCCACCATTACTATTATTGTATTGGCGATTCCTATTTTCAAAATAAATATTTTTAAAAATATACCATAAGTAATATAATTTATCAAAGTCCTGTTTCCTGGACATAAAAAATGAGTTCTGTCAAACAACCTCTAAATAAGAGTTTTTATTTCTCTTTTTTCGAAACTCTGCTGCCGTATAGGGCGTTAAAGGGTTATTTTAAAAATTATAATAAAAATTTATAGAGTGCAAATACTACAACTGCTCTAATTTAAGAGTAAACAAAACGAGTAAGGCATTTTTCATTGTATTAAGTGAAATGGGTCCCGAGTGGTGTAGCTTGAACAAGCGTCCACGTTCGATCAGCAGAGTTAAGCAACGCTGTCTCTTGTCAGAACTTGGATGGGAGTTCCACGGCTGCATCTCTCGGCGCCTCGTGGTACGGCTATGACGGAAAAAAGTTGGTCCCGGCGGTCATACAACATCATGACAGTCGTTAGTGGGGTTGGAAGTCCTCATAACTGCACAGCGACGCCTATAATTGGCCTAACGGCTGTTGGCTGAGTGCGAATTAAATAAAAAAATAAATTAAATAAAAAATGTATAACGGAACTGATGCTTTTTACGTTGTTATAAAAGAAGTGTTTCTACTATGAAGCACCTATTGGTAGCTATGTTTTCATACAAAGCTTTTGTGTTGATACATTTTGAATTACTCAGTACACTGAAGAAACGTACGTTTCTTATTTCTACATATACAGAAGATACGAACTGCATTAGTAAATTAGTTAACCATTAAAGCATTTACGTGATGGTTTACAATAAATATAAGTATGTTAAATTCGCGTGTTTTAAATTACTTTAAGAAAACTTAAAACTTAATTAAGCTTGTTTATTTATTGCGTCTTAAAATGCTTTTGAAGGGTTTTGGACATAGGAATATATTCTGTAT
>OW679199.1:59090947-59228315 GCA_940337035.1 Agriotes lineatus | reverse complement strand
TAGGAAATACCTGCTTATTTAAACATGTTGTCTTGAAAAAACCCTTGTAACATGTAATAGGATGTCTGAACATTTCCCAACAGTAAAATATTGTTTAAAAAATTATGGGAGGGAGAGGAAAAATGTAAAAAGTATAAAACTGCTACTATTGGACCAAGCAAAATAAAAACTGAACATTTCGAATTGATTAAGAATTTAAAAAAATAATTTTCGATTTTAGAAATACATATTTTGTTGTAGATAACGAAAAATTTAATATAAGCAATAAATAGAAAATTTTCGACGAAAATTAGATTGTCAAAATGAGCTTAAACACGAAAACACAAATGTTTGGAATTTTTTTTTGTTATACACATACATACATGCATTAAATTTGATCTAATTATTTCACTCACAGACATACTCTCCGAATCTGCTTTGTTTTATAACGACGGGATTATATTCAATTCGGTATTTTCACTTACTTTCGTATTTTCGTTGATCAATTAAATTAAAGAAAACTAAGTTACTGTGAAATTGACAGATAATATCGCACAACCATCGATGGCAGTAGAAACTATTTTTTATAAGTATATTAAATAGTTATACGAAACAGTATAATCTAATCGATTATCACTCGACTCCCTATATTTCCGTATATTCAAATACTTCCCCTCATTTGCCAACCAAATTAGGAAACATGCGGAAAGGAACGCACTAATTTTGTGCTCAATCGGGAAAGGTATTTTCGAGTGTACTAAGAAGATACGAAATAGAGACTGGGGAATGCCGGCTAAAACTGCAACAGTTTTATTTTTTTACTAAGGTGGGTGTAAAGTATGTTAGAATAGTTATATTGATGTTAACATTCATTGTAGACAAAAATTAGATATATTTTGAGGTCATAATTTTTTTTATAAAATTCTGTATTTTTCTTCGATAATTTAGTAGATTCAGTAGTTTTGTTCTTAATGGCATAAATATTACCGACTTTTTTTCTGAAAATATAAGGTGTCTCAATTTAAAGAAATTATAACTTGTGCATATATTTTTAAAATTATTTCATTCACGTATATCTTTAAATCTTTCTTTAACGAATGTGAAAAGTGATTTTGGCACTGCACCTTTGTTTGTACTGTTCTACCCACGTTGTCACATGCCAGAACCCATGTACAATTTACCTCGCAGTGCTCTTGCTTTAGATTATAAATTATAAATTGTATTTCTTATGTTCTCAACTAGCTGCAGCCCACGGCACATGCCGCATTTAAAGTTTCGCGCGTTAGTATGAGATGCGCGCAGATCTTCCAGTCACGAATGCCACCCGAACTCTAATCGGGCGACGTCCTCGAAAAATAGATTTGTAAAGGTGGGTTTAAACGGATCGTTTCGACTCATTCCGCAAGGAAATAATAAACTCTCCTTATCATTAAATGGAATGTACTTGTATTCGTAGTTTTAAAAAACACAACCAATAGGCATAATAAGTAATTGTTTTATGTGATAATATTCCTATTAAAAGTAATTTTTGTATAGTAGCCGTCGAATGCAACCATGGTACTTTTGCCCGTTTAACACGGCATGTGGTGTTGTACATTATTATATAGGTATGATTAGTAAACTTACCTTATTGTCGGAATATATTGCCACCGTTCTTTCCATTTCTAGTATATCTTCAATTTCTGGTATCTGTTGTAATGCCATTCGGATCGTCAAGTTCTAGGCTTGATTATTTGAACATTTGTCACCCATGAAGTCTGTTCTTAGTTGCGCTCCACTGTAACTTGTTCCTATAAATAACGATATCTAGACCCACTTTATTCATTTTACTATGTCCTAGGCTACACAAACTTCAAAATGAATATTGCCTTTCAAACTGCACCTCGCCCTGCTTCGGAATGTCAACTGGATGCACCCATTCTTCTATTGGTGGTCAGTTAATAGATAATTTTTATCTCCATATATTTCTTTCCCATTTTCATATCTTCTTTCAATTTAATTATTATGGAAGTAATATCGAAAATAGTGCACGGTGCTTCATTCGGTAGTATACGAACAACTTTCGCTATCCTAATAACATGTGAGCAAACGAAAATGAAATCAAGCTTGGCTTTGAACTATACAGTGTGTCCAAAGTAAGGAAGATTTGCAAGCGGATATCGTTAATAGTAAGAGATATACATCTAGTTAAATAGAAAAAAAGTTATGTAGGTAATTAAAGTACTAACAAAATGACTTCTATAAATCCTTGATATGATTTTTCGTTTTTGAGTTATCCTAAAAACCAAATTTTCGAATTTAGATACTATTTTGATACAATTTTTTCTGGAGTTAATATTAAAGTTGAGCAAAACTGACAAAAGTTATTTAGAGCAACTTTTAATGAACTTAAGGACTACGTTATCAATTTTTTTATCCGACGTTTCGTCTTTGAGCAGGTATCATCAACTTAATTTTTTTAAATGAGGTCTTGATTTTCTGATTTTTTAATTTTAAAAACCGTCTTTATTTTGAATTTAATAATGTACCACACATTACGGTTTAATAACGTTTTTTGCACATCTTCAAGACATTTTTAGATGCAACATTACCTATTGCTTGTAACCGTTTTCTTGAAAATGGGCGTTTTTTTGTAACAATAGCCTGTATGGGTCTATTGTAAAACGTTGTGGAGGGGGATTTAATACAAATCGTTGCTCGAGGGAGGGGGCACCCACAGTAGTTACGCCACTGATTGGGCTAAAAGCCGCCTCCGTAAATATTATCTGCTCAGTGGCAACAGGCCGCCGCTGGAAATTACGCGGGTTTCGAGGATGCGCGCCGGCGATGAAATATTTATAAGGCCACGCTTCGGGAGGCAAAAGTTTCAATTTGTTGAAAAACGAGCGTCGCTTACTGAAGTATGAAAAGCCGGCAGCATTGCGATAAATAAGCAATCTTATCTCCGCTTTAATTGCTGTACGCGTACAAGACATGAGAGCAAAACATGCCACATTTTGAAATATTAATTCCGAAATCTTGGGTTACGATCTGTAACATATGACCGGCCATATTTTCATTAAATATTAAAACAATAGCGAGGCGGGCTCACGCCGCGAGAGGGCGTGGGTGTTCCGCCCCGGCGCCACACCGGATGCACGCACGATGGTGTGTGACGCCACCAACGTGTGAAATGCTCTTTATATCTTTTACGATCGTAAACATGCGCCATTCGTTTCGTACGATTCATAAAGATGTCCGCTGATGGCTTTGCATCCGACGCATTTTAAGTTCTGCGACGCAGGCTTTCTGTGGGTTGGAGCTACTGCAACTAACCCCTTTCTTAGATTGAAATCTTTAATAAAAGCTGAACAAACGAGACTTTAGATGTGCAAATTTACACAAACAATACAACTAATCAATTCAATATAGGTAATTAGTAAATATAGTTTAGATACTGGAAATTAATCAAGCTTTAACTCCACCACTAGATAACAAAATAAACACATGAGGTACACTTTTTGATTTTTTATAGTCCAACTGCTAACACCATGCAAAGATGCAGCAAGTAGAAATCTTTAATATAATTTCAATTATATAAATGAGAACAATCTTTGTTTTATAATTAAATACGAACAATAGCGAATATATAGTATATTAAAATACAAGTTGCAGAAGGCATCTATTCAAGTACGAATTTGAAATTTCGAAACGAGCCGCATAGCGGCGAGTTGGGGAACAATAATGAGTGCTTGAAGGACCTTGTGCCACGAGTGTTTTATACTATTTTTTATATTTTGCCGCTTTATACCACTTTATAATTAAAAAATAAAAATGTTTTCTATTTTGCGTTTAGAATAACTCCATTCTAGCACCCAAATGACGTCATTTCATAACGACTTATTCTATCACTCAAATGACGTCGTTAGGGTGCTAGAATGGAGTTATTCTAAAAGCAAAATAGAAAATAATGTATTAAAATAAAAGTTGAAGAATGCATCTATTCAAGCACGAATTTGAAATTCCGAACAAGCCACGTAGCGGCGAGTTGAGGGGCAAATGAGTGCTTGAAGGACCTTCTGCAACGAGCTAGAATGGGTGCTAGAATGCAGTTATTCTAAACGCAAAATAGAAAAAAATATATTAAGCAACTGTGCAACTGAACAGTCTTTTGCTTTATGTTTGAAAATGTACAGTTACTTATAAGTTTCTCTGTCATTATTAATAATTATTGTAGATTATTAAAAAAAGCTAAACTAACAAGTAAGGAAACGCTCAGTAGTAACAATAATAATTTGTCTTTCGCCGAGTATGCAAATTGCTCATATAAACTGTGTAAAAACATGTCTAATCGGAAAAAACTGTAGAAACAACAGACGTATCGTTTCCAAATAATTGCAATTAGAGTAAACGTTTACTTATAATTAATTTAAAACTGTATCTGCTTTGCGTTAGAATTAGGTACTATTAAAAATGACAAAAATAGCAAACCTCAAATTTAATAGATGTTTCTACTACAATTTCCAAAAAATATACTGGTAGTAGTATTTCTAATGCAAAAGAAACGTACCATTCTAGAGCAAAAGACAATCTATGCCATAAAATATTTTGAAGAATTTAAATAAATGAGTTGCTAGAATCTGTTCTTTGTTAATCAGTTTAACTTTTCATACTTTTTTAATAACCCCTTACATTTTAGATTTGAAACGTAGCGGTAATTAAAATACTAAGTAGCGTGGTTAATATAAACATGGACATAACGGATTGCAAAAATAAGTAGTTAATATTAGTACTCACTGATTTTGTAGTTAATAAATTTAATCTGGTTATCTGACTTTTATCATAAATTCTATAATTTTTCCGTAGGTAAATTTTCATGTAGAAGTGTTACATGCACTATTTGTAATATACACTGTTAAATTAATTGCAAGTAAAAACTTGCTCTAATTTCTATAGTTTAGATATATAGTAAGTATACCTATTTTAGGAAACTTACATCAAGATATGTTTATTAAATAACGATAAATATTTAGCGCAAACAATAATACGTTTGTATTTTATGTACTAATACCTAGAGTCCCTGTATAATATATTAATATACAGGAATTCTAGTCATACCTACCGTGTGCATTATTTTACGTTTTTGATAAAAATTTATATAAAATTTACAGAAAGAGGTGTTTAAAATAAGAAATTATTAAAATTACAGTGACATGATACATAGTTTTATGAATTTAATCTATAAACTTAAACAAAAAATTCAATAAACCATGATTTAGCTACACGATAATACAATATTTGTCTCGCCCAAAGATTTTCACACAGCGTGATTAGAATAATGGGTAACAAAAGGACAGCTTTTTTATTATCATTTATTAGAACATTTTGTTCTTGATAAAAATTCCTGCATCTTCTAAAACTCAAAAATTCAATTACCAAATTTAAATATCTCCTGTCGTATACGGGGGAGATTCGAAAATATGTAAATGACTCAAGAATAAAGTATACTTATTTTTCAAAATACACAAAAATGTTATTTGTTGAAGATGCTTATAATTGAAAGAAGGTGTAAAATACGAGGTCAGGGCCACCTACTCCTAAAACACAATTTTCTCTGGTTTTTCCTATTTTTTACCACACTGTGTATCATGGAAAAGGAAACACTTCGAATTTAACGTATTGCCGGATACGGTGAGAAGTTACGGCCGAACTTCAGTTTTGCTTACTTATCAACCAGAAAATTACATTAATCGAAATTGTACAGGGTGTCCAACTTAAATGTACGCAGCTTTAAGCAGGTGAGTATGCAACCCATATACCATTCGCCATTGAAATGTAATTTGTGTTGCATACTCACCTGCTTAAAGATGTGTGCATTTAAGTTAGGCATCCTGTATATGAATATCTATTATGTCAAAGTAAGAAACACAGACATCTTAAACATAACAATCGATCCGAACATCAACAAGAATTCAAAAGAATTATCTATTTTAATTGAAATGTTGTAACAAATATTTTTTTATTTCTAAATATTTGTTGATGTTCGGATCATTTGCGGCTTGTGTTTTTCGATTAACGTAATTTTCTGGTTGCACGGTGAGTAAAACTTAAATTTTACAGTACATTCCTAGGGTATCCTATAATAAATTAACTTAAGTATTTTATTTTCCGCAATGCATAGGGTAGTAGGAAAAAATAGGAAAAGCCAGAGAAAATTGTTGTTTTTTTCGGAGTGGGTAGCTCTCACTTCGTATTTACATATTCTTTCAATTATAAGCAACTTTTGAAAATAATTTTTTTAAGTATTTTGAAAAATAAGTATATACATACTTTATCCTTGAGTCATTTTCATATTTTCGAACTTCCCCCGTATACGAAATTTTGGCAGCTGCATTTTGGGTTTTAGAAGATGAAGGAACTCGTATCAAGAACAAAATGTTCTAATCACGGCCTCCTGAATTGTGTGACAAACGTCACGACGTTTGTCACACAATTCAGCAGGCCGTGGTTCTAAAAAATGATAATAAAGGTTGTCCCTTTGTTATCCATTATTTTGATCACGCTGTATACCGAAAAATATTGTCAAAGCCATAGCTAATTATACAATTGTTTGCAAATCACAGGAGCTGGTTATTAAATCATAGGCAATTCAAAATAAGTTTAAATTAAACAATAATATTCCAAGAATATTATAATCAAATGTAGGTATTCCCGATGCTTAAGTTTACACATTTCATAAATCTAATTTAACGTCTGTTTGAGTGTATAAAAACTGTTGCGAATTGTTAAAAATGCGTGGAGGATTGATTTCTAAACTGGCGCTGTTAAATGTACGATTAATGACAGTACTTTACGGGCAGGGGCGTCACAATCAGAATTAGGGCTGTATGGGAACATCGAAATAGGCACTTTTGTGATGTGATTTTTTTATTAATTGATAAAAATTAAATATAAAAAACGAATTTTTTTTTCAAAATTTCAAAATAATAATATGAATTGAAATAACAGCAACATAAATCAATAATCATTATTATAGAGAAACATTATGTAAGTACATAAATATTTAACATTAAAAATATTTATTATTTTTGCTATTTGGTGTCTATAATACAGCTATCCAAGCATCCAAAAGAGTGCGCTTATAGTTTATTTGAGTTAGATACCCTGTATAAAAAGTTTGAGTGCTTTAATAGCCTAGTACGATTTACTTTATCTAAGTTGGTAGCTTTGAAATGTCAAACATATTTTCAGCAATTTCTCGTATTTCAGGTGGGATACGTGAAGAATCTTCTACACTAATGTCTAATTCAATTGATTAAAAATATGCAGAGAAAGTTACCATAACCTCAACTTCAAATAAAAGTTTCAATTGTCTTATCAGCGTTACCAACCACCACAAAATTTCCTAAATTTTATAACTGCTATTTTTTATTTAAAACGTTTTATAAGTCATTTATCGCACTCGTTCCTTAGCTCGTGTTCTAAACTTGAACTCGTACTTTAATATACTATTATTCTTATAAAAACTATTAACTTTTCGTTTGTGCTCTTGCTTGAGCAAATATGGCAATGAAATTTTCTGAATTATTTTTAATATATTTACTTCAATTGAAAGCAATGCTAAAGCGAATAATCGTTCCTGGTCGAAAGTAGAGCACACAAAATTGTTGAACGACTTTAACATGCAAGAGAAACGTTTTACCGAATCTACAGCTAGAGTTTTATTTACAGAAAAACATGACAAAACTCATTCCTTTGTTTATTTATATTCTTACTCTAATAGACTAATACTACGTATTAAACCTAATTGTAGAAAGACTTCGGATTAAGTAAAGTAAGTAAAAGATATTATAGTTATAATGCTAAAATCTGCAATGAGGCAATTCCAATAACTTGAGTACATTTTTTTCTTTTTTTTTTTAATCTTTTAATCGTATAAACCACGCATTTAATATCGTTAAGGTGACGAGTTATGACCCCGAGACTAAACAATAAGCAAGTGTTGTGATTTAAAAAAATGAGGCTCTGCCAATAAAAGTTATTCGTGGCCCGCAACTCCTCTTCACGATCGTAAAACTGTACCCCTTGTTTGCTACACAGAAATTTTCCTTTGCCTTTTAAAAAAGTTTGGTTGCGTGACATTTTGTTTCACCACGATAATGCAACTGCGCATGCGGCCGTAAATTTCTTAATCGAATCTTGAGTTCAACTAGTCACTCAACCTCCAGTCCTCCTTTACAGTCCCGATCTTGCCCCCACCGATTTATTTTGTTCAACAGGTTAAAAAGGCGTACGTGGTAAGAAATTTCCTGACGCAAATGAATCGGTTACTACTAAATGACTACATTGATGATCTCCCAAAAAGCGCTTTGTGTGCTTGTTTGGAGTAGTGGTGTCAAAGAGTGCATAAATAAGGGAAATACTTTAAGAAAACATTGAAGGCCCTTGGTATTTTAACAAGAAACAATATTTTCTTGATTTATTCTAAACATTTATTATTTATATCCTATTAATTCATCTGCACCCTTTAAAAAACTAAATTTGAGAACACAACACAACGTTTTTCAACGTTTTTAGATCAGTATGTTTACATTCATGTAGATACTCGTATAGTTTTTTAAATTTTCTCAGTAACGTATTTCTACTAATTTAAAAATAATTGAAAGTATTAACTGCGCTTTAAACGATAATATCTATTACGGTTATTTAAAACATAATAGGTATATATTAATAATTTAAAACGATTTTGTAGACGTATAAACAATAACAGTAAAATTCAGATATTTTTAGAGATGAATTATTATAACTATTATCATTCAGTCTTTCTCAGCAGCACTTAGTCACAATGTTTCAAATAGAATATGTAACTATGTCTACCAGTTGTATATGAGTTCGTGTGATATTTATTTACTTCCACATTTGTTTCCACTTTCGTTCGAAGAAATATTTTTTTAAAACTTATTTTAGCAATCAGTTTTATATATTCGCTCTTGTGACAATATTCGGAATCATTGTATTGTGTACTAAATTGTAATGTTTTAATAACAAGGAATTTTATTTCAGAAGAAAGAATCGAAGCTATAAGTTGTCGTAAAAGCGTAACGTCTGTTATATGTTGATGTAATATCTCCTCTGGATATGTTTACATTAAAACATATGAATAGTTTAAACTTTTTCAGATACAAAATTCGGACGTAAAGTAGTTGCAAAACGAGCTTGTGTCATTACATATTGTAATTCTAACTGCTGAAGCTTTTAGATACAAAACAAAAAGATATTAAAATTTGAGTATGTCATGGTAATAAACGATTAGTTACCACTATAAATATTTAAAGTGGTCGAACAGATTTAGTAATATTTAAATGACAGAGATAACAAAGCAAGAAATCGACCTTAACGCCAAAGTTCTCGGCTTCTTATGCGTTGCTCCAGTTTTGGTCACCAAAACCAAACAAAAACCCATTAAATTACCATAAATACTTCTGTAGCGTTGAACTTTAACGGTTAACCTTAGCGCAGTGTTCTGCGTGACTGACATTTTCGCCTGCCATATATAATACTTCTGTATTTATGCCGAACTTTTTAAATTATGACGTCTCAATGTGTTAACGCTAAAAAATTGCATGTATGAGAGAATTTATCTTAATTGGAAAAACGGAAACCTGGCACTTCAGGCTGGAACTAATTAAAATGTTGATGAATTAATTAGCCAGTAGGGAAAAATTGGCGGAGTAAACAGTTAATGTCCCTTATATAGGATACAACCGTGAGAATTTTTGAAATTTTATATTTCCGAGCAACTCAGGTTGGTGGTTATTATTCTGTGCTTAGAATGCTTTGATTTCGTTAATAATTTATAAAATGATGCATTTTGATGTTGTTATTCATATAATGACTAATATTGATAGCTTCTTTATTATTTAGCTTCTTCCTTCAAGGGTTTAGCATGCATCATATTCAGTATTATGTGAGACTTCATTGCAAATATCTATTTAATCAAAATTAATTTGAGTGCTGAATAAGTAGCAACGGGTGCCCTAAATTGTCATTAACTTCAATATCTTCTAAAGACAAAGGAAATTGGCCCCAATCTTCCTTTATAAATTCTAAGGGATTAAAATAGTTTATTGCCTCTATAATTACTTCAAAAATATATTATACACAATTACTACACGATTTGCATTTGCAAATGTTGGCAAATAGATAACATAATACTTTAAATTTTAAATTCAACGGATTACATATTTTAACATTAACTCAGATTAAATGCTCCGGTGTTTTAAAATGGAAATTTTTGCTTTAATACATAATTAATTAACCTATTCTTAAAATTAATGATTTGCAACAGGTTACAATAAATTCAAGTCAAAGGTGTTGTTGCCTTTCTAAACTAACAAAAAAATCACTGGTTTAAACTAGTTCTCGAAGGATTAAAAATGAATTATAAGGCTATGTATATTAACGACCGTTAATTTAAGGTACTGTTGAGCTCCAATAGATATATTTTCAATATAACAAAAATGATTAATGGTAAAATGTCATTTCGAAACACTTTGCCATTCTTGTGTTCCTGGATTACAGCAAAGTGATTAAGTCCATTAATTACGATATCTTATTTTCAATACCTCACTTTATGGAATTTTGTTCCAATGCAATATAATTATGTAAAAGCTAGTTCAATAGAAGTAAAGGCTGGTCGCAACCTTTTCACATCGTGGCTAATTTCGTAAGGAGTGCCTCAAGGGTCGATTTTGGGGCCGTTATTGTACACAATGTATATTTTAAAATGTTATGAATTTATCAAATACTTATAGAACAATTCATATCCTCGCTGATAATACGCAGGTTTATTGTTCTTTTTAGCCCTTTTGTTTTGACCGGGCATTGAAGGAAATATTTGTCAACTAACATGCATTACAACTAAAACCATCTAAATATTATGTACTTTTCTATCGTAGCAACGTTGACTGTGCGAGTGAAAAACATTACTTCAAATAATAATTAATGGTTTAAGTATATTGCTAAAAATAGATGTACCTAGTCCTAGATACTAGTATTAGATATACACTTATCTACATAAATAATTTGAAAAAATTGTTTACGTTTTATCTACGGAATTCAGCCATATTTCGCATAAGTTTTTAGAAGCTAATTGCTCTTTTATCTAAATAGTCTCAATATGACAAGTTAACTTTATAATGAACGAGCAGTTAGTTTCTTGTGTTCATTTGCTATTTTCAGGTTTATTGATTTATTTAATTCATTAATTTTATCTTAGTAATTTAGACTTTAGGGGTTATAGTGTAAATTGTATATTTGTATAAACAGTACAAAAATTTAAACTATTACCACGCGTAACACAGAATAAAGAAACCCAATGTTATTGCTTTTTATGCAAATTTGGAACAATTAATTGCTATTACGGTGTACCACAGGTAAAGAAGTAGCTCCACTCTTTTTCACGAAGGCAGCTCAAAGAGGTCCAGGCACGGGGATGAAGCTGAGGCTAGTGATTTGAAAACATGAAAGTGATGAGGCCACCCCGTCGGGTCGGGGTGAGGAGATTTACAACCTGTAATACTCAGGTGCAGACAAGAATATCGATTTTTGACGTCACATCAAAAATATAAGGTCCGGAGTGGGGAACAGCAGGGGTTGCTCCCCACTTCGGACCTGCTCCTTATATTTTTGCTTGTTGAGATTAAGTGTGACGATCTTCAGAGTGACAAGTTAAATATTGCTTATATTTTGCTTAAATATTTGTTAATTCTAATGTCTATCGCTTTGATTCAGCTTCTGAATTTGTACTGTTAGCTTGTTTGCAGTGACATAGCCGTCAGTTATGGATGTTCTTGGCATGGTGATAATGGGCTGCATGAAAAAGAAGTATTTCTGCAAACATCCTGGCTGCAAAAATTGGTACCGTACAGGTCAGTCTATCTAAGCATTTTCATAAATGTCTGTACCGCCTTCTTTAACTTCCGAAGCATTAGAAGAAGTAATTGTTACTCCTTCAAATGTGGTAGAAACTAATACAGTTTTATGTTCATGTTATGATTAGCCTTCGACTTCTTCAAGTGTATGTGCATGTTTTGACGTATCAGCTAATTTGTTTTCTTCACAGGATAATGAAATAACAAGCAACAGTAGTCCTTTGCAAAATTTTCATCGTTAGGTTATTTATCAAAACTATTCAGGATTATTTATATGCATTTCTTTCTGTTACCGAGTTTTAACCTACTTTGGGGAATAACTTCATGGAGTTCTACAAATCATCGATATATTTTGGAGAAATGTACTGCCCCTACGATGACCCCATCTGCGACGGTGTAAATGCACCACTTCCTTAATCTTTGTAGGCGAGAAGAATAAGCCAAATACATTCATTACTCAAGGACATCGGAAGAAAATGAAGAAATTGGCTGCGAAGTAGATTGTTATTTATTTATTATGTTTATGAATATACGTATATTTTATTTATTTAGATGTTACTTTAGTATTTTATTTTCTAGATGTTAATATTTGTTGTATTATATATCATTTAATACATTAATAAAGCTTTTACCAGTTTTCTTTAAATAATTGCTTCAGCAAAACGTTCCATTTCTAAATTAATGTTAATTAAAACTTATTTGCGATCTATTATCACCCATGAACGATTATACGGTTTGATATTGCTCTCAATTGAATGTGAATATACTAAAATATCTTTTCTATATTTGCTCAAAAGCAAAAGCACGAACGAAAGGTATTGATTAGCAATTACTCGTTTGTTGTTATGTATTTTAATAGTTTTTATAAGAATAACAAATTAATGTTTCTAATAATGTAACAAATATCTATGAACCTACATAGGTGCCTTGGTTTTTCCCTATAATACGATGATTGATTTATATTCCTGTTATTTCCATTCGTAATTTTTATCAAGAAATTGTGTTTTATTCTAGTTTTTTACAAAGTAATAAAACAAATCACATCACAAAATTTCTTTGTGCTCTGACTTATGTGTAAATAATAATAATAATAATAATAATAATAATAATAATAATGTGGTCTTTATTTGCACAGATAATAAATAAAATAAAAAAGAGTTAATAAAAATGTGGGGGTTCATTTCGATGCTCGCACACAGCCCTAATACTAGTTGTTTTGACCCTGAATTGGGAGTAATACTATTTTCAAACTTTATATACAGTGTGCTTCACTTCTTACTTTCACACCCCTACATCTTTTTAAATTTATTTTTGATTCTATTTCAAAATTGGCCAGTTACATTATCCTCCTAGGAAACTACTTCTACAATATTTAAATAATTTTACCGTAAACCCATGCAATGAAAACCAAATGCGAGTAATTGAAAAATCATAGTAGGCCTAGTTTTATCGAAAATTTATTAGGAAAATCCTAATATTTATCGAAAAATTATTATTATTGTCATTATGATTTCCTACTATAAATGTTTTGCTTATCACCTTCACACCTCTGTATCTTCCCTTATTTTCTAATCGCGTTCAAATTTTGTTCAAATATACTACCCTTTAGAAGGATTGTTTCTTTACTTTATAAATAAGTTTAGAGAAAATCAGTTGCATATTTCAATAAAAATAAATGCGAAAAATCATGGTAGGTGTCCTAAGTTATTTAAAAAAGTTGCTTATAATCACAAACAAAGGTAGTATAATTGCCCAAAATTTTAAACTGAGCAAAGAATGAATGAGGAAGATAAGGGGATGTGAAGGTAAACAATGATTTATTTATTTTATAAAATCGCAATAATAATTTTTCGGTAAAAATTTGGATATCAACTATTTTTGGGATTCTGACAAACTTTTTAAATAACCTTTTTTCGATAAAACTAAACCTACTTTAATTTTTCAATTATTTAAACATTGTAAAAATAACCCTTTAATAGGGTAGTTTAACTGACCAAAATTTGAATTCTATCAGAAAATAAAAAAGCAAGTGAAACTCGCCGTATGTAAATATTAAATAGCTATTACAACTTCCAGTTTTCCAAGAAATCTACATAAAGGTATATTTTGAAGAAGACTACATGTCCGCAAGGTTTAATTGATATTTATCAATCATTGGTTAGAGTGATGTTTTAGTTACTTAAATTTGTTATGTTACTAGATGCAAATGCTTGACTCAATGTTGCTATAGTGTGTTTTTAATCAACTCTAAACCAGTAGGTACTTTAACTGGTAGCTGTCTTTGTAGTCTTAACTAATATGCGAAATGTGCAACTAATTAAAAGGACTGTGGGTAACCAAACAGAGGCATTCATTTAATCGGTTATTGCCTATGAAACTAAAAAAACGGTCATAAATTGCAGCAATGAATCTGCCATAAAGCCTAATTAACAAAAAACTCGGCGATATCTAACATCACAGCCTTGCCAGCTCCAACAGAAGTCAGATACAAGCAATTTAAAGTCATTGGAGGTGCAATTTATCAAACTTGCAGCGTCTGTAGATCTAGGAATGTTGATAGTTCGCCCACCTGAGGATGATAGTAAAAATTAATAGCTAATTAATTTTATTTATGGACTTCCATCAGAATAGCGCTAGTAATTTACTGGAATCTAGCGTTTGCAGTCCCAAAAAACATGCGCAGTTTTTTACTGGCCCGCTTATTATCTGTGGTTAATATTAAAATATAAAATACGGGAGGCGTTAAGGAAGTAAATGAACGGTTTAGACCAGTAGATCAAATACGACCGACAGAAGCTGCAGTCATTTGTTCTTGCAGAATTTATTTTACTACGATAGAGTTTGTTGGCGTTTAGATAATTATCAGGCACTATAAATCAGCTACTTAATTAGATACTAACATATCCTGCAAGTCCTACATGCGTTCTTTTAGAACGCCAAAACTTGGGTATAAAACAAGCGACTATCAGTGTCGAGGAGCTCTCTTATGGTTTGATTGATATGTTCTTAAAAAAGTCGGTTTCGCCAGATTAGGCAAGACCAAAAGCTGCAAACATTTTTTCACAAGGCAGCACCGCCTCATTATTGAATTACGTCTAAACTATTAATCTGCAAAACAATTTGTAGAAAAGCAACGGCAGGAATTCGACGTTCGCTTCGGAAACGCTCTTTTGTAATTCGCGTGTGGATGCATTAGCGCATGGATGGTGAAAGTAACATTTTTCGAAACAGCCAGGTGTATGTGCACATACTTCGAGGTTATGTAATCCGGAGTACCTACCAGCCCCAAGCATTGTTTATGCCTACATCTGCTGCAAAGCAACTGCTTGTCATATTCCTTGACACCTTTCTGCTAAATGTGTTTTAATGGCCGGCGTGTAGGCTGCTACAAGGCAGAAAATGCCTCTTGTGTGCTTAGGAGGCAAAAAGCTTCCCTTATTTGGTTGTTCTATTTCGGGGCACATTTGGTGAATTTATAATTTGTGCTACGACGTAATTACATGAGTCGATAAGTACGCACCTTAAAGAAGCGACACAATAAGACAGTAATTTAATATTTTGTTCTAATTGTTTTGTTACAAACACAAAAAAAATGGACCAAACTATAAATGTAAGGGGGTGTCACAGGAATCAGCTTTACGCTTAACGTGTTTTATATTTCTAACCACACAAAACCAGTTGTAATGATCCAGTAATAGCTGTGCTAATGG
Organism: Agriotes lineatus; assembly: GCA_940337035.1. NCBI lineage: Eukaryota > Metazoa > Arthropoda > Insecta > Coleoptera > Elateridae > Agriotes > Agriotes lineatus. The sequence continues at coordinate 59,212,714 of OW679199.1, read as the reverse complement.
CACCCGACTTTTAACATCGACAAAACACATACCTTCATTTTTGGTAATTATTATTAATTTTAATTTACGAGGGAACCTACAGGTAAATACTTGTATGTTGTTACATTTTTAAACATGAGCAAATCATTACAGTTGCGTTTCTTCCAAGTTGACGACCCTATAGCTTTTATATTCCAAGTGTGTGCACAATTATATTATAATTCTATAAATGAATGTGTATGTATTAATAAATTTGAATCACATAAATATCAAGTTGAATTCACATTTCGAGATTTCAAACACGTGATGAATAAGATACTTAAATGATTGCGAATTCAATATTTTTAAGAGAAAGCTGAAGGAATATTTGGAAAAAATACTACATTGAACCAATGTTTTTGTATGTTCTTTCTGCTTATTCATAGTAAAGTATCAAGAAATAAAAAAAACTGATCCTCAGCGCGCTGTGGATATTCAAACGTACTTATGAATAATATGTTGGTGCCACTGTAAGTCTATGTTAAATTCGGCGTTATCAGGTTAGGTTTTGCGTCAGTCTGAGTCAAAACTTACGGAAAACCTAACCTGCTAACCTCGAATTTGACATAGACTTGCAGTGCTACCAACATACGAGTATTATTCATACGTTTGAATTTCCACAGCCTGCTGAGGATCAGTTTTTTTATGTCTCGATACAAAATACGCAAATAAGATGGGGAGATAAAATTAGAAGAACATAAAACAAAACAACTTTAATTTTTATGTGTAAATTTTCGATACACAGTTACAAAATAGGTCTGATGGTCCTAATGTTCTATCAATGTAAACTATATTCTGAGGGGACCAACCATGATCACACGTGGTAAATTATTTGTAGATATCAAATACATACAATATCGTTTCCAGCTGAACAATGATTTGGCGACAACAAACAGAAAATGTATTTTGGTTAAAATAGCTGCTGACCTAGGACGTTCAGTATCAAGCATAACAACTACAGATATTGTAGATCTTTAATTCGAGAAAACGTCTTATTATGCCACTATAGTAATACCATAGATGAAATCTAAAGCAAAGGAATAAAACACAAATAGAAGAGCAAAAAAAGCGAACCTATTAGTTTGTCGTCGTTCAAAACAATCAACTTTAAGCTACTTAATGCTGTTTGATAGTACAACTAACGTGTTGATAATTCTAATTTAAAGCTACACAGATAAATTTAAGAATTTAACTACAGAGAATACACAGATTATGTTTTTGATTCTAAAAGAGGCATAGCTTCTATTTTCAGTTTACGACTTGAACTGTATTCAGAAGAAGAAAACATATTTAAGCAGATCTGACTGAATTGTAACACTTAAATTACAAATTTCTTCTAATCACTTTACTGCTGTGTGCAGCAAACCAACAAATACTCCATTGAAATATTGTAACTGTACCGAGCTCTGTATGTTAGTGGTTAGCGCATCTACTTAGCATTCGGGAGGTCGTGGGTTCGATTCACCTGACCATCTGCTCTGATTCAGGTTTTTAGAGGGTTTTCCTGAGTCAACAGGGTACCTTCTCTGAGGCGAATGCCGGGGCTGTACTGCACCTCTCCTGGCCTTTCTTCCAATCTCCACCCCCTCCTTTCCCTCGCCCATCATATAATTCCCGTTTCCTGAAGAGAGACGCAATCATAATAAAGGGAAATGGAGGCTAGATTACCACGAAGAACAAACATCTGAAGGAAGCATTTAGAAAATTTAATTGCAACTATCACTTTATTGCAGAACTAACATGTTGGCCTACAGACCCCCAAAAGATATACGAACCTAACTTTATAGATGTTGAAGAAAAGTTGGAAACAGCTGGTATCATTCAGCAATGGTATTAACATTCAATGGAAGAATAATTAAAAACAAAGATAGACCTACCCTTGACAATAGTAGAGATTCAAGACAGAAATAGATAATTTACCTAAGTGTACAACTAAGGACTATTGAGCAACTGGAAACTGAAGCTGAAAAGTGTAATAGCACTATACAGAAGACAGCATTGAACAACACTGGAGCAATCACTCACAAAACAGATGGGCAGTGGGCAAGGGATGACAAAAATCTGAGACTTTTGCATACCATCATGAAAAGATATTTAAATACAATTAAATCACACCAGACTAAATCAAAACCACGTGAACGCTTAGAAAGGGCCAGGTTTTGACTTGATTACAGGGGAAATTTTAAATCAGCTACCGAGGAAAGTAATGGTGATAATACGCTTTCGAAAAATATGAAAACGGAGATGGAAACAAGACAGGGTTGTATCATATCTTTTCAGTATATGGAGCGAATATGTAATACGGGAGATTAATGTATGTACACAGAGGTAAAATATCAATACACCGTAAAAAGATACAATGATAATCACGGTAGATGAGGAAGAACTAGAATCTGACATGGGTAACCCATCTGAATAAGTGAAATCGATAGCCTCAGTCTTAACAGAAATAAAAGTAAGGTTATGGTTAGAGATATACCTAATAACTATTTTCCCCTCACACTCAACGCCGCTGGCTTTGATACAGTACAAAGTTTCACTTACCTAAGATCAGTAGTTACGACTACAGGTAGTAGTGAAAATGAAATAAAGCGCAGACTGGCCATTACAAGAAACGCAACGACAAAACTTAGTAAAATATGCAAAAACACCTTAGAATCCAGACAAACCAAACTTAGATTCGCCTCCACATTTATATTCCCTATTGAAACCTAAATAATAATATAAAAAGAAGAGACACATTTGAGATGGGTATATCGAAGAATTTTAAGAATCCCATGGACACAACACCGCACTAATCACTTCGTCCTAGAAGAACTCAATACACAATCACGTCTCTCCTCTGGAATCAGAAAAATTAAATTATGTTGTACACATAGCGAGACAAACAAGCACTATGCATAACCTAGTTGTCGAAGGAAAACTTAATGGAAGCAGGCTTAGAAGATCTCCTAACCGTTGTATCGGCCAGATCAAACCTCTGACTGGCCTCGTGGTACAACAATCTATACACCTAGAGCAGAATAAAATAGAATGGAGAAGAATAGTAAATCATACTAATTAGTGTCGCTATGCCTTGACAGGGTCGAGGATCTCGAAGACTCGAGAAAATGTATTGCTGACCTACTTGATTAAGACTACTTTCAGATTGAAACAAGCTCTTAGAAACACATGGATGATCAGCAAGGATCAAGACGCTTTGCTAGACACATGTAACTCAGACTTGGCTGAAAAAACCATGACTACGGAGGGACTACCCATCAGTTTGCAGGGGGTAACCCTCGCCTCTGAAGCTGACAAGGCAACCATGAAGCGACCTTCTGGAGCTCAGCGACGGAAAGCGGCTATTGAACTAGCATAAGCTTTGGGCGAAACTCATACGCTCCAGAAAGCAGGACTCGAGGAAACATGATATAGCTGGAGGCTCAGGCTAACAAGGTAAAATACCCTCCAAAGAAAGGACACCATCAGATCAGTACAGGAGTAAATGTCAAGGAGAGGGAATAAAAATGACCATAACTCCTCAGATTTCCTAGGGAAAAGAGTAACGGAAGGGCAAGCCGATTAACTACAGATCCAACCTGGTGGTACAGATACCAAATCCAGATGCTGCTGCTTCGAGAAATGTGCAGTGATCATCTCCTGCAAAAATGAGAAAACGAAGTCATCGCCTCTAACCACAACTCCAAACGAATGACCTGTCTACAAATTGAATAAATTACTACCAAGGCAATAAGGAGAACCTCTGAAATCGTATATTTCCCATAGGCTATTGATAATAACATAAGAAAACGGGTATTTGTAGATGAAGAAAATTAGAGGTGGAATACCACAGGGCACCGTCCTTGGGCCAATCCTATATTCGTTTTATACAGCTGATATCACAGTTAGAAAATGTTACTGTTGCCACGTTTTCAGTTGAAACTACAATCCTAGCAGTAGATAAAGACATAACTTATAGCAAACCAAGATATTCAATTGAACCAGGGAATAAATGAGGTAAATTCAACCCACATACATTTTACCAACACAAATAAAAGAAATCCATTGCCCATCAATTTAAATTGCAATATTGTACCTTAAAACATAGCGAATGGTGGAAAAATATTGTACTTGCATGAGGATAAATATGGACTGCAGGGAAGATGTGGAAGTGTGTTCCAATTCAATTTTGTGAGGGTACTTTGGGTCAAAATGGTGCTATGGGGCCTAGCATTGTCACGGAGAACTCTTTGTCGACTAGGTTTGCTTCTTAATTCGGTACAGAGGCTTCACCCTCTCCCTTAATATCGACGAACAGTGAGGAATATTAATTGCTTTTTCTTGCGTAAGACTAAAATTGTGTTTCCAAGGTCTTTCTCTTATTAATCGAAAAATCTAAGCCAAGTTTAGATTGAAATCAATGGTAAACGTTACCTTTATACATTTGCGCATCTTCTATATGAATATAATAACATTAATGTGCAAACTTTAGTATCTATTTCAAGAGCTAGAATGTATTATTTACTCATTTGGTTGAACTTGCTTCTCTTTAAAAGTATGACCTGCTTCTTGAAAACTAAAATTTACTTTTTGTTAATTTATTGTAGAGCTGGAGCACGTTTTTAATATTCACCGTTTTTCCGTGTCACTGGACCGCCCGGGTCGTCACGTGTTGTACTGCCCCACAGAAGTAAAATACAGGTTACTAAACTAAATCCTGTCGGCATTAAATATAAATAAACGCACTCAGCATCGAATAAATATTCGTGAAGAATGAGTACATGTAACGCAAAATAATACCATGGTTTTTATAGGCACGGAACGCGTATTAAGATGCTGATAATAATAGGAATTACCATTTCAAATTTTTGTTGTAAGCCGGTTTTTGTGCTATTACTGCATTCTTGGCCTTGCTCATCTAACAGAATTAATCTAATTAACATCGGCTGGCATAAACAGGCATTTGCATAAATTCCCTCGGAAATCGAGTATGTTAAAAAGCGTGTTTATTAGTATATAACGATTCGTATTATAGTAAATGAATTATTGCAGTCTTTTCACAGAGTCAGGAATAGATCGAAAACCAATATAAAAATAAAATGTTCTTATATTCATACTTAAATTACTGTAAGTAATAGTATGTTAAAATCAGTGGCGGCGTTAAGCTTCATGGTATCAAGGGTTCAACAATTACCTGTTGTATTAGTGCACCCCATCGCATTTTATTATTTAAACTCTTTTTCCATACAAAGAATGCTTTAAAAAATCTAATTAAGTTAGATACCAGTGTTACACAGGGTGTGCAAATATCTCTTGCATCATGGGTAAATTCCTTTATGTGTATTTATACTCTTCAGTAATTATTCTACACATAAACTGGAAATACGTTTTGTGGAAGCAGCACTACTGTATCCATTTATATTATTGCTTGCAATTTTATTTTTTGCAAAAATCTTTTCGAACTGTTTCCAGCGAGCCACGTACGTTTTAAAATACGTCGAAAAGACTACTACATAGTGAAAAGGACATTATTCGTTGAACATTAAACGTTTAATTTTAGTCGAACAGCTAATCTTCAGCTATCTTCAACATGAATTAGACGTTGATTTTTAGTAATATTCTTTTTACTGTTTACGTAATTATTCCGTTTATTAAACGTCATTTATTGAACGTGTTTATATGGCATCGATATGTTGTTGATATTAAGATCTTTTTGTACCAGCAGTTAATGTAAAACGTAGATTTTACTTTTATAAAAACACGAAAGTTTACCATTTTGCATATTACGTTAATATAAAACGCTGTTTAGATTAGTAGTCGACTCTCAACGTTGATATAATGTTGTTACAACAACGTGATGATACCAGCAGATAACGTGAAACGTAAAAATGACGTCTATAAAAGCACGAAAACTTTACATTTTTCATATTATGTGAATATAGCGTCAATAAAGAACGTCTTTTAAATCAGTAATCGACTCTTAACTTCGATATGACTTCGATACAACGTGATACTTACTTTTTGCAATATTTTGATCTCGTGTATTTTAGACCAGCGGTTAACAACACATAAGTTGTATCGTTTTTCGTGTGCTCGGAGCGCCTATCATGCATAATGTCATTGCTCACATGATACTGCCGACTAGTTGAAACGCGTTACCACAGCACAGTGGAATGCCACAGTGTGCTGGCAAGCTATTCTCTTCCTTCTCTGATGATTTTGATTCACTGTCACGCCATTTGTGTAGCTGATAAAATCTGAAAATCCGTGAGTCAGAACGTTGTGTGTTTATTATTCCAGTTTGACATGAGACTAGTAGAATTGAGTTAGAAGTATACATGGTAGGTAGTACGTTCAGTCTTTCACTAAGCTTAATTGTTTCCTGTTTAAGATACAACGACTAATTGTGGAGCTACATAATGTTGAAGTAGTTACCCGATCTGTTTTCAGATTTCCTCTAGCAAACAAGGTCGTCGTTTAATTTAATTGGGCTGGGCACAATAAAGATTATTCAGAAAAAGAATGCCGTCGTTCTGTCGATGATACTTGGCCCAAATAAAATATCAACTTTGTATCCATTAAAACGTCGTTTCAACGTAAAGAGCAAGATGAAGGTAAAACGTAACGTGTTTATAACGTTTGCAATTAAGTAAATAATGACGTTAATAAGACGTCGTTTTAACGTATAAAGCACGTAGATTTTTTGTTGAAAAAGCAACGATCTTACAACGTTTACATATAGCTGAAAATTGTCGGCTTTGCAATTAAACGTAAAAAACACGTTAAATAGTCAACAACAATATTGAAATCTTACGTGTTTTGGATCACGACTGTAACGTCCACACGTAACGGTCTCGTTTGGTCATGGCTTAAAAACCGTCAGAGGCTGACGTAGAATGAACTACGTAATGTTGCAAAACTGGTTTATTTTTGTGACACTTCGACGTTAATATAACGCTTAGTCTAAAGTTATGTTTCAACGTTAGTTCAACGTATCTGTGCATGCTGGGTTGAAACAAAAAGCTATTGTTGAGAAACACTTTTTAATTTGAACGATTGGTGCAATAACACCTTTTACCTAATAAAAATAGAAATAATAATAATAATATTCGGCATTCTACAGATAAGAACATAATTCCATTAAAACCATAAAAAAGTAATTCTATAAAATTGTGTATAGTATATGTTTAAATCAGGCACCTTTTACGAATAATATCCTAACTTATCATATCATGATCTTTTGACGTTTTCTAACTGATTAGGAATAATTAATTGCCCCAAATCTTCACTGCACGCACGTTGTTTCTAGAATAATACCATTTTACCTTTTGCACTGTTTCAGACATGGAATCCACAAAACAAAAATACTCAGAATATAACTACAGCGCACATATGCGAACTACAAAATATTTAAGTACTTTTAAATATTCTAGCAGTAAGATATTCAACCAACCACGCTCGAGAGTACTCATTCGGTACATCCCGAGGTAAAGGTAATCAATGTTACGTTGAGTGCAGTTGCAACACGTCGTTTCTATTGACAGATTCCGTGTTGATTTTGTAACACGCGCCCCAAAAGTCTTCAAATCTGCTTTTGTCATCAAAATGGAGAGACATGTTATTTCTTAATTGACAACTACTGACAGCTACTGAAAAATGACATTTGATTATTAAGAAATGTCATGACTAAAAAAGGAATTTTATGCAAAGTGCGTATACTATAATTTATGCATATATTAGGTTACGATTAAGGATGTGCACGAATTGAAACTCTTATATACTAGTAAGGCATATTTTGCATATTTACGCATTTCTTACATATTTTAGCTTGAATATTATAGCATACATCTACAAATGTATTGACGAAAATTGTCTAAGATTGCTTCCAGATATTCGAAATGTAAAAAAAATATTTTGGAAGTGGTATTTGTTGACAATCTTCGAAGAAAATAAATGACCAAATTAAAGACATCAAAAGCGTGATTTTGAAATTTACTAATATTGCAATGGAAAGTTGTAGAGAGATATTTAGAGGAAATAACTTTTGTTTCGAATTTGAAACACAAGGAACGACTCTTCATTAATCTTTGCTATTAACTGTGTTTTAAGTGTATTAAGTGCAGAAGGTAGAGCAACTGTTCAAATGTTAGAAAATAATAATTCAGTAATAAAAAAAGCCATGGTTATACTTAGGATCTATAATGACTCTCCAAATTTATGGTAGAAGTAAATTCTAAGACTTTTGGGACACCCGTTAGTGGGGTAGAAGCACCAGTAAATGAAGGGCCCCCCGTAAATGAACGATTTCGAACAAATTCGCGATTATTAAGATTATGTCGCATATTTCCAACTCACAGATGTTTGCTATATGATTCTCTGTTTGTCGAAAACGCCATTTAGTTCTGTTTCAGTGAAGAAACGATACAGTCGTTTTTGTCGCAGCAGATTTGTTAAGTGTAGGTGTACTTAAACAACTAATAAAAAACTATGTAAGTAAGAATAGCACTTAATAAGGTTTCTGAACTTCTAAGTTTCAAAATTATTGACTATCTAAGATGGGTATTTACAGTTTAAGGTATTTAAGAGTTTATATAACTTCCAAACTTTGTGTATTGGCGGGAAAAATGGAAAATATGGTGTTCATTCACTGGATCCCTTGTTTTCCCAATGAATGAACAATATGTTCATTCACCGGGTCAGGATAAGGTAAACCGTGTCACAGCATTATACACCTTAAAACCAACATCTTTAAATGTGGATTAATATTTCTAATTGAAAAATTTAGATAAATTGCCCTGTCCAGTAAATGAACGGCCTTTAAGTTGCCGTTCATTCATTGGCTCAGGCTGTCCCAGTGAATGAACTTGCGCATTTAAATATAAAATAATATGTTATACATGATGGTCCAACGAAAAGTAGTCACCTTACTTTCCTCTTTTCGTAAAAATTTAAAAAAAAACACTCGATCCCGTCGATTTTTATTTTGATAGGTATTTTGGGCATATTTTCAACCCTCATACTTCTATCAAAATCGACCGGTCCGGTTGCTCATGCACCGTCGGTTACCAAAAAAAAAAAAAACTGACTCAATGGAGATTAAGGCATCGAAACAAATAAGTGACATAACGCAAAGGTTTGCAGGAAGAAGAAAACTGTATCACACGAGATATACCGGGTGAATGAGACCACCCGTATCAGTATTTTTTTTAAAGAACGGTGAGTCGTAGAGAGTTGGGATAAAAAAATTTATTATAAAAGTCATACTAAAGAATCGAATGGTGACATTATTATTTCTCGAAAAAGTCAGCATCACAAGTAGTTTTGTCAACAATGTCCAGAACTCTAAAATTTTAAATGGCACCATAAGTCGAAAAACGTATTGTTGAAAAGATCGTAAAAAAAATAAATTTTTGTAGGAAAAATTATTTTACTACTACTACCCTTTTTAAGTAATATTCGATTAAAGTTATTAAATTTGAAATTCGTTGTTAACAAACAACATTGAAAAGTCGGCTTTTAAAATCTAGTTACCGAATTAAACAATGTTACAAGTGTTCAAAATGTTATTGACGTTAAAACGTGTGTGTAACATTGTTTAATTCGGTAACTAGATTTTAAAAGCCGACTTTTCAATTTTGTTTGTTAACAACGAATTTCAAATTTAATAACTTTAATCGAATATTACTTAAAAGGGGTGGTAGTAGTAAAATAATTTTTCCTATAAAACTTTCTTCTTTTTTAACGATCTTTCCAACAATACGTTTTTCGACTTATGGTGCCATTTAAAATTTTGGAGTTCTGGACATTGTTGACAAAACTACTCGTGATGCTGACTTTTTCGAGAAATAATAATATCACCATTCGATTCTTTAGTATGACTTTTATAATAAATTTTTTTATCCCAAGTCTCTACGACTTACCGTTCTTTAAAAAAATACTGATACGGGTGGTCTCATTCACCCGGTATAAGCAGGTATAGTCTGACCACGTCTAGAGATTCACTATTATTATTTTAGGATCAAGTATTATAAAAACGGCTTCAAGAAAGAAGAATAAGTTAACTGCCACTATGAGATCTGGTGCATCTACATCACTAGAAAATAAAAGTGGACAAATTAACATAGGTTCTTACGTAATAGTCAGATACCAAAAGAAGTACTTTCTTGGAATTGTCGTCAACATAGAAGAGGATGAATACGTGGTTAAAACTATGATCCCACTTGGCTCCAATTTGTTTAAATGGCCGAATCCCGAAGATCAAATTTGGTACAACAAAAATCAGATTATTGAAGCAATTATACCACCGATTTTGAAAAAACTCGGATGCTATGAATGTCAAGAAATTGGCAAATATAACTAATCTCAGTATCTACACCAATTATGCATTTTTCTATACTTATAATACATACCTGTATTTTGTTTGGTTTTTGTAATAAATTACATATTATTTATTGATTTTTATAATATTTTCCTAATTTCGTAGATAGATACTTTCTTAGTTCATTTACTAGACCGGGAGGGTTTATTTACTGGTATTGAGCGTTCATTTACTAGGAATTTCTGCATTAAATACACTTCAACTTTTATTTTGTTGCATTCAATTATAATTACTTGAATTTATTAATAAAATTTGATAATTAATTATTCGAGCATCACATAGAAATTTAGTTAACGTAAATATTTGTTGTGATATAATAATTGTGATAATTCAAAAATTAAGAATGCCTTAACCGTTCATTTGCTGGTGCTTCTACCCTATTTATCATTAATTTTGCTTATCAAAAGCAGTTTTTATTTGTGAAAATAATTACCTAATGATATGTTAGTTAAAATGTTATAATTTTTTATAGTTACCATAAAACCTCAAAATCGAGCACATTAATTTATTTTCTTCGAATTCTTTGGCGTAACTTTTAAAGTTTCATAGTGTAGCGTAAGTGTTTTATGTTGTTTTTGCACTAATTTATGAAATATATAAATTAGCCGCCGCCATACTCGGCACGCCCCTTCAACTGTCATGTTTGCTTGTATCAACTGCACAATGGATGCATAACAAGTTTTTCCAACGTCCAAGTACGAAAGGGACAATCAACTAGCCACGACAAATGACAATATTATTCACGCGGTCGTTATTATAACGAACGTGTTTGCTATGAAAACATGAAAATTCACAATTACACAGTGCGCTAAATATGTCAATTGGATCATCATCATCTCGACTTCGTCTCGACGTTAAATGATGCACTCGTGGATAAAATTTGACTTTATCGTCTTGTATAATAAATAACTATTTATAGCGATAGTAATTTTTTTGTTAAATATAAGAATCTGGAAGAATGATAAAAGACAGTATTTAAAACAATGTATTTGAGTATGACGTTTCAGAAAAAAATATATGTGAATGCAGTATACAAAAAACAGATTAGGGGATGCATCTGCACACCTCCTTGGTACTAAAAATGTTAAGTAATTTATAGCTTTAAATCAAAGATAGGTACTTTTCTGTTCATGTTTAAACTTTAGGATCATTTCAATCTGATATTTTATATTTGGTTTGCATCAGTTAGTTCGCGACTGTGCTTTGTTAGAATTTTCTTCAAAATCTGGTTTAACCCATTAAGCTTCAGGTATTAGAAGTGAGACATCGCGATTATTACCATGAACATTTCTGAAAAGGTATGTAATAATTATCTCTACTTTATATACTTTAATTAACACCATAAGTTAATGCTAAACATTGCATTGTATTTGTCTAATGTCAATTTGTGTGAATAAAATTCGAGCGGCAAAACAAACAGTAAATATTACATAGTGGTTGTTATGGTTAATTGTTTATTTTTTAAACAAAAATTATGTCTATTTATGTAAATGTGAAGAGCCTTTTCAGGCAAATTCAATATAAATAAAAAAACGAAACAGGAGCATAAAATAAGACGTGTTATTGAACATAAAAATGATCTTCTTTTCTATAATAATTTATTATTGCTCTGTCTAATAACTTAATAAATATTATTTCTTTTTTGATTTTATTTTACGAGCTAAAAGGCAATGTGGGCCATTAGACAATAAGGCATTAGACACATTTAGATTAGATGAAATGGAGCAGAACCCCAAAAAATATATGTTGACAGAAAATCTATATCATATAATTTTTCCAATATTTTTGGTTATTAAACATTGTTTTAGGTGCGTTTTGTAGAATTTCAGGATTTATTTTTCGCAATGATAACATATATAGCACATAAAAAGATCTATAATCAATATACTTCAAGCTTGGGGGAAGTATCAGAATAGCAGAAATAATATCAAAATTATTAAAAGGGGATACAATTACTGCTACTATAAAAAAATATCAAATATGTATTAGTTCCAACAGTACGCACTATAACTTGTCAGTAGAATTGGTTTAAATTATCGTTTCTCCTGGAACTGTGTTCTACCAAGAGTTTATGTGCAAAATACAAACAGTAACAGTCACGGGAATATTTAATATTCCACAATGCACCACAACTAATCATTTGGAATCACCTAACTTACATGCACATTTAATTAGAATACAAACAACACAAACATATTAAAAGCTTTTCGAGCCAGCCGCCTGAAATTTGTAAAATAATTGCCAAACAGAAACAACATTTAGGAATCAACTTCCAATTATTTTAATCACAAGATATCGCACTGAGCTTTGACACGTCGAAAGGACGCAATGGAACTGAGTCTTGAGTACATGCGTATTTCAGCAATTTTAAAACGATTAATCACTCACCCATTTAGTGTTATAAACTGATTCATTACAAGAAGTAATTAAACAAACTTCAGTTGGATATTCTAAGGCCTTAGCAAAACTGACTATATTTGTGGCAACTTCCTTTGTTGATAAAAACGCTGAGGAATGCATGTACTTACAATTTGATTTGATGTTATGTTCAGTGATCGCGAGGGAGAAGATCCTGGTATGTTGCATCTTGACAAATAGGGTTTCTAAGCAGGATTTGGCTGTTTCATTTCGTAGAACCCAAGGACGCCACGAGCACGGAGAGCAGTTAACTACTAAAGAAAAGGGTCTCTTGCATTCTGGAGATCCTAGCCAGCTCGCACATAGAAGCGAAAAAATGGGAGGCCCAGTTATCCCTGGAGTAACTGTAGAATAACCTTAAGAAAGCCGCATAGGAATCGGCCTAAATATCGAAATTAGTATGTAAAATTTAACTAGAAGAGCCATTCTTACCAAAGCTGTTTACGGCCGTTCATGAAGAAAACAACGCCGCTAGCGGTTTTCATTTGTTTCATTATTTGTTCACCCGCCTTATAAGCCTTACCACTCTGAAAGTAGGCTAATGATCAATTAAGGAGTATATAGTAGGCACGAAACTTAAGTCCCATAAAGAGGTGATGGAAGCGGTGAAAATGCGGGTTCGTAGGCCTCCAAAGTGAACTTAAAACACAGCGTTAATCAACTGTGTTGTTCTTGGTATTGTTATACCGAGTGATAACTACCAAACCTGGCCATAGGGTTTTAACATGGGAACTAGTTTTTGCATTCATTAATTCCTTCTTAGGCCAATGCCAGTAGAGCAAAGGGTTTTGACCATGCACACCGTTTCTTCAAATGAAATGGTCATGGTTATAACACAATTTACAGCGCGACTTTTGACGGAATTTCATTAAAAATTTAAGCCGTGAATGTGGCATCAAACAAGAATATTTCATGGAAATTTATGTATTTTTTATGCCAATTTTAAATGACCGGGTTTGGTGGTTATTAAACAGCTATTTTTCTATGGACAGGTTTGGCGGTTGTCACTCGGTATAAGAAAGTCCAGGTGAAATTTACACTCCCCTCGTGCTTATTACCTAACTGTTAGGTACTAACACTAACAAAAGAATGACATCGCTTTAATAAACTACTTTCCAGAAACCATTTACCAAGTGGAAGAAAACCAATTTCCCAATTATTACAATGTACTTCTCATTACTTCATTATAATTACAGCACATCATATCATAATAATTATAAATCTCACTTTAAAGAAGCTGATTATTCTAGTTAATTATATTTTAGGTAGTATTTACATAATTTATAGATAATTGTTACAATTACTTTGTTACTTTAAAAGGAGCTTACTATAATAACTATTTACTAGGCGGAAATTATTTTCACCACGGACACTTATGTATTTATAATTCATGCTAATAATTAAGTAAGGAGGTATTAATTACTCTAATAAGTTATTTATCTAGTACGTAATGAATGTTTTGTTTTTGTTAGATATATTTTTCCATATCTCTATAGAGTGTTTTTAATAACAGCATATAATTAATATAATATATCGATGACACTATTTATATGAATTACTTTACAAGGGTTAATTAATTTGATTAATTATTTTCTAGGAAGTGATGAAAACACTTCTTAATTTCATAATTACGAAACGGTTAAGTTCAGCATATATAGGGTGTACGAAAAGTATTTTCATTTTATGGAAAAATACTTCAAATAGAAGTTGATTAGTATTTAGTTATCTAACACAAGACGATATTTAATTGCAATATTTGAGAAAAAAGCAAAAAGTGCAGTCAGTATTAATGTAGTAGTTCTCTTCTTGTTCTTCTTCATTTTCTACATACTAGCGTTACTCAAATTTCGATCTTTTCAGATAAATAAACTATTTCAAGTTTTATTACCCTAGAAGCTTATTGTGCTGAGGTAATCCAAATTATTACATAAGTAATTTTTCCGTGAAATTCAGTTCAGGTCATTTGTTTCGACAAATAGAAACAGTCAGGTATCTGGATTTGTGGCTTAAAATAAACTCGCCAAACACTTTTTTGCGCTCTTTAAATAATTACTTAAGTAAGTGTATTAAAGAGAAAAGTCAAACGAACATCCTTCTCATTTAAAAATGAAGAGATATTGGTGTTGCTCCTTTGTTTTTCAAGATAAAATTTGTGTTGTAAAACTGATCACTTATTATTATGCCTTTTTAACTAATCTAAATAATGTAATACATAATGCTACCAATTCTATTTATGTAAGTTTATTTTTAATTTTCAAAGTTGGTACTTTGTCTTTTTAAATGTCAGTTGTCTATGCCAATGAAAGTTTAATAAAATATGCTAACTACTTACTATCTTGCTGCCTTCGTTTTTCAAAATACTAGTAAAATAGCAACATTAGAAAGACAAAGCATGAGCCACCCAACGTGTAAGCTGAAGTTTTCCAGGAGCCATAACTCCGTCGAGCAACTTTGACTTACTCAATAAATTAAGAACTGTCAAATGTGCCATGAAATGCGTGAAAACAGATACATAAACGCGCAGCTAATGATTGCTACAGTGTTTCTTCTGTGCAGTTTTATGCTCCAACTTTATGTTCTGAAGTATTTATATCTTCCTTCCGCTGGATTTAAGGCCTTAATTAATTTCTGCATCGTCCCACTTCTAACGGCAGCTTTTATTATGTTTAGCTGGTTTATGTATATGACTTTTAATCTTGATGCGGTTTGGGCTTAATAAGGAAGTATTAGGACCGCGCTATTTATGAGCACTTGAGTTATGGACTGCACATTGTGTTTCGTCCCACATAATTTACTTTCTAGGTTTTGGGTGTTTTATTGCTATTTTTAGTTTTATCTACTTGAGCCCATTAATTTTCTCCATTGTTTCTGTTACAACGTGCTGGTTTTAAGAATTAATTACTGTTAAAGGGAGTTTTGAATAACCGTTTAATTGTTACAAGGTATATAATATGCCATGTTGAGAAAATAATCGCTCTTGCTAGGCTTTTGTAAATTATTAGTATTTCAGATATTTTTAAAAGGTCATACAGAACTAATTGAAATAATATAGTAATTAATTTTCTCTTATACCTACAAATGCTATTATTTTAAACGACAACTACAGAGTAACAAAGAAGTCGCCGAATCTGCGTAAGAGAATTTAAATTTGTGAATTGTCAGATTTTATTTATACAAATAATTGCAAGATTTTTAATAGCCTAACAATATTTTTCCTAGGAGAGAACTTCCACAATGGCAAAAACTGAAGAATGAAGATTAGCAATGCTCATGAGAATTAGAAGAATATCAAATTAAATATCTGAATCAAAGTAGACACTTCTTGTATTTTTTTATGATTGTCAATGTTAGACTACGGAGCTTTATTGAACAAACGGAGGACATTATACATAATGTACCAAAGAATCTCGAAAACTTCCTGTCTTATTATCACATTCTGCAATATTTTGTCACAATAAAAATATGAAATTTACAGAATTAACTCATAGAATTAAATTTTAGTGTTACGTAAAATACCACAGTACTTAGATATGCAGTTAGATTTTTTACGTCACAGTTGCGTCCACTTTGGTGATATTTTGATTGCTCTATAGTTAAGGCGGAAGTCTCTATTTATGCAAAATTCTATATTGGTTCGACAGAAATGGCAACATAACTTCCAAGAACATGTGTGCTGTGTGAATTTGAATTAAGTTTACAACGTTCAAAAAAGTGTTGTACATACAGATATTTTGAAAGTTTACATCTATGTCTACCTAGTTAATGCTACAGTGTAAGCCTTTGTTGAGCAAAAACCCATCCACCATAAAACTTTTAACTGTTTCTGCACAGCTGTACCAACAGCATAAATCTATTTGAGTTGTCGTCTTTAGCGAAATCAGAAAAGCATGATGCATCATAGGATTCCCAGCAGGCACATGTACGTTTAAAATACGTCGAAAAGACTTTACAGTTAAAAAGACGCATTCGTTGAAAATTAAACGTTAAATTTTAGTCCAATAATTAACGGCATTTTCTCAACGTGAATTAGACGTTGATTTTTACTAACTTTCTACTGTTTACGTAATTATTCCGTTTATTAAACGTGTTGGCTATGACGTTTATTGAGTACGTTTATATGAGCCGATATGTCGTTGATATTCAAAGCTTTTTACACCAGCAGTTAATATAAAACGTAGATTTTGCGTTTATAAAACAACGAAAATTTTACATTTTCGATATTACGTTAAACTAACGTTAATATAAAACACCTTTTAGATCAGTAGTAGATAGACATAACGTTGTTGCAACAACGTGGTAATAATGTTTTTATGTGTATTTTAGACTAGTGGTTAATGATAAACATTGATATGATGTTCACAAAAGCACGTAAGTTGTACCCTTAGTACTGCATAGTGTTACCCGATCTGCTTTCAGATTTCGTTTATCGAATGAAGTCGCCATTTTATTCAGTGGGGCTAGGCGCAATAAAAATGATTCAAAAGAAAAATATCGTTTCTCTGTGGTTAATCGCTGACCTAAATAAAATATAAATTTTGTATCCATTAACGTCCAAAACGTCGTTTCAACGTGAAAAACAAGTTGACGTTGTGGTTGAAACGTAACGTGCTTATAACATGAAGACTCAAGTAAACAATAATGTTAACAAAACGTCATTTTAACATATAAAGCACGTAGATTTTTTTATTAAAAAGGTAAAGACGTTACAACGTTAATATATCGGTAAAAATTATGCAATAACACGTTAAATAGTCCGAAAAATGTTTAAATCTTACTTGTTTTGGATCTCGATTATAACGTCTACACATAACGGTCTCGTTTGATCATGAATTAAACGTTAAAAGACGGTCATACGCTGACGTAGAATCAAACACATAACGTTGAAAAACTGGTTGATTTTCGCAGCACTTCCACGTTAATATAACCCTTGGTCCAAAGTTATGTTTCAACTTAGTTCAACGTGTCTGTGTACACTGGGTTATCTTTCAGCAAAAACTCTAATCACTAGTTACCGCATTTACCTACACGACTAACTGAATTGACAGAAAATAAACGACTTAATGAAGGTTTCTTGTGTAAGTTAAATAAAGTAGTATTGCAATGTTGTGTACTAAATGGAGTTGAAATAAGATATTTTGTCCCAATTTTTAATAAGCACTTACTAATGTGCATAAAATGCAGATTGTAGTTTATAGGGAATAAGCTTCTATACTACACTGCTGCTCAATATAAACATTTTGTTCGTATTCTATGTTCAAATATTACAAAATACATGCATAAAATACTCACAAAAGTTACACATTACTTTTGAGAGACAACTACAATTAAAAACAAGATGAGACGGTACAAGCCCCTTATCGTTACTTCGGCATGGAGCGGTTTTTATTATTCTTGTTTGGAATACCTAGGTACTCTTTAAGACACATTCAATCTTCGTAATCTGTTGAACCGGCTTTTCAATGTGGCATGGTTGTTATCACATTATGGGGTGCTCAAACATGTTTTTAATTTCTTTGGTGGGGTAATATATTATGCCAAATTGAACATTTTTCTTGAATAACCAATTATTGTTTATCTTGTCTAATAATCGAGTGATTAAGCAAATTCACTTTTATGTAATTAGTGCAATTTACGACACATTTTGTCAGGTCATTTTGGTATTTTAATTAGCAGCCTAGGCTTTAGGGCAGCGTGCCCGTATGCTAAACCCTTTTAGTTACTTATTTGGCTCCATCGCCTAATTCCATAATAATGATTTTGCACATATTTGGCCCCAAACGCAGTATTTCTCGTCAGTTGGAGCACCCCTTTGCTGGTACTTTGGCAGCCGGGTGTTATCGCTCGCAAGAATTCCGAATCTTCTAGAAATCACGCCGTTGAGGCGTGCTGTCTTCGTTACCGGAACTTATTTGTTTTATTGAGCGCATCGCCATTGGCTGTCGAGGGTCACGTGGTAACGCCGTTTTGGCTCACGCCACTGCAGGGGTCGTAACACTGCTTGCTTGGGCAGTTCAGGTCTGGCCGTTGATCGAAGAAGTCGCAGAGTGTGCCGTTTCGCGGCATTCCCGCCCATGGCGGGGACGCCAGCCTGGTTTTCCCGTCTCGTGCTGTTTCAGCGAATGTTGTGTAAATTGCCGTTGTTTGTTAGCACCGTTGCTGTGAAAGCCTTCCTATTTCCCGTGCTGTTTCAGCGAATAGGCCATAAACTGTTTCGCCTTTAAGAGGTCGCGTGTGATTGTGCGAGTGGTGAGTCTTTACGCCAAAGCGTAGGTGTGTGAAGGGCTTCACGGGGCCAGTTCTGCGTTTGTGAGAAGGGGGGCTTTCCCTTTTCAACTCGCTGTTTTCGAGGATCTTTCTAGGCAGGACGAAGTAGGCCTCTTTGCCGCCGTAAGTGTGCTCTCAGGAGAGCGTCCTAACGCCGCCATCTTGGCGGATTCCAGCCCGTTTACCCCTAATGCCGTGTTTCGGCGATTTAGCTGCCACAGACTGTCGCCTTCTACCAACTGACTGCACGCAACTCTCATAGACCCTCTACGGACTAAGGTATTTGTAATTACAACCATTTAAACATATTAACTGTCGCTTGTGCGAGCGGCGGTGCTTTTGTGCTCAACTTTGTGTGGGCGGATGCATGCCCTTGCTTGCCTGTCCCGGCTTTTAATGCCGGTTTGAGGCCACCATGCTCCAAGACGCTACTTTGGTAGCCTACTAGTAAGTTCATGTGCGCGAGTTTCGCGTTTCATCGCCTAAATAGCTAAAGAACTCTGCGCCTATGTTTTGGTGCTACGTTTGTGCTAACTTTTAATTCAGTAACGTTAGGTGCGCGAGCTTCTCTATATTGTACCGATTAATACATAAATGGAATCAACGCCTCGCCGTGCTGAGCCTGGCGCGCCCTAATCTGTTCGAGCTCTTTGTTTATGTTTGCGAGGGCTTTGTGCTTTGCTTATCAGGTGTTAACCGCAGCCAACGACTGCGTGGGCGACGTAGCAGGGGCTGGCAACTATTCCAAATTCGCATGCTTTAGTGAGGCTATGTTAGCCCCTCTTCCTGGTCAAATATTGCAGTCACGCTGCCCCGCTGCCTAACGAGTTAGGCCTTCAATTAGATCGTCGCGCATTTGTGCGGCGTCGTGCTTTGCTGCTAGCTACACTGCTCCCGTTGCCTTTGCAGGTCGGCGTCTGTTATCGCGAACTAACGCGCCCTTTTCCGGAGTGCGTATTTCTAAACTGTACTCTAATATGTAAAGTGTCGAGCCCACTGCGGCCGACCACCCATAGTGTGTTGTTTACTAGCATAGCGCGTCCATCAGCTGGTGCTTAACGTAAGAAATAACATAAGCTTGGCGGCACGATTTGCTGCCCAGATGTAGTTATCGACCAATAGACGCATATTTAATTAAGGGACGTATTATTCCTATTCGACCTGTGCATGCTTTGTTTCAGATAGCGCCTTTTACAGTGTAAAGATTGGTGTACGGCGAGACGTGAGAGATCAGAGCGTGCAGGTAGGTCCAGTGGTTGCGCAGTCTCGGCCCAAAGAGTCCCAATGTTACCATTCCAGTATTTGCGATCACGAAATTGTTATTTGAGCTTGCAGCTCATGAGAATTCTTATCGACGGAGTATCTTGAATACTTCGCTCCCGTCTAACCGCCCAGGCCCGGTTAGTCGGGTTAAGACAGGCTTGGTGGTGCCCTCATTATTTTACCGTTAGTTACCGACCCTCTGGCCGTTACCCTCAGATAATCTCGTTAAAGGACCCGCCCATCTCCACTGAAAGTCTAGCTCGGCCTAACTTGTTGCGGCTGGGTAGCGGCCTAGGAGAACTTTCGTCCCGATTTCGTCCATTACGGCACGCGCCGGCCGTTTCGTTTATGTATGAGCCGGTGCGGTGTCGTAAAGTCAGTTCAAGACGGTAACAATTTCTCTAAAGAAGGCTGGTAAAATAAATGCTCTTCGTTTAGATATTAGGTTCTGGTTGTGTCAGTTCACAATTGTCGGTTGTGCTTTACATTGTTGTCACACACAGTGCAGTTCGAAAGTTATGTGTCATTGTGTAAGTTGCACGGTGGAAATGTCTTATCGCTATTTAAATAACGAAATTGTGGATATGCTGACTGCTGACTATTCATGAGGAAGCCAATTATGTCGCAATGGTTGTTGTAAGAATTTACGGGTGGTAGATTTATATATAGGAATCACTCTGCTTCCTAAGCAATTTAAAATATTGTTCAAAGTATAAGAGAGCACTGTAAGCTAGAGCCTCATTATGAAGGTGTTGCCGGAAGGGCCCTGAAAGTCCACGTACACGAGGATATCATGCGTACCCAGTAGCAATGCGTTCAAACTCTACAACCTGCCGATCATCCTGAGGATGAGATTTTGCTAGTAGCTGATAAATCAGCAAAATATCGATGAAAAATGTTCACTTGCAATAGGATGACCTACTTTCACAATTACCAAGTGTGGCCCTGGAAAAACTCACTCGCGATTCGCAGAACTTATTTTAAAACTAGATTTTCCTTAATTTGTGGTCAGGATTAATTTCTGGGAGTTTGATTGGTCTTGCTGGTTTAACCAATCATTTAAATGGTGAAGCGTATTGTTGTCTTTTACAAAACAATGTGGATTATCTGCTGGGGACCGTGCCCTTAAATATTGTCCGGGACATGTGGTTTTAAGTATCACGTCACACCACCACATTTTGGTAGAGAGGTCAGATACCATGTAAATAATATATTTAATCATCTGTGGATCGGTCGATGTGGCCCTGCATTAGTGTTCTATTCAGAATATTCAACAAAGAATTTTTGACACTTTTGGAGCTATCTTAAACCACATTGCATCGTATCAGAAATCATGGATCAGGATGGACTCACTTGTGTATTGAGACAGGAAGGGAAGTTCTAGAACCTGCTTGAACAGCACCTTCAACAGATGGCCTAAATCCGAGCCACCCCAACTTGATTAAAATTATTGTACGTGATCAATATTCTGTTTTAATAAATGCGACTTGGTTTAATAACTCGGTTATTAGATAAGATCAACAACTGGTCATTAATGTAAAAATGTTCAATTCGCAAAGAAACTGGGAACTAACTATTGGGAGGCCTGGACGGAGGAAATCGGTTTAAAATCGACACCGTTAGGGGAGAATGTGGATGAGGCAGAGTACACAGATGACGTGGCATTTTAGATAAAAGATTACGTCGTATAGAATTTTGTGCCCGTATCTTCTGATAGCTTTAAAAAATCTTGCCGGGACTGTAATTCGAAATTGTAACCTAAGGCTCGGTAGTCCAGCAGTGTGCCATCACAGTCATATATTCCACATAAACTAGAGTAGAAAAAATCCTAATAGTTTATATCATTTAGAGTTATCTTGTTTACATCCATCCATTCAATGATCGAGGTCAAAGCAATAGTAATGGTTAATATTTTGAAGCAATCGGGATATACAGTTATTAGATTTGCAATTATAGTCGATATTGCAGCTTTTATTGAGCTGCTGGGCATTTGAGAAATTATAGAAAATTATCTTTATTGTTACTACTATTATTGTTATTATTGATTATAGAGGGAAATGTAAAATACAAAACATAATAATTATAAGCGAGTGAACATTGACGGCAGGTTTTTCAACCATCTTAGGTTCACTGATGACATTGCCCTAATAAACGAACTAGAAACCATGATAACAGAACTAAATAAAATGGTAAAGGAAGTAGGCCTAGAAATAAACATGAATAAAATGCAAATTCTATCAAATAGCGGCAAGAAATACTCATCAGACAACCAAAAAATAAAAAAAGTGGAAGAATATACATATCTGGAACATACTGTGGGAGCTTGGAAAACAAAATCAAACCGCAGAAATAATGAGAAAAAATTTATTTTGGTAAAAATCAGGACATACCTATATGTTTAAAAGGAAAAGTTTTTGATATGTGCATCCTGCCTGTCCTGAATTACCGTATGGAAACAACAACACTAAGAGAAAAAAGGCAGAAAACTTAAGGGCCACACAAAGAGTTATGGAGAGAAGGTTGTTAGGAGTAAACCAGAGAGACAAACCGAAGAATGACGGTTGCGTGACAGCCAAGATTTGGCTAGGTTTACACATGTTGTAATTTTCCTCTTGAAAGCCCAACGTGCATTCCTTTCATGTTATGCTTTTACCTGACTATACTTCAATATTATTAATAGCCTGATGGTGATTTGTTAAATCGAAACATGTTGCTGTAACTTATACGTCTTGCTTTCTATTAAACAGTTTATATGGGGAAGTTTTGGTGAAACTGAAGAATACCGACATCAGAAAAAAGTCAGGCATTACAGATGTTGTGAATAGGATACCCAGATTGACGTGGAGTTAGGCAGGACATGGTGTTC
This sequence comes from Agriotes lineatus, assembly GCA_940337035.1. NCBI lineage: Eukaryota > Metazoa > Arthropoda > Insecta > Coleoptera > Elateridae > Agriotes > Agriotes lineatus. Next base: position 59,189,525 of record OW679199.1, on the reverse strand, counting down.
GAAAAACATCAGAAAAATAGCTAAACCGCAACCTACAATTGCACCCTAGAATATTTAAGAGAAGAGTGGGAAGACCAGCAAAAACATAGGTGGACGATGTAAAGAAGATCGCGGGCAATAAATGCATCCAGCACACATAGGACTGAATAGCTTGGAAACGACTTGGGGGTCTATATCCAGAAGTGGAAAAGCAAAGGACGAGGAAGAAGAACAAGGATCCCAGAGATTCTGCATTTTTGTGAACTTTCGAAGGCTCCTTTTTAGGAACCTTCTACATCACTTTCATGTTCCATTACTTCACTTTAATCAGCGGAACTTCACTCAAAGAAAACTTCAGGTGTGGTTAATTATACGACACTGTCTTTCAAAAATGCATGTCGAAGTATAACCAAGATCAATTAACATGTTACAATTGTCAGTTTTTCAGTTACTAGTGTTAGTTCCAAATGCGTCCATAACTACTAGTTATGGACGAAGACGAAACGCTTGAGATAGTTTGATCATCAACTTAAAAAGCAAGTGCACAGTAGCAGACAACTCGATTTACAAATATGGCAGTCAAAATATAATATATTGTAACTTGAACCCTGTTATCAATGCAGTTTTAGTTTTTAAAACCATTTTATTTTAAACATATATGAAATGTCAAAAAAGGACAAATCTGAAACTTTATAAACAACAGCTTTACTAGCAAATGACATATATATTTTGCCTTATGTCTTCCATCTCTTTCTTAATCTTTCTCGACATTTTTACCCCCGATGCTACATATTAATAATTTTCTGGGCAACTTTTATTCTGTTATTCTCGTTATGTGACCCATCCATCACAATCTTTGGGCTTTTACTATTACTATAATGCTTGGATCCGTATACAGTTCTTTGAGTTCCTGATTTATTCTCCTTTTCCACACATTATCGATATTCTTCCCACCATAAATCCTTCTTTCCGCTCTCATACTTCTAATATCTTTAACAAAGAACCGGTGCTTCTAATGTAGTAAACAATTATGTATATGGTATAAACAATATTTACATTATTCTCGTGTACGCCATAGAATTCATCGCAAGTATTGTTGCAGGTTTGCTTTTTATTTTATAACAAATACGTTAATTTTCTTCTTTCTGTCCCGTCCCTTCGTGAAGATTGGCAATCATCATGATTATTTGGATTTTAAATTTGAAGTACAACAATTATAACAGTCTTCTATATTTCGTAGTCACATACGTCTGTTACCACCAAGTCTTCTACGGTACATCTTTTCACGTATGATAGCGCGAATTTTGCACACATACATATTCATTGTTTTGATTAGTGATGGGCATAATCGGACAATTTTCATAACCGAATTATTTGCATTCGAATGATATTAATAACCGAATGATTATTTGAATAAGCATTCGAATAAATTTTGGCTCTCGATTAGTTTCGATTAAGTCAGCCGGTTTTCCGGTTGGCGGTTCACCGTCATCTGCATCCGCATCGTAACTTGCAGATATCAGAGGAACTCAGTTAATCGCTAATTATCATAATAATTGTATAAATGATTTTTATTTGATTTCTAAGGAGTTTGTGCAATAAGTAATTGTGGATATGAATGAAATATATCTGGGTACACCTTTATTGTTTTCGATTGCTGGCGATTTATAATAATATAATAATAATTAATAATATATTGTTATAATTGTATGTTTTACGACTCGCTATTCTGCATTAGCTCGATTACTCGTACATTCTTCCGATCTATAACCAAAACATAATATGTACATTATGTGTTATGTATTGGAAATTAAGAGGTATTTATTAAGAAGTGGAGAAAGAAATAAATATGCTGGATTGCTTGCTAATCGCAATAAAAACAGTGGTAAAACCGTAAAACGTTTATCTTTATCGATCGGGCGGGTTAAAGGCGGCCGTCTCTTGTTTTGAACCTTTGGAGATGTAAGCAAATACAAAATTGATTTATAGCTTGCTGCGTTTGCAGTTTTTAGGCGTTCAGGTTTCAGGTCCCCAGAATTTGATAATTTGATATTTTTTATGATAGGAGGTAGGTACGCGATAACCAAATGGTGTTTTCAGTACAACCTGCTTTGCTTATGAGTTATGAATGACTTATTTACAGAATTTCGATCACTCGCAGGTCGCTGAGATACGGCACGTAGTACGTATCAGGATGAGGTTATTTTTCATTCGAATACTTGGAACGAAAACCGAGTTACACCGGTTGTTTCAATAACCCGATAACCGGTTATTTTTCATTCGAATAAGCCCATCACTAGTTTTGATATCCTACAATACTTCTTTTTCTTTTGACATACTTTTTATAACTTCCATTGTACTTATTCTATCCCTCCAATTTAATTTTTTTTGTAGTATCACTTCTGCATTCAAGTATCCGTGCTGTATGTAAAATGGAGAAAACCGTACCATCTTAGCATCAGTATCTTTAATTTAAGCTAAACTTTCAACTACAACTACAGCACTTTCGACTTGTTCATTGTGCACAAGAAGCTGTCTTACAATATCCTTGGTTTGTGCAATGATAATTTTCTTAATACCAAACTATTAGCTATATTGAACTGTTTTCTTCAATATTACTTGAGATAACGATGACATCAGTGTATCTGATGTTATTGACGGGATCTGTTTATTTTAAACCCTGAAGAGGTTTAATTTTGTATCCACACTGCAGCTTCCTGATTACAATATCGATTACATATTATTCTAATAATATTAAAATCAAGATGTTTATCTCGAAGCTTTCTGTTTTAGGATCTATTTTTCATCTGCATAAAGATGGACTTCTGTATTTAAAATGTTCCTTTTTAACTAAATCTTTTCGCTTAGTTGAAGTAGTCACCAAGTTGAGCCTTTGGCAACATTTTGAATGCATGACCATATTCTCAGACCAAGCCTGTTATTGACGTCATCATCCCCATTTTTAATCCCGAAAAGGCGTTGTACTCATTCCCGACGATCTTTCTTCTCTGTAAGTTTTGCGTTTTACATCCAATTATAATAACAAGCGGCTTAAGAAACAAGATCACTTCAAATCATTTTTTTTTGTTCTATAAGAGATTTTCCAGATCTTACCATACTATATGAGGTTTGGCATTGCTACAAATTTCGATATTAGCCACACACTGATTAAATATTCAATTCTTATTTTAACCATGGCTGATGCAATTAAATTATTATCATTATCAAGTTAGCTTTAAACACTATTGTCGCCACTCAAATATATATTTGAAGCTTATTTTTAATTTAATTAGAAATACTATCAATTTATCTACTACTTTGATAGACAAGATATTAAATAAGAGAGGGTAAGTTGACAGATAGTTATAATTGTAATCCCCTCCGACCTCCGAAGCTTATTTTTGTTGTATAGTAGGTAGCTATTTTTAATAAACTTGAATATTTTTTTAATATTTAAGCAGTGCATTGTCTCAGCCTCACGCGAGGCATAAATGATGAATTAATGTACCAAAGGCTCCATGAACGTTACATCAGCAGTCAATATCCTGATAATAGCACAACTCAACGCGTCATAAAACCGAACATATCTTCCAGCAACCTTCAGTTGAAGAAATCAGTGGAGTATGATGCAATATATTATCCTATAGCCAGTCACACCTCCTTAAGAGCACGTAGAGCTACCCCGATAGCCATCTCACGTTGCTGCAAGAACACATAACGCACACTAATTATTAAAGCGTAATAATTTCACGTGGCTATTATTATTAGGACTTCCTGATGAGCTAATAGGCAGTCTATTTAATTTTTCAACGGCACGATACGGGAGGTCCAGCCTGTGTCAGGAAGTCACATGTCTTTCCCCGAAACTTGCCCCCTGGAGCGCCCACCTAGTAAAAGGGATGTAATCATTTGCTTTTACATCCAACGGCGAATAATTTATTGGACTGAATTACATTAATTCGGTCTCATTCTGTCTAGCCTCCTCTGTTCGGACTGCCAATTTAGCTGTTCTCAAAATTAATTGAAATTATATTTTTAAATTCAATTTTATGGTTCATTACAGCGTTATTTGAAATTCAATCGTAATGTTTAGCTTTCGATAGCTCTTCACAGTAGGTACTCATATATACATTTTTAAATGAACTTCTCTTTTGTTTAAAATGATAAAAAAATATGTTATTCAAACAATTTAAGAGGACAACCAAAAATTCATGGCATTTTACAGTATGGCGTGATAAATAAATACCGTAAAATTTGAATGTTTATTTTATTTGATATAACATTAAGCACGGTTTTATACGATATGAAAGCACCTTAAACAATTCAACAAAGTTAATTCTTCATTATTAGTACGCCGCTTGCCACTTAAATTAATCAAAAACGTCTGAGCTTACTGAAGATATTGCCTTTTCTGAAATCTTTGTGTTATTCTTCCACTACAAGAAAATCGAGTGCGGCCAGGTCCGGGAATTTTCCGGACATAAATAAGGTTCCTTCTTTCTCACCCACGTTCAAGAAATTTTTGCTGCAGTTCGATCAAAATAGGAAAGTTTTAACAGTTAGGAAACTATAATAACTGTTTGGTTCATGTGAAAAAAGGTTGTAAATACAACCCTGAAATAAATACTAACTATTAACGAATATACTTGGCATTTATATATTGACGGTTTTCTGTCATTTTAGCTTTCTAACAACTTTGTTTAATATTATTTTAGATAAAATAAAGATTTCTTTGATTTTGCTGCATTAAATCGCAAGTATGTACATAACCATTCCAATAAAAGTAGAGGAATGTAAGTAAATAAATGTAACTTGCTTAATATTATTGTTTTTAAAATGTGACATCTACTGATCATTTGGTAAAGGTCGCTTGTTTTTATTTTCTATATTGGCATTTCCTTCCATGCATCAAGTTAACTGCCTAAAATTTGCACTCCTTCAATATTTAAATTTAAGTACCGAATATCCTTATAAAAAAAAGTGTTAATAAAATCGTCCAAATCACTAGTTTTCTCTGTATTAAGAAGTGTTCCACTTTTAATTTACCACCAATATGCATTTCGTCGACACGATGAAATTCGTTTGCTGACCTAAACACCACAGCTAAAATAAAGAGTTCTGCCCGATATGCACGAGACTATATTTATTTATTATATTAGAATAATGTTCATGGCTTGCAAAAAAATTATTTGCAGTAGTCATAGTATTCAGAAAATGTTAATATTCCACCAGGCATCTAATAATGACACTTAAATATATTAAAGCACAATACAAAGCATTTTTCAAACTTTAATCCGATTTTTGGCAAAGAACAACCGGGCACTAAATACTCGTCATTTCTGTAATAAGAAAGAGCTATTTTTTGGTTATGTTTTAGGTAAACTGAAGGTATAACAATTACACTTCAATAATTTACTTTAAAATCATTACATTGTTTCATATTTGGGTGTTCTCTCGACTCTTAAACCTTTTAACGCTTTAATTTTTATCTTTTATCTGTAATCTACATTTTTTACTTTGAACATATAATATATCGCTGTGTTTAAGGCTTACGCCGTAGGTCATTAATACTTGCTATGATCTCGCTATAATATAATAGCTTGATATTTAATAAAAACTTAATCTCAGGGTTCTTTACATTTTTTATTCATTCTGTAATTTTGCCAGGACATTTTCAAATTTTACTTTTGGAGTATTTTTCTAAGATTACGACCCCTCTTGTATATAGATTTCTTGTCATATTTCTGACGCTTGATATTATATCGAGTTATGTGCAGGCATTTAATGGTTCATAACATTAAGGAGTTGTATCTGCTGCCGTGAAATCTGAAAGGCACCCGTTTTGTAGCGTCGCTTATATTCGTTGGCACGTTAGGTTCCAATATCGATTTAGTAGGCAGACGTTCTTCTAGAATGTTCTGCGAGCTGGATCGCCCGCCGGTGCGAGCCAGACGGCTTGCTATGGTCGCTCTGTGGTTGGTTGCAGGTGTGCGCTGCATGCTGCAGACACGTTCCATCTCGTCCGGTGGCGTGGCTGGGAGTCAGCGTGGCGTGTTTTCAAAAAGTCCCGAGTCGTCAGGCGTGCAAGGTGTGTTGGTGATGCCCCATTTTCCTTTGGCCAAACGCTCTTGAATTATCGTCGCCGTGCAGGAAAATTACCGCTACTGTGTGTGGGTGGGATCCAAACCAAGCGAGCACGTGTCTTTGGTCACCTTTTTCATGCGAGCCCTGTCGCCCTTTCGGCCGCATGTGAGTTCTGCGAAGGAATCCTTGGGGTGCGTCATCTAACCGTTTACAACCGCTGGAGCCTTGTGACCCGCTGTGCTGCGAGCCGGAGCCATTGCTGCCGCACCTAGCCAGGTGAAGCTATAAGATGTGTATTAGCCGCTATCTCATTACGGGAGCATTCATTAACGCCGAGCAGTAATTGTTTTTCGTACACTCATTAACGCCAATATTCGTAGTTTGTAGGACAGTAATTATTTCTCACGCACTCAGTAACGCCATAGTCATATTTGTAAGGCAGTAATTATTACGCCCTCATTCATGCCAATAATTGGACTTGTACTAACCAATGCCAGCCAACACATTTCGTGAATTAACTGTACCGAACTATATTTTCTTTGTGCCAGACCAATAGACCGGTTTGTTAAGTACTACCTTATATTTTCTTTGTGTGCTGCATGGCGCTTTCAGGTTAAGCAGTCTGAAGTGTGAAATCGATGTAAAGCGAAGCCTGGACGAAGTTGTGGCCGTCAAGGTAGGTCGGTGGGTTCCGGTTACCGGTTTCGGGGAGTCACACGGCTCCACACATATCCTACCCAGTTTGGTTTTCGGAGTTCTGTCAAACGCGGGTCCCAAATTGCGAATCCCCTGGCGCCCTGTTATTTTGTAACACCCAATATATGTCGTCATGCTTGTCCCTATGGTGTACCGTTCATAGGACCACGCCCATTTCCCTGAGCGTATTAAGCCGTGGCTAATGGTCTGCTTTCGGGAATTCCAGGGCATGATAAGTTAGGTGGCACTCTCGCACCCTCAAGTGTCACTAGAACAGTTTTATACCGTAACAATTTACCCTAGCAACCTTTTGTGTATATTTTAGAATGAACCACTTTAATTTGACTCTTATCTATGGTTACTGTCATAATTTAAAGTTAATTCAATAGCAGTTATCTGAATACCCCCGCAAGTGGAGGCAAAACATTAATTAAATTATCAGGTAAATAAAGAGATTTATTAATAATCTGATCGCTTTGCCGATTCTTATTTTTACTCAACAAATCAAATTGCCTTTATTTTAACTTTTAGTAAAACATAGTACTGTAAACAACTCCTTAGAAATTAGCTGTTACCTGTAGCTGCTGACAAATCAATAAAACAATTGTTTCATGTTTCAGCGAAGTTTAGGCTTCTTAGCGTATCTCCAATTTTTTTCTATTGCTTGCAGATGGCACCGTGGGCTAACTTCGGACCTGATGTTCCACTGTTGACCTTGGCTCCTCAGTAAACTGCTGTAGATTGCTTTGTGCATGCAATCAGTGCAACGACTCGTTCAAAAACTTTTTCGAATTACTTTTTTGCGATTCTAATTCACTCTACAGTGCGTGGTAATTACGATACAGCGCTCTAAATTAAAACTTTTACAATAGGTGCGTATTTACGCCCAATAACCGTTTAAACAATTAAATTTAAAGAAACTAAGGCTGTTCAAAACTCGTTTTGCTGAAAAAAGGTCTTCTTTTATCAAGAATCCTTAATTGTCATCAGCCATAGTAACCAATTGCTTGTAAGTAACAGCTATCTTTGATCTAATTAACAAAAACTGCTGTCAACGTAACCTTTGAAATCTACAATTTTTAGGTTATGACTGACTTTTCTAATAAAACACATTTTTCAAAATTTCATGTTAGTCCAGATTGCAATCTGCCATCCTAAGGTAAGTGAAATTACGCAGTTCGCCCCTAAAACCTTAGGTTAAAAGAATTAATATAGGTACTGTAATTTGATCTTCAACATAAATGCAAAAGTTTTAGAAAAATGATTTTCTTTATCGAGCACTTCTCATTTGCTTTCTTTTTGTGGGTTCTGTTGTCTTCAAAAACCGTCATTGGGCTTTTCTTTTCAGGGTTAAAGGTGTATAACCACGTTATGATGTTTTAGTATGCAGTTGCAGTAGAGATGGCCACGTGAGTGAGTTTTCACTCACGTCACGCACGTTTCACGCTTGCTTTAAGTACTCACGTTCACGCTCACGTTCACTCACGTTTACGGCGTGACACGCCACTCACGACGTGACATGCAGCTTTTATTTAAAAATTGAAATTCAGATAGAACAGAGTGTTCAAATTTAAAACCAATGAAAAAAACCCTAAACAGAACTAAAAATATGTTTTGCACGCGACATAATTTACGTGATATGTTGCAATCAGAATAGTTGACACAAAAAGAAATAAATGAAAATTGACTACAATACCTTACGACAAGGGATAAATACTAATTTGTCGCAAATACATTTCTTGCAACTGTCTTCAAAGACATTACTTTTAATACCAAAATCTGCCATTGGAGGTGACGTTTCCCTTATTGGTATAAGTGCAGAAGGTATATGTTGCTAGGCAACATTTTTAATTCGTAGGTTTAAAAGTAACGGGTTAGTCCGGGAGCCAGCGGCCGTTTAGAGTTAGTCATTTCACAAAAGCTGAAAATATTTCCTAAGCTTTATTTAGTATCACTAGTAAGTGGATGGACCTCTAGCTGTCGCAGTTCCGGGGGGTGTAGCTGCGGCAGCCTCCCACACACGTAAAATAATAATAAAAAAAACTAATATCGCAAAAGCTGAAATTTTGATAACATGTTGATTATGTTATAAATAAATGAAAAAACGTATCCAGCCGAATTTAGAGTGGGGGATTATGCCCCAGCTTTTCACGTAAAGAAGTGAAAAATATGCTCTGAGTAAACTGATACCGCAACCGATACAAAGTGGCTATCTAAATATTTACTATTTGCACTTTTATGTGTAAATACTTACTTTTCGCATTTTAATGTCCACATATTTACTGTTTATGTTATGTATAAATATATAAATGTGTAAATACTTACTAAAACCCTTTAAATTCAAAAATTTGTGAGATAGTATAATAACTGCATGGACGCGCTGTGTTTAATGAGAAAAGTATATATATATCGAATACCGCAAGAGCTAAAATTTGATAACACAATAGTCAACTGAATAAGTTAAACGAAAAAAATATCCAGCTTTATAGTTAGTGAGGGAAAAGTGTCCAGTTGATGCAGTCAAAGATACAACGCGCCCGAGCGCATACCGATGCGCAGCATCTTTCACTGCATCAGCTGGGCACTTTTCCCCCACTAAATATACAGTGTGTCCCCGGATAGGTGAAACGACTCTTGTGAAAGGTAAAAAATTCTCGATTTAAATTTTCATTTTTTGGGGTTCAGCCCTGCTTGGTTAAAGGGGAATTTCTAACATCAAGTACCCTTTATGTGGCAAATACGACAAAAGTTATAAAGAAAAGTTGTTTAGAATCGACATCTAGGCCCTACACCAAATTTCAAAATCCGCGGCCAACTTTAATTTCTCACATTTTCTTTCAAGTTTATTTCCCAAATCAAAGAATTTTATTTTTAACAAAGTTTTTTTATTATGAAATAAAAAACTTTGTTAGCAGTATTTGTTTTTCCAATAAAAATCTTTGTTAAAAGTAAAATTCTTTGATTTGGGACCTAAACATAAAAAGAAATTGTGAGAGATCAAAGTTGGCTGAGGATTTTGAAATTTGGTATAGGGGCCTATGTGTTTATTCTAAACAACTTTTCTTAATAACTTTTTGTCGTATTTGCCACATAAAAGGTACTTTACCTCACAGAAAAATAGGTTTTTTTAAAATTTCCAAGGCATACTTGATTTCTCAGAACTGAAATTATGTTGGAAATTCGCCTTTAACCAAGCATGGCTGAACCCCAAAAAAATGAAAATTTAAATCGAAAATTTTTTACCTTTCACAAGAGTCGTTTCACCTATCCGGGGACACACTGTATAACTGGATGTTTTTTTCGTTTAAATTATTAACTTAACTTTTACTTTACCAAATTTCAGTTTTTGGGGTATCAGTTTACTCAGCGCATATTTTTTACTTCTTTACTTGGAATATGTTTTTTCATTTATTTATAACATAATCAACATGTTAACAAAGTTTCAGCTTTAGCGGTATTAGTTCTTTTTTATTATTATTTTACGTGTGTGGGAGGATGCCGCAACTACATTCCCCGGAAGTGCGCCAGCTGGAAGTCCATTCACTTACCAGTGATACCAAATAAAGCTTGGGAAACATTTTCAGCTTTTGTGGTTTTGGTCATTAAAAAAGGTCGCTCGCTCCCGGACTATATGCCTCATATCGCTGCACAGCGACTGCATTACAATCAGCAGCTTATTCTTATCCACTTTTGATATTCTTACAATTAATTTGTATCTGTTGGATCCCATTTCTGTGAATGATAAAGCCTGAGCTATGTGCAAATTAATACTGTTATCTATTTCTCAGTTAAAGCAAAAATAGACAATGTTTTATTTTTTAAAGGTGCTCAATCTGTATATATTTGACCGAAATTTTCTCTATTTTATGCCAGGTAGACAAATAATCCGCAAGCAAAATATCGTCTTCCTGCAACAAACAGTTGTTGAATTATACCGGCAATCTTTCTGAGTTTCCATGTATCACAACAGTTATTTCAGTACCTACGGCGATATCGATTATACAAACCTTTGTCTAACCGCTGTAATACTAACTTTTGTACAATCGGAGTTATTAAAATCACATAGCCAAAACATTTGACAGGTATCCTAAAACAATATTAAAACAACATAAATGAATTAAAAATTTGACAAGTCAACACAACATTATAAAATGTATGAATTTCCTGTTAAGTTTTTACTTTACCTATTTTCTTTACCCGTGGTATAGTCTACTTGTATACAACTTGAGAATCAAAAATTCTCGAGACTCGACGTATTGTTCATTATGTAGATACTAATTGAAGTAACACAAAAAGTTTTGGTACTTGGGTACTAAAAAAATCTTGTATAAAGAACTTGAGATGGTTATTAATTAGCCTATTTTTGAAAAACTTTATGAAACACATAAAACTGGAAAATTCATTTGTAAAGCAAGTTGATTTTTGTCTTTTTATTTTTCACAATCGTTACCGAAGAAATGAATAGCTCTCGAAAAGTAAAAGTTACTATTTGAACTGTTACGGTTAGAAGGACGAAACGTTAGTTTCACTTCGGTGGCTGCCTTAAAGGTTTTTAAAGCCGCTACATTTAAATGGCTATGCATATACAAGAGTTGTTAGAACATCCTGAGGAATTTACAAGGCAGTCAAGTAGTGATAGAAGAGTCAAGTGACACATTTAAATAACTCTACTTGCGGTCTTCTCCAGATCACGACGAAAATCATATTGTTGCATTATAAGAAGGAGCTTCTCAGTACTTAAGAGCTACCGTAATAATAACTACTCGTTAGTCTATCGGTATAATCGAACAGCCTTCCACTTCTCTGGCTCTTAATTAACCTCATTTAATTCGTTTAGAGTTGCAATTAATTTCACATAAGAAATAGGGCGTCCTGGTGTAATTAAAAATAATTTATCAAAAGAACTCAGCCTGCGGGCATTACGGCCCAGAGGTGAAAGTTGCAAGCACATCTTACTCTCTATTTTTCTGAATTAAAGCAACCACACGGATCACATTTCACCACTTCCTTACTGAAGGGCTCGCCAGCTCCAAGCAGCACAGGCCCTTCTCGTTCCCAGGAGTGGGAGTCTAATTAGACTTGAGGGATTGATGGTGCACGAGCAGGTGATGGTTCTTGCTGACACATTGACTTTGTAATGAGACAGCTGGTGGCCATTTTAATTTGAACCAACAGAGGTGACCACTCTTTATAAGGAAGTGCACATTGCTGGGCAGATGACTGGGCCGGACACCCCCGCCGGCGCTCTTTATTACGACAACTGGATGAATGAAATTACCATTATGGCCAAGGAACAGCTTATTTACTTAATTTAAGATGTTTAGGTGTCGAAGCGATTACGATCTGGCGGACTTAGGAGCGTACGGCTCGGACGCGAATTGCCAGCTTTTTAGGGCTTAATAGGGCAACGAATAAATATCGAGGGATTAGATTTAGTGTGTAGCTTTAGATGCTTATCGATACATCTGTACCTTACCCAAGTCCAATTTGAGTAACTACCAAGCCACGGGCCTTGGAATAGGGTGATAATTGAACAGTGGCGTAGTTCAAGTTTTTGGCCTAATAGTAAAACCGTGGATCCTCGTTCAGCGATGATAAAGTGTATTTCAAAATTATATAAATAGAACAGGCCTTGATTTTGCTTCTTCTCAAAACTTGAATTTAGTACTTCGTTACCTACCATAACAGATTGCAATGGAATGGCAATCAAAGCCATATAATAAATGCATTACATAATTATATTGAAACATTAAAGTATGTCAAACTTAATATCTTCTGAAATAATAAAACCACACCAGTTTTATAATAAAATTGAATAATGTTTTGTCCAAACACTGCGAAATACAGAGGGACCTGAAACAAGAAATCGTCTTTCCTTTCGTGCTTACCCATTTTCTCACTTTACTGTCCTTTATATATAGCCAAGTTTCATCTACATAAACCTATATTATAAAAAATTAACTGTATTAGATCAGTAACGCCATTACAAGGTTTCTAAAAATCATGACGAAGAAACTACATTTTATTGAAAAAAAAATGTCGAACGCTTTGATAAAGAAATATCTCTTCTGTCATCGTTTAACAACCGAACATTTTTATTGATGTTGTTTCTATTTAGTATATTCGCAATACATACAAAACACTCGTGTTTCATATATTTAATTGCAGTTCAGAAACTTGGAGCGTCGGAAGAGCTGATGAGAAAAGCAAATGTGGAGCTGGAGAAGACTACTACGTCTCTCATTGCAAGAACGACAAACTAGTACTACAAGACATTCAAGAGCCTACTAGAATGTCGAATATCTTCTATAATAGAATCACCAAATTCTGTGGACACATGGACACGTGTAACGTAGCAACTTTGAAAATATTGATAGATCGTACAGAGCAAAATCCAGGAAGAAAGAGACTGGGAACGCTTTCCAAAGGGGTGAACAGACCGAATACAATAGATAACCGAAATGCAAGAAACAGAGATCGATGGTGCCAAATGGCATAGACATAGAATATCGTAAACGCTTCATAAATCAAAGGATTCTTCCGAAAAAAAATACAACACAGATATTCTCTATATCGTCTTTCATACTCCTAACTTCCTTTGATTTGTCCTGTTATGAAGAGCTATAGGTCAAAGTTTGTTGAGTCGTGGACTCCCCCCCCCCCTCACCTGCAACGCAAGAATGTGTGAATGTGTAGGTAAGTCACTGTCCTTGATGGACATTGTTTAGTCTAAGAAAACAGAAAGAAAGCGTACTGTATGAATGTATGAATGATAACAAGAATCAAAGAAGAAAGCAAAATATTTAGATTGATACGGCATCCAAGGAACTTTTTATTGACTCATGAGAGTAATAATTAGGTTGTCAGTCTTCTGCTATTATTATGAATATTAGTTCTTTATTAATATTTTGGAGATATAAAGTTGTGGGACAGTAAGGAGCGATTGGTTGATTTTTATTTATTTATTTAGCGTATGGCTTGTACATATACGTTCTTCTTCTTCTTCTATGGCGCAGCAATCCTGTTGGATTATGGCCCATCCAGGTAGGGATGTGTAAAGATTCCATTAACAAGGTGAATCACTCCTTATTGTTAAAGTTTCCGCACTGCACTTTGGCTACGTTTGTTCTTGTAAGTCTTAGTACTATCAGTTTGTTTATAACTGCGGGTGTGTTTTAGCACTAATCACAATTTTTTTCCAGTCTGTTCGATTATGCACTGTTTTAAACCAACTATTAATACCGATTATTTTAAGGTCTCTTAGCACATTTTCGATCCATTTCTTACGTGGCCGCCCTTTCCTTCTGGGGAGGTCCGGAGTCCATTGCGTCAGTTTCTTCAGCAGTCTGTCTTCATTTAGCCTCATAATGTGCCCGAACCATTTTATGCGTTGCGCCTTTATGAAGTTTACTATGTCTTCTCCCGCTAACTCTTTCTTGATTTCATGATTCATTCGAGTTCTATGTTGGTCTCCATTGAGTTTAACGGGCCCTAGTATTTGCCTTATGATCTTCCGTTCAAATTTTCTCAATGCTTCTTCATCTCCGTCGGTAAGGGCAAGAGTTTCCGCGGCGTAGGTCACCACTGGTCTGATAAGTGTTTTGTATACATATACGTTACAGCAATAATAAAAAAGTGCGTTGGTTGATAAAACAATATAGTAAGTAATTGGAATTCGTTCTTCAGAGCAGCAGTTTAAACGAAAACGATTTTTATCCAAGCCAAAATTTTGGAAAGCATTATTCTTGTATCAAGGCAACTACAATAAAGTTTAAAATTACAGAGAATTACATAAAAAAATTGTTTTACTTCCAGAAAAAGTGAAGTTAGTACTTAGACACTCCTCTTTGTTGTGTATTGCATTACTTGATGTATGACTTTTCTTTGAAGTTCTCCTGTATAAACTATTAAAAATTCTTGCTTGTCACTGTCTCGTGATTTTTGAGCTCTTTAGTTAGGTACCATCTGGATTAGTCATTATACACTAATACGATTTTTTTAATCTGTTTGTAATTGATGATGTAATTAACTGTGATTTAATGGCATTATTTTAATTATTGTTTTTTAACCTTCAATCTTATGTACCAAATTAGATATGCCAGTTTTGTTCTGTATTGCGAATTATGAAGCTTTCCGAAATATTGTCTTGGATAAAAATAGTGCTGTGGTTTAATAGCTTTTATTTGATTTTATTTAATTTAAATCTTATTCTCAGGGTTTTATTTTTATTTTGATTTAAAAACTTACCTTTTGTTCACAGCCTTTTGCATGTAATTGTAATAACCTTTGTTATTCGCCTCTATCTCAGGGTTACTATTAAAATCGGATTAAGACATAAACAATGAATAACTATAATACCAGATATAGGACAATTTTATTTATTAAGTAACTAATAACTGCCTTTGTCATACGTTTAACACCTTTGTTAATAATATTTGATAATACTTAATTTCAGTTATATCAATTTTAGATTAATACTACTGTCTGCTTACAAATTTTATTATTATCTAATTTATGATTCAATTGAATTATATTTATTAACTCTGTAAGTAGCAGGTATATTTTTTATTACTACTCACCTTTAATATGTGTGTTGTTTTAAGTTGGCGGTTAATAGACTCATTTTGTAAGCTTCTATCTTCGAGCTCTTTATCTTCTATAGTCTTCTATTCGCCAGATTTATTGCTTGAACAATCGCTAACATTTGCTTTTCTGCAATTGTATATCTTAATTCATATCCTCTTAATATTCTTGATATAAACACTATTGGTACTTCTTCATTGTTTTGTACTTGTAATAACTCAGTCGATATTGCACTATTTGAAGCATCTGTTCCTAAAATAAATTTCGAATTAAAATCTGGATGTTTAAATAACAAATTATTATAAAAACTTTCTTTTAAAGCTTCAAAAGTCTTCTCTTCTACATCTTGCCATTTCCATTTTCTGTTATTCTTGAGCAATTCTAATAAAAGTACTGTTTAATATGAATATTTTGCTATAAACTTCTTATAGTAGTTCAACATTCCTAAGAATCTTCTCAATTCCTTTATGTTCTTGGGCCTAGGAAAACTTTTTAATAGTTTTATCCTGTCTTCATAAATACTAACTCGATTTCTGTTTATTATACAACCCAAGTAAATAACTTCATCTTTCAAAAACTCACATTTCTCTATGTTAAGTTTCAAATTACATTTGCTCACATAATATAATATTTAAATGCAACATGTGCTTTTTTATATTCTCACTGTATATTAAAATACCATCGATAAAGTGAACATAAAATTCCTCAAATTTATTTAATATTCTTTGCCTTGCCCTTAATAATGCTGAACATGATGTAGATAATTCAAATGTAACTACCTTAAATTGAAATACTTCCCCTTAGACTAAGAAATGCCTCTTCTTCTACTAGGAGATAGACTGGTTTCTTAGAATCTTCAAGTAAATTAATTAGACAAAATGAATTTTTTAAAATCTAATTTTTAAAATATTCGTTTATTATGGATCTTCGCTAATAAACTATCTATCGTCTGTGGAGCTTCAAATTGTGGCTTTGTTATTTGATTTAAACGTCTTGCATCGAGACATAATCGTAACGTCGAGTTATTTTTCATAACAACTACTATTGGATTGATATATGAAGTAGAGCTTCTTTCTATTATTCCACTTTTTAACATGGTTTGAATTTCTAATCTAACCTGATTTCTAAATGTATATGGTATTAGATATGTTTTTACTGAAAAAGGTTCTTAATTTGTGATTTCCAATTTATGATTATAGTCTTTAATAGTTGTAACTTGTTTATTCACTAGATTAACATTGGCTTTTAAGATCTTAATTATTTCTTCCTTTAATTGCCTATTCTGCTTTCCTAACTGCTCTTCTTTAATTAATTCATTTAATATAAAATTATTTATCATTATCTCATCCTTTATTTATAGCATCCACTTTGGTATACCATTTAATTCTTTCTCCTTCAATTACCGTAATTTTTTTTTTTCTATACATTAATCTTTATTCTGTTCCAAGAAATCCATTTCTAATATAAAATTAAGATGTAACTCTTTTACTATTAAAAATCTTGCTAATACTCTTCTGTTTCCCATCACCTCTTGATTTGGTCTTATATAATTCCAAATGAGAAATTTTGAAAATTAGCTTCTCCCCCTATTTTAAAATTAATCACCTAGTTGACTTTTCTTCCTTCTCTTAAATATATCACCTTCTTGTATCTTCAGCTGTTCTGTTTATAATCCGAACTTTTCGTTGGCTGATATATTGTATAATTAAATCTTCCTGAACTTTTTCTATCACGCCAATTTTCGTTTTCTTGCGGCTGCTCTCCTCCTTGGTTTTCTCTATTGAACCAGTTACCATTGTCTTGCTGTTGCGCTCTCCTTTCTTCATTTATCCTTTTGTAAATGTCTGGTTGCCTTTTTTGATTTTTATTTTTCTCATATTCACCCGTGAATATCTTATATTTACCTCCCAGCTGCTGCTGGTTATTGTTGTCAAACCATTGCCTTTTAAAATTGGTATAATTAGTATAATTGATTATATTTGGTTCTTTTGCCATTATTTTTTATTTTCTCTTCAAGGTGGTCAATTCTTATTTTACACTGGCCTAAACTAAAATTTACTACTTCCAGTTTCTCTTCTTGTTTATTTTGGTTAATAGTTATTTTGTTTTCAGCCTCATTTATTCTTCCTTCACATCTATTAATGTGTTCCTGTGTTCGTTGTATGACACCCTTTCCAATACTTAAAATTTGGTCGATATTCTTAAGTTCTTCTTGCTGTTCTTGGATTTTTCCTTCGAACTTTTGCTCTTGTTCTGTGATTTTAACTTCTAATTGTTGCTTGCTCATGTTCATTTTCTCTTGCAAATTCTCTTCTAATTGTATTATGCGTTGCTTAATTTTTTATTGATTTTGGCTCAATTTATCATTTTTATCTTCTAACTTTTGTTGCACTTCTAATATGCTTTGTTTAGCTTCTTCCTGCCTCTGTAGCAACTTCTCCAATTCTTCTTGCCTTTTTGCTTCCTGTCTTTGTTCTGCTTCTAAAATATTCTGCTTTGCTTCTTCCCGTCTTTGTTTAATTTCCTCTTGTAACCGTTGATTACTTTCTTCTTGCCTTTGTTTGGCTTCTAAAATATTCTGCTTTGCTTCTTCACGTCCTTGTTTAATTTCCTCTTGTACGCGTTGAATGCTGCCTTTTTGCCTTTGTTGTGCTTCTTCTTGTTTTTGTTGTACGTCTACTATGCTTTGCCTCATCATTGCTTCATCCTTCTCCCTATTTTCTTGCATACGCTTCATAATAACATCTACCCATATCATTTGTTCATCTTGTTTCCTGGTTGAAACTTCACCAGTTCTTGTTGTATCGCCTTCCATTGCTTACCTCTTCAGAACTCACCTCTTCTGTGATAGTCTCCATTTCTGTTCGTCTTGCTGCTACTTGTTCTCCTGTTTGTTTTCTTCTTGTAATCCTTTTTTCTGACATTTTAAAATAACTACATATCTATCTAAGCTTTACTAAACTAACGTACCCCACCATCCTGTTAAATTCGTTTATACTCTTTCACAAAATACCCTAATTTCTATTCTAACAGTAGGATTCCGGTTTTAATAATTGACTTAACACTCCACATTTTGAGTGACATTTATTTCTGCAGCTTCACGTTGCGGCGCCATTTATTGCTGTGGTCTAATAGCTTTTATTTGATTTTATTTAATTTAAATATTATTCTCAGAGTTTTATTTAAAATTTTGATTTAAAAACTTACCTTTTGTCCACAGTCTTTTGCACGCAATTATAATAACCTTAGTTATTCGACTCTATCTCAGGGTTACTATTAAAATCAAATTAAGACATAAACAATGAATAACTATAATAACAGATATAGGACAACTGTATTTATTAAGTAATTAATAACTGCCTTTATCATACGTTTAACACCTTTGTTAATAATATTCGATAATACTTAATATCAGTTATATCAATTTTAGATTAATATTAGTCTGTTTACAAATTTTATTATTATCTAATCATGATTCAATTGAATAAATTTTTTATTAACTCTGTAAGTAGCAGGTATATTTTTTATTACTACTCTCCTTTAATATGTGTGTTGTTTTAAGTTGACGGTTAATAGACTCGCTTTGTAAGCTTCTATCTTCGAGCTCTTTATCTTCTATAGTCTTCTATTGGCCAGATCTCTGCTACAGCTATGCTCGTTGTGGTTGACAGCAAATCCTTGTGTAGTAGTTGATCGATGCACTCACTAAGTTTTTTATTTCGCACTAATTTTTGTCTATCGCACTATTTAGGTGTATGACAATATAAATGTGTACATACCAGTACATTAACGTCTAACATTGATTATTAAATGCGATTTTAAATGGGACTTATGTCAATCCAATTTATAATTTTATTTACTTCTACTGTATAATTGCCATGAATTATGATTCATAATTCACGGTTTGCAGCCAATCATAAAATTCTATTTCCATAATTGGATAATTTGCAAGTTGCAACCAATCCGAAAATTCTATTTTCATTATTCTATTGAATAATGTTGTACCCAATCACAAAATTCATTCTTATTATTAAATGACTTTTGAAGTTAACAGCTGTCACAAATAGTCATAATTCGGAAATATGAACACAAAACTCCTATTGCATAGGAGTAGATAAAATATCTTATGACATTCGCGATTATGGCTATTATTCACTTAGCAGAAGGCGCGTGGCGCAAATGTCATCTTCGTGAATGATGGCTGTCATAATAGCTCATATAATAATATATTATTATACAACCCATTTGTTCTGCTTATTTTTTAAACTACCCGCCAAAACCAACGGTTATCAAACAAATGATAATACAGTTTTCTTTTATTACTTGTTACATTGTTTATGTTGTCTACTATATGACCAAATATGTAAGAGTTAGACTTTTATTATTATATTTTTAATAATAATTACTTCTTTCAGATAAGTCTTGACTAATTTGTATTACAATTTCAATCAAAACTGGACCATTTACCAATGAGTTGCGAATACTGTTGTAAGAAACCGAAATTCCGACGATAAAACGAAATCATCATTCCTTTTTGGAACATTATTTTAAGCTGCTTTATTATGGTGTAGTTATTGAATGCTTTATTATTTAATGATCATATCAATAGTTTTCTTTTGAATTGATGCTCTAAAGAACGAATCCCAAGTACTTACTTACTACCTTACCAAATTGTTTTGGAGATATAACTACTTGAATTTACTAATTTTACACAAGTATGTCAGAAATTCATGATAAATATTGACAAATTACATGATTGATGTCAATTATTGATCTTGAAACTCGTGTTATGTTGCCATGCTTTTATGTGGACAGAAGCATTAAAGTGTGAGTGTAACCAATTGGTTTTACACATTTCCTTTTCTTTTCTACAAACCGTTTTTATCCACTCCCATTAGCAAAAATATCGTTGTGTGAAACGTACGGTTACAACTAAGTGGTTCAAAGAAAAAGGCTTGGTTTAGGTATTGCGTCATCAAACTAATAATATGTTCAGAAACTTTAGATATTTTCGTTTTCTTTTGAATCAGTCGTCTATAATCTACTACAATTGTTTATATACCGGATATCTTGTTATACATTGTCAAAGATTTAAAGAGGTAAATGTTCATAAAGCCTCAAATATATAGTTTAAAGAATTCACTTCCTATAGTTGCCCGTAAACGGCAAATGGTAGTACCAGTGATCAACAATACTTAAAGTGTTCAGTTTTTCAATTTAAAATAGTTTCAACCTCTGACCGTATTACTGAATGAATCATATCGATAAAGAAAAAAATCTACATAGATGAAGTGTGTACGCGTGACACACAAAACTATATACAAAGTTTGTTACTTAAATACTTACCATCACTGATATGTTTCAAAATACAAAAATTGATCGAATTCTGCAAATGATACTTTGTAAATATTAATCGCTTGCGAAAAAAAACCACATATTTCGTTAGTGTAACATTACAAGAAACTATATCTTACTCAGATAGGCTTTACAAATTATGGTATATAATATTCATGTGGAAAATTAAACAAAAGTGTGAAGTTTCTCTTGAGTGCTGCTTTAGGTATATAATCTTTCTCATATGACCAAAAAAGTTTTTTAATATTATCTAACAAAATTAATGTAATTCAACAGTAGATCACTTAGTTAACATAGAGACGTATTTTATTTGATATGTTTGCTGTAGAGCTTACCCTTAATTTTTTTCTATGAAATGAACTACCCTAAAATTATATTTATTATAGTTAAACTATTTATATAACGTGGCACCTAATAGCGAAAAGATCACTTTCAGAGATATCTTCAGATCTTCACATTTTAGGGTCCCTAAATGACGAAAAACACGTTTTCTCAATTCCATCTGTCTATATTCCTCTCTGGCTCTTGACGGTATAACTCAAAAACAATTTGTTGGAGGAAGACGATATTTTGCATGCAGATTATGTCCTGGCAGATACCTGGCATTAAACCGAGAAAATTTGGAGAAATATCTTAAATCTTAAAAAATAAAACTTTGTTTATTTTTGTTTTAATTGAAAAATAGATAGAAGTACCAATTTGCACATAGCTCAGGCTTTATCATTGACAAAAATGAGACCAAACGGATACAGGATAAAACTGGTGTCTTTATAACGCAGCAGAAACTCGTACAATTTGAGCTGGGCTCAAAATATTAATCTTGTTCGCCTGGGAGCGTAGAATCCCAGCGGACTACATTTTTTATTGACAAATTGATGTAATTTGCGCGAGGGAAGTTTCGTGTAAACCTCTTTACAGTTTTTTTGTATTATGAAGACACTTGGGTTATTACAGCTATGGTTCTGATAAAAGAAGAATGAATATATATACTGAAAATTTGTGATGATCACCACAGTAAAATACGCTTTTAAAGTAAGAAGAAAAAATAATTCTTTACATCCGTTAAACAAGGTGACATTTACCCATCGCTATCGATATGCGAAGTTTACCTTTTTTAACCTGGCAACAATAGGTTATTTATTCTACGTTACCATTGGCGACGTGGAAAAAATCATTTTTCCCGCTGCTGATCATGTAAGTCAATGATACAGCCTTAGTAACAAAACGTGTAAGTCGGTGATTATATTTGTTTGCTGCATTTTCTTGACAACGGAACTTAATATTATTATTAAGTTCCTAGGATAATAAAATTAGCAAAGCAAGATGCAGATTTAGACGTTTTGTTTATAAATTGCAAGTGTTTAGGTGACATGTGACACTCACAGGTAACACGACTCAGGAAAACTAATCCTGGTGACAAGTGACAAACCAAACAATTTTTTCAAAATTCTAGGAAAATTTCGATAAGCAGCGGGAAAAATATAACAAGATAACTCGGAATGTATCGTCTATTAACATTTTCGGCAGGCAACAAGCCGCGACTTCGTCTTGGCTTGTACTTGCCTACCTCAAATGTTAATAGGTCCTTACATTCCTTGTTACTTAAGTAACTATTGCGCACTAAGGCGAATAAAATTTTCGCGAAACACTATTGATATTCTTGTTTGGCGGTTGTAGAAAAAAAAGGTTTATTTCTTCGGCGAAATGGGTGCTTTTGGGGCATCCGAATTCTCATTTTGAGCAGCTAATAACAATATACCTATTAGGTGATTGAGAGTCTTCTATTTCGGAAAAGAACTTCAAGAATGCACATGAGGGGGTCTTTTTAGAAACAGTTCGCAACTATAAACCAGATTGTAATACATGTAGTTAATAATAAATCTAACGTAATATTTCCTGTTAACGTTCTAGATTTCTAGGATTTATATGAAGCGTTGTAAATACTTGTACGTATCGGCAGGTAATTTGCATTGTATGCCTGTTCAAAACCGATAAACAGCAGAAATAAATCTGTTTCATGGAGAAAATGCGCTCAAGAAACGATCTATTTGGCCTAAAACCTGCTTGGTATTCACTTGAAATGTTTTCCTTCTACCTTTAATTCGCTGTCTGATTGATATTGCCAGAACTTTATATGCCACGTCCTCTAATGCTATCCCCCTGTAGTTTCCACTGTTTCCTTTTTTTAAGAGTAAGGTATAAAATAGCCGCAGGCCATTGTGGGTATTTCCTGTTTCCATATTTGTTGTATCAATTTCACTATTTCTCTTTATACAATTTTTCCACCTTTTTTAAGAACTCTGCTGCAATACCCTATCCTATAAAAGATTTAGTATTTGTTTGTTCGTTTATTATGTTTACAATGTCGTTCCTACATGACATGTCGATTAAATACCGTTTCAAAATGTCTTACATTTTTCCCATTTCTCGTCTACGTCTTCCACCAAATTCTCATCTTCATCCTTAAAATACATAGTTGCACTTTCGTATTTCATTCCTCCTTTCTTCACCTCTTGATAATAGCCATTTAAGTAACAAGGAATGTAAGGACCTATTAACATTTGAGGTAGGCAAGTACAAGTCAAGGCGAAGTTATCTTATTATATTTTTTATTTTATTCTATTATGTTATTATGGCAATAACTCCTTAGCAACGAGTTGCGTTAAGATGCATTTAACAGTACTAGTGTTATTAAGAAAAATAATATAACGATACTTGACTAGCATTTAATCACATGTTGACAGCACTGAAATGTATTGTCAGCCTATGTCAAACAAACTGACGCAAAACTTAACCTGAAAATCTCAAATTTAACATAACCTGACAGTTTTACCAACAATACAGTATTGAGTTTTTATCTTACTAGTGATACCACCACTCGCTGTCATTAATAACCATTTTTCCTATTTTTTTAAAAAGATTAGTATTTTAGGATAAAATAGACCTATTCTCTCGTAATGTAAAAAGCTTGATAACGTTACTTGAATCGTAAATTACTATTCCGCTGCTTATCGAAATTATCCTAGATTTTTGAAAAAATCGTTTGGTTTGTCACCTGTCACCAGGATTAATTTTCGTGAGTCGTGTTACCTGTGAGTGTCACAAGTCACATAAACACTTGCAATTATAAACAAAACGTCTAAGTCTGCATCTTGCCTTGCTAATTTTATTATCCTAGAAACTTAATAATAATATTAAGTTTCGTTGTCAACGGAAAGCAGCAAGCAAATATAATCACCGACTTATACGTTTTGTTACTAAGGCTGTATCGCTGACTTACATATTCAGCAGCGGGAAAACATTCTTAATCTCTTTATTAAAGTACTCATGATCATCATATTATGTTCCAGTGCAAGTTCTAGTAATTTTCATCCATTTACATTACTGTCTTTGAGTTTACTGTTTCTCCCAGTTGTTTGTGTATATCCCCATGGCCAATATTTGAATTTGAATCCCCTATAATTATCCTTATGAATATTTTCCAACTCTTCATGAGATGGAGATGTACCTTTCTCCTCTTCATCTTTCTGTTCAGTTGATGTTTTACTAAATCGCTAAAACATTTTATTTAGTAAGAAACCCACAAAAAAAATCATTATCCCCACCATTAAAATATATATGATCGCCTACTTCAGTGATAACAATACATTTTTGTTAAGCCTTCTGAATGGCTGCGATATCGATAACATGCTTCTTAATTGCAACTTTTTAAAGCTCCTTCCTCATACCTCTAACATTCCATTGATATATTGTTACGAATTTAAAAATTTAATTAAGGCATAAATTTCGACATTCCCAAGTCTAGAACGACACAAAGTATTTTAGTTACGATGTTATACTTCCGTCTTCCGCCTATGTGAATTTAGATGGTAATTTGATATTTTCCAAATAAAGTCATTTTTGCTTGAATTAAAAACTCCGCTTCTAAAATCCCTTTATAACAGGTATGGAAATTTGTAAGACTAAACCACGTTATTAAGCTAGAGATACTTTCAAAAAGATTTCCATAGCTCGTTTTCCGCACGACAGTTTTGAATATTGCCACCTATTTGCAAATTTTAAATTGCTAGATTGCACGTAATGGTTTGATATCGTGACTAGCTCTTTTTTGTCAGGAGTTTGAAATGATTGTATTAAAATGAGGTGTTTTAAGATACCGATATGTGCACTTGTACAGAAACAGCACTCGTTTTAATTAAGAGAAGTTCGATGTATTGAAAATTGTATGCCTCCTTCGACATATCCAATGAATATGCTGCATTAATAGTATCGTGTGTCCTAAAAAATCATTTAGGGCAGGCCTTGAAACGAAAGATAAAAAAATCTAGTCATGCCTTAACTTAAGTCTGTAGATGAATGTCAGATTGCATTTTGTTTATGAAAACATTTGTCACGGTGACAGCCAAAAGTTTACACTACATTAAGTTTACTTGTATCAAGCAAAAAGGAAAATAGATCGCAGTTACATAACAACAACGAGTGTATTAATCATAACAGGCAATAAAAAATGTTTTTTTCTATAACCATTTAAAAATGAACAACTTTCGTCACGTTTTCCCCCAACCGAAAACGCCAGTTCCGGGACCAGTGATAGAATATCCCGTAACGTTCATTTTCGTCTCTAATGACGAAAGTAAGTTGTTGCAATTTCAGATATTAAATGCATTCTTCCATATCCAATTAGAATTTAATTTTACAAAGCACCATACAAAAACATGATTTAGTACAAAAACGTGTAAATTTACTTTGTAAACGTAATAAATGCAAAATACAGTTATAAAAATGATCACGAAATTGGCAGGACGTCTCATCAAGTACCTTGCTCTCGGACGGTAGTGTTTTAGTTGCTATGCGCCATATTAGTCAGAGTTGTCAATTGGGCGATACAAACACAGACATGGTATGACAATTAGCTTTTCTCACTGGTTACTTTATCTGCATTAAAAAAGGGGTATATCCCTAAATCCCCGATTTCGTCAATATCACTTTAAAGATAATTGAACTTTCTCAGACTTTTTATACAATTTATAGTAAACCATGGTTACAGAAAAAGTATAGTGTTTTACTCGTCGAAAAGCATTTTCTGCAACTTGAGAACATTATCAAACTCGGCTACGCCTCGTTTGATAAACTGTTCTCTCGTTTGCAGAAAATGCTACTTTCGTCACTCGTTAAACAATATACTATTATTAAGTTCTTTGTATTGTTTCAGGAAAATAGTTCAAAGTCAAGATGTAATCTAGTTCTCTCTGACTTATGGTAGTTTATTTGCTTCAATGGGTATGTATCAAGTTATGGCTAACTTCAATTTGATCATGGCATGCTGCGAATGAGTTTTTTTTAAACACAATATATTACATAAGAAGCTGCGAAGAACAGTGGCGTAACTTCAGATTTCGGGCTCCTTCGCGAAAATTTGCTGCGGGCCCTTTATAGGTCCTTAATAAAATAGTGGCAAAAACATCAATAATAACAATACATCTAATAAATAATAATAATAAGATTAGGCACTACAAAACAATGCTTTAACTAAGACCTTTAAAAAATGAAAACAAGATTTCAAGCTATGGGCTTACGTCTGGCCGGCCTTAATGTTTGCAAAATGTGTAATAACCTCTTGCAATTCCATTTTGTCAGCTATCTCTGATTCAGTGGACAATAAAGAAAGGTTTTCCAATCTTTCCTAGGACATGCTGTTTCAGACATAACTTTTAATTCATACAAGCTTCTTTCAGCTGAAGCGATCGAAACTGGTAATGTTAAAAATTATAACAGTGCGATCGCAATTTCAGGAAATATTGATGATAAATTCTGATTATCAACTATAGTGAAATCTCTCTTACCGGACACCTCTAATAAGCGGACAACTCTCTTATACGGACATTTTGTTGGGAACCAACTTGCTTGCATTAACTTTACTAATAAAATTTTCTCTAATAAACGGACACTCTCTTAAACGGACACGGACACCATCTTTCGACAATTTTTAGACTGTGAATCTCTCTTGTACGGACAGTTCAAAATGTTCATGTTGTTAAATTATCGAATTGTTTTGCAATACGGGCGGTATTAAGTCAACTCAAATCAGCATTATGACCGCAGGAAATTCGACACTTTCATTACCCTATGCACGATATTACAAAACAGTCCATGTCTCCCAATTTTAGAGGCCTGCAATTCAAAACTACTTTGCATTTTGCCTGGGCAGCCCATTATGATAAAAATAAAAATAGGAAATTTTTTTCCTGCTTGCTTTTATGGAGATACAGAACAAGAAAACTAGGCCCAGGGCCGTCCCGCGACCGCGGAGCCTGCGGGTATCAAGTTACGCCACTGTAATCCATTCGAACCAGAGGACGATTTACCCTTATCAGTAATGGCTGAACTGTATAGGAATATCCCAGAAATCGACGTCGACCCTGACGAATTTATAAACACTGACAAAGAAATAATCCTGGAAGATGGTGTAACCGAAATTTCAGGTGAACCAGCTGCCGTTGATATGGAGTTGGCAGAATTAGAAAACGATGGCGACTTAGAAATTTGGGAGAATGTAATCAAGACCTACACGGAAGCATTAACAGTGAATAGTTTTAAATGCTTTGCTAAAGAAAGTAACGACTTTAAAGTATTCAAACTGTCAAAATATTTAGAAATACATGCGGAAAGTATAATAAGCAGTCAGAAAAAACCCTTACCTCAAACGAGTATTTTAGATTTTGTAACAATTATTACATAACTATGTTTCAATTATTTTATTATTCTTATTAATTGTTAGCGCGTATACCTTTGCATAATACGACTTTTTTAAACATAAAAATGGATTTTTCCCTTAAGCGGACGCCTCTAATAACCGGACAAAAACTTTGGCACCGTGCGTGTCCGCTTATGGGAGATTTCACTGTATTAAAAACTTAGTAAATTATTTCACGCTTTTAAACCCTTTTAGTTTATGTGGATTATAAGATTTTTTGCAAATGCAAATTTCTATAGGTCATGTTGTTAAATTATAGAATTCTTATAATTAAGTTAATTCAAATCAGCCTTACGAATGCAGGAAATTCGCCACTTTCATTAAGCTATGCCCGATATTACAAAACAATCTATGTTAGCTTGGATTTAAAGGCCGGCAATTCAAATTTACTTTTGCCTTTTGCGTGGACATCCCATTATTATCAAAATAAAAATAGGAAAAGATTTTTTCCTGCTTGCGTTTACTGAATGAAAAAATGCCCCCCTCGTGCTCAGGCCCCCCGCGGCCGCGGGGTCTGCATGTACCAAGTTACGCCACTGTTTGAGAAACTATGCGAAGCATAGTGGAGCCGAGTGATTTAAAATACGAGCTTAGGATACACTTTCGAGCGGGTTTTGTACGCTATTTTTTCCACCACCACAAACAAAATACACATTTTTGCGAATGGCAGCCTTATGGTAACAACTGACAGTACATTGTCCCGAATTTTTAGGACAAAATGACATATTGTCAGCAGTTTTTAGGTTAAATAACATATTTAGCCGACTGTATAACTGTGAATTGTGCATTTTTTCATAATAAACACGTTCGTTATGATAACGACCGGGTGAATAATATTGTCATTTTTCGTGGCTACTTGAATGTATGGAAACTGCCACTTCCGTATGAAAGCGTCGGAAATAGCATATCACATAAAATCTCCAAAAGTGGCATTATCGTGCGAGTATATTTGAGAAACGTGGCGAAGCGTAGCGAAGCTGAGTGACTAAAACACGCGCGTACGATACACTTTCGAGTGAGCACGCTATTTTTCTCATGACCACAAAAAGTACACATTTTTGCAATTAAATAATGACAGCTTTATTGTGACAACTGTCCAGGTCATTTTGGTTGTCAGTAGCTTTTAGGTTAAAACGACATATTTTCAGTAGTTTTTTGGTTAAAATGATATTGTTAGCAGTTTTTAAGTTAAAATAGCATATTTAGCCCATTGTATAACTGGGAATTGTGCATTTTTTCATAACAAACATGTTCGTTATGGCAACGACCAGGTGAATGATATTGTAATTTTTCGTGGCTACTTGACTGTATGTAAACTGCCACTTTCGTATGTGGGCGTGGAAAATAGTATATTACATAAGAAGCTGCGAAAGTGGCATATATCGTGTGAGTATATTTGAGAAACGAGGCGAAGCGTAGCGAAGCTGAGTGACTAAACCTGGAGGGAGCGACTTATGTACGCTAGTTTTCTCAAGGCCACAAAAAATAAAAATTTTTTGCAATTAAATAAATGACAGCTTTATTGTGACAACTGTCCAGGTCAGTTTGGTTGTCAGTGGCTTTTAGGTTAAAATGGCATATTTTCAGTAGTTTTTTGGTTAAAATCATATTGTTAGCAGTTTTTAAGTTGAAATAGCATATTTAGCCCATTGTATAACTGTCAATTGTGCATTTTTTCATAACAAACATGTTCGTTATGATAACGACCAGGTGAATGATATTGTAATTTTTCGTGGCTACTTGACTGTATGTAAACTGCCACTTTCGTATGTGGGCGTGGAAAATAGTATATTACATAAGAAGCTGCGAAAGTGGCATATATCGTGCGAGTATATTTGAGAAACGAGGCGAGGCGTATCGAAGCCGAGCGACTAAACCTGGAGGGTACGATACACTTTCGAGCGACTTATGTACGCTAGTTTTCTCATGGCCACAAAAAATACACAGCTTTATTGTGACAACTATCCAGGTCAGTTTGGTTGTCAGTAGCTTTTAGGTTAAAATGACATTATCAGCAGCTTTTCAGTTAAAATAGCATATTTAGCCCACTGTATAACTGTGGATTGCGCATTTTTCATAACAAACACGTTCGTTATGATAATGACTGTATGGGAACTGCCACTTTCGTATGTGGGCGGAATAAATAGTATATTACATAACAAGCTGCATCGTACGAGTATATTTGAGAAACGAGACGAAGCCGAGTGACTAAAACACGAGCGTGCGATACACTTTCGAGCGAGTTATGTACGTTATTTTTCTCGTGACCACAAAAATACACATTTTTGCAATTAAATAAATGACAGCTTTATTGTGACAACTGACAATGTCAGTATATCGTCAGTAGTTTTAAGGTTAAAATCACATACTTTCAGTTGTTTTTTGGTTAAAATGCCATATTGTCAGCAGTTTTTAGGTTAAAATGACCTATTTAGACCACTGTATAACTGTGAATTATGCATTTTTTCATAACGAACACGTTCGTTATGATAACGATCGAGGGAATGATAATTGTTATTTGTCGTGGCTGTGTAGAAACTGCCACTTTCGTATGTGGGCGTGGAAATAGTATATTGTACAACTAGTATTGAAAACAGCACTTTTCGTACGAGTGGGGGAGTTTGGTGACCACGAGCCGGAGGCGAGTGTCATAAGGCCTAGATTTCAAATATACGCGTGAATTTTAGCGTGCTACATTGATGTCGCACGCTGTTTTTAGGCGTGCGAACACGTTATTGCACGCTGTGTGAAATGTAAGATCTTCAGAGTTAATTAGGAGTGTTTTTTGGCTATTTTCAGAACAGTCGTAGAAAAAGATAATTAATTTAATTTCTACAGTTCAATGAAAATGCGTTTTTTTAAATTCTTAATTCTGAAAGGGTGAAGCCACATATGGTATGTGATTACTTGGCTCAGATTCTGATATAGCCACAATTACTGTTACACTAACTGCCGGTCTTATAAAGGCAACTAACCTGACGTTAACTTTAATTCGCTGTTAAAATAAACAAAAGCACATCAAAACGTAAGTGCTTATGACATTTTATTCATTAGTAAACAAATTTTGATGCGCTTTTGTTTACTTTAACAGCGAATTAAAGTTAACGTCAAATTAGTGGCCTTTATAAGACTGGCTGTAAGAGATTAAAGTAATGTAGGTATAGTCATATTTATATCCATTTGGAGTCACGTGATAACCTAGTGACTTTATGTATGTCGATTCTTAAAAATGCGATTTTAGGATAATAAATGACATTTCGTTTTGTAGGTTATCATGACTACTCGTTTTATCGCATATCCGATGGTTTCTGTTTATTTTCAGTTTGCTGCTCAACTGATTTAGGTTTAATTTAGGTTTTTTTACCCTTACCTCAATAACTTACACGAAAAATATAATCTGACAGATTAGAAACGTCATATTTTAATAGCTATTTAAGTCACAAGGAATGTAAGGACCTATTAACATTTGAGGTAGGGAAGTACAAGCCAAGACGAAGTCGCGGCTTGTTGCCTGCCGAAAATGTTAATAGGCGATACATTCCGAGTTATCTTATTATATTTTTCCCGCTGCTTATCAAAATTTTTCTAGATTTTTGAAAAAATCGTTTGGTTTGTCACCTGTCACCAGAATTAATTTTCGTGAGTCGTGTTACCTATGAGTGTCACATGTCACATAAACACTCGCAATTTAGAAACAAAACGTCTAAATCTGCATCCTGCTTTGCTAATTTTATTATCCCAGGAACTTAATAATAGTATTAAGATCCGTTGTCAAGAAAAAGCAGCAAACAAATATAATCACCAACTCACACGTTTTGTTACTAAGGCTGTATCACTGACTTACATGATCAGCAGCGGGAAAAATAAATTTTTCTAATCGACATGCCCTTTTTTCGAATTTCTTCCATTTCATCTGTTTTTCTAAAGATGAACAATACCAGACAAAAGTCAGGTGACTCCGAATGGGTATAATTTTGACTATATTCAAATTTATTTAAGAAAACTAAAGTAAAATACTAAGAATAGTAATTTATAGTAGTCATGTGAAGTGGCAATGTGTGCCATTTTGCTGTCCATGATATTTCGTTTGGTGATTTATGTATTTTTACATCTTTACTCTCTTTACATCGCAAGAGGATATTGGATATCCAAGGTCGTTATGCGATCATCGAAGAATTCTTTTAAATACTCGATGGTTTCGCATTTTCTATGAGCTCTAGCTCCATATTGTTGAAGCAATCCAATTTGCAGTTCATAGTCAAGCATGATTTAAAAAGGGTTTGAGAGCTATTTATCATTATAGCTCTGCAGTTAAGGTATACTTGAAAAAATTGGAATTTTTTTTTGAGAATAAAGTAAATTGTCTGTAGATCACAATTTCATATTCCATGTATTAACCTAACCAAATATGTACAGAAGAAGTTCTATCTAAGACGCCATTATACATGTTTTAACGTAAAACGAGTCAATTTGCTCGGAAAGACGTCGAATGGAGACAGAATGTATATTTGTAACAATTTTAGCAGTTTATGTTTTCATTACTTCGCTTTATAGACATGGCGCCGTTATGGTTCTTTTGTAACGCTATGAGAAAGGAATCTACTGAAATCCTTAAATTTCTGTAAAAGTTACTATGATCCGCCCCTTCATCTGATACTTTTTTCGAAAATTTTCTATGCACACGAGGATGCTATGCTCGATTGATTTCCTGTGCATTGCAAAAATACCCTACTAATATAAAAGCCTCACTACAAAAACATAAAAAATCCGTTGCTAGCTACAATCCTTCTTAAAATTATAGCTTTGCAGTCCTATATTCTTCCAGTAAAGTTAAAACTGTGCACGGGAAGCATAAAAATTCCATGCAATGTGGTAACTACGCCCCTATAATTGGAGGAATTGTTCAAGTA
The DNA here is from genome assembly GCA_940337035.1 of Agriotes lineatus. NCBI lineage: Eukaryota > Metazoa > Arthropoda > Insecta > Coleoptera > Elateridae > Agriotes > Agriotes lineatus. The sequence goes on along the minus strand of OW679199.1, from coordinate 59,157,164 downwards.
AAGCAGTTCTTAGTCGTAGCCTGAGTAATTATTAGCTTTTGCATGTTTTAGATAAGCAGGGCAATTGTTCGGTTGTTGGTAATTTTTCTAGCTGTTAAATATTTCCAGAGAAAACCATTACTGTGGCGTGCCAGCTGAATACATGACTGTGCCTCAAACCATGTATGCATTTGCTTCCAGTCTGAGCCTACTTTGTAAAGCATGCGAGCTACGCGGTTCTTCTAATGACATGCATTGTTCATAAGTGCATTACTATGTAACTACAATAATTTATGTCCACGTAAATATGTTAGGTTGATGACTTTTCGAAGAACGCACCTACGAGGCATTCCTGGGCGTAGTGAGAGTAAATAAAAATAATCCCGTTCGTGCTGCCAGAAAACTTTGTACGGTCGGCGCATCAACAGGAAAAATAATAAAATCTATTATTAATAGCCATTTAAGCAGGCAATATGAGTACATCCGGAATTCTTCGGCAGCCGGACTCGTCCCCTTGCATTCCGTTTGAGGCTTTATGGTTATGGCTTACTTGCGATGGATCTGTTAATTAGGCCTGATAAAGTCGTTGGAGATGGAACAGATGATAGGAGTCGAAATGGGTTCCATCGCCATTATTTTCACAGTTACTCTAGATTTTTATCTCGTAGTACTAATAAGAACTGTTCACGAAAGTTTAAAATGAAGTGGAGGCCCTATTCTAGGCATAAGCTCGATGTGACCAGATAGTTTTGTCTGTTTATTTTAATATGCAACTTTTATGAAGAATTTTGGTTTGTGTACGCTTTTCTGGATTATCCATGAAAATATTAAAAGTTTTAATAGAGGTTACAGTTTTTGAATATGAGGTTGTACATCAAATTACAAAAATTAATAAATAAAAAATCTCACCCACCAGCGTTAAAGAATAAATCATGCTCAATCTCTATCCACAATAGTATTGCTGGATATGGACTGCATTAAGGACCTCTGTTGTTTTCTCGAACAATAAAGTAAAAATATCATGGATTCTTTTAAAATGAATAGTTGTTATCTTTTACTTAAGGCGTTAATAAAATGAATACACGTTCACAAACACGTCGTACAGCAACTATGAATCACTACTTGGACTTGCATCACAGTAATGTAGCAAGAATATTGGACAATCATAGCTTGAAGCTAACACAGCCAGCCTGACGTTGGGATGTTCTAGGCCCAATACGCAGTAATGTAATTCCGGATTATTAGAGGATGTTACCTAACATCCATCACAGGGGATTTCAAACTTCAAAGAAAAATTAGCCAATTATATTAAAAACATTTTTTTACAACCACCAACAAATGGTTCCAGTAACAAGACCATGATCATCCAGGTCAAACTAATCAGAAAATGATTTAGGCACGAAGGTCATAATCATCCAGGTTAAAGCAATTCTACTGAAACAGTCCTGTGTGATATCTGACAAAAACCAAGTGACCAAGCATCAACACTAAACTCTGGGTAAAGAATTAAAGTATAATCAAGATTCAAACCTTTAAACCACAGGGATGGCACACGTGATTTTACTTCACTTAGCAAAAAACGTAATTTTTGTGAAAAATTCTACTCATGTTAGCTTTTACTAAAAGCGATAAACAAAACGAATGCACAAACAGGATTCGCATTCTGTCTGCTGCATAATACTTCGTCCTAGAGCACCGATGCATCACTACTTGGACTTGCATCACAATGATATAACAGAACTTGGTCAGCTCAACACTAACACAAGTATAATATAGCTAACCTAAGTGCTTATATAGAAAATATTGCATATAAAAGCTTTTGAAGACTGCTCCAGTCGGTACAGAAAAGCTCTATAAAACATTAAATCTTATTTTGAACTTTTTCGTACTACTGGTAAACAACTTGCCTCTGACGTTTTCTATTACTCTGTACTGTTAAATTCTAAATTTGCACTGTGATAAAAGTCGTAGGAGCACTCAAGGACACGTTACGCCAGTATATTACCAATGAAAATTCATCAGAGCTACATAGTAGCAGTAGCACATACTATACCTATTTACTATTTAAATGTAGTGCTATTTGTATAAGCAGTTCGTTAGACAATGACAATGGCCGTGGAAGTCTCTGAAATTATATCAATACTACAGTTGAAAAAATATAGAATTCTCACCAGTATTCTTTAAATGTGCCTTATATGAGCGAACATTTTATGATTATTAGAAATGGTTAGCCCAATTTGACGACAATATAACAAGATTGCCTTGTCCTTTCAAACGAAGGGCAAGCATAAAGTAATTTTTTGTAAACGACTCAAGTATCTAATATTATCCTATTCGCTTCAAAATGGTACCCACCTTCAGGCGTTAATTAAAAAAATCCAAAATTAAGATAGCCCTAGAACAATTACATTTATTTTGCATACATCAACTGGTATTTTTTGTTGCCTTTGAAGAATTTAGAGATTGAGTATCAACTGCTTTTCGTAATTTTTTAAAATGTGTAAACCTCCTACACACTGTTAAGGGCTTTCGCGGTTACTCGAATTATTCTTCTTAACATGGAATTTCGGCTTAGACCGCGTAGTATATGTATATGAACACCCAGAATTTTCTGGCTTAATGTGCCTTGCACCTTGTGAAGTCGAGCAAAAAGCCACGTGATGGTCATGCTTTTTGGTGGCTCGTGTTGTTTGAGTATTTTGAGAACGAGGGATGACTCGGTCTTCTGTTTCTAGTTAATTAGTTTAATTTATTGGAGGCGCTGTAAGTCTATGCCAAATTAGAGGTTAGCAGGTTAGGTTTTGCGTCAGTCTGTGTCAAAACTGACGGAAAACCTCGAATTTGACATAGACTTACAGTGCCACGAACATATTCCAATTTACCAAATATTTCAAAGGGAACTTGATGGAAAAGCATTTATAATCACCCGGTATAAACTACATGTAGCCTCTTCCTTTTTAACATATTACTTTCTTTAAATTTAATTTTTAATAAGGTGGTAGTTGGAAAACAAAATAAAAAGTCTAATAGAAGGAAAACTAGGTGGTATCAGCATAATGTTAGCTTCAAATAGCTATTAGCCTCTCTCCAAGGCTACTGAAGATTACAACTTAGCTGTCAAAATACGTATTTAGTAGTTATTATATATGTTTCCAACGAATTATGTAGTAATATAATGCTTCTACAGTAAATTCTTTCCACTGATCTTATTATTCATAAGCTCGTAACGCTAGCTTCTGCAGCAAAGTTTAATTATACATAAAAAATGTATTTAATTTGCACATCGCTTAATGCGGTGTTACATCTAGCCAGCGCTCGAACTGGTGATAACAAAAAACACACCCGCTATGCGCGAAGACTCAAAGAAATAACCCCGGCGCCGCCTCCACTCGAGGGTACCCAGACCGAAGAGTATATAAGAGCACTCCCAACCATTTTAAGTTACTTGAGTCGATCGAGTCCCTGGACTTTTCTTTTCTCCAAATCCTTTCTTGGCTTTAAATTGTGACAGCGCAACCCTACTCTCTCTTAAAGCCACCCCATAACCGGCTAATACCTTAGATTGTGACACCGCAAACCTACTGTCTCTTAATTAACTGTTCCCGACACTCCGAGAATCAACGAGATGATTAAAATGTTATAACCTTACCTGTAGGAATTATATTGTACGTCCCGCATGAAGACGGCACGAACAATATATCCGTATTAATTAACTTACCTGCAGGGTCAGCATTGTATGTCCACCGACGTTGTCCTGAAGCCCAAAGGCAAAACTCGAGTCCGAGCGTAGATGACTTCGCCGTAAGCGAATGCCTAATTGTCAAATCCATTTGCCCGCTAAAGCGAGCGAATTTCACCAGGTGCAAACTCACGGAACAGTTACTCCTGGAATATCGAACTGCCATCCTTGGGCACCACCACAACCTGCTCCAGCCCTTACGCACTCCGGAGCCGCAGGTATCTCCTAATCTTGCTGATTTCTGCGTATGTTTACAGAACACAAAGTGTAAGCAACCCGCAGTTACCTCAGAGGTCGCGTTTCGGACATGCGACATACAGTGGGGCAGCGACTGTACTTCACTCCAGGTCAAATGCCGCCGCCACCAACACCTAGGTGCTGAGTGGGTTGCAGCTCGCCAGAAAACTGAAGAAACACGTCACCAGAGAAAATTGTTAATTTTATTGACGTACATAGCGGGTCGTAAGATTAAGCCCAATTTTGTGCAAACTAGTTTAAAACATTACACCGTTGGTTTATAAATTGTGTTTTTCTGACCATATATATTTAAGTCTGAGTGAACCTTGTCTTCGATTAAGTTATCCGAGATATAAATCCAGAGCGCCCTTTCCAGGAACTTATAAAACGTTACATGGCACCCTTCGCAGGGACTTTCAAAACGTTACAAGCTTATACCTACGTTAGTAAATATCACCTACAAAACATTATTGTGAAAGGGGCAGAATATTTGTGTGTTTTTTTGTTGCTTTTGTGCGATTGTAGAAATATGTACTACGTTTTAAAAAGATGATATGGAATATATAGAACCTAAAATAAAATTGTAGTTTTGATTGAAGTAAACTATTTTGATGCCCAGAAAAAAACTTTTATTTAGATTTGCGCTGTAAGCATTACAACTTTCTATTTAAGTTTGTTAAGAAAGAGTAAGACAAGGTCTATTAAAAACAAAACTCTCTGTTTCTTAACGTTAAGTTTAGAAAAACGCAAATAAGAGCAATTAAAAATGTAGGCATCGAATTCTAGTTTAAATACGTATAAACTTAAGCTAATTATTATACTTACGTAGTTGTTAGGAACTAAAGTCCATGTATGGAACTATACCCTAAGGCGTTGATGTATGCAAAAAGATATGTAAACGGAAACAGTCTGGAACAATGAATTACATGTATATTTGTGGAGTGCTATTAAATCTGCATTTAACTCGATATAATTTTAATCATATCCGGTGTAGTTTACAAATGCAACAAAAATTGCTATCAGATAGTTGCTGAAACTAACGCAAATGAAAGATTTACAGAATGATTGTGTTCCCAACATCCCAACACGATAATATCATAAACTATTCATTGAGCTCTCTTTATTAGCGACCACAGGAAGTTCAGTCACGGGGTTTTAAAAAGTCAATCATCTCATGTTAGTTACATATTTCAATTTAAAATATGTTTAAAAAATCACATTTTGTAAGTATAATACAAATTTAGGGATTGAAATTGCTTGAATTCCATGCCTGATTTGTCCCTAATAATCCTCCACTAAATTTCCTAAGTCGGTTAACAGCCGACCTTTTGAAATTTCTAGAAATAGTAACTGCATAAAGAGGAACTTCAAGTGAAAGATGGGTCCAACAACCGGGAAGTGTAGAAAATTTAAGACTATCGGTCACAGCTGCGCAAATAAACTAAAGGATAAGTCGTAACTCTCTGAGCTTTTATTGCAAATCTTCAAGCAGTTGCCAAGATTCCAGTAAAAGTTAAAGCCTTGAGTGCCAAACAAAACATGCCGTGATAAAGTGACCCATAATCTAAGTGGATAAGCAAAAGATCGTTTTCATGCTAGATTGAGTATTGTCACGATTTCCGTGACCGATATTCCTAAGGCACGTTTTCCTGCTCGTTGCTTTAGTTATGTATTTTAATTTTGTTTGTAATATTCACTCCCGCCGCCATTTCAGTGTTTTCACTGCCATCTCTCCGTATAATATATGATTTGGCGGAACGAGATGGGAATAAAGTCGAAAGTAATCTAACAAAAAAACATCATTTCAGATGCAGCTTTCGGGGCCTAATTATTGTGGTTTTTCTTGTAGTTTTATCAATTTACAGCCAGAAAAAAATTATTTGAAGAAAATACCCTTGGCCAATGTACAGTTCCGGACACCTCAAAGTGCACGGTTTTTTGTTACTATGGTTATTTTTGCGATTTTTTGGCTTATTAAATGGGGGTTTCTCCAGTGGCGTTGCTTGTGGTTATAAGAATAGGTATTACTTTTTTAATGTTTGTATTTTAGCAAAGTTTTACAAGTAAACAAACTATATAATAATATGTATTTAATAAATATGTATCAGTATTCAATTGCTACTACGCTTTGCAGTTTGTTTTGCATAGAGTTGACCAATGTTTCCATATTGTATCCTTCTCTCAGTTCCTTCCAAGCATTTCTTATTCTTTCCCATAATTCATCGGTTTTGTTTGGTGCAAAATCCCTGGTATAAATTTTTGTAGTTAAATAGCCGCAAACATTTTCGATGGGATTCAACCCCGGACTTCTTGCAGGCCATAGTAATAAATTGATATTATTCTCATCAAACCATCAATGAACAACCCCTGCTGTCTGCACAGGACAGTTATCCTGTAAAAACAATGTTATCAATTACGTTAACATACACAAAATTAATTAATTAGGTTATATCTTGCCTGTTGAAAAGTAAATTGATTAGGAAAGACCACTCTTACAGATGGCAGCATCACATTTTGCAAAATGTTGCGATAATTTTCAGCATTCAGTCGACCATTAATTCTATAGCATGCCCCAGATCCGTGAGCATTGATCCATCGCCATACGTTTACAGAGAATCGTCTACTACTCCTTAAGGGTTGAACATAATATTGCTCCTCAAATCTTGAATTTTGTGGTCTACACACCCTTAATCGTCAATTGGTAAATGATTGAAATACCTCCTTTTCACCTGAGAAAACAGTCGTGTTCTAAAAGTCGTCGATCTCATTCAAATAGACGGTTGCAAATTGTACTCTTCATTTTTTGTTCTCTGGTGTTAAAAAAACTTTTCTTGCAGAAGTATCTGCTGCCAACGATTTTTAATTTTGAAAGTGCAGCTCTTGCTCACATGCAAATCTGTTGCGACTCGACTTAGCGACCAGTTCTCTTCCAGTTTTGTAATAGCTCACATTTTCTCGGCTTCTGACAAATGTCTGGGAATTTTCCGAGTTTTCAGTTCTATGACAGTTGATGCCAAACGTAAACGTCAAAACTCGACGTCTATGATTAGAATATCGTATTACAAGTTAAAAATCTGCCGTGCACTTTGAGTTGGCCGCAACTGTACTGCTGCAGAGTTAATTTTTACTCATAGAAAAGGAATTATAAAATATATTTGATATGGGCGAATCCTGCGTTTCCTATTTTCAACAAAACCTTTTCAGCTGTTACCCAAAACAAGTAATTTTATTTTAGTATCATGCAACTGATATATGGAGTAGAAAAAGTAACAACAGAGAGACAAAAATATTTGCTTCCAATTATTCTTTACTCACAAAAAAGAAGATAACAAGAATTACAGAGATCTAACTTTAAACAGCATAGCAGGAAAAGTCCTGGCGAAAATAATAGAAGGAAGACTTAAAGAAGAGCTACCCATGGCACTGAAAGACACAATATGGCTTTAGGGAGGGTAGACGTATGCAAAATCCAATTTTCATATTAAGGCATGCCAGTGAGAGTGTCATTAGTGAAAGTGGAGAACTGATTACGTATATGTTTCGTAGACCTAGAAAAAACTTTCGATAAAATAAGGAGGGAAGATGTATGTAAATGCATAGAAACAAGAGAAATTAGCACAGGCAATGTATGAAAACAATTCATATATAGTAATATCGTAATAGAAAACAACGAGCAAGTACAAAACACTATGTGTTATTGTTATTACTTGTAAGCGAAGCAATGAGGAAGCTATAGAGAAAGTGAAAATGTTCAAACTTGAAAATTGGAAAATCGAGGTACTTAACTAAAACTAAGATTAAAATACCTTAAATTCCATTTATGATGCCACCAAACCCTTTTTAGGGTACACTAGACAGAGAGGAAACTAAAATATTCGAATTATTGTTGGCACAGGATACGGAAATTATAGCTGAGCCGGAAGGATAGTTACAGCAACGTAATGAATGGGGAATAAAGGAAACAAATGTGAGAATGGACATAAATAAATAACACAACGACTATCATTACTTCAACAAAAAACAAAACGTACATAGAATCAAACTTGCAGAGAAGAATGTAGAACAACCAAACAACTCTGATGAGGCTGGATAGAATGACAAAAAAAGATAAAGGTAGCTTCTCCAAAAAAGCAGTGATGGCGGGAGTGAATTTAGTTTTACAGGAACATGGCTATATCATTACGAGATGCTGCAGAGCGTATGGGTGTCAAGTATCAAAAAATGATTTTCCTCCGGAAGTAGTACACTTCAAAAGTGCCTGTGATAATGTTACAGTGAGAATGACTCCAAAGTATAATAGCAGAAGACTGTTTGATGAGAACAGGAGTAAATTATAGCATATAGCACTTTAAAATGCGAAATATGTGCTATAAAAAATTTAAAAAAGACATACGGGTCCTGACTATTCCATCTATGTGGAAATTGAATGAAAGGGTTTGTATAGAATTACTGCATGGGTTCATGGCTCGCCATTTAAGAGCTACACCTTTCAAACGACTTAAAGTTGGTTTATTTTGTACAAATTTAGAGTCAATTTGTAATCGTACAGAAGACTTTACAAATGGAAAACGAGTCTTTAATTTAGGTCATGCAAAAATATTATTGTACAAAACAAAAGTTCATTCTGTTACAAGTAATGGACGTTGTATCTTGATAACAACGTGCAGTATTATGCTGATCATCTAACTTTTTAACAGTTGCGGCGATTTTCCGATGAAAAATTTCAGAATCACATGTTACACGGAGCCACGTGGCACCTTAGGCCTAGCAACCCCGTTAGGGTTGATGACAATTTAACTTTTTATATGAGTCATAAAGGACTTCATACATTAAACTTCCAGCAGCTTATAAAATCCATTGTCAATATGATTTCGGAAAAATTAGTCAACCAATCCTTCTTTCGTTTTGAAATCTAGATTTCAAAACTTGACATCTGACATTTTAAAAATTTTATTTCTACATAATCATTATAATATCATTGCAAACAATATTGTGGGAATTATTTTTAACCTTTTACAACTTTATACCTCCCAAAAAATTTCTGTCGGCATTACATGTGATTATTGTATATTAACATGTTATATTTCTGAGGAAGTCAGCTTAAGCTGATTAAACGTTAAAAAATATTGTATTAAGAAGGATTGGCTGACTAATTTTCCGAAATCATATTGAGAATACCTAAAGACAGCTGTAATAAACAACTATCATTTTAATTCATTAGGAACAACCGCAAGAGTAATCTATATGCTCATATGTTACACGACGAAAACGTCGTTACAACTTGAATTTGATAACCAAAATACTCAATCGTCAGTTACCCCATAAAACGATACAAATCGGAAAATTCTCGGAAGCGTTGGCTCGGTTACGCAACGATGGGCTGTAACAAAAGTTGCCGGCTAAGGCATTAGAAGGAGAAGGGGGGTTTCTTACGACCTTAATTAAGGCTACAACCCGGTAAACGACATAAAGATGTTAAATGCCAGACGCCACCACTTTACTAAATCGAGAAAAACACAGGTGGGCTCATCGAGAAAGTGGAAGCAATGGCCCAACCTTTCTGACACAACCTTGGCAGTGCTTGAGCGACGACCCACGAACAGCTGCGTCGGACTTACCTTACTTGCATTCGCTTCCAGCTGTCTGAATCCCTTTACATCACAAAATAACACATGCAGCCATCACAAATTTACTAAAGAAAAGCACAACTAATTGAAAATGAACTATATTAATGTATAATTATGCAAGTGAACAAAAACATTAAAAGAAATACTCAATACAGATTAGTGTAGTTAATTGCGCAGCCTTTAAACTAAATACAGGCGGTAAACTTACCGACAAATGATCTAACTGACTCGACGACGTTAAGAACTTTAATTGCACAACAATTAAACTACTTTCAAACAATAAATCTAGCTGGTAAACAATCAAATCTGTCTCAATGAGGGTAATTACTTTAATCTCACAACGTTAAGCTAAGTACAAACATTAAAACTTGGTGATAAATATTCAACATTGACTTAAAGACAATAACAACAGTTCAAACGCCTAATTTCAACTTATCAACAACGCTGCGTAAAATGGCGACACTTCGAAGATCACTTCACTGCACAATGTAGGCTTTTAAAATTACTACAAAATAACACAGTACCTTTGAGGGTTCAGCTTGCTACGGTGATGATGTCCAACGGAGCTGCAGGTCGTGCTCATGCGACTGCACCAAAATACTTGAAGGACTACGAGAAATGACATAGCGTGCGATGTGTGGAGTGTGTCTAGACGGTGTTAAATCCCCAGAGGTTAGAACGAAAAACGTAATCAACAGGCAAGGGTTGTAGGTATGGTACACGTAGCTTCATTAACAACGGTTAGCACAAATTAGGTTCCCAATAATTATACGCCACAAAGTCGTCAATTTGAAGCTGCAGACTCCGCGGTACGAAGATTCCTCAGCTAATAACTACACAAAACGTCACTTAAGAGACAAAGACTTGATTGGTAACACCTATTCGGTTTCATTTCTTATTTTCGACGTTGGCCGGGACAAAATCTTCACAATTGTTGTCTTCTTGAACTCAGGCGGAAGAATGCTGAAGCCAATGAAATGTGCGCCTGCTTGACTTATAGAACTCACTATAGCTCATACAAAAAGTGCCAGCGTTGCGTCATTATTGCACTGCTTCTGTACCCAAAGCAGGTAACCCCGGCAAACGAATCGAACCGGCACTTTGGAGCCGAAATGCAATTAAGATAAGATAAATCGACTTATGTCATCCGGCAAGCAAGCACATATGAATTTAAATCGACGATCGTAAAATAAGCCGGGAAACGTCAGTCTTTGAAAGGAATGAACACTAATGTTTTTACTATGTATTCCGTGGCACGACTATGTTGCTACAATATTGTAGAAATAAAATGTTGACAATACTTAGCCATTATTAAGTTTTTACTTCGGCACAATCTGCCCATTTTTACAAATTCACAACTACTTTATCAATCACGACCAACCCAAAATGATACGATAAGTCTCATGATACTGCATAACTTTTATGAAGAGAGCAACTGCTTTGGCGTTAAAGGAGAGTCAGAAAATTAATAAATGGGAAGCATTCCTCGCCGAATGGATGTAAACATTGTATCTCGAGCACGACATAACCTATCAGAATGATTTCTGAGCTAGTTTGTGTGGAATATTAATGTGAAGAACTGAAACTCTTTTGGGCGAGATTGGGCGTTTTTTCAGTAATAGCCGTTAAGCGGCCACCTAATTACGCCGACAGAACGGTGTAAGGTTATAAGCGAGGCTGCCGAGCTTAAGGTCACGAGTTCGAAACTCCGTCTCGGAGATGTTCCTGAAGTTATTGAAAAATTTGGATACAAATTTCTATACATTGTCACCTTTGAATGTGAAAGGCCACATTATATGCGTTCTCTTCCCCATACGCACTCTTACGCTTACTCGATTTTAAACCAATTTTCTCCATCTAGGCTTCGTAATAATTAGTTCTCGGCTCCTTTGCGAATTCTCTTCAGTCGAAGTCATCGCACATTTGGCGCAATCATATACAGTGTGTCCAAGATAAGGAGGGCCAGTATGGGCATCTCGGTAATGGTAAGAGATACAAATTTGGTTAAATGGGAAGAAAGTTGCGCAATTAAAGGACTAAAAAAATGACGTCTAGAAATCCTTGATATGATTTTTTGTTTTTGAATTATCTCAAAAAAACCGAATTTTTGGATTTTATTTTTTATTTTTTTCTGGCGTTAATATTAAAGTTAGAGCGAAACTGATTAAACTTCTTTATAGCAACTTTTAGTGGACTTAATGATTAAGTTATCAATTTTTTTATACGACGTTTCGTCTTCGAGAAACCATCATCAACTTCATTTTTTTAAATACGGTCCTGGTTTTTTGATACCAAATTTGCAAAGCCCTTGTTACTCTGAATTCAACAATGTGCCACATATTATGGTTTAATTACGTTTCGAACTTTTTTCTGATTATTATCAGAAAATTTTTTAGATACGGACCTGCATTTCTCATAATTTTGTAAAAATAAGTTCATACAGAAAGTTAGGCCTTTTTACATGCTGTTAAATATTAAAATGCACATCATAATGTCATAATTCTGATACATTAATTTAATAAGCAACCAATAACTATTAACAATAAACAACCAATAAATGAACAAAAGATAGGCAGAAAGAATGAGAAAACGAGGCTTGAAACAATGTAATAGGTATTTAACGTTTTGAAATAGAAGAAGAACTTAGAAGATTGGTTCTTGAAGCCTTTCAAAGTATAACACCAGTATTGCTGAATAATGTTTTAGGTTCTACAGTTAGATGTTATTTATGCATAGAGAATGATGGCAACCTTTTTGAATACCTTCTGTAAATTTAATACCTATTAAATGGTTTCGATGTTCGTTTTGTTATTCTTTCTGTCTATCTTTTGTTCATTTCTTTTTTGTTTATTGTTAATAGTTATTGGTTCGTTATTAAATTAATGTATCAAAATTATGACATTATGATGTGCATTTTAATATTTTAACGGCATGTAAAAAGGGCTAACTTTCTGTATGAACTTATTTTTACAAAATTATGAGAAATGCAGGTCCGTATCTAAAAAATTTTCTGATAATGATCAGAAAAACGCTCGAAACGTAATTAAACCATAATATGTGGCACATTGTTGAATTCAGAGTAACAAGGGCTTTGCAAATTTGGTATCAAGAAACCAGGACCGTATTTAAAAAAATGAAGTTGATGATGGTTTCTCGAAGACGAAACGTCGGATAAAAAAATTGATAACTTAATCATTAAGTCCACTAAAAGTTGCTATAAAGAAGTTTAATCAGTTTCGCTCTAACTTTAATATTAACGCCAGAAAAAAATAAAAAATAAAATCCAAAAATTCGTTTTTTTTGAGATAATTCAAAAACGAAAAATTATATCAAGGATTTCTAGACGTCATTTTTTTAGTCCTTTAATTGCGCAACTTTCTTCCCATTTAACCAAATTTGTATCTCTTACCATTACCGAGATCCCCATACTGGCCCTTCTTATCTTGGACACACTGTATATAACATTGATCATACCACATTGAAAGCACCGTTTTAACAGATTACAAAGATTGAACGTATCTTGACGAGCGTGAGTCTCAAACAGCGCATGGCGAAAAAAGCTCCATACTAACACTGGGTCGAAGTATCCATAAGGGGCTTGCACCGTCTCATGTTGTTTCTTTTTTATCTCCTTTTCCTTCTCTTTCCTACGCATTTTTTCATTCTCTCTGTAAGCAAAAGCACTAACTTTATGCCTTTTGATTTGTTAGAGAAAAATATGAATTGTATTGAAAACCAATAGAAATTTAGTTTGCTTGATAGTCATATAGTGTTCTAAGAAAAAAAAACGTTCTATTTGTCATAACTGCAACTTCAAATAGCAAGGACGGATTCGACGTTTAGAACTGGCAGTTGCAATATTCCATCATACTTTTGAGAATTACAATGCCAAAACGCAAAGTTGCAGTTGCAGTGGCAATATTATTTCCTCTAGTGCAAATCACAGTGGACCTGTCCAGAATTTGAAAAAATCGTTGCTTGAAATGACATTCAATACAGTTCTTTAAGTATACTTACCCTTTTTTTAGATTGATAACCACCTTCAATAATTAAAAATACATATTATAAAGTATTTATTCCTTGAAAGAGTATATAATATATTCATTATATTCCTATACTTCTAAAATTGTGAATTAAACAAGGTTGAGTGGATAACATAGTTTTTAAATGCACGAGCATAACGATCAGCTTAAGTGAAGCAAAAGCGCCTTTTCTAAAAAAAATATTAAATAAACGACGACTATACTTTGTTCAGTTAAGCTCTAATAGGCTCCAATGGAATCATTATGCCCGTGCTTTCATTATGTACGTAAAATATAAGTGGATATAATACACAATTAGATAAGAAACTACTTTAAATATAGTAGTTATATAGAATGCTCTATCAACTAAATACATCTATTACCTATAATATTATTTAAAAGTAGAACTAGCATATGACCTTAGACGTACTAGGTAAGACAACAAAAAATGGGACAGTTAATATGTTCTATTGTGAATATGATTGCTTTAATATATATATTTGTTAGGCATTTCTAACTTAATTGTCAACCTGTTTCGACTTTGCTATGAAAAAAAATTATGTATTAAATGTAATTGTTTTGAACCTCGTTCAAGCTAATCAATTGATGATAAAATCTCTATCAACAGTTGTCCCAGCTTTCATGTCTTGGATAGTGCATGAATTGAGCGTAAACATTATATTAAAGTCTTTCCAAAGTACATAAGTAGAAAACAGTTATGTCCCGAATGATCGATTTGCTAATTAGCTGATTTTCTGATATTATCAATAATAAATATGACATTGATTGAATTATAACTCATTGTTCTATAATAGTGTCTTATACAGCAAAGGTTGAGAATAATTATATCCCAAGCGTCAAGTTTGTACCCCGGGGGCACCGAGGAGTATAAGGCGCACGGGCTATCATACTATTTTTCCACTATCATCACTTTAAATTCTAGCAATTATAGCCCGCAGTAAATGCAAGAGTTTATTAATATCCATGACTATTAAATAGGCTGAATTTCAAATGTGTTTAGGCTTCTACAATTCGGCTCGCTCGAAGGGCGTGTCCGCCAACTTCCAACGACTAATGGTGTTCGCCGATTGACTCTATTATTGACCATCGTTAAGGAAGTGGCTTAAGACAGTAAATAATAAATTATTCTTAACCACTGGTGAATAACTATCAACTTCTCGATACAAACTCGGTCAATAATGGTATGTTTATACATAGACTATTAGTGCAAAAAAATAATTTTCTATGTTGCTGGAGTAGATGAGTAGAAAAATGGAGTAGAATTAGGCTAATGCAACATAGACCAACTAAAATGTTACATTTAATATTAACGTTTAAAAATATATCTTCCTGCTTCTTTTATAAAGTATTTAGTTGAAGATGGAAGAATGCATTACTGATAAAAATGTACAAATACTTTTAGAATTAAAGACACTGGCGTATTTGATAAGTTTTCCATTAGCCCATATTTTTCGTCCATCGAAACAGTGCGCAATAAAATGTAAAGTATTTGTCGTAACTAACAAATAGAGTAGAATATGCAATCCTAACGACATATTATAAAGCTGGTTAGATTAATAATTACTCCAGAATTAGAGATAGCGGGTCTTATAATTAGATATTATTTCAATTGACATTAAATAATTTGTTAAGGTTATGATACAGACATAGACTTCGACCAACGGAAAAAGCATGCCATTTGTGCGCATGTAATTGAAAATACTAGGCTTTATGTTCGACTGCTCCAAAAACACTTTATTATTTAGCGTCCATAAAGTCCCACTTTAGCCCACCTGTCCGCCTGTCAATGTTCAATAGTTATTATGAAAATAAATGTAATTTTATTAAAATCAGGAAAGAATATTGTATTAGGTTACTGAAAACTTTACAAATAATAGAAATAAATCCATCTTTAATACCTTACGGTAATAGATCGTTATTCTTGATATTAATAACGCAATTAATATACCATATAAACACCTTAACATGAGGTAACAGAAGCAATAATAAAAACGAATTAAATTAAACAAATGAAATAACTACTCACATACTATCAAGCACAAATACTAGACAAAAAAGGGTTTCTTGCCCTCCTCACAACACATTCATGCAGAGTTGTTGACGTTCATCGTAGCTACGATATTACAGTTAGTCAGCGTTTTTACGCATCCTGGTACGGAAAATTGACTAGACTTTAATTTTTAACGTTTCAAAACGTCAACTACAAAATTCACTGAAGGCAGCTGGCATAATGGCAACGGTGGTTTTGATATTCGAAAGCAAAGTCTCGAGAAAAAATATGTCGGTAAAAAAGTTAATACAATATTCGGTGCGTTAAGCATTTTACAGCGCTCGGTTCCTATAAATCACTCCGCTTCGCGTCGTGCTTCAAAAATTAAAACCTCACGCTGTAAAATGCAACCTACCGCGCTCGTAACATAAATAACTATTTAGTCAGAATTACTTGTATCTCTGATTTTGTTTTAATTTATAATACTAATGCAAGCAGTATTGCGATTTGTAGTTTGGGTTGCATCTTCTACTGTATTTGTTCGCTGCGAAAACTATACTTTCCCTGGTTTAAAATTTAAAAAAATTGCAGTTATAAAATAAGCATGAAATCTATGGTCGAATTTTAAATTAGTATCACGCATTAATTAAAGCTTTCCCAAAAGTAATGCAAGGAACAGAACATAACTAAATCGAAAGAAAAGGTGAATATTATTCAATATGCAAGTATACAGAAAGGGACAAGGAGAAGACCATGATGGTTATTTATGTACCAAGGGAATTATGAAGATGTTCGAGAGCGAGAAGCGAGAATCTTACAAGCTCAAGGGCCTTTTGCCCGAAGCTTTGTAAGTCGTCCGAGGGTATAAACATACTGTAATTTTTAAATAAAAATTTGATTTTGTGGAGCAAGATCGTACATTATGCAATTATCTATAATTTTTTGAAAAAATCGTAAAATTAGGTTTTAGTCCAAAAACTTACAATGGGAATATTTTTCTGAAACCCCATTATATATTACATATTTGTGTATAACTATTGTAAAAAAAGTGTTTTTTACGAAGTATAGTTTTTGAAAAAATCGCAAAATTTTTTAATTCTCAAAATAATGGGAATAATTTTTTAAACTATTATCTATTAAATAATTATCTATGACTTTGGTGAAAAAGGTTTTTTTGTAAGATGTACAGCTTTTAGAAAAATCAGATAATCTAATTTTTGCCAGTAGTAAAAGAAAGTCGTGTTGTGACCACACCTTATTTTTTTACAAAGGTCCAGTTCAATAAGTGACATTAAGGATTCTAATGTAGAATCTACCGTACAATTAACTTTGTGTAAGTTTTTTTCTAAGTAAATCAACTACTGCCCTATGACCTTTATGTTCTGCCCATTGAAGTGCTGTAGCGTTTCCGTGATATTTTATATGAATATCTGATGAAAGTAAAAGCAAGTTTACAACATCATCATGACCCTTTGCAGCTGCTAAAATCAAGGCATTTCTTCCTTTTGCATTCCTTACTTTCGTGTCTGCACCTTTGGCTAACAGCAACTCTACAACTGTTGCATGGCCTTTTAATGATGCCCAGTGCAACGCAGTCATTTTTCGATGGTCATGGACATTTATGTTTGCTACACAAGTTAACAACAGTTTCACAGTGTCTACGTGGCCCTGTGATGATGCTAGAATTAAAGGAATCGTAATACATTCGTCCTTTGCTGTAGGAAGTGACAGAGGCAGCGTTGGGGTATCACCTTTGAATACAGCGAAATGTAGTGCGGTCATGCGCTGAAGAAGGTCTTCAGTACGTGTTTCTTTAAACAGAAAACGACGAATAATATTCGTGTTGTTGTTCCTGGTTGCAAATATTAATGGCGTTTTGCCATTGCGATCTTCACAGTGAATATTTGCATTATGAAGTAATAGCAAGTCAACTACTGATCTGTTTCCTTTATACGTTGCCCAATGAAGTGGTGTCATACAGCGAACATCTCTCTCTCCTGTGTTTGCTTCTTTATGCAGGAGTATTTTTGCCGTATCGATACAGTTATAACAAGCAGCTAAGTGTAACGCTGTGACTCTCTGATTATCTTTAACATGTATATCTGCTCCACTTGACAATAGCTCATTTACTATGTCGCTATAATCATATTTGGCAGCTAGAAGTAATGGACTCTTATAATATGAATCCTTCGCATTAACATCAGCCCCTTTACACATAAGTTCTTTTGCAGTGCTTCTGTGGCCTTTCATCGCAGCCATATGAAGAGCACTTCTATTTGCTTCATTTACTGCCAATATGTTGGCTCCATTTGCTAACAGCGCTTTTACAACACCGGGATAACCACGTGCACTTGCAGTAATTAGCGCCGTTGTACCAGATTTATTGTCTTTACTTTCTAAATGGGCTCCATTGGAAACAAGGAAGTTGGTTACGTTTACATGGCCATAATAGGCTGCCCATTGAAGCGCATGCATACCCAGGTTGTCCTTCAAGTTTACATCGGCTCCGTGAGATACAAGAGCAGTGGCGGCAAGCAATTGGCCTTTCCTTGCTGCTAGATGCAATGCTGTTAGTCCACGATTATCTTGGGAATTTACATCTGCTCCCTTATCAAGAAGTTGTATCAAGGTGTCGGCATAGCCGTTTGTTGCTGCTACAATTAAGGGAGTTCTGTCCAGCATGTCTTTGGCATTTATGTCAATGTTTTTCGCCAATAACTCAAGTACACCCTTTGTAAATCCTGCGTGTGCTGCCCAATGGAGAGCAGTCTTCTTGCGATTGTCAATAGCGCCAAGTTCTGGAGAATAATTCAGAAGTGTAGTGAACGTTTCAAAATGTGTAAACTGCACCACCCAGTGCAATGCAGTTTTGTTCTCATCGTCAGTTGCATTTGCATCTACACCGCTGGAGAGCAACGATTTCAAAATATCTGTCTGGCCGTATTTAGCGGCTTCTATTAGAATGAAACCTTCTTTGTATTCGCCTGACCCTTTGCTTTTACAATGATCTATTAATAACTTCACAATATTAAAATGACCATTTTTTGCTGCGTATTGTATGGCAGTGATGGGAATACTCGTACCGTCCAACCAGGTCATTGCAACTATTTCAGTATCTGCACCATTTTCCAACAGCAGTTCTGCTAACTTTAGGTGACCATAACGTGCACACCAAAGCAAGGCAGTTAACCCGAAATAACCAATACTATTAACATTGGCTCCATGTTCTATCAACAATGTTGCCATTTGAAGGTCATTGCAAAGCACAGCATTTACTAACACGCTGTTACCAGTACAATCACTAGCGCTGATATTTGCGCCATGAGCCAATAATAATCGAATAAGATTGGTTTTGTCAGGAGAGGTTGAAAAAACTACATGCAGAAGTGGAGTCATGTTTT
The DNA here is from genome assembly GCA_940337035.1 of Agriotes lineatus. Classification (NCBI taxonomy): domain Eukaryota; kingdom Metazoa; phylum Arthropoda; class Insecta; order Coleoptera; family Elateridae; genus Agriotes; species Agriotes lineatus. The sequence goes on along the minus strand of OW679199.1, from coordinate 59,138,148 downwards.
TGCGGTCGACAGCATCTACTTCAGCCCCTTTATTCAAAAGTAACACCATATTTGTTTTATGACCTTTTCTTGCTGCCCAGTGCAGTGCAGTCATTCCTAGTTGATCTTTTTCACTAATGTTGCAGTTACTCGCCATTTCTCGCTTGTTAAAAACTTTATTGATATCGGTGTCAATATGATGTTTAATTACAGCTGTTGCAAGGTTCCCATAGAAAAACTCAGAACAGCTCTGAAATATGAATATAACATCTACGTCATCAATAGTAATGCAGTTGATTCCTTGTGTACAAATGACGTCCGCAGCGCTTAGAGAACAACTAATAATAGCATAATCCAAGGGTGTGAAATTGAAAATATCACGAACTTCTTTATATGTACCCTTATTTATGGTGTCTTTAAGTATACATCTAATAGTGTTTGAGACAGTATCGTTTTCTAATTCTTTTGATAAGATATTTCGTCGTATAAACATATTTTCGATGCGAAGGAAAACACTGTTTAATTTATCAAACAACGTAGTTTCACTCAAAAACTCATTTAAAACAGTTTTTAAGTTGTCTACCTTTATAAAATTTTTAATATTATTTAAAAATTTAGTAGCGTCATGGGACTCTTTGAATAACAGAATTAAGTTATGTAACACAAGATTATAGCTTTGAATGGTAATATATGGGAGTAGATCACATTTTAAAAGTTTAACAATAGCATGTATAAGTTTCTGAAGGACAATAACGAATTTAATATTATTTTTTGAATACGGTAAAAGCTTATAGAAGGTGTAGTTAAGTAACATATCTGCATTGCTTTTTAAAGAGTCGCCCTTTAAGTTTTCTAAAACATTTTTCTTTATATTACTAATAATGTTGTAATAAGTAACTTCATCTGTATTAGAAGAGTCAAATTTATAATTGGAAATCATAGTAATATCATTATGTATACACGTGTTATTTAAAAATTCTTTTATACTGTCTAAAGAAGTAAATATAAAGTTAGAAGTCCATGTATATAAATTGACATGCTGGATAATACGTACATTTCGCATTTCTTCAAGAACACGCTTTATACTCAGATCACTCTTAAGAAATGCTTCAATAAGTTTATTTTTCTTCATATCGGAATTGAGAACTGAAAACACTTTCTTTAGTGACGTATTGAGTATCACTTCAGGTGTTTTTTTAATTATTTCATCAACATAATTTAACCATTCCATTATTTGGTTTTCAGCATAGTCTGACGGATGGTTAATGCCCCATGCTGCTAACAAATGAAGGCATGTTCTACCCATTTTATCAGGTTCATCTAAGGCATCCGGATTGGATTTGACAATGTCTATAACAGTTTCCAGCTGACGATCTAAAATTGCAGTGTGTATGCGAGAACCTCTTGCTACAATTCGGTCAAAAATATTGCGTAAAACTTTATAATTAGGATAAAATATTTTCCTAAACAGAATTTTAGTGTAATCAAAGTTTTTTTCGTCTGCTAACCATAAGGCAGCCAAGTATTCTGCGAATGTTCGATGCACAAAAGTAATGTCTGATTCGTTGCGTACTGTTATTACTCCATCAATTTGAAGTAAATGCAGTTCTTCTAGGGAACACTGATTCAACTGTTCATCAATATTAAGTTGTTCTAAATCAGCTTTTACAAACAAAACCTTTAAAGCAGAGAGTTTCCGATAATTTTCAATTTTCTTTTTGGAGCTCTTAGAATATATATTGAAACGGCGGTATGCAATTTTGGCCTTCTTTTTGAGAAACTCTTCATATAAAGAAAGTAAATCGAACTGTTGATTAATAAAACGCTCTGTTTTTACAAACTCTGTACATTCATCATTAAATTTCTCAGCAATAAGAAATATTTGCAAAGGAACACTGGTAAAACTGCTGTTATTTAAATTTTTTTCGGTAGCAGACAATAATTTTTCTACGTATGTTATTATACGGTTACAGTTATTACTACTGTTTTTCACACTGCTTAAAAAATATTTAGACAAAAAACGCTCTTGATTTTCTCGATTAAAAGGGCGAATTGCAACTGCAAATGTTTGAAGTCCTTCTTCCAAGAAAGAAGTTGAAATTGGGCGTGTTGCTACACATATTGAATATTGAGATTTTTGTAAGCACTGAATTAATTTTAATGCTTGCATTTGAAAATCTGATAGAATTTCGTCAAACCCATCTAGTAGGAAAAGTATTTTTTTGGATTTTAAATACTTCCCAAACGCCTGTTTAGCCAGGCGGCTTGAAACGTTTTGAAAAAAATATTCAATAACTTGGGATGCGTTAAATTCTTCGTTTTCCTCATAATATTGCCAATGATCAGCTAAATTTATCTTTATTATCCACGTGCTTGTTGGAACACTCAGAGCGATGTGATCGAAAAGAACAGTCTTGCCCATACCGGGATCAGCGCTGATCAAACATAACAGAGGATTTACGGTATTGCAAAATGTGTTTGCTATTTCATTTTCTGAATAGCTTGTTTCTGAGTCTATTCTATACGGTCTTATATTTTTTACATCGCCGTTGGAACTAATCCATTCAAGGTTGTTATCCAAGTGTAAAACTAAATAATGAACTACTTTTTTGGTCAGCTGGTGCAAAAAGGCATATCCCATGTTTCTATCCGATGTAACAATAATCGATTGCTGCTGGATCTTGTTAACATCTTCAGATTTTTCACACACGAAAATGTAGGACTCTTCAATGTAAATACCGTGGTCGTTTAAGGATTCCTGAAAACAGCTAACGGTGGTGCATTCTATCACAAACACTTCTCTCTTTGATAACTCTTTTAAAACATTAAATTTAAGCAAGATTCTGGACAAAGATCTCTCGATGAAAAAGTTTGGAAGGGGTGCGAATTTATCGCCGATGTTAAAATTGCCTCGTAAAATGTAAATGATATCTTTTACAGTAATCATTTCGAACAGTGTATCATCGACAATTTCTTGTAACTGTATGGAATGTACCCTACCCTGTATAGTGACGGATTGTTGTAAAATTTGTTTTCGATGCTCTTGGCTAAGGGCGTTAGGATTGCTAAATATATTGTTATTTAACTTGGGTACATCAGCTTCTGACATTTTAGTTAAGACAACTACCTTAAAGGCATTTTGAAAAATGTCTAGGACCTTAAAAGTGCTTATGTTATTAAAACTTAACACTAACGGAATTTCACCAGTCTTCCATAAGAGTTCATACGCGTCAACAAAACTAATTTCATTCGAGATGTCTACTGGCCTTAGAAATATTTGGGTAACTGTGCGAGAGCCTTCATTCCAAAGTTTTTCCCATTTTTTGCCTTCAATGTATTTTTTGACAATACTACAAATCCAAGCGTTTACAAAATCTTCTGTTTCACTATCGCAATTTGTAATTACTGTTACATCTTTGTCGCTAACTAAGTCGGTCCAAACTGCTGTTCTAAAGTCAGTAGTCATCTCAGCTGGTTTAATTGCAAACTGATAGCGTTCAAGTTCAATTATTAGGCCAATAAGTATTTTCCGGATATGATTTTTTGTTATGGTGTAATGACCACCTAAGAGCCCTTTTGACCAATTTGTAATAATTGCAAGAAACTTTTCGGCAACATTGCATAAATGTCCTTCTAATTTAAAAGGTTTAATAATGTTTTCAATTGTGCTTTCAATTATCTTATCTAATTGTGTGACGTCTGGTTGACCTGCCAATAAATATAGTTTTTCTGAGAAGTCTTGTGCACCGAGTCTTGTCATGTCGTCTTGTAACCCAAGACTTGAATAGTCAAACAAATATGTATGGCCACCAGTACTGACTGTTTGTAAATTTCGTTCAAGGTCAGTATTTTTTAAAAAGTCGCATTTAGTAGGTGCTTTCCTATTCGTGAAAATAATAAATACTTTGTCATAAGGTTGTCGCAAATGGTTAATAATCTGTGATTCCCTGAATGAATTATTGCTGATTTTATTCTTAATATCTTCAAGACTGTCAAGGTAATCCTTTAAATAAAGTTTACTCTTTGTCTTTTTATTTAAGAATTGCTGTGCGAATTCTTTTCGTGACAAAGGTGTTGGATTGGTTTGGTGCTTAGACTGAATTAAATAAACAATACCATTACTAGATTTAGCTTTTCTGTAGAAAATGATGTCATCGAACTTTCCACAATGGGCAGAATTCATGGCAAGCCACATGTCTTCGGTATCTTCGTCTAGAGACCTGAGGCATAGAAGTGCAGCCAACTTAAACTCGTACGGCCTTCCATCATCTAGTGCCCCACGCAAAACTTCATAATCCTACAACAAATGGTATATGTATTCTTACGAACATATGAAATTCGTGGCTTTATATTACACAATTACAATGTTCAAGTTTTATTTTAGTGTGAACTAAAAAACGTTTAGGTTGACAATGTAGTATTTATATCAACATAAAAAGTGTGCGTTATTGTAGAGCGATGCTATTAAAATTTATAAATTTATTAAATACCTAGAATGGAAGAATAACGAGAACCTAATGCCCTCTTGCTAAAGCGATTAGAGATTAGAAATTCATAGTCTCACTTGGTGTTTAATTATAATGATGTTATTTTAAATAAACAATGAGAGAGATAGTTTTATGTAAATTTGATTAGTAAAACAACGAATATACTCCTGTAACAATAGCAGAAAATGGAGTTCATCATTAGGAAAAAATAGGGTCCACAAACTTAAATAACGGTAAGTAACACTAAAGAAGAACTTAACACAGCATACGTATAAAGCGTTCACCATTTTTTAAATAACCCACAAAAGCAAATGGAAAAAATTATGAGCTGGTAATCGAGATGAGCACTTCGTATGACTTTTTCATTGCACACATACATTTTCTAACATATAACATATAACATATAATTAACACTAATATTATTTAGTTCTACCAAAGACTATCTATATTAGATAGCCTTTGGTTCTACCCAGGGCTCTATTACCAACGAATTGGTGCCGTGGATCCTCCACGGTATTGTGAGGATACGCCTCCAACACCACATTTCGAAGGCGTTTATTGGCTTCGTGTCAACTGATCGAGGTGTCCAACTTTCGACACAATATAGACATGTAAGAAAACTAAGGTGTTGATGACAAGTGTCACCTTAAGCTTTGTATTTATGGATTCATTCTTATATACTTTCGTTGGTTCTATCATTGCGTTCTGGCTCACAACTACCGCTAATATGAATGGTACATAGATTTCAGATATAGAAATTTTTAAACTAGGTTGGTAGGTGTTGAAACGATCAATATTTGTCTTGTTTATTTCGGGACCGTTATCTTCCTCATTTTTTGAAATTTGCGTTACTTCATCAGCAAAGCGCAGATTAGATATCCTTCCTTCTCCGACCAATATTCCACTTCACTAGTTCTTCAGAGCTGTTCTTATAATACATTTCCCATATAAATTTAAAAGAGCCAAGGGGATATGTTTGGAGCCTTGTATTGTCCCTTTATGGGGTGTAAACGTTGAGGAGTAATAGCCATCCACTTTCATCCTTGCTGAATTTTCTTTGTTTCTGATACGTTCCGATCACAAAGATAGGCAAGATCTTAACGACACAAAATAAACAAAAAAATACTGAAAAGATTTAAAGAAATGGTAGGGGCATACATATACAAATAGACGTAGACTGTGATGACAAAGTAGAATATGAACGAATATTTTATTAAACTTCTTATTACAAGTGTTTATAGTGTTTATTACTTCTTATCAGTAACATAAATAGCTGATACTATGGAATTTCTAGACATAATTTGATCCCTTAATAATAGCTGATAGCGCATGCATGTTATTGTTATTTTGCAATACGCGCAGATAACCTAGATAAGATTTAGCTTTGCGAATCTAATCGATATTGGTACTCTTAATATTATTGGGAAGTACACATTTTTGTTTGTTTTTGCAAATTTACACGTATCAATTATATAGAAAACATAAACGACTTCAAGAAGCCAGGCCTAGAATAACTTTTCAACTAACAAAATAATTTTGATGAAAACTTGTCATTACAGCAGCATGATAGAGAATTAAGTACTGGGATGATACTTTTACATTATTGTTACTAGAATTGAAATGGAGTTATATTCGATTGTCATGACGATCTAACAAAAGTATCTAGTCAACAGAATATTTTTTTACAAATCCTTCTCTGCATTTAGTCATTTAATTCTGTGTACCTAGAGACTTTAGCACTCTTCACATTTCTTATCTATAATTAAAAAGTGCTAGATGGCTTACCATAGATGAATCCATCATTGGAATGGCATGGACATTTATTCTTTAGTGTTGAAAAGATGGCAGCATAGCGAAACCCTTAGGTTATTCTCTAGAAGCTCATTTACTTCTACAACTGTTACAGATATAATACCCATTTGTTTTCTTCTGTAATCCAAATAAGAAAATATTAAAATATTTATTTTCAAAATCTCAATTTTACTTACGGATTTATAAATTAAGTAATCTTCAGGAGCCATTACAATTAGCTAATGTAAATGCACGTTATGTCAGTAAACAGCTTACACAGCGAGTGAATATTTTACTTTCACCTTTATCAAACAAACGCAATGATAAATTAAGATAAGCCTTGTGATATACCCAACCTTTCCAACGGTTTCATGATCGATTATGATCAGTGCGTATATTTTTATTTATTTCAGGTTGATACGAACTGAAATTTAAAAAAAAATATGTTACCAATTTACTGAAATTATCTGAAAACGTTCAAATATTTAGTATTTCTCCCAGTACTTATTATTGCACAATTATTTCTACAAGACAACATTGAAGCAAATGTAGTAATTTTGAAAAATGCTTTATTTACGTATTAGTCAACGTACTTTCTTGTTAGCTCTCTACAATGGAGACCGTGTTTCACCACCTCTACATCTCTTTGGCAAAACTTTAATTTTCTCTTTAGTCTACACTGTGGCTGTGCAGTTATTAACAGTCCTTGATTTGACATATTTTACTTTAGTACAATCTACCGAAATATTACTCGAGTATAATAAACACTAGGTTCGAGTTGAGCAAATTATCTGCCATTTGAAATACGTGCCGATCGGTGTGAACGGATTAGGGTAGGCAAAAATTTGCAGAAACTAAACGGTAGGTATTATTGCTTTTATGTGCCAATATGCGTGGGACCAAAACTGTTCTCAGGAATACATGCCCCTAAATAGCCATATGCAAGATTTCTTGCAAACTCGTTAGTTTTGGTGACGGCAGATATTGCCTGACTACGGTAGCGACCAGATCGCTCACGAGTCGGACTACTTGTAAATAAACATATTTTAATCTGCTGAAGTCTTTAATTTCTCAAGTGAAGCCTTTGGGAATGTAATTTGTAATTTGTGGCGAGCTGAAACGTCTTCCGTTACACATATATTTACTTACACGAGATAGACCATTTTACTAATTTGCAATTTTTGGCACAACCAACCAGTCGCGGCCAAACCAAAATTATTGGAAAGGTTTCATGAAACTGCATTACTTTGTAAAGACAACAACGGCTTTGGCGTAAAGGAAAGTCAGTTTAGTGTAAGTATTCCGCCGTATGGATGTAAACATTGTGTCTCGATAACAACATAACTTATCACGCTGATTTCTCCGCCAGTTTGTGTGGAATATTAATTTAGAGAACTGACAAGCTTTTGTGCGAAACTGGTTGTTTTTCTTGGTATGTGTTTATCGATTTGCATTCGAGCTATTAGTAATAACCGTTAAACGGTAACATAACTATGTCGACACAATAGTGTAGTGGTATGAATGTGGGCTGCTGAGCTTACTATCATGGTGTAAAGAATACAAGGTGAAACGTCCCCGGAGATGCGCAGTCGTCCAGAAAGTGGAGGGGAGATGTCAACCAATCCCCAATGGGCCTTGTCAGGAAATCCATCATGGTGTAACCATGGCCGCGATCGTATGTTGTTGCTGGCACTGTCAGTCGGTGTCAAATTCAAGGTTAGCAGGTTAGGTTTTTCGTCAGTCTGACACCAACTGACGCAAAACCTAACCTCGAATTTGACATCGACAGCGTCTTCAACAATACACTGCAGTGCTACCAATCGTTCCCTTTGTGGGCCCATTGCTTATTGGTTGATTTTGAGGTCCGCTCACATTCTGCGGAACGTTACACCTTGTATTCTTTACACCATGTTTACGCTCACGAATTTGAAAGGTAGTCCCGAATGTATTATTTTTAAATTAATGAAATACTCTGATACAAACTTCTATCCACTGTCGCACTCTCCGCTAGAGGTAGGTATTGATAAATGGCTGACTCGATTTTAAACCGAATTTCTCCCTCTCGGTTTCGCAATTGTTAATTCTCGTCTCCTTTGCGAATTCTCGTTAGCCAAAGTGGTCGCACATATCTCCAAATAATATATAGTGTGTATCACCAACTATGAGACATATCAATATTAACATTGAAAAATGATTGAGCGATAAACTTTGCTGTGTAGTCATTGAGGTACGTGACAAACGTTAAATTACTTATAATTGTTTTTTTTATCCATCGCCTATCTCTATGTGTACACAATAATAGTTGATCCTTTCATAATTCCCAGTGTTAATTTTCCTATCTGATACTCTGCGAGACTATACAGTGTGTCCCAGGATTGATGTTACAAGAGGTGAGATGGACTAAACATCTTTGAATTTTATTGTAAGGTTCTGGGATTCTGTCCTGCTTGGTTTGAATTTTAAGAATATTTTCAGTTTTTGAAAAACAAGTAGGCCTTGACAGGGAAGCGAAAACTATTTTATTTTCCGGTAAACTACCCTTTTTGTTCATGATACGGCAAAATTTTATTAAGAAAAGTTGTTCATAATGATAAATTATGGCCCTATACCAAATTCAAAAAGATCTGTCGACATTAAACCGTCATTTTTAATAAATGCAATTTGTTTAATCTAAAAAATAACGGTTTAATCTAAGTCGACAGATTTTTCTGAAATTTTGTATAGGGCCATAATTTATCATTCTAAACAACTTTTCTTAATAAAATTTTGCCGAATCATGAACAAAAAGGGTAGTTTACCAGAAAATAAGCTAGTTTTCGCTTCGCTGTCAAGGCCTACTTGTTTTTCAAAAACTGAAAATATTCTTAAAATTCCCAGAACTTTAAAATAAAATTCATACATTTTTAGTCCGTCTCACCTCTTGTAACCTCAATCCTGGGACACACTGTATATAACACAAATCTTAGCTCGTCTGGGTGTACCTAGGCTACCTCAAGTAACTCGCAATTAAAAATGTCAGGGCACGAGGGTATAGCAGGTAACGAAAAGGCTGATAAGCTCACTATACAGGGGGGGGGGGTGATAACACCATTTATTGAACCTAAACCCTGCTGTGGAATACAGAAACGCCACATAAAACAGTATATAAGGGTTTCGTAGGAACAAATAAACGTCTGGTACTGAGAGAATACACCAGAATAACATCTGGCAAAACAGTTTATAACTGTTTCGCAAAAGAAAGCAAGAACTGCTATGTTCTTTAGTAAGGAAAACCTTTTTACAGGATACACGTTGTTGAGGTACAATATTTTCAAGATTGGCAAGACTCAGGATCAAATCTTCCGATTTATGTAATGAGACAGCAGAAACGCTAGAATACACGCTTTTTGAATGCAACGCTGCCTGTCAACGTCGTTAGAATGCATGAGGATTTAAGTTTTTATTGGAGTCATAAAGTACTTCATAGATTACACTTCCAGCAGCCTATAAAATCCATTGTTGCTCATTACGAACAACCACAAGAGTAATCTATGAGCTTATGTGATACACGACGAAAACGTCGCTACGACTTGACTTTGGTAACCAAAATACTCAACCGTCAGTTACCCGATAAAACGGCACAAATCTGAAAACTCTCGGAACCGTTGCCCTAATTACCTATGCTACGATAGGCTGTAAGTTGCCAGCTAAGGCATCAGAAGAAGGGTTCCATAGACCTTAATTAGGGCTACGACCCGGTAAACGAAATAAATATGTTAAATACCAGACGCCACCACTTTACTAAATCGGGAAAAACACAGGTGGGCTCATCGAGAAAGTGGAAGCAATGGCCCAACCTTTCTGATGCAACCATGGCGGTGCTTGAGCGACAATCCACGAACAGCTGCGTCGGAGTTACCTTATTTGCATTCGCTTACAGCTGTCTGAATTCCTTTACATCACAAAATAACACATGCAAACATAAACCTATTAAAGAAAAGCACAATGTAGGTGAACAAAGAACATTAAAAGAAACACTCAATAAGGTTAGTGTAGTTAATTGCGCAGCGTTTAAACTAAATACAGGCTGTAAAGTTGAGGACAAACAATCTAACTGACTCAAGGATAGTAACCGCTTTAGTTATACAATAAAGAATTAAACTACTTTCAAGCAATAACTCTTGACGGTAAACTATCAAATCTGACTCAATAACGGTAATTACTTTAATATCACAACGTTAAGTGAAGTACAAACACTAAAACTTGACTTAATTTGACTTAAAGACAATAACAACAGTTCAAACGTTTAATTTCAACTTAGTAACAACGCTGCGTAAAGTGGCGACACTGCACAGTGTGCGCTTATAAAATTACTACAAAATAACACAGCACCTTTGAGGGTTCAGCTTGCTACGGTGATGATGTCCAACGGAGCTACATGTCCTGCTCAAGCGACTGCTCCAAAATACTTAAAGGACTACGAGAAACGGCATAAGGTGCGATGTGTCAAGTGTGTCTAGATGGTGTTAAATACCCAGAGGGTAGAACGCAGAACGCAATCAACAGGAAAGGGTTGCGGTACGGTATACGTAGCTTCATTAACAACGATTAGCACAAATTAGGTTTCCAATAATTATCCGCCACAAAGGCGTCAATTCGGAGCTGCCGACTCCGCGGTACGAGGATTCCTCAGCAAATAACTACAAACAACGCCACTTAGAAGACCAAGACTTGACCGGTAACACCCATCCGGTTTCACTTCTTAATTTCGACGTTGGCCGGCAAACGCTAAACCGGAGCACTTGTCTTTTTGAACTCAGACGATAGAATACTGAAGCCAAAGGAACGGGAGCCTGCGTTATTTATCGAACTCACTCCTACTCATACAGAAACTGCCAGCGTTGCGTCATTATTGCACCAATTCCGTACCCAAAGTGGGGAAGCCCGGCAAACGAAACGGGCCGACGGTTTGGAGAGGAAAAGCAATTAAGATAAGATTCGGCAAACAAGGATATGTGAATTTAAATCGAAGATTATAAAATAAGCCGGACAACGTCAGTATTTGAAAGAAACGAAATTAAGTTTTAAAACTTAGCTATACTATCAATTTGGACTTAGATAAAATGGGAAAACTACTAATATTTGGAATACAAAAGCGGAAAAATGCGGAAAAGTGCTACATGCAAAAATTGTCCCTACATATGGCCTGGAAATGGCGAAACTCAACGGTGTTACTATTTTAACACTGCCACCACCACATTTCTCAAATAAGTTGGAATCTTTAGAGGTCGCAATGTTTTTTCTTTAAAAACACTTTACAATGCTGCAATGAGTCCGCTCACTATATATGATATTGCCGAATGTGTTGACATAACATTTGGAAGTACTGTGACACCTGCAAACACATAATCGTTATTACGTAAAACTCGAATCCTTTTTTATGACAAACATATATTTACAAACGCCTAAAGACGACATCTCAAATTTGGTGGTAGTTGTTGAAAATGGCAATCGCAAAACCGCCGCTTACAGCTCGAATTTAGGGGAAGAAAATGGACAATGAAGAAACCCTGTTGCACCAGCCATAAAAATACCATCTGCCTCTTCCTATAAAAAGACATTTATATACCGCAAGTATTAAAAGAATATCCCAAAGCAGAAAGTTTTAAACGAAAAACAGGATCACAAATTAAGAAAAGTAGGCATAACACCAACGGATACTTACAAAACTGCTATTGACGCAAAAGCATTAGAGAAGGCAAAGAAAACACTGGCTATCAACTAAAAAACGAGAAGGCGTCATTCGAAAGAGATAATTGGTTGAATCTTCTATTGATGATGATAATAATGTGGTTTGTGACGATAACTCAACTGATTATATGGATTTTCGTGATAGTAATGAAACCACCAGAAGTTGATAATTTTGTTATTGTACAATTTAGTAATAGCTATTAACATATCTAGGAATGTTATGAGTATCATAACATCATAACTGCCGCAGATGTTTTGAAATCCGAGGTCGTAGAGCGAATATTTTAAGACTTCTAAGGCTGTTATGATTCATAACATCCGTGATTTGTTCAATAGTTTATCGGTTGCCTTATGGTTATGGTTGCCATGTAGGGTAACATTCTTTTACTCTACAGATAAGTTATGACCTAGTTACCAGCCTACTTTTGTATATGTATACAAAGGCTTAATATCCTGAAACCGGTAAAACAATTTACTATGTTGCTAAAATCTTAAAAGAATAATATGCCAATGGAAACTATGAAGTTAAGCTATCTTAGAAAACGTGTTAGGTGCAGTGATAGCTTCGTGTTTCTATTAGATCTGAATCTCATCTTACTTCCTGAGAAAGACATTCAAGTTCATTTATCGAATATTTATCTCTCAATTAACGCCCCTATAGCTATAACGATTTAATAGCCATATCAATATTACACACGAGTGACTTTTGAATACCATAACCCAACTAGTGCGTTTTAGTTTACGCATTAATGTTTAATGTAATCTGTGTTCTGATGTCACCTGGCCACCGAAAAGATTAAAACAAACAGGCACTGTGATTTCAAACAATAATTTTGGTTTTGATGCTTCTGGGGAGTTTATTGATAGGTGTGGATAAAATGTTGTACTGCAAGCATAGTGTTACGAGGTACTACTCACACGAGAAAATTAACCCACACAGGCCACGGCCTCGTAGGCCAAACTTTTTCTCTAGTGGGTAATACATAATACATAACACTACTTGTATAGCAAATAACTATTAACGCAGTATATACTTGTTAGAAAAACAGACAACACGATTTCTGCGTATTTAAAATTAGTTTTGGTACACTTGATGCCCTGTAAATTTATTCTGCCCACTAATGTTTGTTTGATGTATTCCGTGGTACGATTATGTTGTTACAATATTGTAGAAATAAAATTTGTACAATACCCAGCCATTATTAAGTTTTTACTTCGGCTTTCAACCTCGCCCATTTTTGCAAATTTATAATTTGTGTCACAACCGCTCTACCAATCACGACCAACCGAAAATGATACGGAAGGTCTCATGAAACTGCATAACTTTTATGAAAAGAGCCACCGCTTTGGCGTTAAAGGAAAGTCGGAAAATTAATAAATGGGAAGCATGTCCCGCCGCCTGGATGTAAACATTGTAGCTCGAGCACGACACAACATATCAGGATAATTTCTGCGTTAGTTTGTGCGGAATATAATAAATTATTTGTATGTTTTTTTAAATTTGTGTTCATGATAACAGTAATAGTCGTTAAGCGGTCACATAACTACGCCTACAGAACGGTGTAATATTATAAGCTGCGATGCCTAGCTTAAGGTCACGAGTTCGAAACTCCGTCCCGGATTTGTTCTTGAAGTTATTGAAAAATTCGGATACAAATTTCTATACATTGTCACCTTTGAATGTGAAATGTCACATTCTAGACGTTCTCTTCCCCGTACGCACTCTCTGCGAACAGTAATGATAAATCGCTTACTCGATTTTAAACCATTTTTCTCCATCTAGGCTTCGTAATAATTAGTTCTCGGCTCCTTTGCGAATTCTCTTCAGTCGAAGTCATAGCACATTTGGCGCGATCATGTATATAACATTGATCATACCACATTGAAAGCACCGTTTTAACAGATTACAAAGATTGAACGTATCTTGAGGAGCGTGAGTCTCAAACAGTGCATGGCGAAAACAGCTCCATATTAACACTGTGTCGAAGTATTCATAAGGAGCTTGCACCATCTCATCTTGTTTCTTTTTATCTCCTTCTCCTTTTTTAATTTTCTACTTCTATTACTAAATATCTGATTTATTAAATTTTATTACTTACAATTTTTCAGGTTAAAGACTTAGCTACTTTTTAGTTGACAAATTTTTTACGGAGGTTCGTTAATGCAAAAAAAAAACTGAATTCTACTTTTACTTTTGAAATGTGTAAGCAAACACTAACTGTATGCCTCTTCATTTGTTTGAAAACAATATAAATTGTATTGAAAACCAATAGAAACTTAGTTTGATTGATGAAGTCATATACGTAGTTGTCTAGGAAAGAAAAATATAATGTTCTATTTGTCAAAATTGCAACTTTAAATAGCAAAGATGGATTAGATGTTTAAAACTGGCAGTTACAATATTCCATCATATTTTTTAGATTTACAATGCCGAAACAGTCGCAATATTATTTCCTGAAGTGCAAATGGATTTAAATATAACAAGATTTATACAACCAAACACAGTGGGTCTGTCCAGAGTTTGAAAAAATATTTTCTTGAAATGACATGCAATGCAGTTTTGTAGGTATACTTACCCTACTTTTATATTGATAACCACCTTCAATAATTAAAAATACATAATATAAGAAATGTATTCCTTGAAAGAGTATATAATATATTTATTATATTCCTATATTTCTAAAATTGTGAATTAAACAAGATTGAGTGGATAACATAGTTTTTAAATGCACGAGCATAACTATCTCTTAAGTGAAGCAAAAGCGCCGACGTTCAGTTAAGCTGTAATAGGCTCCAATGGAATCATTATACCCCCGCTAAGATTATGTACGTAAAATATAAGTGAATATAAATACACAATTAGATAAGAAACTACTTTAAACATTGTAGTTATACAGAATTCTCTATCAACTAAATATATCTACTAAATATATTTAAAAGTAGAACTAGCATATGAGTTTAGACGTACTAGGTAAGACAAAAAAACTGGGATGTATATTTGTTAGGCATTTCTAACTTAAGTGGCAACCTGTTTCGACGTTGCTATGACACAACATTATGTATTAAATGTAATTGCTTTGAACCTCGTTCAAGTTAATCAACTGATGATAAAATCTCTAGCAAGAATTATCCCAGTTTTCATGTCTTGGATAGTACATGGATTGAGCGTAAAAATTATATTAAAGTCTTTCCAAAGTACATAAGTAGAAAATCAGCTATTTCCCGAATGATCGATTTGCTAATTAGTTGATTTTCTGATATTATCAATAGGAAATATGACATTGACTGAATTATAACGTATTGTTCTATAATAGTGTTTTCTGCAGTAAAGGTTGAGAATAATTATAGCCCAAGCGTTAAGTTTGTACCCCGGGGACACCGAGGAGTATAAGGCGCTCGGGCTATGATGCTATTTTTGCACTATTATCACTTTAAATTCTAGCAATCAGAGCCAGCAGTAAATGCAAGAGTTTATTAATTTCCACGAATATTAACTAGGTTGAATTTCAGATGAGTTTAGGCTACTACAATTCCGCTTGCTCGAAGGGCGTGTCAGTTTACTCTATTACTGACCATCGTTAAGAAAGTGGCTTAAGGCAGTAAATAATAAATTATTATAAACCACTCGTGAATAAAAATCAACTTCTGGATACAAAGTCGGTCAATAATGGCATGTTTATACATGCTACTATTAGTGCAAAAAATAATTTTCTATGTTGTTGGAGTAGATGAGTAGAGAAAAATGGAGTAGAATTAGGCTAATGCAATACAGACGAACAAATATGTTGCATTTAATATTAATTTTGAAATATACATTTTTCTGCTTCTACTATAAAACAGTTGAAGATGGAAGAGTGCAATACTGATAAAAATGTACAAAGACTTAGAATTAAAGGTCTTACCACCAATAGAAAAGTTTCAAACGTCAACGGATAAATTCATATTTCACCAAAATTAAAAAACACTGGCGTATTTGAGAAGCCTTCCATTAGCCCATATTTTTCGTCCATTGAAGCAGTGCTCAATAAAATGTGAAAAATAATGGAAGTATTTATCGTAACTAACAAATAGAGTAGAATATGCAACCCTAACGACATATTATAAAGCTGGTTAGATTAATAATCCCGCAAGAATTAGAAATAGCGGGTCTTATAATTAGATATTATTTCAATTGACATTAAATAATTTGTTGAGGTTGTGATACAGACATAGACTTCGACCAACTCAAAAAGCATGTCATTTGTGCTCATGTAATTGAAAATACCATATAAACACCTTAACATGAGGTAACAGAAGCAATAATAAAAAGGTATTAAATTAAACAAATAAAATAACTACTCACATACTATCAAGCACAAATACTAGACAAAAAAGGGTTTCTTGCCCTCCTCACGACACATTCATGCAGAGTTGTTGACGTTCATCGTAGCTACGATATTACAGTTAGTCAGTGTTTTTACGCATCCTGGTACGGAAAATTGACTAGACTTTAATTTTTAACGTTTCAAAACGTCAACTACAAAATTTACTGAAAGCAGCTGGCATAATGGCAACGGTGGTTTTGATATTCGAAATTAAGTCTCGAGAAAAAATATGTCGGTCAAAAAAGTTAATACAATATTCGGTGCGTTAAGCATTTTACAGCGCTCGGTTCCTATAAATCATTCCGCTTCGCGTCGTGCTTCAAAAATTAAAACCTCACGCTGTAAAATGCAACCTACTGTGCTCGTAACATAAATAACTATTTAGTCAGAATTACTGGTATCTCTGATTTTGTTTTAATTTATAATACTAATGCAAGCAGTATTGCGATTTGTAGTTTGGGTTGCATCTTCTACTGTATTTGTTCGCTGCGAAAACTATACTTTCCCTGGTTTAAAATAAAAAAAAATGCAGTTATAAAATAAGCATGAAATCTATGGTCGAATTTTAAATTAGTATCACGCATTAATTAAAGCTTTCCCAAAAGTGATGCAAGGAACAGAACATAACTAAATCGAAAGAAAAGGTGAATATTATTCAATATGCAAGTATACAGAAAGGGACAAGGAGAAGACCATGATAGCTATTTATGTACCAAGGGAATTATGAAGATGTTCGAGAGCGAGAAGCGAGAATCTTACAAGCTCAAGGGCCTTTTGTCCGAAGCTTTGTAAGTCGTCCGAGGGTATAAACATACTGTAATTTTTAAATAAAAATTTGATTTTGTAGAGCAAGACATTATGCAATTATCTACAATTTTTTGAAAAAATCGTAAAATTAGGTTTTTGTCCAAAAACTTATAATGGGAATATTTTTGTAAAACCCCATTATATATTACGTATTTGTGTATAACTGCTGTCAAAAAAGTGTTTTTGTACGAAGTATAGTTTTTGAAAAATCGCAAAATATTTTTTTTAATTCTCAAAATAATGAAAACTATTATCTATTAAATAATTATCTATGACTTTGGTGAAAAAGGTTTTTTTGTAAGGTGTACAGTTTTAAAAAAAAATCAGATAATCTAATTTTTGCCAGTAGAAAAGAAAGTCGTGTTGTGATTGTGACCACACCTTATTTTTTTACAAAGGTCCAGTTCAATAAGTGACATTATAAGGATTGTAATGTAGAAGCTACCGTACAATTAACTTTTTGTAAGTTTTTTTCTAAGTAAATCTACTACTGTCCTATGACCTTTGTGTTCTGCCCATTGAAGTGCTGTAGCGCTTCCGTGATCTTTTATATGAATATCTGATGAAGGTAAAAGTAAGTTAACAACATCGTCATGACCCTTTGCAGCTGCTAAAATCAAGGCATTTCTTCCTTTTGCATTCCTTACTTTCGTGTCTGCACCTTTGGCTAACAGCAACTCTACAATTGTTGCATGACCTTTTAGTGATGCCCAGTGCAACGCAGTCATTTTTCGATGGTCATGGGCATTTATGTTTGCTACACAAGTTAACAACAGTTTGACAGTGTCTACGTGGCCCTGTGATGATGCTAGAATTACGGGAGTCGTATTACATTCGTCTTTTTCTTCCAAAAACCTCCTGGTAAGAAGTAATAGTCTCACAGTTTCAGTATAACCTTTACGGGCAGCGAAATGTAGTGCACTCATGTTTCGAATATCTTTAGCGTTAGTACTCGTACTTGCTCCGTTAAGAAAAAAATGAAGGATGTTATTATAGTTGTGCACGGTTGTAACTATTGGTAGTATTCCGGCATTACGACTTCTACCTTCAACATTTTCAATGTGATTTAAAAGCAAGTCAACTACGGATACGTTTCCTTTATACATCGCCCAATGAAGTGGAGTCATACAACGAACATCTTGCTCTTCTGCGTTTGCTCCTTTGTCCACTAGTATTTTTACTGTATCATTAAAGTTATAACAAGCAGCTAAATGTAATGCTGTAGCTTTTTGGTTATCTTTAGCATGTATATTTGCTCCATTCGATAATAGCTCATCTATTACTTCGGTAAAACCATATTTAGCAGCCAAAAGTAATGGACTCTTGCCATATGAATCTTTAGCATTTACATTCGCCCCTTTAGACAGAAGTTCTTTTGCAGTGCTTCTGTGGCCTTTCAACGCAGCCATATGCAGAGCACTCCTATGTTCTTCATTTACTGCCAATATGTTTGCTCCCTTTGCTAACAGCGCTTTTACAACACCTGGATAACCACGTGCACTTGCCGTAATTAGCGCCGTTCTACCACATTTATTGTCCTTCATTTCTAAATCGGCTCCATTGGACACAAGGAAGTTCGTTACGTTTACATGGCCATAATAGGCTGCCCATTGAAGCGCATGCATACCCTGGTTGTCTTTCAAGTTTACATCGGCTTCTTGAGATAGAAGAGCAGCGGCGGCAAGCAATTGGCCTTTCCTTGCTGCTAGATGCAATGCTGTTAGCCCATGATTATCTTGGGAATTTACATCTGCTTCATTATCAAGAAGTTGTATCATGTCTCTGGAGTTTATGTCAAAGTTTTTGGCCAACAACTTAAGTAAATCCTGCGTGTGCTGCCCAATGGAGTGCAGTCATCTTGCGATTGTCAACAGCGTCAAGTTCTGGAGAATAATTCAGAAGTGTAGTGAACGTTTCAAAATGTCTAAACTGCACCACCTAGTGCAATGCAGTTTTGTTCTCATCCTCAGTTGCATTTGTATCTACTCCGCTGGAGAGCAACGATTTCAGAGTATCTGTCTGGCCGTACTTAGCGGCTTCTATTAGAATTAAACCTCGTTTGTATTCGCCTGCCCCTTTGCTTTTACAATGATCTATTAATAAATTCACAATATTAAAATGACCATTTCTTGCTGCGTTTTGTATGGCAGTGATGGGAATACGCGTATGATCCAAGTAGGACATTTCAACTATTTCAGTATCTGCACCATTTTCCAACAGTAGTTTTGCTAACTTTAGGTGACCATAACGTGTATACCAATGCAAGGCAGTTAAGCCTAAATAACCAATGCTATTGACATTGGCTCCATGTTTTATCAACAGTGTTACCATTTGAATGTCATTGCAAATCACAGCATTTAGTAACGCGCTGTTACCAGTACAATCATTACAGTTGATATTTGCGCCATGAGTCAATAGCAATTGAATAAGATTGGTTTTGCCAGGAGATGTTGAAAAAATTACATGCAGCAGTGGAGTAATGTTTTTGTGGTCTCCAGCGTCTACGTCAGCTCCGCTAGAAAAGAGCAAGGTCATAGTGTCTTAAAAATTTCGTTTTTCGAAGTTCGAAGTGTAAATCCAAAAAGTACAATTTTTCGGAAATTAAGCAAGATTTCAATGAGATTTTTTATTGTGTGTAAGTTTTAGCTGACTGAACAATCTCAAGGCCGGAAAACTTTTTTTCCTAAAATGTACAATTTTACTGATAACGGAAGTCACGTGACAACTTTTGTTTGGCCCATTTGTAATCACTTTGCACCACCTCTGGTCATCAGTGTTTGATTTTCCAAAAAATTCTAAATAATTTGTTTTCATATGATGCCAGCTTTTTGGCGATCACTTTATTTATTATTTGTTTATAATAAATTTCTTACGTAGTGCACATTTGAATTCAGCGCCGAGATGGCCTTGCGCCGAGTTGTCCCGGCGCCGAGCTGGCCTCGCGTCGAGCTGGTCCCGCGCCGAGATGGCGGAGCCGAAGTGGCGGCGCCGAAGTGGCGGCGCCGAAGTGGCGGCGCCGAGATAGCGGAACCCTGACCATTCTATTGAGCTTCGAACGAACTTGAAGCAATATTGGCAAGAAAAGGTGCTTCATGGAAAGTATCCGTCACATCTTAATAAATCTGAAATCAACAAATGTGATTCTACGTTGTGGCTGAAGAAAGGACATCTTTATCTAGAAACTGAGTAGTTCATTATAGCCATTCAAAATCGAGTTACACGAACTAGAAATTATGACCGACATGTTCTGAAACTATATGTAACCGATAAGTGCCGAAAATGTAACTTTTCGGGAGAATCGATTGAACATATAACTGCAGGAACTGGCCAGAACTACCTAATAATGCTTATCTGGGAAGGCATAATCAGATAGCAAATATTATTCACCGAGAAATAGACCCTAAACACAATTTATTGAAAGAAACGCCTCCGTATTATAAACACTCACCTTCAGGCGTACTAGAAAACGAAGATGTCCTGTTATATTGGGATAGACCTATCATTACGGATAAAGTAGTAGATTATAATCGACCTTCTATTTACCAATAAAATCAACAAAAACCGAGAGAGAGAGAGAGAAAGTTACTAAATACGAAAATTTGGATTTTGAAGTTAAACGAATCTGAGAACTTAACCTGCATATCAATTATTCCAATTGACGTGTCAGTTGAAGGAGTAATTTTGAACAAATTCTCCATTAATTTAAAGAACTTGAACTTACCTGACAAGTTAATACCAACCATCTTAACGGCTGCTATTTTACAAATCTGCCATATGGTTAGCACTTTTTGTCACTCATTTAGACTAGTCTTTTCAGATGGGTTTATACCCGACAGTCGATAAATTCTCGATTATGGTGAATTGTAAATGAAACGATGATAATAATAATAACACTTTATTAGGGAATTGGTTCAACTGGTAGCTGTTTTTCCACCAGTCCCCGATTCCATCTGCATAAAAGAGACAAGATAAGAAATGAACAATTTATAAGTAGTTATACGTAATTAAGTCCTAAAACCTATGTAACAGCTTCTACTTATTTTTAAAATTATATAAGTCAATTTGTTTCTAACCTATATCAGAAAGGTTCAAAAAGAGCAGTGAATGTTATGGTCCGGGTGCTGCAGCAAAAACTGCCTCATGCGATGTCCAGGATTCCCAGTTCTCCTTAACGGGTCTATTAAGAATGGGGGGAGTAGATTATGTAGCTTTAGGCACATATATGAGAAGCTACTTGCAATGGTGGAGTGAGAGGGGATGTGAAGTTTATTTTTACATCTGAACTCGCTCCGATGCAAATTGCGTCATTTTACAGTAATGAGAAATTATTCTCGAGGACATTGAAAGCCAGCGTAATGATGGCAAGCACTGCGAAGTATGATCTCGACGTATGCATGAAGCTTGAATTCGTCAAATTTGTCGTGCAAATTGGACTTTTTTATTGTTGATCACTAAGTAATGGGATGCCGCATAATACGAAATATTTTCCAGGTCGTTATTAATTGATGAAATTGCTGTTCGCAGACCAGCTGGGTCAAAAGACAAATACATATGCGTAATAATAAATAATAAATCCGCATATTTGTGTAATTTACTGGAAACTAATGAAGAAGGCATGTCAAAATAATAGATACAGTAGAATAAAGGGCCCAAGATTGACTCTTGAGGAACTCCACTTGCAGCTGTAAGACTAGGCAGAAGATCTTCATTGCATTTAACTCTTTATCACCTATTTGTAAGATAATTCTTGAAAAATATAACTGCAATGTTATCAAGACCTATGTAAGTCAGTTTAGCAAGAATTAGTTGATGGTTAAATGTATCGAATGCTTTGATAAAATCTAATAAGAAAGAACAGTAAGCTGACCTTGATCTCGAGCAATAATGACATCGTCAATAATTGACAATAAGGCTGTTGAGGCGCGGAGGCGTAGTCTATACCCAGAATGGACCCAAGATATAATATTGTTTGAATATACGTATTGACTAAGTTGCTTGGCAACCACCAGAGTTTTAGATAGAAAAGGCAAAATACTTCCCAGACCTTTTCACAGTGGTCCACATTTGCTCAATACTTTTGTCGCAAAGGAAGTCCGTGCATATATGACCACTCCACCTCTTTTAAAATATGTTCTGTGCCTGTGGAGAAGATGATAATGAGGGTTGAAAAACTGGGAACTCTGCTTAGCACCGGAAAGACATGTTTCGGTAACAGCAACCAGACCATCATCCCCACTCTGGACATGTTCCGCAAATTCGCCTAAACCTGTGAGAAATAGACGCATATTTAAATAAGCAATCTTAACTTTAGTATTAATCATATGAAAGATTATAATCAAAGGTATAATAATTAGAGATTAAATATGATGTTAATGTAATTTTGAGTGAACATCCTTAAAATCAGAAGTTGACTTTATCATAAATATTTTACTATTTCGTTAACTTAAATAAAAATCCTGCCATCTTTTGTCCAAAGAAACTTTACATTATTTTGTCTTTTAAACAATTTACATTTGAAAAGTAGTTCTTTATAACATTTAGTCAAATATTCATTTATGTAAATTGACTTATCTTTATGTTGTGCATCATTGAACATAGTAGGAGCAAGGTTTGAGATTTTCAGATTTCTCACGGTTTTTATCCCGGCGAGTAACTTTGCTTTTTCCGCATTTCGGACGAATTTGACGATGATAGTTGGAACCAAGTTTATTCGAATTAGATTTTTGACGATAAGCCGCATCGATAAAATATGTGCTGATATCAACGTTCTGTGTAGGATCGATGACTTCAACCACTGATATATTATTTCCACTTGACTGTTTATGTATCCCCTGTATTTCAACATGATTAGATACAGCTCGTTGGTCAAGTACGTTTTGTTCAAGTTGTAGTTCCTTATATTGTTTTTGTAGCAACTTATATGAAAACTCTAGTTCAGACATTTTATTTGTATATTGAGCGATAGTTTTTTGTTGTTTAATAATGATACCACTCGTATCTTCTATTTTACCAAAACATGCTTGTATAGATTGTTCTAACTCCTTGATCGTATCCAAAGCGGATCGTAAAGCGAGCAGTTCAGACCAGGTTAGCGTTGGCTCGCTCACCTTACTGGTTGTGGTGGTATTTACATCTGACGATTTCAGTGACGAGCTTGCAGGTTTATCTGTTAATGTGGTATTATTCATTATAATATTGCCAATGTTGTCAGCAGTTCCAAATATATTATTATTTAACTTGGGTATATCATCTTTTGACATTTTAGTTAAGACCACGACCGTGAAAGCATTTTGAAAAATTTCTAAGACCTTAAAGGTGCTTATGTTATTAAAACTTAACACTAACGGAATTTGACCAGTCTTCCATAAGAATTCATACGCGTCAACAAAACTAATTTCATTCGAGATGTCTACAGGCCTTAGAAATATTTGGCTAACTGTGCTGGAGTCTTCATTCCAAAGTGTTTCCAATTTCTTGCTTTCCATGTATTTTTTAACAATACTACAAATCGAAGTGTTTACAAAATCTTCTACCTTACTATCGCAATTTGTAATTACTATTACATTTTTGTCGCTATGTTGGCCCAAATTGGTGTACTAAAGTCAGTAGTCACTTCAGCTGGTTGAATTGCAAATTGATAGCGTTCATGTTCAATTATTAGATCAATAAGTATTTTACGGATCTGATTTTTTGTTATGGTGTAGTGACCACCTAAGCGCCCGTTTGACCATTTTGTAATAATTGCAAGGAACTTTTCGGCAACATTGCATAAATTTCGTCCTTCTAATTTAAAAGGTTTAATAATGTTTTCAATTGTGCTTTCAATTATCTTATCTAATTGATTAACGTCTGGTTGTCCTGCCAATAAGTATAGTTTTTCTGAGAAGTTTTGGGCACCGAGTCTTGTCTTGTCTTCTTGTAACCCAAGACTTGAATAGTCAAACAAATAAGTATCGCCACCAGTACTGACTGTTTGTAAATTTGGTTGAAGGTCACTGTTTTTTAAAAAGTCGCATTTAGGAGATGCTCTTCTATTCGTGAAAATAATAAATATTTTGTCATAAGGTTGTCGCAAATGATTAATAATTTGTGATTCCTTAAACGAATTATTCCTGATTTTATTCTTAATATCTTCAAGACTTTCAAGGTAATCCTTTAAATAAAGTTTATTCTTTGTCTTTTTATTTAAGAATTGCTGTGTGAATTCTTTCCGTGATAAAGATGTTGGATTGGTTTGGTGCTTACACTGAATTAAATAAACAATACCATTATTAGAATTTGTTTTTCTGTAGAAAATTATGTCATCGAACTTTCCACAATAGGCAGAATTCATGGCAAGCCACATGTCTTCGGTTTCTTCGTCTAGAGACCTGAGGCATAGAATTGCAGCCAACTTAAACTCGTACGGCCTTCCATCATCTAGCGTTCCACGCAAAACTTTATAATCCTACAACAAATTCTATATTAATTCTTACGAACGTACGAAATTCGGGACACATTACAATGTTCAAGTTTTAAACTAAAAACGTTTAGGTTGACAATATAGAATTTATATCAACCATAAAAACAATGTGCGTTATCGTAGAGCGATACTATTAAAATTTATACATTTATTTAATACATAGAATGGAAGACAAACGAGAGCCTAACGCCCTCTTGCTAAAGCGATTAGAGATTAGAGATGAGAGAGAGGTTAGAGATTAGAGGTCCATCGTCTCACCTGGTGTTTAATCATAACGCTATTCTTTTAAATAAACAACGAGAGATATCGTTTTATGTAAATTTGATGAGTAAAACAACGAATATCCTCCTGTAATAATAGCAGAAAGTTAGCAGGAGTTAATCATTATATGAAAATAGGGCCCACAGACTTAAACAACGGTAAGTAATACTAAAGTAGAATTCAGCACAGCAAACTTATTAAGCGTTCGCCCATTTTCATTTTTAGATGACCCACAAAAGCAAATGAAAAAAATTATGAGCTGGTAATCAAGGTGAGCACTTCATATAACCTTTGCATTGCAACATTCTAACATTATAGTACTTTTAAATATTACTCTAGTTCTATCATTGCCGTTCTTGCTCACAACTGCCGCTAATATGAATAGTACATAGATTTCAAATATACGAATTTGTAAACTAGGTTGGGAGGTGTTGAAACGATCAATATTGGTCTTGCTTATTTCGGGACCGCATCTTCGGCGTTATCTTCCTCAGTCTCTGAAATTTGCGTTACCTCATTAGCAAAACGCAGATTGGATATCCTTTATTCTCCGACCAATATTCCACTTCTCTCGTTCTTCAGAATTGTTCTTATAATAGGCACAGTTCCCATTTAAATTAAAAAGATTCAAGGGGATAGTTTGGAGCCTTGTCTTCTCCCTTTGTGGGGTGTAAATGTTGAGGAGTAATAGGCATTCACTGTCATCCTTACTGAATTTTCTTTGTTTCTGATAAGTTCCGATCACAAAGACAGGCAACAAAAAGTAAACAAAAATGGTAACGAAATACAGGTCCTGAGTTGGTACGACGATACAAAAGTAACCAAAAAATACTGAAGAGATTTCAAACAATCGTAGAGGCATATGGCAAATGGACGTAAAATGTGATGACAAAGTAGAATATGAACGATTATTTTATTAAGCTTCTTATCTGTAACGGCATATAGCTGATACTATGAAATAAGATTTTGTTTTGCGAATCTAACGATATTGGTACTCTTTATATTATTGGGAAGTACACATTTTGTGCTTTTTTTTGCAAAATTTACAGATATCAGTTATACAGTGTGTCGAGAAAATACGTGTACAACGTTTGATGACAGACTCCTGACGTTTAGCCGGTAGAGGATGACAAAGATTTAAAAAATGGGTTTTTCCAATTTTCTTGAAAACGTGCTAATTGATTTTAGTGATTTTTAGTGTCTTGTTAAACACTATAAAATGACGTTTTCTAGTAGTATAATGACCAGCTATAAATATGCAGAAGTGATATAAATGTGACGTCACATGTAAACACTCCTTTTGATTTTTTGTGTCATCAAGTTATGACAACTCAGGTAATTTTTTTAGGTAAATGAATATTTAGAAACTTTTTTATTCTCCCTGAAAAATTTCTGTTGGATGACCGGTCTTGCTCGAAATAAATATTTCAATTACCTGGATACACCTATTAACTATAATAAAAAGACAATGAGTAAATGTTGGAAGTAGTGCATATATTTTAAATAAATTGAAAGAACT
The DNA here is from genome assembly GCA_940337035.1 of Agriotes lineatus. NCBI lineage: Eukaryota > Metazoa > Arthropoda > Insecta > Coleoptera > Elateridae > Agriotes > Agriotes lineatus. Next base: position 59,111,748 of record OW679199.1, on the reverse strand, counting down.
AAATGAAACACTAATACTAATTAAGCAAATGTGCAAAATGCCGCCATTTTGCCGAATACACTTATTAACACATTTTAAAAATATACATTGGACTCTATTTAATGTCTCTGGATTATTAAAAGGGTTTCTTGCATTTAAAATTCGTGCCAATTGTTCATCGCGAGTATTTAACGGAGTCTAATAAACTTCTCTTTTAAGAGCGCCCCACAAAAAGAAGTCAGGCATATTAAATCTGAAGAACATAGTGGCTATCTTATGGTGCACCATTGCCTCTTCCAATCCTTCGTTGGGGTATTGGTCGTGTAATATTCCCGAACAGCAACGGAAAAATGTGGTGGGGCACCATCATGCATATATCATAGTATCACATTGTCCAGAAGAATTGGTAATGTGTTTTGCAAACAAGATAGCGATCAATAATACCTTCCCAAATATTTCTTTTAAATTGATACTGATGGTGCGCAACTTTGATGGCATATGGATTTTCATCCACATAAACATGTGTTTTATGAAGGTGACTCCAGATCTTTTAAAGCACGCTTCGATAGTAAACAAAATTTTTCTACAAAAATTTCGAATAAATTGACAAAATGTAAGGCGCATGGGAGGATCAATCGGTAAAATTTCATAAACTTTTAGCACGTGATATGGATGTAACAACTGTTCCTTTGTAATATCATTTCCAACAGTTGTAGGATCAACTCTTGTTCTAAGCGGCGGGTACTGATACTTGGTTCTTCTTCAACTCTTTCCAAAATTTCCTCTTCTCTTTCAACAGTTCGAGTTGTTCGGATACGACCCTCACCTTCAAAGTTTTTCTTCAAGCTTCCCGTTTCCCGAAGATGACGCTCAATATTAGTAAATGTTTGGTGGTTTCGTATTTAGCGGTAGGAAATCTCTCCATGTACACCCTAACACTTCGACGCCCATTTCCTTCACAGAACCCGTATACCAGGAGCATGTCAACCTTCTCGGAGTTCGTATAGTTGTCCATGTGTAACGGTAAAATGAACTTAGAAATTAAAAATTATTTGACAGTCAATAATCAAATTATTAATTACAAAGCAACAAAGTCATCGAAAAATTATTGTCAGATAATTTTTTTATTACAGTTAATTTTATTACAGGTAATTGAAATATTTTTTTCGGGCAAAACCGGTCATCCAACCAAAATCTTCTAAATACATTCAGTTACCTTACAAAATAACTCGGTTGTCATAACTTTGATGACAGAAAAATCTGGTGTGATATACGCACACACTTCTTTTACAGTGATCTTGTAATTAGCCCAAAATTTGATTTAAACTTTTAAGCATTTGTCAAAAATTTTCAAAGAATTACAAATTCTACAAAAAACAGTACAAAATAGAGCGTTGGTTAAAGAGACAAATTTTCTCTAGAATTTAAACTGAATTCCAAAAATGTAATAATATACCGGGTGTTCTATTTAAAATAGGAGTTAATAAAAAAAATTGAAAAAAAAAACAAAAGAAACCCACTTAGAAGTATTCAACTGGAAAATCACCTATCTCACATCAATACACATTTAAAATTAATAAAAATGTAAAGTTTGAAAAAAATTGTTAGAGCCGTTTTTGAAAAAAAACGAAAAAAACTGAAAAAATCACAAGAGTAAACACCCTACTTCCAATTATGTGATTCTCTTCAAAAGCTTGTTGTCGCATCTACATAGTATAAAAAACCTATATATGAAGTTTAAACGCCATCCCTCTTTTCGTTTTTGAGATATTCTGTTCACAGACAAACAGACAGACACACAGACAGATAGACAGACAGACCAATGAAAAAAATTTTTTTTTCCTTTATCGTAAAAGGAAGTAAAAATCAAAAGGAATGTTTACATGTAACTTCACGTTATAATCATTTCTGCTTATTTATAGCCGGTCACTATACCATTAGAAAACGTCATTTTATAGTGTTAGACTATACACCAAAAATAACTAAAATCAATTAGCACGTTTTCAAGAAATTTGTGAAAAACCAAATTTTTTTAAATATTTGACGCCCTCTACCGGCTAAACAAAGCAATTTCGGATATAACTAAATTGGCTTGAATCAACCTATTTTCACTTCAGGAGTCTGTCATCAAACGTTGTACACGTATTTTTCTGGACACCCTGTATAGAGAACACAAATTGCTTCAAGAAGCCCAGGCCTAGAATTACTTTTTAACTAACAAAATAATTTTGATGAAAATCGTACGACACTCATTAATGACCAATAGAAAAATTAGTTCACGAGCCGTATCCAAGACAACAAAAAAATGTCTTGGAAATTTTTTGTAGGTAGACATTACTTCCTTTTAGGGTTTGTGTCGTTAAATATTTTTCTTACCGAATCTCCGTTCGAGCATTAATTCATATCCGTAAATTATTTTTCGTGCATTCAACAACGTCCTAATTTGCCCTCGCGTCCCGCTCGGGCAAATTAATACGACGTTGTTGGAACGCACTCAAAAAAATTTCCGGAAAGAATTAATGCTCTTATGAGATTATATGTGAAAATCGTACGACACCCATTAATGACCAATAGAAAAATCAATTCACGAGCCGTACCCAAGACAACAACAAAATTTCTTGGAAATTTTTTGTAGGTAGACATTACTTCCTTTTAGGGTTTGTGTCGTTACGATTTTCTTACCGAATCTGCATTCGAGCATTAATTCATATCCGGAAATTATTTTTCGGTGCATTCCAACATCGTCCTAATTTGCGCTCGCGTCCCGCTCGGGCAAATTAATACGACGTTGTTGGAACGCACTCAAAAAATTTCCGGAAAGAATTAATGCTCTTATGAGATTATATGTGAAAATCGTACGACACCCATTAATGACCAATAGAAAAATCATTCACGAGCCGTACCCAAGACAACAAAAAAATGTCTTGGAAATTTTTTGTAGGTAGACATTACTTCCTTTAGGGTTTGTGTCGTTAAAGATTTTCTTACCGAATCTCCGTTCGAGCATTAATTCATATCCGTAAATTATTTTTCGTGCATTCAACAACGTCCTAATTTGCGCTCGCGTCCCGCTCGGGCAAATTAATACGACGTTGTTGGAACGCACTCAAAAAAAATTCCGGAAAGAATTAATGCTCTTATGAGATTATATGTGAAAATCGTACGACACCCATTAATGACCAATAGAAAAATCAATTCACGAGCCGTACCCAAGACAACAAAAAAATGTCTTGGAAATTTTTTGTAGGTAGACATTACTTCCTTTAGGGTTTGTGTCGTTAAAGATTTTCTTACCGAATCTCCGTTCGAGCATTAATTCATATCCGTAAATTATTTTTCGTGCATTCAACAACGTCCTAATTTGCCCTCGCGTCCCGCTCGGGCAAATTAATACGACGTTGTTGGAACGCACTCAAAAAAATTTCCGGAAAGAATTAATGCTCTTATGAGATTATATGTGAAAATCGTACGACAACCCATTAATGACCAATAGAAAAATCAATTCACGAGCCGTACCCAAGACAACAACAAAATTTCTTGGAAATTTTTTGTAGGTAGACATTACTTCCTTTTAGGGTTTGTGACGTTAAAGATTTTCTTACCGAATCTCCGTTCGAGCATTAATTCATATCCGTAAATTATTTTTCGTGCATTCAACAACGTCCTAATTTGCGCTCGCGTCCCGCTCGGGCAAATTAATACGACGTTGTTGGAACGCACTCAAAAAAATTTCCGGAAAGAATTAATGCTCTTATGAGATTATATGTGAAAATCGTACGACACCCATTAATGACCAATAGAAAAATCATTCACGAGCCGTACCCAAGACAACAAAAAAATGTCTTGGAAATTTTTTGTAGGTAGACATTACTTCCTTTTAGGGTTTGTGTCGTTAAAGATTTTCTTACCGAATCTCCGTTCGAGCATTAATTCATATCCGTAAATTATTTTTCGTGCATTCAACAACGTCCTAATTTGCCCTCGCGTCCCGCTCGGGCAAATTAATACGACGTTGTTGGAACGCACTCAAAAAAATTTCCGGAAAGAATTAATGCTCTTATGAGATTATATGTGAAAATCGTACGACACCCATTAATGACCAATAGAAAAATCATTCACGAGCCGTACCCAAGACAACAACAAAATTTCTTGGAAATTTTTTGTAGGTAGACATTACTTCCTTTTAGGGTTTGTGTCGTTACGATTTTCTTACCGAATCTGCATTCGAGCATTAATTCATATCCGGAAATTATTTTTCGTGCATTCCCAACATCGTCCTAATTTGCGCTCGCGTCCCGCTCGGGCAAATTAATACGACGTTGTTGGAACGCACTCAAAAAAAATTCCGGAAAGAATTAATGCTCTTATGAGATTATATGTGAAAATCGTACGACACCCATTAATGACCAATAGAAAAATCAATTCACGAGCCGTACCCAAGACAACAAAAAAATGTCTTGGAAATTTTTTGTAGGTAGACATTACTTCCTTTTAGGGTTTGTGTCGTTAAAGATTTTCTTACCGAATCTCCGTTCGAGCATTAATTCATATCCGTAAATTATTTTTCGTGCATTCAACAACGTCCTAATTTGCGCTCGCGTCCCGCTCGGGCAAATTAATACGACGTTGTTGGAACGCACTCAAAAAATTTCCGGAAAGAATTAATGCTCTTATGAGATTATATGTGAAAATCGTAACGACACCCATTAATGACCAATAGAAAAATCAATTCACGAGCCGTACCCAAGACAACAAAAAAATGTCTTGGAAATTTTTTGTAGGTAGACATTACTTCCTTTTAGGGTTTGTGTCGTTAAAGATTTTCTTACCGAATCTCCGTTCGAGCATTAATTCATATCCGTAAATTATTTTCGTGCATTCAACAACGTCCTAATTTGCCCTCGCGTCCCGCTCGGGCAAATTAATACGACGTTGTTGGAACGCACTCAAAAAAATTTCCGGAAAGAATTAATGCTCTTATGAGATTATATGTGAAAATTCGTACGACACCCATTAATGACCAATAGAAAAATCAATTCACGAGCCGTACCCAAGACAACAACAAAATTTCTTGGAAATTTTTTGTAGGTAGACATTACTTCCTTTTAGGGTTTGTGTCGTTACGATTTTCTTACCGAATCTGCATTCGAGCATTAATTCATATCCGGAAATTATTTTTCGTGCATTCCAACATCGTCCTAATTTGCGCTCGCGTCCCGCTCGGGCAAATTAATACGACGTTGTTGGAACGCACTCAAAAAAAATTCCGGAAAGAATTAATGCTCTTATGAGATTATATGTGAAAATCGTACGACACCCATTAATGACCAATAGAAAAATCAATTCACGAGCCGTACCCAAGACAACAACAAAATTTCTTGGAAATTTTTTGTAGGTAGACATTACTTCCTTTTAGGGTTTGTGTCGTTACGATTTTCTTACCGAATCTGCATTCGAGCATTAATTCATATCCGGAAATTATTTTTCGTGCATTCCAACATCGTCCTAATTTGCGCTCGCGTCCCGCTCGGGCAAATTAATACGACGTTGTTGGAACGCACTCAAAAAATTTCAGGAAAGAATTAATGCTCTTATGAGATTATTTGTGAAAATTTATTATCACATCAGCATTATAGAGACTTAAGTACTGGGATGATACTTTTTCATTATTGTTTCTAGCATTGAAATTAATTTATATGTTATTGTCATGAGGATCTAACAAAAGTATCTAGTCAACAGAATATTTTTTACAAATCCTTCTCTGCGTTTAGTCAATTAATTCTGTGTACCTAGAGATTTTTGCAGTGTTCACATTTTTTATTTATACTTAAAAAGTGCTAGATGGCTTACCATAGATGAATCCATTATTGGAATGGGATGGCGGCACGTCGAAACCCTTAGGTTATTCTCTAGAAGCTCATTTACTTCTACAACTGCTACAGATATTATACCTATTTGTTTTCTTCTGCAAACCAAATAAGAAAATTTTTAAATATCCATTTTAAAAATCTCTATTTTTTACTTACGGATTCATAAATTAAGTAATCTTCAGTAGAAGCAATTAAAATTAGCTACTGCAAATGCACGTTATGTCAGTAAACAGTTTACACAGAGAGTGAATATTTTACATAAGTACACCTTTATCAAACAACGCAATGATGAATTAAGATAAGCGTTGTGATTTACCCAAACTATTCACCGTTATCATTATCGATTATGATCGGTAAGTATGTTTATTTCTGGTCGAGAATAACTGATTTTTTTTAAATTTGTATGTTACCAATTTACTGAAATTATCTGAAAACGTTCGAATATTTAATATTCCTCCCAGTGCATATTATTGCACAATTAATTCTACAAGACCATATTGATGCAAATGTAGTAATTTAAAAAAAAAAGCCCGATTTACTTATTTGTGAACGTACTTTCATGTTAGCTCTCTACAATGGAAACCATGTTTCAACACCTTTCTTTGGAAAAACTTTAATTTTCTTTTTGGTCTACACTGTGGCTGTGCAGTTATTAACATTCCTTGATATTTTACTTTAGTACAATCTGCAGAAATATTACTTTCGAGTGTTACGAATCATAACTCGAATATAATAAACACTAGACGTTCGAGTTGAGCAAATTACCTGCCATTTGAAATACGTGCCGATCGGTGTGAACGGATTAGGGTAGGTAAAAATTTGCAGAAACTGAACTGTAAATATTATTGCTTTTACGTACCAATATGAGTGGGACTAAAACTGTTCTCAGGTGTACATGCCCCTAAACAGCCATCTGCAAGGTTTTTTTTTTGTAAAATCGCTAGTTTTAGTGGCGTCATATATTGACTGACTACGGTAGGGACCAGATCGCTCACTAGTCGGACAACTTGTAAATAAACATATTTTAATTTGCTGAAGTCTTTAATTTCTCTAGACTCTAGTGAAGCCTTTGGGAGTGTAACTTGTAATTTGTGGCGAGCTGAAATCTCCTTCGTTACACATTTAGTTACATGGGCTAGACCATATTTACCAAACCAATCAATCGCGACCAAACCAAAATTATCGGAAAAGTTTCATGAAACTACATAACATTGTGAAAACAACAACGACTTTGCCGTTAAAAGAATGCCAGACAATTAAGTTTAGTGTAAGTGTTCCGCCGCATGGATGTAAACATTGTATCTCGAGAACAACATAACCTATCAGGCTGATTTCTGCGCCAGTTTGTGTGGAATATTAATGCAAAGAACTAAATCTTTTCGGCGAAACTGGTTGTTGTTTTATATGTGTTTACCGATTTGAATAACCGTTAAGTGTTCACGTAACTATGTTGACACAATAGTGTAGTGGTATGAATGTGGGCTGCTGAGCACGAATTTGAAACATAGTCCCCCGTATTTTTTTTAATTAATTAAATACTGTCAACAAACTTCTGTCCACTGTCAGCTTTGAATTATAATGCCACATTATATGCGTTCTCTACCCTATTCGCACTCTCCGCTAACGGTAGGTATTGATAAATGGCCGACTCGATTTTAAACAAATTTCTCCCTCTCGTCTCCTTTGCTAATTTTCGTTAGCCGAAGTTGTCGCACATATCACCAGATAATATACAGTATGTATCACCATCTACCAGACATAGCGATACTAACATTGAAAAATTATTGGGCGATCAACTTTGCTGTGTAGGCATTGAGGTACGTGATTGGTCAAAAATGACAAACGTTAAATAAATTTTAAATTGTTTTTTTAATCCATCGCGTATCTCTATGTGTACACAACAATCGTTAATCCTTTCATAATTTCCCAGTGTTAATTTTCTTATCTCAGATACTCTGCGAGACACACTGTATATAACACAAATCTAAGCTCGTCTGGGAGTACCTGGGCAACCACAAGCAACTGGCAATTAAAAACCAAGTTACCCGGTGTGGGTGCCAGAACACGAAGATATAGCAAACAACGAAAATGCCGATAAACTTACCAGACGGGGGGCAATGACACCATTTATTGGACCTGAACCCTGTTGTGGAATACGGAAACTTATAAAACAGGTTATCAGGATATGGGAAAAATAAATAAAAGCCTCGTATTGGGAAAATACACCAGAACAATGTCAGACAAAACAGAAATGCTCTGTTCTTCAGCAAAGAAGACCTAAAAACCATAACTGGCCTTTTTACAGGCCACACGTAACTGAGGACCATGTTTTCAAGATTGGCAAAACTCAGAACTAAATCTGCCGCTTATGTAATGAGACATCAGAAACGGTAGAACGCATGCTCTGTGAATGCAACGCTGCTTGTCAACGCAGACATATTTTCGGAATGGCAGTAATGACGCTTATTTAAATACGGGACTCGAAACCCAGAGACATTCTAATGTTTGTACAATGCGTAAAACTACTCTCGAAAGGTCTCATAAGTCACAAAAGAGCCATTCGGGGTCGAGGTGAAGGTATGCATATTAAGGCCAAAGCCCTGAATACAATACAATACAATAACACAACATGATAACGGCCATACCACACTAAAAGTACAGGTTTACCAGATTATGAAAACTGAATTAATGTGTCTTAATAAACGGGCATTCCAAAGAACGCATGGCAAAAACCACACCATTTCAACACTGTGTTGCTGAAAATTGATTTTTACACTGTTTTATCCTATAAACAAAACTTATAAACACATTAAGGTTGGTATTTTATAAGTGAAACAAACTGGAATTTTAACATAAAATGTCAAAAAAATAAAAGGTTTTTTTTTATTGCAGAACATTTTTCCCTAATATCGTAGTATGTACACTTAAAACTATTTAAAATGTTAGAAAACTAATGGTAGGTACTAGGGATGTTCCGAATACTCGTATTCGTATTCGTATTCGCGAGTATTCGCTATATTTTAAATATTTGTATTCGTAATCGTATTCGCCAAAATTAACACGAATATTATACGAGTAATTGACATCAAATTATAGAAATATAGATAAAAATTTTAATAAAAATTTAAAACAGGTATTCATACATTAAATAAAACATTTTTTTTTAAATATTAACAATTCTATAACATTAAATAAAAAACAAAACTATTTTCCATACTATTTCTAAAATTTGCAGCGCGTACAAAAACGATGTTGATGTTGATATTATTCACTCAAGGTCATGTATTCGTATTCGTATTCGTATTCGCGAATATTCATAAGAGTATTTGTATTCGCTATTCGTATTCGCGAATACGAATTTTTGTATATTCGGAAAATTCCTACTAGGTACCATCAGGACTTTTTATCGACCGCCATTAATCTTTCGCTGACAGCAGGAAGCCATTTAAGGTAAAAAATATATAACACGTTTACTTCTGCATTAGTTTGAATCTTCTTTATTTGAAGAATTCCATCACCTTGGTTTTTATCGCATGCCTCCACTATGCATTTCGTCGTTAAAGAATAAAGTGTGCTTAGAAATATTTAAAAAAAAAACATATTGAAACCAATCAAAGGGAACGGCTGCGGTTTCCTTTCTTTTTTTACTTTAAAATTGTTCTTTTTAATTTTTTGTCAAAATCTAACTTCAAACATTAGTAAAGACAACAACATGGAAGAAATTACATATGTTCAAGAGATTTTTGTCATGTGTTGCTTAGTTAAAAAAATATTAAAATTATGTATTTATGATGCTATACATTTTGAAACTTAAAGCACTCTAAGCTTTAGGATTGCTGTATTTAAGGAAATTATTTGTAAGATCATGCTGAAGCACCATAAAACAAGACTGTGCAGGTTCATTCATGTTTGGACATGCTCAGGCCTATTACTCTGGCATTGTGATGTGTCACTGTGTCAGTATGGAGCTGACTGTGAGTTTGTTCACTAGTGAAATATTTCCTTCCTTTCTGTTTGTAATTTTTATAGGACCACGAATTCGGTCATTAATGGCTGACGAATATTTTGAAGGACTGTTAAATCCACTGGAGAAAGCAGCCTGGCAGTCATTCAAAAGTTTATGTTGCAATTTTCTTGGAAACCATAAAGTTAAAAACTATCGTGACATAGTGGGTGATCTTCTGCATTCTTATAAAGCTATGGGATGCAACATGTCTTTAAAAATGCACTTCTTGGACTCTCACTTAGACTTCGTCCCCGAAAATCTTGGAGCTGTCAGCGATGAACACGGTGAGCGTTTTCATCAGCAAATTTCTACAATGGAGAAGAGGTACCAAGGCAAGTGGAGTTCCAGTATGCTGGCTGACTACTGTTGGACCAAGAAGAGAGACGTTCCAGATGCAAAATATGCCCGAAACTCACTATCTACCACTGTCTAGGTAACTCAGAATGAGTAGTTATAATTTTGAGTTAGATAGCTAGTTACGGATTCTTTAAAATATTATAAAATATTCAAATGAATATCACACAAAACTCCTGCCCGATGGGGAAAACTGAAATGGTATTTGAATTCAGCACCAGAAATACTTTTAGAATCTGTTATTTTAATTCTTGTGAAAGAAAAAAAGTTCATTTTTGTCGACCAGTGTTATTAAGTAGAACAAAATAAATAGTTAACATCAGCCCAAAACGTAGAACAAGTAGCACAGGGTGATGTACGCTGGAAAATGGTTTTAACAGGAGTAAAATTTTAAAAATATGTTTCTGTAGCTGCAGTTAACATACCCAAAAAATCTGTAAAGGATTTTACTGAGAACTTCCTTCGCAAGTGGACGTTATGACACTAAACAATTTTAAAAATCAAATTAAGTTAGGAGTAAAATATCTTTAAGGTTTTATAATACTGAAACAATAAAAGGAAAACTTTTTCAAATAAAAACACACCAGTAAACTACAGCGCCTGCGAATGCGATTTCAGCTTCGCACTTTTATCTATTTCTCAGTTAAAGCAAAAATAACAGAAAGAATTTTTACGGTGCTCACCCTTTATATTTTGAATCCGAAATAGTCCCTTTTTCTTCAAGGGTAGAAACCTGAAGTATTTGCAAATTTCATTTAAGTAATAGCTCTTGAGTTAAAGCAAAAATAGGAAAAAAAAATATTATTGTAAGATGCTCATGCTATATATTGTCTCGGTTTCATACCAGGAAGGTATATAATCTGCATGCAAAATATCACTTTCCTCCAACAAATAGTTTTTGAGTTATACCGGTATCAGACAAATAGACAGACACATAGACCGAATTGGAAAACTTGTTTTCGCCAGCTAGGGACTTTTTCGCTATTACAATATTTCTTTTGTCTTTTAGACGAAGAAAGTAAAAAGGGATTATAAAAATTATTTTGGTCATCTCCGTTTGCGTTAAGAAAAAATCCTAAAAATCGTTCTTGAATCCCGGGAAAAGTTACCTGGAGCGTGCCCTATCTGCCAAAGTACCGCTTATTTCTCGTCGTTATCAGTCTAGTATATTTGCAATTGTTTCTAAACAGAAATGATATTGAAATTTCCTAGAGATAATCTGTTAAAAATATGCGGATACTTAATTTTGCCAAATTTTTCCAAAAATTATGTAGAAGGTGTTTTGTCAAGGTGCTTCAAAAATGTATGAATTTACTTAGGGATTTAAAATAAGCAAAACAGTTTGTATGTACCGGGTGGCCAATTAAGAAGGGCACTCGGCCCTATCTCGAAAAGTAATAGTCGTAAAGACTTGGGGTAAAAAAATTTATAACTAAAGCGGCCAAGAGAAAATGCTGGAAATTATTTTTAAGTTTCTAGAATGGCCGCCAGGGGGCGTAATCGCATTCTTGAATTTTAAATCCCGTTTTTTGAGAAATATTTTTATATTACAGATAGCTAAAATGGACACCGTTTTAAATCTGAGATAAATTTAATTCTTTTTTTTATATGCTTTATGCTTTATCTCTTAAGGAGAAGTGCTGGGGGATGTCCGAACATTTTCGGAAAGAAATGTCAATAACTTCAAAATGGCTGAACGGATTTTGTCAAACTTGAAGTCGTTAAAAAGGGCGTTTCTTAAGCTATCAACGCTGCCCTGAGCGGATTGATTTAGATTGCTTGTTGTCGCCGCTAGAGGGCGTTTTGCGACAACACTACAAATGAAATGGATTTTCTCAAAAAAATTAAATGCAACGATATCACTTTTATTGCAACAAAAGATAGCCAAATAAGGGTCTAACACGGTAGTAAAAACCGCATTTCGATATTTGTTTCCTAACCTAAAATATCAGTAAAGGAAATTAAAACTCGAAATAATGTCGCATCTTTGGGAATAGTTTCAGTATACCTGCCATTATTAAATCCTAATTATCGTTCTATTAGTAAAATATATATAAATTAACTGTTAAAATACGAACATTATATTTAAAATGTCAATAATAATTAATACTCATTCAATATGATTGAATATTGCCTTTCTGTCTACACGAAAAACTTTGACAGTTGGATGGCGCCTATCAGGATACTCCATCGCATAGATTCTAACAGAAACAGTTGCGTTTTCATTGTTTTGAAAATAAACACGAAACATATCAAACACTTCTACAGGTGGAAAAGGCATTTTTTACAAAAGGCCACCAAAATGCACTATATATAGCTGCAATCTTAATATGATTGCCACTTAAACACCACCATTATAATTTTTGCTATTTTGTTTTCCAAAGCACACTTGCATTTTAAAAATTTCGAATTTCGTGTGGACAGAAGGCCAATATTCAATCATATTGAATGAGTATTAATTATTATTGACATTTTAAATATAATGTTCGTATTTTAACAGTTAATTTATATATATTTTGCTAAAAGAGCGATAATTAGGATTTAATAATGGCAGGTATACTGAAAATATTCCCAAAGATGCGACATTATTTCGAGTTTTAACTTCCTTTACTGATATTTTAGGTTAGGAAACAAATATCGAAATGCGGTTTTCACTAGCTTGTTAGACCCTTATTTGGCTATTTTTTGATGCAATAAAAGTAATATAGTTGCATTTAATGTTTTTGAGAAAATCCATTTCATTTGTAGTGTTGTCGCAATACGCCCTCTAGCGGCGACACAAGCAATCTAAATCAATCCGCTCAGGGCAGCGTTGATAGCCTAAGAAAATCCCTTTTCAACTATTCCAAGTTTGACAAAATCCGTTCAGCCATTTTGAAGTTATTGACATTTCTTTCGGAAAATGTTCGGACACCCCCCACCACTTCTCCTTAAGAGATAAAGCATAAAGCATATAAAAAAAGAATTAAATTTATCTCAGATTTAAAACGGTGTCCATTTTAGCTATCTGTAATATAAAAATATTTCTCAAAAAACGGGATTTAAAATTCAAGAATGCGATTACGCCCCCTGGCGGCCATTCTAGAAACTTAAAAATAATTTCCAGCATTTTCTCTTGGCCGCTTTAGTTATAAATTTTTTTACCCCAAGTCTTTACGACTATTACTTTTCGAGATAGGGCCGAGTGCCCTTCTTAATTGGCCACCCGGTACATATAATCCCTCCGGCCCCCGATCTTCGCCGCTGAGATCAGTAGATCTGGCTACTTTAGACTTTTACTTTGGAAGTAATTTTAAAAGTTTTAAAAGTCGACGCATGCGCTGACCTAGTAAAGATGTTTAGAAACGTTTGCGAATCGAGATTTAAAAAAATGGTTTATGTGTCGAGCAGGAGAGCTTGTATTCAGATGCAGGTTGGCCATTTTGGGGAATTTCTTTAATTATAGCTTCTTGATATAATAGTAAATAGTATAATCCGTCTATAAAGTTTAAATACGAGGTGTCACTGTTAAAATAAAACCTTTTTTATATGTATAATAACAGATCGAACCCATAAATGTTCATATGAACTTTATTGTTTTTTAGACTCTTAAATAAGTTTCCAACATTTCAGAACATCTTTACAGAACATCCCATATATATAAAGCCACGATCAAATGTTGAAAAATATTAATCATGTCACCACCTACGTAAACTACCACTGGTGCGATTACCACCGACTTGGGTTGCCACCGACTAGGTGAATTTTGTGACAATATATGAAATGCCACCGAACTGAAACAGCATCGATTTGGTTTATCACCGACTTCGATTATCACCGATGTGGATTTACTCCCGAATTAAAGTTCCAGCAACGTCAAGTATCACCGCCCGTTTACCACCGCTTGGAAACATCTCCGATATCAGTTGCTGCAACACTTCTTAGGTGAGCTACTACGAAATTGCTCTTCTGTTGGCATCCTCACCCTCAGCAGCAATTTATGAAGTAATCAACTCTTTTGTTGATTGAAACTTCTAACTAATTTCCCAAATTTTCGGAAAATCTTTAAGGAGCACCCAAAGAATTTAGTCGGCCCTTTTATTCTACGCAGTATAAATTAACCTTTAACATTAAATGTCGGTTTCATAGCATGAATTTAATGCAATTCGCAGCGATAATAAAGTACGTCGATGCGGGCACAAATAAAGCAATTTTTCTGAAGTACGTCCTGCATCGGCTATAAATTCGCAGATAACAGCGCCGGATTAAATTTCATATTCATCGATAACACGGCCGTAACTCGCGTCGCAGGTAACCGGGAACCGCAGCTTCTGAAAAATATTTATCAGCCGTTTTCCACAATGCCAGTCTGCATGCACCAGGTATGCAAATTCTGCAATGGTATGACTAGTTGCAATAGATCAGGCGGGATCGTAAAGAAGTCAGAAAGCTGCATTATTCCACAAGAATGCTCGCCGCATATTGAATAACAGCCTTAATTGGAAAGTGACACTGCCACTTGGCCGATATATCAGCTAGGTATCGAATGGCCCCTCGCGCTATTAGCCACGTAAATATTGATGCTATCGAGAGGCAACTTCATATATCAGAAATAATAGCCGGTAATAACGCGGCTAGTTAAATATGTGCTTATATTTAGGTCGCTACATATTATGCGTAGGAAACATTAGCATCGATAAGATGACTGATACACGTTTCGTCCACTTTATGGCGGCTAACTGCAGGGCCGGACGCCGCATAAATCATGTTGTTATAAAACCTTGTCAGATGCATATCCACGCCCGGGAAAATTGAGCTGCTTCGATGGCCTATCTAGCACTTAATTGAAAATTATGCTAGTTGCCTCTTTGTCCCCAATTTATGGGCCCCTGGAAACCGCATTTTCTAGGCTGAACGAGAAGCGAGCCACAGAACCAACAGACATGTCATGCCAATAGCGAATTAAAAAGTCATTACCTCTGGATCATCATTATTTCTGCTAGCTCCACCTATAATGTAAGGGACCAATGGTACAAAAGACAAAAACTATTTAGAACTTGCCAATGTGACAGGGGCTTTTGAAACATACTTAGCTACTCAAATGATTCCCCCGAGCTTTTAGGGGGAAACAGCATAAAAACATTTTTAATAATACTTTAGTTGTAGTTTTATGGTTACTGAAAAGCTAAATTTTATCTTCAAATATTACCTTTAAACTACTTATTTAATAAAGATTCCTTTTTGTGCGAAATACAAATGTATTAATGGCGTTGCACAGTATAAATTTACCTTTAAATCTGACATAATGGACGAAATAAAACAATATAATAGGTTTTTTTTTTTTTTTTTAAATTTAATTAAACCAGCTCAGCATTACATTTGCTATACATGGTTGAGTTGTTTAATATTAAAATTAACAGAATTAACTGGCGAGGACAGTGTAACAGATTTACACCCCTCTGTGGCTAATACATAGTACTATATCTAAAACATGAGTTGTGGTAATTAGCATTTACAACAGATAGTCCTGAGGTAATTTTCTTTTCAGTCTGTTGTGAATGTTTTTCTGACCGAGATTATAATACGCAGCACTGGGACACTCGTTAATGTTGGTAAAGAACTTATCACACACTTGATCAATGAATTTCACAATCGTAGGGATTTGTAGCTCTCGGCGTAGTTGTTCATTTCTCACGAACCAGGGTGCACTAGTTGAAATTCGTAGCACCTTATTTTGTAACACTTCTAGTCTATTTTTATGTCTTTTGTTAGTATTGCTCCACACTGCACAAGCGTATGTTATTATGGGTCTAAGTATAGATTTATATATTAATAGTGTGCACTCAGTACGTAGGTGTGATTTTCTGTTTAATAAAGGATATAATAGTCGTAGTCTTACGTAACACTCGTTAACCTTTTTGTTAATGTGGTATCCCCATCCTAGTCTGGTATCTAGGTATACCCCCAAGTATTTGATAGCATTATCCCTTGCATTCCATTCTAGCGTAGTTTGGTTTAAGTGTATGTCCGGATGTGATCTAATTTGTTTTAGGGTGAAAATCTTGACCTGACATTTTTGTGTGTTAATTTCGAGCTTCCAATCATCAAGCCATTTACTAATGGTATTAAGTGCATCTTGTAAGTAGTTTACGGCTATTTCTAGGTTCTCACTCTGCGTTATAACTGCGGTATCGTCAGCATAAGTGGCCAACATAGATGTATTTGTTGATTTTAGATCGTGGGTGTATATATTAAAAAGAGTGGGCCCCAGGATGCTGCCTTGTGGAACTCCAGCCTGGATTTTTCTAGTGGTGGATAATGTTGAATTTATTCTTACCGCGAATGTACGATTTTCAAGAAAAGAGGTAATAATTGTGATTAGATAATCTGGTATTTGAAGTTGAATGATTTTGTATTTAAGACCTTCCAGCCAAACTTTATCAAAAAATCTCAATCAAACCCATATATTTATTTGACAATTTAACTGGTGTCATTGTCAACCAATGGCATTCTTCAATTTAAAAATAAACTACCAATCGAACGATTATTTTAGTGACAATAATTCGAGGAGCTTTATTTCAGCGACAATAATTCGAGGAGTTTTATTTCAGCGACAATTTTTTCTGTAACAATTATTGTAGTGACAATATTTCGAGGAGCTTTATTTCAGCGACAATTTTTTCTGTAACTATTTAGTTAAATTGTCAAGACGAATAGGACTCTAGGTCGAAATATTGCAGACAATTTTTGCTCTTCAGATTGTCTCGTTTCTGTTGCTTTAGAAAATAACGACTCGTGCAAGCACTCGTCGCTATTTTCGTCGCTGCAGAAACTCGTATCTGAATCGCAAAAATTATTGTCAGCAATATTTTGACCTCTCGTCCTATTATTACTGAGAGTATAATTCATGTATCAC
The DNA here is from genome assembly GCA_940337035.1 of Agriotes lineatus. Taxonomy (NCBI): domain Eukaryota; kingdom Metazoa; phylum Arthropoda; class Insecta; order Coleoptera; family Elateridae; genus Agriotes; species Agriotes lineatus. The sequence continues at coordinate 59,094,644 of OW679199.1, read as the reverse complement.
GTGACGCTATTCCAACCAACAAATGCCTAGTTACACATTATCACAGCGGTAGTAATTTATTTTCGTAATTGTTTTTACGGGTGATCATAAATGGTTGTGATTTTTTTCTTAAGTTGGCACTGTTAATGTTGGTTGCCCTGCGGTCAATTTTAAGTCTATGTCAAATTTGAGGTTAGCAGGATAGGTTTTCCGTCAGTTTTGACACAAACTGACACAAAACCTAACCTGCTAACCTCGAATTTGACATAGACTTAAAATTGATAGCAGGGTAACCAACATTAACAGTGCCAACCTAAGAAAAGAATAAATATTTGATATTTTGCATTTCATTCAATATATTCTCTTTCCAAATATAATTCGTGTAATGATTAATGATCGATAATTTTTTACTCGCTAAAACCGAAACAGCAAGTTTAACTCGTGCTACGCACTCGTTAAATTTAGGTTCCGGTTTTAACTCGGAAAAAAATCATCGATAATAATCATTCCACTTGTTATATTACAACTGATAATAAAACAAACACAATCTCGGTTTTAGTGGAGAAAATATTTTAGCCCTTTTATTCAGCATTTTCCAGGAAATTAGTTAATTTGTTTTTCTGGAGATACTTAATATATTTAGTAAGTAATGAAAGTGTATCCCCGCATTTTCTATGTTATCCTTATAATTCTACACGTTCAAGTTTTTGCATACTAAAGTTAAGCGGATGTAATTGCCTCGACCATAAAAGTACTGGAGATGGACAATTGAAGATCGAGCGTAAGACACCGATTTACTATGTATTCTATCTTCTCTTTGTATTTAAATTGTTAACTGACATTTAGAAATTTAAAGTTATAGTTTATGGAGATAAATAATGTAAAAAATTGGAAATATGTGTTGTATTAATAATGCATGATTTCAATTATTAGAATAATAAAAAATCAATAAGTCGTAACATGTTTACTATTTTAAAAAATTACAAGACGTTTCGCAACTTATGGTTGCTTCATCAGTTGTGAATAAAAATTTAAAATTTGGTTTACATTTCTGAAAGGGAATAAAAAACACAGATTAGCGAATACATTCATTTCAATTAAAACCTGTATACTTACATAAAATTATTATAAAGTTGAAAATTGACATAGTGTTGAAATAATTACGACCATTTTTCTTAAATTATGAACTTCGCATTTATTGTAATGTTAAAAGTTGAGTATTAATGAGGGTAACATGTTGCCAAAATATACGAATGGATACTAGCTAAAAGACTAGAAAAGACAATAGAAGGACAATTAGAAGACGCACAATGTGGATTTAGAAAGGGACGGGGCGTTCAAGACCATATATTCTCGGTAAAACAACTAACTGATAGAGAAATACGCTAATAATAAAATATATGTGGCTTTCATCGACATCAAAAAGGCATTCGATAGTGTACCTAGAGCTTTAGTTTGGAACAGCCTAAGAAAAAGAGGAGTGAGCGAGAAACTAATAAATGGTATTAAAAGCTTATACTTAAACACAAGGAACTATGTCAGAACCAGAAATACAAGATCTAAGGAATTCGTAACTACGGAGGGGTTAAGACAAGGGGGAGTCCTCAGCCCAGCATTATTCAATGTAATAATGGACGATGTAATGAAAGATGTGAGGGGGAAAGCAAAGAAACTGATGGTAGGATACAGTAATTTGGAGCCAGTGGAGATAGCTGAAAGTGTCTTTGCGGACGATGTAGTGGTTTATGCGAAAAACAAAGAAAACCTACAGTACAACCTGAATTTATGGACAAAGGCCCTAGGGGAGAGAAACCTAAAAATAAATGTGGATAAGACCAAAGTTATGATAATAGGTAAAGAAGACGAAGAAATAACAATAAAACTGGATGGGATAGAAGTAGAGCAGGTGGAAACATTCAAGTACCTTGGCGTGAATATACAGAAAACGGGAACTATGGAAGCAGAATTAAACGACAGGTTAGAAGCAGCAGCAAAGATTTACTACTCCCTAAACAACGCTTTCATAAGGAAAAATGAAGTAACAAGGAAAACCAAGATCATAGTGTATAAATCCATATTTAAACCTATATTACTCTACGGAAGTGAAAGCTGGACATTAACAAAACGCATGAAAAGTAAAATCCAAGCAATGGAAATGAGATTCTTAAGAGGAGTCAAGGGTGTAACCAGGAGAGACAGAATAAGGAATAATAAAATAAGGGAAGAGCTGGAACTGGAACCGGTAATAGATGACATCAAACGACGACAATTAAGATGGTTTGGCCACCTAGTAAGGATGGGAGAAGAGAGAACAGTAAAGAAGGTATGGCAAGCAAGATCACAGCAGAGAAGAACAAGAGGCAGGCCGAAGAAGACGTGGGACAGTCAAATGGTAGACACATTAAGAGACAAGGGAATGACATGGAACGAGGGGAGAAGACTGGCACGAAATAGGAGAGAATGGGCACGGAGAATCTACGAAACTGAATAAAATAACATAAAATAGATTAGAATAAAATTTAAGTGAAATATGTTTGACCTGTTGCACTGTAACATGTAAATATTACGTTAGAAATGTATATAGCTCACCCTAACACCTAACGGTAGATAGGGTTATGATAATATATATATATATAACATGTTGAAAAGCAATGGCAGAAATTTTTCTTCATCAGAGGGGATGCTGGAAAAAGACCTGAAAGAAAAGCACACCACCTAGTCAGGTGTAGAATAAGAAAGACTGGAAGTAGCCAGACACCCCTTGAAGATGGTCCCTTTCCCTTCGGTCTTAGACGGGCGTGTTAAGCTAGTTTAAAATAAAATTTTATTAGATTTACGACCGAAACCTTCTCTGTGCTTCCAAATCAACTGGGGCAAGCTTATTGTAATACGTCTAGTATGGTCAGCCTTTTCAAACGCTTTAATTTTAATTGAAAATTTAGCGAAGAACTAAAATATATGGGAAAATAAATGAATGCAGAGCTGGACTTAAAAAATTCCTTTATCGGACTGTTAAAATGTGGATTGGTACATGCATATCGTATTATAAGATCTATCTGTTTTTGTACATTTTTAACGGTTTCCGATATTCCTGTAAAAAGATTCGTGATAGATGATTAAGTTGCTACAAAAACCTTCCGGTATACAAAGAAAAAGGATTCAGAATTAGGAAGTGTGTCAGATCAAATTGGAAATATAGAAGATATTCTAAGAAAAAATGAAGAAGTAGAAGAAAAAATCTTTTTTTTTTTTATTAAAATATGAAATGTTCTTGAACATTATGGGAGGTGCTAAATGATCTAGAGACGTTTTTGTGCTTTCCAACTGATTTGTGACAGTTTTGTAACAATAAAGTATTTTTACGAGGTAAACGACCTGTTAGAATAGAATTTTCTATTAGCTGTAACTAAGATGTGGAATGTTATTGCGCAAATACAGATGGTGCTAAAAGATCTGAAAATGTTTCTGTTTTTTCCAAGCGGTTTGAAATTGTTTTGACCTGCCAGAGAACCACTTGGTACATCAAACAAAAGACAGATTCAGAATTGGACATTATCCTTGGAGAAATAAGTTGGAAAAGGCACGAAAAATACTAAAAAAAGAACAAACCATTAATTACGCTGTCCTTAAATTGTAAACTGTTATTTCATGTGCGATCTATATGAAAGGAACGGGAAATGCTTCCGCAATTCCAATTATTCTAGACATTGTTGTAAAA